>JAAALK010000285.1:60449024-60697704 GCA_019279435.1 Zizania palustris | reverse complement strand
TAGCCGAAGCCCTGCTTCGCACCAAACTAAAGCTCTCGAAGCCCAGAAGGGGCCCTCGCTCAAATAAAGCTTCATGCGTCGAAGCTGTCGAAAAGCGCACCCTTCGCATCCTTTATTTTTCGCCCGCACCAGCAACGGCTAAGTCCCTAGCTGCCACGAGCAAAGGGGGGAAGCATGTATGAGAGGCGCGCGAATACACAGTACAAGCATGACAAGCTAAAATGTTCGAAGCCAAACAATGCGAAGCATACGAACAAAGTATGCAAATGCAATAAACTTCATTCATTGAATGATAATTAAGGAGTATGTTACAAATATACTTCGAAAACAAAACTACGTATAGTCTGTATCCAAACCTAAGAAGAACCGTGTGCGAGGCCCCAACCCTCGCTTTCCTCTCTTTCAGCCAAGGCCCCCTCGGCTGGACGAAGCCTCGACGGAGCCCGCTCTCCCACGTCTGGCTCGTCCAGGCTCCGAAGCCCGTGGACCTCGTCTTCCACTTTGCAGGTCGCTCCAAGTTAGCAAAGCAGGCGGCACCGTATCGAAGGCAGAGAAGTCTAATGCTTCGTCACCCGCTAAGGCCGTCCGCGAAGGTAAAAACAAAGAACCCGGAAGGTACTCCGTCTTCACAGCGGCTAGCAAATCCTGAGCTACTTCGGAGATACCTTCGCCGTTAGGCCCCCTCGGAAGCTTAAACCGAGGGGGACCTTCGGACCTAGCTACTTCGAGGACTGCCCACAACTGTCGAAGGTCTTCGGAGTCCTCGAGCACTTCGAGGTCTACACTCGGAGGCTGAGCCTGGGCAGGTATAAAAGAACCCCCGCATTCATATTAATAAGCTGATAGAGTTTTTACAAGCCTGCAGCTAAGTTTTACAAAAGGCCTAAGGAGATCTACACCTTCGGAGGCGGAAGTGTCGAAGTCGAAGGCTGATCAGGCGCAGCAAGCGCTTTGGATCGGCGGTGTCAAAGGGCCTTCTAGAGGTTGAGGACTGCTTCGCAGCCTTGCTCCTTCCAGGGTTCCTACAGCCGCCGCCAGGCTCTGCGAACTTCGGCCGGAGTCGTCACCAAGTGCGGACCCCCGAAGGCCACTGGGGTCACGGAGGTTGCTGCCCGAAGGTGGTCACACCCCACGTCATGGAGCATCTGCAACACCCCTTGGCCCGCGACTCGACCGACCATAAGAGCAAAGCCCGTCAGCTCTTCCTCCGCTATCGAAGCCGCAGTCTTCAAGAAATCGACGCGGTCCCCAATGGGGTCCTGATCGCCAAAGTCCAGAGCCCGACACTCGGTCCCTATAAACTCAAGGACCTCGGTCAGGCTCTGGGTGGCCTCGCCAAGATTGGCCACGACAAAGTATTCAAGACCCCGGGCCCGTTGCCGGAGCGAAGCATTCTCCTTCGCTTGCCGAGCTTCGGCATCCTTCGAAGCCTGGAGCTACGCCCGGAGCCGAGCCATCTCCGAGTTCAAGGCTTCCTTAGCCTTGTCGGCCTCAGCCTTTGCCTCAGCAGCCGAAGCCTCGGCCCGCCTCCGTTTCTTGATTTCCTCCGAGACTTTGCGGCGAAGGGCCTCCTTCTCCTCTACGAGGTGCTCCATCCGCTTGTCGGCAGAAGTCGAAGCTGTTGCGTTCAGTGCGAAGGCCTGCGTAAAGTCAAGAAGTCATAAGTATTAACCAAGGGCTAAAATATAGTTTGAAGTTCCAAGGGGCTTCGCTCACCCGTATAAGGACTTCGTTCGAGCTAACGAAGAGATCCGTGGGGTCCAGGTGGCTATGTTGGGCCACCAAGTCCCCTGCCTCCACAGAAGCACAAGCCTCGCGGAAACCGTGGATCGCCGCCGCCGTCACGCCCTCCCTCGGCTTGAAGGGGTGAATCACTGCCATGGTCGCCTGCGCGGGCTTTGGCGAGGCGGGGCTCAAGCCCACCACGTCGACATCTTCTTCGCTTCGAGGGACCTCGCGGCCTCCGTTGCCTTCGTCGTCGGACGAAGTACTCTCGGACTCTGAATCACTGCCGTTGCTGCTGCTGCTGCCGCCGCTGCTCGAAGCTTCCGTGGGCTTCGCATCGGCGGGCTTCGATCCACCTCCTCCTACCGGCTTCGCCATGGCAGGCCTCGCATCATCTTCATCCCCTGCAGGGAGCCAAGTCAAGATCCGCATATTGAAGCGAAGCATGCAAAAAAGGGTTTACCATCGTCGGAGATTTCTTGGAAGGAAGGTGAGGCTAAGAGTGCCCTCCAACTCCTTCGCTGCGAAGCCGGCGCATCCACCTCTGCGCCCGAAGTTGTTGCCGCCGGGTCACCCATGGCCTCCTTGGCGGCGGGAGTATGCGCGTCGGCCTCCGTCGCCGAAGGCTTCGCCGCCAGGGGCTTCGCTGCCTTCTTGGAGGTCGGAGTAGTTGCGGGCTTCGCCGCAACCTCCCCCGAGTTAGAGACTTCGGCCGCGAGGACCTCCAGCCGAGGCCCCGAAGCATCCGGTTCATCCTCATCCCCCCTTTTCCTCTTGGCTCCGGCCAACGAGGTAGTTAGGTGGGCGAAGTCCGGCAGAGCAGGGAGCCCTCCGAGGTCAAGCGCGGTCCATACTCTGTTCCAGCGCTCCTAAGACCCCACCAGTGCGAGGCGCTGGGCCTGCTCCTCGGGGGTCGGAGTCCCGATGACTCGATCCGCCGCCGCGATGGCCTCCTCCGGGGTCCTCATTTCGAGGTCGGCTTCATGAAAAGTTTGAGTTAGAAGTGAAAATCTGCGAAGTGTTAAAGGCAAAGAGATTGCGAAGCCTTACAGAAGCGGTCGAAGGCCAACTCGCTAAGTTCCCCTCGACCCAAAGCCTGGAAGAGCCCCTCCGGCCAGGAACGCACAAGAGGGCTGAGCCGGAGGGTGATGAACTCCTCCGCGAGGTCCCTCATACTCATCTTCGCCGCCACTCTCCGGAGCAGCAAGATCCTCGAGCGAAGGATGTCTTCGCTAGTCTTCACCACCCCTTCGCGCCGGTACAAGATGTGGGCGTTAGTACTCCGAAGGGGGGAGTTCGCGCCGACGGAGGCGTAGAAACACTCCTTATCCCACCTCGAGTACCACTTGTTGTTTACGGCCCTCGCCGGGTGTTGGAACAATTGCGTTAGTTCCAGCAGGTTTTTCTGTGGTGGAGTATGATATGGAGAATGAACCTCGATGGGTTCTCACAGGGAGAGATAGGGTTTATACTGGTTCGGGCCTCCCCTAGGGGATAATAACCCTACGTCCAGTTTGTAGTGGATTTAGCATGGTGTGCCTTGATGTGGAGAGGATAACTCCAGGGTCTCATGGCCCCCTGGAGCATGTGTCCCGTTACAAGGGCTTGGCCCTGCTTTTATAGGCACGCAGGCCAGAGGAAAAGACTGGAATGCCCCCCTATGAACCCTTGGTTCATAGGGGCAGAGAGGGGAAAAGGAGCTTAGCTATGGTACAAAAGGTGCCAGACAACTTTACAGCTTTACTGGCGTGTCAGGCTGCGCCAGGCTTTGACCAGCTAAACGACACTCCAGGGGCGGGGGGCCCCGGTATGAACTTGGCTCCGGAGGGCGGCCTCCGGACCTGGCTCCGGAGGGCGGCCTCCGGGCTTGGCTCTCGGAGGATGACCTCCGAACAGGACTCCGGAGGGTGGCCTCCGGGCTTTGCTCCTGGAGGATGGCCTCCGAACTGGACTCCGGAGGGTGGCCTCCGGACTGGACTCCGGAGGGTGGCCTCCGGACTTGGCTTCTGGAGGGTGGCCTCCGGACTTGGCTTCCGGAGGGTGGCCTCCGGACTTGGCTCCCGGAGGGTGGCCTCCGGACTTGGCTTCCGGAGGGTGGCCTCCAGACTTGGCTCCCGGAGGGTGGCCTCCGGACTTGGCTTCCGGAGGGTGGCCTCCGGACTTGGCTCCCGGAGGGTGGCCTCCGGACTTGGCTTCCGGAGGGTGGCCTCCGGACTTGGCTCTCGGAGGGTACACTGGGACCTGTAAACAATACTTAGGGAGAAAGCAGGCTCCGACAGTACCTGACTCTGGGCCGGAGGCTGTCGGAGGCTGACGTCATTTGGCCTCTGTTTAAGGGAAGCATATTTCCCCAACAGTAGCCCCTCGCGAGTAGGCCTTCGGAACGAAGGGGTGCACGCGCCCTTAGGGCAAATGACCTGAAAACACTTCGGAGGAAACATACCTCCGGAGCCAGGACCGAAGGAAATCTTGATTCCTAGGGGTAATAAATGCTCGTGCCAGAGCGGCCTCGGGGAGCCCGAACGGCTCCGCAATGGTCAGAAAAGTTACCGTTACCCTGCTTGGGCTTGATTTGCTTTCGCCGGAGGCCCATCTGGCGGTGAGCCCGGCCCATGACGGTTGGAATTCTTACCGCGCCTATAAATAGGGACTTACCGCGTGCAGCCCCGGCACACTTTCATTCGCTTCTTCTCACCGCTTTACCACCTTCGCTCTCCTCTTCCTCCGAACCTCGCAGAGCGACCTTCGCGAGCTTCTAGCCCTTCGCCATCCTTTAGTCCTTCGAGCCGAAGTCCGATCAGGATGCCGAAGAAGGGAGTGGCGAAGCCCCTGGTTTTGGGTTCGAGCTCGGGCTCCGCCCAAGTGCAGGCGGCGGCGGCAGCGGCCGCGGCAGCGAAGCCTGCAGCTAGGCGACTGGGGCCGAGGGACCTTCGGACGCCCTCCGACAGGTTCGAGCAGACCCTGGAGATGAGGGCTTCGATTTCTACGGAGGAGTCGGTCCGGAGAGCCTGCGAGGGGAAGATTGCGGCGAAGATCCAATTAAGGGTTCCGGAGAAATCAGAGGCCATACCGAAGCCTCGTGCTGACGAAGTGGTGGTGTTTGAAGCCTTCTTCGAGGCCGGCCTCGGACTGCCTGCGGTAGGGATGCTGAGCGAGGTCCTCAAGGCCTACAACCTTGAGCTCCCTCAGCTTTCGCCCAACGCCGTGGCGAGGCTAGCTGTCTTTGAGTGGGCCATGAGGGCCGAAGGCTGCGAGGGCCGCGCGGACGTCTTCGTCGCTCTTCACGACGCCAACTGCCAGCCGAAGCCCAGGGAGGGGACGGACCGCGTCAAGAGGGCGTTGGCCTTCGGCAGTGCCAACTTCCAGCTCCGGAAGGAGTTCCAGGACGCCTTCCCTGCGAGGGCTGTAAACAACAAGTGGTATTCGAGGTGGGACCAAGAATGGTTCTATGCCTCCGTCGGTGCGAACTCACCCCTTCGGAGTACCAACGCTCACATACTGTACCGGCGCGAAGGGGTGGTGAAGACCAGCGAAGGCCTTCTTCAATCGAGGATCTCGCTGCTCCGAAGGGTGGCAGCGAAGATGAGCATGAGGGACCTCGCCGAGGAATTTATTACCCTTCGGCTTAGCCCCCTCGCGCGCTCCTGGCCGGAGGGTCTCTTCCAGGCTTCGGGTCAAGGAGAACTCAGCGAGCTGGCCTTCGACCGCTTCTGTAAGTCTTCGCGCTCTTCTTGCTTTTTAACACTTGAACACTTTGGCCCTAACTCAACCTTTTCGTGTAGCCGACCTCGACATGAGGACTCCGGAGGAGGCCATCGCGGCGGCGGACCGAGTCGTCGGGACTCCGACCCCCGAGGAGCAGAATCAGCGCCTTGCCTTGGTGGGGTCCTGGGAGCGCTGGAACAGAGTGTGGACCGCGCTCGGCCTCGGAGGGCTCCCCGCTTTGCCAGACTTCGCCCACCTGGCTACCTCATCGGCCGGAGCCAAGAGGAAGAGGGGGGACGAGGACGAAGCGGATGCCTCGGGGGAGGCTGCGGCGAAGCCCGCAGCTACTCCGACTCCCAAGAAGGCCGCGAAGCCCCTGGCGGTGAGGGCTTCGGAGGCGGAGGTCGACGCGCGCACTCCTGCTGCCAAGGAGGCCACGGATGCCCCGGCGGAACCAGCTTCGGGCGCGGAAGTGGACGCGCCGGCTTCGCAGCGAGGGGGCTGGAGGACGCACTTAGCCCCTGGTTCCTTCCAAGAGATCTCTGATGATGGTAAAACCCCTTTTTCTTTTTGCATGCTTCTCTTCAATATGCAGGTTTTGACTTGGCTTTTCGCAGAGGACGAAGATGATGCGAGGCCCACTGTGGCGAAGCCGGCAGGCGAAGGTGGGTCGAAGTCCGCCGAAGCGAAGCCCTCGGAGGCTTCGAGTAGCAGCAGCAGCAGCGGCAGCGGCAGCGGGTCAGAGTCCGAGAGCACTTCGTCTGACGGCGAGGGCAGCGGGGACCGTGCGGACCCTCGAGGCGAAGAAGATGTCGACGTGGTGGGCCTGAGCCCCGCCTTGCCGGAGTCCGCGGAGACCACCGTGGCGGTGATCCACCCCTTCAAGCCGAGGGGGGGCGTGACGGCGGCGGCGATCCTCGGCTTCCGCGAGGCTTGCGCTTCTGCGGAGGAGGGCGACTTGGTGGCCCAGCTTAGCCACCGAGATCCCACGGATCTCTTTGTTAGCTCAAACGAAGTCCTTATGCGGGTGAGCGGAGCCCCTTGCAGCTTCGAGCTGTACTTTGTCCCTTGGTTCATACTTACGGTTTCTTGAATTCCTGCAGGCCCTCGCACTGAACGCGGCAGCTTCGACCGCTGCCGACCGGCGGATGGAGCGCCTTGCAGAAGAGAAGGAGGCCCTTCGCCGCGAGGTCTTGGAGGAAGCCGAGAAGCGGAGGCGGGCCGAGGCTTCGGCTGCTGAGGCTAAGGAAGCGAAGGAAGCCTTGGCCTCGGAGACGGCTCGGCTCCGCGCGGAACTCCAGGCTTCGAAGGATGCCGAGGCCCGTCAGGCGAAGGAGAATGAGGAGCTCCGCCAGCGGGCTCAGGATCTCGAGAGCTTCGTCGTGGCTAATCTTGGCGAGGCCACCCAGAGCCTGACTGAGGTCCTTGAAAAGATAGGGACCGAGTGCCGGACTCCGGAATTTGGCGATCAGGACCCGATTGGGGACCGCGCCGATTTCTTGAAGACTGCGGCTTCGGTAGCGGACGAAGCGCTGACGGGCTTCGCACTTATGGCCGGTCGCGTCGCAGGCCAAGGGGTGCTGCATATGCTTCATGCCGCGGGGTGCGACCACCTTCGGGCTGCGACCTCCGTGACCCCAGTGGCCTTCGGGGGTCCGTACTTGGTGACGCCTCCGGGCGAAGTCCGTGGGGCTTGGCGGCGGCTGCAGGAACCTTGGAAGGAGCAAGGCTGCGAGGCAGTCCTTGGCCTCATGAAGGCCCTTCGACAACGCCGGTTCAAGGGGCCCGCTGACTCGGACAAGCCTCCGGCCTCGACGCCTCCGCCTCCGCCTCCGAAGGTGTAGATCTCCTTAGGCTTTCTTGTAATACCTAGCTGTAGGCTTTGTAAAAACTTATCAGTTTATTAATATGAATGCGGGGGTTTTTTATACCTGCCCAGGCTCAGCCTTCGAGCATAGACCTCGAAGTCCTCGAGGACTCTGAAGGGCTTCGACAACTGTGGGCGATTCTTGAAGTAGCTAGGTCCGAAGGTCCCCCTCGGTTAAAGCTTCCGAGGGGGCCTAGGGGCGAAGCCATCTCCGAAATAGCTCAGGACTTGCTAGCCGCTGTGAAGGTGGAGCCCCTTCAGAGCCCCTTACCTTTGCCTTCGCGAACGGTGTTAGCGAGCGACGAAGCCCTAGACTTTTCTGCCTTCGACACGGCCCCGCCTGCTTCGCGGACTTGGAGCAACCTGCAAAGCGGAAGTCGGAGCTTGTGGGCTTCGGAGCCTGGACGGGCCGGTCGAGGGAGAGCGGGCCCCGACGAGGCAACGTCCAGCCGAGGTGGCCCTGGCCGAAGAAAGGGCAAGCGAGGGTCGGGGGCTCGCACACGGTTCTTCTTAGGCTTAGATACAGATTATACGTAGTTTTGTCTCCGAAGCATGCTTGTAACACACTTCACAACATACAATGAATTGAGCTTGTTATCTTTGCACACTTTGCCTGTATGCTTCGTGTTGTTTGGCTTCGATCGCTTAGCTTGTCACGCTCGTTTTGCGCATTATATTCGCACACCTCGCATATATTCTTCCCCCCTTTTGCTCGTGGCAGTTAGGGACTTGACCGTTGCTGGTGCGGGCAAAAAATAAACGTGCGAAGGGGTGCGCCTTTTCGGCGGCTTCGGATATTTGGATTTGTATCGAGCAAAGGCCTCTCACGGGCTCCGAACGCATCGATTTGGTGCGAAGCAAGGCTTCCGCATGCCCAACTTGGGCGAAGCATGCTTTGGCATGCCGGGGTTTGGATGCTGTGCGTGAGCGGGGCTCTGAAACACACTTAGATTATGGCGAAGTATGACTTCGAGACGCTTAGGCGCATAGTATATGAGCACGCGAAGCCAGGCTTCGGAGCGTGTTTAGATAATGAAGCAAGGCTTCAGAACTTGGTCCTGTAATGAGAAGGATGTTTGGTGTGGATTCACCGAGCCTGTGATAGTGTGAGCCACCTTCGACTCTGAGCCACCTTCGACTCTGGGTCACCTTCGACCCTGGGATGCTTCGGGTGCGGAACCCGGAATCCCTGGGATGCTTCGGGCGCGGGGCCCGGAATCCCTGGACGCGTCGGGCCAGTGGCCCGGAGTCCTTTTAGCCCACTGCTACGGGCCCGGGGGCACTGTGTAGCCTTCGGAGGGGTACTCCGGGTTTTATAAAGCGAAGCAAGGCTTCGGTTTTAAATAAGGCGAAGCGTGGCTTCGGGTTTAAATAAGGCGAAGCATGGCTTCGGTTTTTAAGTAAAGCGAAGCATGGCTTCGGTTTTTGAACACGGCGAAGCATGGCTTCGGTTTTTTAAAGTAAAGCGAAGCATGGCTTCGAGCTTATGTTAATGTAACTGCATATTGGTGCATCGGAGTAAGGCTTCGAGCGGTACTCACCTTGTAGCCCTCGGGCTCCGATGACCCTTGAAACGTGGAGCGGAGCTCTTGTCCGGAGAGTGGGCTCCGGTATGAGAAGGATGGAGGAAGGCGAAGGTGGCCTTCGATCTGCCCCCGAAGCCCCTAGCCGGAGGGTGCGCGAAGCGACAAAGCCTCGATGCTCCCCCCCTCGGGCGCACTTCGGGTTGCGGACAGTGGTAGAGAACTTAGCTTCTAGGACTAAGTTCCCCACGGACGGCGCCAACTGTTGGAACAATTGCGTTAGTTCCAGCAGGTTTTTCTGTGGTGGAGTATGATATGGAGAATGAACCTCGATGGGTTCTCACAGGGAGAGATAGGGTTTATACTGGTTCGGGCCTCCCCTAGGGGATAATAACCCTACGTCCAGTTTGTAGTGGATTTAGCATGGTGTGCCTTGATGTGGAGAGGATAACTCCAGGGTCTCATGGCCCCCTGGAGCATGTGTCCCGTTACAAGGGCTTGGCCCTGCTTTTATAGGCACGCAGGCCAGAGGAAAAGACTGGAATGCCCCCCTATGAACCCTTGGTTCATAGGGGCAGAGAGGGGAAAAGGAGCTTAGCTATGGTACAAAAGGTGCCAGACAACTTTACAGCTTTACTGGCGTGTCAGGCTGCGCCAGGCTTTGACCAGCTAAACGACACTCCAGGGGCGGGGGGCCCCGGTATGAACTTGGCTCCGGAGGGCGGCCTCCGGACCTGGCTCCGGAGGGCGGCCTCCGGGCTTGGCTCTCGGAGGATGACCTCCGAACAGGACTCCGGAGGGTGGCCTCCGGGCTTGGCTCCTGGAGGATGGCCTCCGAACTGGACTCCGGAGGGTGGCCTCCGGACTGGACTCCGGAGGGTGGCCTCCGGACTTGGCTTCTGGAGGGTGGCCTCTGGACTTGGCTTCCGGAGGGTGGCCTCCGGACTTGGCTCCCGGAGGGTGGCCTCCGGACTTGGCTTCCGGAGGGTGGCCTCCGGACTTGGCTCCCGGAGGGTGGCCTCCGGACTTGGCTTCCGGAGGGTGGCCTCCGGACTTGGCTCCCGGAGGGTGGCCTCCGGACTTGGCTTCCGGAGGGTGGCCTCCGGACTTGGCTCTCGGAGGGTACACTGGGACCTGTAAACAATACTTAGGGAGAAAGCAGGCTCCGACAGTACCTGACTCTGGGCCGGAGGCTGTCGGAGGCTGACGTCATTTGGCCTCTGTTTAAGGGAAGCATATTTCCCCAACACCGGGAAGGCGTCCTGGAACTCCTTCCGGAGCTGGAAGTTGGCGCTGCCGAAGGCCAGCGCCCTCTCGACGCGGTCTGTCCCCTCCCTCGGCTACGGCTGGCAGTTGGCGTCATGGAGGGCGACGAAGACATCCGCGCAGCCCTCGCAGCCCTCAGCCCTCATGGCCCATTCGAAGACAGCCAACCTCGCCACTGCGTTAGGCGAAAGTTGAGGAAGCTCAAGGTTGTAATCCTTGAGGACTTCGCTCAGCATCCCCACTACTGGCAGCCCAAGGCCGGCTTCGAAGAAGGCTTCGAAGACCACCACTTCGTCAGCCCGAGGCCTCGGCACGACCTCTGACTTCTCCGGGACCCAGAGCTGGATCTTCGCTGCGATCCTCCCTTCACAGGCCCTTTGGACCGATTCCTCCGTGGAGATCGAAGCCCTCATCTCCAGGGTCTGCTCGAACTTGTCGGAGGGCGTCTGAAGGTCCCTCTGCCCCAGCCACCTGGGCGGAGGCTTCGCCGCTGCAGCCGCTACCACTTGCAGTTGGGCGGAGCTCGAGCTCGGGCCCAAAGCCAAAGACTTCCCCACGGCTTTCTTCGGCATCTCGGTGGAGCATTGGCGCGAAGGGCTAAAGCTAAGCGAAGGGTGCTCTACGCGAAGCTAGGAAGAAGAAGAGAGCGAAGGCTGTAAGACAGTGAGAAGGAAGCAAATGAGAGCGTACCGAAGCTGCACACGGTAAACCTCTATTTATAGGCGCGGTAAGAATTCTAACAGTCGTGGGCCGAACCCACCGCCAAGTGGGCCTCCAGCGAAGGCGAAGCGGCCCAGCGCAGGGTAACGGTAACTTTCTAGCCGTTGCGGAGCCGTTTGGGCTCCCGAGGTCTTTCTGACAAGCTAGCGCAGGCATTTATTTCCTGCAGCTTTCGAGGTCACCTTCGGTCCAAGCTCCGAAGGCATGTTTTATCCGAGGTTGTATTTTGCAGGTCATTTGTCCTAAGGGCGCGCGCACCCCTTCGTCCCGAAGGCCTACACGCGAGGGGCTACTGTTGGGGGAATATATTTCCCTTAAACAGAGACCAAATGACGTCAGCCTCCGACAGCCTTCGGCCCAGAGCCCAGCACTGTCGGAGCCTGTTTTCTCTCTAAGTGTTGTTTTCAGGTCCCAAGGTGCCCTTCGGAGCCTGTAGCTTCGGAGCCCTCAGATCCGGGGGTCCAACTCGGAGCCCCCAGTTTGGGCCCACCCTCCGAGCGCAAGATGCCGGAGGCCACCCTCCGGGCGCAGGATGCCGGAGGCCACCCTCCGGGCGCAGGATACCGGAGGCCACCCTCCGGGCGAAGGATGCCGGAGGCCACCCTCCGGGAGCCCAGTTCGAGGCCCCGGTTCGGCGGACCCGGTTCGGAGGCCTCCAGTTCGGAGCCTTGTTCGGAGCCTTGATCGGGGCATGCTTCGGAGCCCCCTTCGGGGTGCACTTCGGAGCCCTCTTCGCAGCCTCTGCCAAAAAGGCTCCGGCCCCTACTTCAAAGCTCAAGAAATATCTAAGTATAGGCCATACCGGGGGCCCCGCTGCCCCTGGTATGTCGTTTATCTGGTCAAAGCCTGGCACAGTCTGACACGCCTGCAAAGCTGTAAAGCAGCAAAGTACCTTTGTACCGTAGCTAGCCCTTTTCCCCCTCTCTGCCCCTGTGAGCCTAGGGCCCATAGGGCGCATCCCGGTCTTTTCCTTTGGCCTGCGCGCCTATAAAAGCAGGGCCAAGCCCTTGTAACTAGGACACACGCTCCAGGGGGCCAAGAGACCCTGGAATTATTGCTCCATACTAGGGCATACCATGCCAAATCCACCACAACTGGACGTAGGGTTATTATCTCCCAGGAGAGGCCCGAACCAGTATAAGCCTTTTTCTCCCTCTGTTACAGCCCTTCGAGGCTCATTCTCCATATCATACTCCACCACACAAAAACCTGCTGGAACTAACGCAATCGTTCCACTCATTCGCCTTCGAGGACTTTGCCTCGGGGTATCTTTAGCCGGAGTCCCCCTCCGCACTTCTTGCCTTCGACTGGTGCACCTCGACCCGAGGACCGACCTCAACTTCACAAAGCCTCCGTGACCAAACTCTCTACTTGCTTGGCGCCAAGCTCCCTGCTTGACCCAATTCACCTTCTATGTTGACCGACCAGTCTCCTCTGAAGTCACCTACACACCATTGACAAGCAGACAAGTGTATCTGACACCCCGGAGACCTCTCCAAGTATAACACCCTCCGGTACACCCACCGATGTACAGCGCAAAGTACCGACCCCTTCGATACAACCTCTGAACTGTATACTGTCGGAACCCTCTGATAGATATACCTCGTTGTGAACTAGTGTAGCCCATAAACATGGAACCCTTCGGAAAAAACACCTCCGAACCCATTCAGAGGGACCCCTTCACCCATAAGGAAATTTTTCAATCAGTCATCATAGACTAAAACTAAGGTACATCTCAACTTGGTTTCTCAGATCGGAAGTTTTCATTGGATCAGAAGTTTCGATACTAATCGGAAGTTCCAATGCCAAAAATAATTCGATACAGATCCTTTTTTCTATCGAAAGTTCCAGCGGATGGAATGTTCTGATGCCAAATCGGAAGTTCTAATCCAAACAAAATTGGAAATTTCGAGCCTGTTGAGCTTATATTTTCAGATCCAGATATCAATCACTTGTAGATTCTTCAACTAACTTTATTTTGCAGAGAATGTTATGACTAGTATGGCCTTATTAAATTTGATGTATGATATGAATGCATTGAATGTAAATTAAATATGTCCTGTGTGTCATTGATCATCGACGTTTATTCACTGTCACTACCTTCAGGATTAGTTTTGGAGTTGAATAATTGTTATTTCATTCCCGCCTTAAGCAGAAACATTATCTCTTCTTTATGTTTAGAAGAAGACAGTTCTGATTTCGTAATAAAGAACAAGTGTTGTTCAATATTTATGAATGGCATGCTCTATGGTGTTTGTCCATTGGTGAATGGACTATATATTCTCAGTCTTGAAGATGCACATGTTTATAACATTAGTACAAAGAAACAACGACTCAATGATTTGAATCCTATAAATGAGAAGTGCGTGCAAAAGCTCCATAGTGATGGACTTTTGGAGTCATTTGATTTTGAATCATATGACACATGTGAAACATATGCCCGTATGATTTTGGAGTCATTGTACATACTGATGTATGTGGACCAATAAGCCATGTCGCAAGAGGTGATTTTCAATACTTTATCACTTTTATCGATGACTATAGTAGATAAGGTTATTTTTACTTGATGAGGCATAAGTGGGAGTCCTTTGAAAAGTTTAAGAAGTTTCAAAATGAAGTAAAAAATCATACGGGCATGACAGTTAAATTCTATGATATGATCGTGGAGGTGAATATTTGAGTCACGAGTTTAGTGATCATCTGAAGCAGTGTGGAATTGTTTCACAGTTGACTCTACCTAGCACGCCCTAGTGGAATAGAGTGTCCGAGCATAGAAACCGTACTTTATTGGACATGGTTCGGTCTATGATGAGTTATGCTGATCTTCCATTATCCTTTCAGGGACTCGGTCTAGAAACTGTCGCTTTCATGATAAATAGAGTTCCATCTTGTTGGTGTATGTTTTTGTCATACACGTGGCCTAGGAGATGTGCGTAACTCCGGTGCAAGTCCTATAATCTTAGAAGAAAAAGAATGTTCTAAGTGTGCCAATCAGTATGACCCTGCAACTGATAAGAAATCATAAAGAATAATGTTAGTAGCAATGTTGATCAGCTATCGAGTCGATGACTATGGTGAGAATAAAATAAATAGGAATCAACATGCCTATCAGCCATAGGGTCGATGACCATGCCCACACTATCAGGTTGAACATGCTATCGGCCGATAGGATGAAGTCGTTGTGCGTAAAGGTCGATGAGTGTCTCCCAAGCGCGGATGGAATATAGCATGGAAACAAAGATAACCTATCGACTTGTACTCAGATAGAAACTAAACTAAGCATGCCAAACGACGTATTCATACCATTAAATTATCATAACTACAAGATCGAGCCTAACTAAGACAGTCGCTAATCATGACAAATCAATAACACTTCAATGCTTTGTGCATACTTTATTTAAGTGAATGGCACACACCATGAACCATAAACAATAGATCAATATGTCGGACTTAACCGATGAAGCCTCAAACTACGACACCTAATTCGCATCAATCTAAGTGATTAAAACGTTGTAGCCTTACACCTAGCAAAATATGCCAAAAGATAAACTCAACGATCACACCTATCAGGTCGATACCTCAAGAGATCGATATGATGTAGCCTCAAAGAACACGCACCTAGTCGATGTGACCGTTAGGGTGGCGGGACGAACCTCTTCGTCGGAGATTGAGACAATGCAGCCCGGTTCCAATTGCTAAGCCTCACCGTGATAAACTTTGGGAATCCAAGGGTTGCGATGCACCTAAAGCAATAGTTTGTTGTTGTTGATTGTGTTTGTCTACCTAGCTAATTAGATAGATATTTATAGTCTAGAGACTTGCCATCAAATCCTCATTGTAATCAATTCTGGATCATCTTTATCTTCTCTCTCCTTCATCAGCTCCTTCATATCTGGTCATATTGTAACAATATGGATGGACTTCTTTGACTACCTTTGATTGGACTCCTTTGACTTCTATTGACAGTGTGGCATCCTTATTGGGCCTAGGCTTTACTACATCTTGGCATCAACACATGCCCCCGGTTTCGGAGCATTAAATGGTAATTGATGCTTTGAAATTACTGGTCATCATCACTCTCTGCCATCATGTCTTTTCAAATGTCCACCCACGATGTCTTTTCACACTCATTAATTGTAGATGAAACCCTTTATCTTCTAGTACTTTATAATTTTTTTCTCAGGGTACCGTATCCGTATCACTTCACCCTTTCTTCTTCCTTTTTTGCCTCCTCTTCTCTAGCCATTCATGACTATTATGGGTGTTGCTTGATCTGACGTGTCTACTTTTTCTTTGTGGCGGCGTCGGACTAGGCGTCATCCCACACAGTTTTGTACTGGTGCTCTTTAAGCCAAAGATTTGGTTCCTCTAATCCCAGGCTTGCAAAGATCTCGGTGTTTCAGAAAATGTACTCATGATTGCCTTTTGTTGAACGTTGCAGGTGGTCCCCATCAAATCAGGCAGGATTGGTTTGACCCGGCTGCCAAGGAGTCGCTCTTGCTTTATAAGTATCCCCGGCCACTCCACCTTTCTTCTTTAAGCTTTTAGCCTACTGCTCACTTTAGCCCTCGAGCTCACCACCGTTTGCTTCTAGTACTACTTGCGACCTACTTCGAGGAATATGCTAGGTCGGAAGAGGGATGGCTCCGAAGGATGGCTTCATCTTTGCCAACCGTCCTTCAAGAAGTCAAACTTAAGGTGAAGACTTCAACTCCACCACACGTGTAACCCTTCGACAATAATCAGCATGACGGATGAATAGGACGACAACATCCTCGCTCCAAGGTTTTAAATATCGCCCCCTCTTCTTCGAAATTGCCCCGTAAAAGTCCACAAGCTTCAAGAAACAAGGTTAGCGACTGGAGGCCTCTAGGGAAGCCTGCTGATCGAGGCCAAGCCTTCTTCTGCTGTGTACATGGTGAAAACCGAAGCCATGGTACTGACGCATGCAAGTCTATATTAGCTCTATGGAGCGAGTATCTCGAGAGGAGCTCCGGCCGAGGTACTACTGACCAAGCCCCTCCCAAGACACGTCTGGAGCCGGTGCAGGCTGTCAGACATGTAGACAACTTCGAAGCCCCAAAGACATCCTTCGGTGGCCAGTGTTATGCCACCTCCGAAACAAGAGTACAATCAAGACCACGGTAAATGGGTAGTCCTCCCCATTTCCGGAGGAGGGACCCTAGGCGGCATGTTGAAGCGTTAGTGGATAGAATAGGTCTGCGAAGTAGGGCATATTGGGACCTCCTCGTTGGCTACTAAAATGCCCGAGTGGTCTCATGTGCCCATATCCTTCTTCATAGCTGATGCAACCTGTATTAAATTCCCTCATGTGGATCCTCTTGTTATTACAGCTGACATTGCAAGAACAGAAGTTTGAAGAGTATTGGTTGATGGTAGAAGCTCCGCAGACATAATCTTCATCTAGGCCTTCGATCAACTGTGCATTCCGTAGAGGCATTTACTTCCAGCAGCTCGTCCGCTTCAAGGCTTCACAGGCCCTCCTCTCGATGCCCTCGGCCAAATAGGCCTCAAGGTCACCTTCAGAGAGGGGCTCCTGGCCAGATCTGAGGAGGTGATTTTTGACATCGTCGATGCCCCTTACGCTTATAATGTTATCTTTGGAAGGCGAATGCTAAATCAATTTGGAGCCGTGGTGCATCATAATTATTTGTGCTTGAAAATGCCTACGCAAGGAGGAGTACTTGTGGTCCTCGACGACCAAGCTGCGGCGCGGAGGACGGAGTATGGCCATGGTCCACCTCTTGATCCTAGGCAGATAAATAATGTACTGAACCATTCATAGGATGCATCCGCATCAAGTGACCCCTCGAAGATCTCCTCCCTCAAGCCCAGCCCTGAAGGTGAAATTATAACGAAGATCATTGTCAAAGATGGCAAAGACTATCCCATTCAGTTTGGCAAGGAACTGCCTTCGAAAATTGCCACTTCATTAGAAGAAGTAATTAAAGAAAATCTAGATGTCTTTGCCTGGTCTGACGAAGATATTCTTAGAGTCGACCAAAGCATTATCGAGCACAACCTACTTGTCAACCCAAGGGTTCGACCTGTTCGCCAGGGGCTCTACAAATTGTCGACAGAAAGGGCGGACCTTGCCAAAGCAGAGGTGGAGAAGTTGTTAAAGGCCGGGATCATTAGAGAGGTGGCCCATACGGAGTGGTTAGCCAACCCTGACTTTGTCAAAAAAAAGGCCTCCGGCAAGTGGCGCATGTGCATTGATCAACTCGTCGACTCCACTGTCGGCTCCGAGATTTTAAGCTTCCTCGACGCGTACTCCGGATATCATCAAATATGGTTAAAACGTGAATACGATGCCAAGACAAGCGTTATAACTCCTTCGGGAGTCTTTTGTTATGTTAGAATGCCCTTCGGCTTAAGAAATGCTGGGACCACTTTTCAAGGTTAATTGCTAAGGCTCTAGGTCACCAGATAGGTCGCAATGTAGAGTCATATATGGATGACATTGTAATAAAGAGTGCTTTAAAGCACCAACATAGTCTAGATTTAGAAGAAACTTTTGAGAGCCTCCGAGCATGTGGAGTTCGCCTCAACCCGGAGAAATGTATCTTCGGGGCTAAAGCTTGGAAATTGCTAGGGTACTTAGTTTTGAGTAGAGGGATCGAAGCTAGCCCAACGCAGATAAGTGCATTGCAAAGGATGGCTCCGCCGGAAAATTTGAAGCAAGTCCAGAAGCTCGTCGGACGCCTCGTGACCCATAGCAAATTTTTGGCAAGGTCAGCAGAGCAAATCCTTCCAATTTTCAAAGCCTTAAAAGAGTCTGAAAATTTTGCCTAGACACCGGAGTGCCAGAAGAGCTTCGATAAAATCAAGGACTATCTCGACAATCTTGCAACACTCATTGTGCCCCTCGCGGATGAAACTCTTCTTCTTTATCCTACAGCCACAGGCTCCACTGTCAGTGCAGTCCTTGTGCGAGAATTGGATTTCAACGAGAAGCCTTATTCGGTGCTAAAAACTCGGTATTCCAAGCTTGAGAAATTTACTTATGCCTTGGTAATGGCTTCAAGGAAATTACGACATTATTTTTTGGCAAATAATGTAATTGTACCAACTTCTTACCCTCTTGGGGATATGATCCGAAGCAAAGATTCTACGGGGAGAATTGGAAAATGGGCTATCGAGCTAGCCCCCTTTCGTATTTCTTTCGTAGAAAGAATAACCATCAAGTCACAAGTGGTGGCAGATTTTGTAGCAGAGTGGACTCCGTCTGCAGTATGGGCTCCGGAAGAATCTAATGGAAGTATATGGACCATATACTCTGACGGAGCTATTCAAGCATCCGGAGCAAGTGTCGGGGCAGTTGTAATTTTGCCTTCACGGCAGAAAGCAATGTACTCTACAAGGCTCAACTTTACGTCCACCAATAATATTGCGAAGTACGAAGGAATCCTACTGGGGTTTCGCAAGGCACGTGCACTTGGTGTTACAAGAGTTGTTATAAAAACAGACTCCTAGATTGTAGCAGGGCACATTGATAAAAGCTTTCATGTTCGGCATCCACAACTTTCTAATTATTTGGAAGAAATCCGCAGGACCGAAGCAGCATTTAAAGGGATTTCTGTCCAGAGCATTCCACGAACCGATAACTTGCAAGCATACATTTTGGCAAAAGCTACAGCTGGAGCCCTAGACATCCCGGAAGATGTTTTTTATGAAGAGCTTGCCTCCCCTTTGGTGCCCCAACTCCCTCCTGCTGAGGTACTTTGCATACCAAGCACCGATTATCGGAGCCCAATTATGGATTTATTGCAAGACAAAGCCAATTTGCCCGAAGGCTCAAAGTTATCAAGATTATAGTTAAGGGTTCAAAACTACCATATTATCAATGATATTTTATACAAGGCCGGAGTCTGTTCTCCCCTGCTCTGATGTATTTCCCAAGCCGAAGGCCAAGACATACTCCGAGAAATTCATGAAGGCCTATGTTGTATCCATCTTGCCCCTTGGGCTTTAGCAGGCAAACACTTCGTCAGGAGCTCTATTGGCCTACAATAGTAGCTGATGCGAAGGCATTAGTCCGCACTTGCCAAGGTTTTCAATGGATGGGAAGATAGAGCCATCGTCCACCAACACCTCTTCAAGTTATCGCTCCAGTGTGGCCAATGGCCCGGTGGGGGATGGACCTTATTGGCCCCTTCCCAATGGCAAAGGGCAGCCTAAAATTTGCCGTTGTAGCGATTGAGTATTTTTCTAAGTGGGTCGAAGCTAAACCCCTCACCGCTATAACTTCCGAGAATGTGAAAAGAAATTTCTGGCAAAATATTATTTGCAGATTCGGAGTGCCTAGTCAGCTGACAATTGACAATGGCACCTAGTTCGATGCCGAACCTTTTAGAGAGTTCTACGAAGGTCGTGGTATTCAAATGTGCTTTGTAGTTGTCCGTCATCCCCAATCCAACAGAGCCGACAAGTAGGATAATGGTAATATCTTGTCAGGTCTGAATCGAAGAATAGTAGGATTAGCGAAGGGGCTATGGACCGAAGAACTTCCGAAGATTTTGTGGTCCATTCGGACCACTCAAGCAAGGTCCAGAGGGTTCACCCCTTTCAGGTTACTATTCGGAGATGAAGCCCTGACACCGACGGAGCTCAAGGGAGGATCCATCCGCACCATCGAACCTAAGTTGGACAATGAATGACAGACTTCGTTGGACTTAACTGAAGAAACAAGACTTTGAGCTATTGCTAACCTAACGAAGTATCAACATCATACGAAGACTTGGTATGACCCAAAAATAAAGCTTAACGAACTTAAGTCGGGCCATTTGGTATTGCGAAGCATTATTGCTCCAGGGAAATTAGGAAATAAATGGGAAGGACCATATATCATCCTACGTTCAGGATGCCCCAGATCATTTAAATTAGCTAATATAGAAGGTGAGGAATTGAAGCATGCATGGCATGTGGAGCACCTTAAACGATACTTCGCTTAGGGGCTCCTTGTAATAAGTTGTAAACACTTTATAAATGAATAAAGCTTATGGTTCGAATAATGCATGCTTCTCAAGATGATTCCAACCCCTAGTGGATGCACTAGGGGGACAGAGCTGATTGCGGAGGTAAGTATTATTCATTCGAATGCAATCAACGGATTTTGAGCCACTGGATGTAAGCATCCTTCAAGGTGGGAAAATACCATGAAAAATGGATTCTGAGCCATCGGCTTGAAAGCATCCGTAAAAAGAGTTGGAAGAGACCATGAAATATGGATTCCGAGCCATCGGCTTGAAAGCATCCGTAAAAGAGTCCGAAGCGACCAAAATAATCAGATTCCAATATATCCAAAAAAGATTACTAAGCTACCATTTACGGACTCCGGACCTATGGGTTCGAAGAGACCTACGAGGTCCATAATGACCATCTACTCGAATTTCGAACCACTGGTTCCAAATTCTTAATCAATACAATAAGGGGCTCCGAGCCTCCAAAACCAAAAACTATTGAAATTGTAGTCCTGGCAGGCATTACAATCGTTGTGCGTAACCATCTTCGCTTGAAAATCGAAGGTTCTCACCCTCAAAGAGGGGCTAGGAGGTAAAGAGATAATTTCGAAACATTTCAACTTATATTACTCAACAAATTATATTACACTATGAAAAATCAGTGTCTAAGCCAAGAAGAAAGTGAAGACCCCTTCGGTTCCCAGAGCTAGATTTGGAGTTAGCTCGGCTTCGAAGGCGACTTGTCCCTAAGACCGGAGTCTTTAGAACCTTGCGTTTAATTTGCTTATCGTTCTTCGAAGCCCGGAAGTCTCTTTGTTCTTGCTGAAGCTCAACCCAAGTCCGAAGTCATTTGAGGCTAGTCCTCGCTTGATCTTTGCTAGACCACTCCTCTTCGGACCAGTCAACGTCCTCCGAAGATGAAGATGCTAAATTTAGAACCTCTTTCCCCCCTTCTCATCCTTAATATAAGCTAATACATCTTTACAAATTTCGGGTATAACCTCTCTATGGATCCCTCAAGGAATTGAAAATCAAGGACGCATGTCAGGCCTTATGGCTTCGAAGGTAGCCCACTATTGACAGACCCTTTTGTTAACTTCTAATACTTCGAGTTCATCATCCAAAAAATGTCAAAAATCCTAAAAACATTTCCAAATAAGTCTTTTTATTCAAAATAAAGACAGAAGCACAAGTTTTTTACATAACGGAACCCTAAGGAGAGCTAGACCTTCGGGTCCGAAGGAGGCTTGCTGGTCAAAGGCAACATCCGCGCATGCTTTTGATGATGGCCTTCATCGATCCACGCCTTCACTGCCGACCGGCCTTCAGCTCTCTAGGATGGCAGAAAAGATTTCCAAGCTGTGACCACGTCAGGCGAACGGGTCAATAGCTGGTCACCGCCAAAGCTAACAGAGGCTACTCCGGGCTCTAGTGAAACAGAAAGTCCAATGTCCTCAAAGTGGCGAAGTGCTCCGAGAGCGGCTACTTTTTTGGAGATCTCTCCATACCGAGTACTCAAAGTCTTCATCGTCTTCGCCGCTGCTTGGATCATCTTCAATTTCCACATTAAGGTATCGTTGGCCGATGATGAGGAGTTGCAAGAAGTCCCAAAATATTCTAGGATGGCTCGAAGGACCTCCATGGTTTCGGAGGCCACGCTGTCACACTTTGTTTTCTCCATGGCCAAGGCTTCGCTCGAGACCTTCATGTCGTGGATCAAAGTGGAGAGCTCAGTCGTCTTTGTCATAAGGATAGTCTTTTGCCCAAGAAACTTCCTCGTGTCGTCAGCCAAGCGTTGCCGTTCTTCCCGAAGATTTACAAGCTCAGCTCCGGAGGCTGCTTGCTCCTCTCGAAGCCTTTCGACTTCGGTTCAGAGCACCACTCGCTCAGCCTCAAGCTTCTCATTCACAGCCTTCAGCTTTGCTTTGGCGCTCCGCTCTATGTGAGCCATATCCTCCAAGCTCGAAGCCCATTCTCGGAGTCAGCAAGGCTCTCTTGGAGAGCCTTCACCTTCTCTTTGAGCTGGTTACACTCTTGCTCATTGGAAATAGCAGCTACATGAGCTAAAACAACGTGCTACAAAGGAAAAGAAGAGCAATGTGATTATGTTCTATATTTACTTAAAATGGAACTAGATTTTGCAGGTGCTTCGTACCTAGTAAGCTGCCCGTTCGAGGGCAGCGTCGAGCTCTGACCCTTCAACATCGCCTATGATAGAGACCAATTCGGTCTCCCTGACTTTGCGACTAGCCCGAGCTAGAGGCTCTAGCAAAGTCTGAAACCCTATCCTCCTTTCAAGAAAGGGGGCTAGGAGGGGAGCCTCGTCAAGGCGCTCCGATCGTCGTCATTGGGAGAAGGGCCGGAGCGTAGTGAAGCGTCTTCTGAGGCTTCTGTTGACTAGCCTCCATCAGTCGACTCCGACTGAGTCCACCCCGCAACAGGATAAGGCATCGGCCAAGCTTTGCCTTTGCCCTTTCTAGGACCCATCGGCTGCATCGGAGCCACCTTTGGTGCCAGAACCGCCTCCTCCGCTGAAGTCGGCAACGACACTGAAGCTACCTTAGGCTCCAGGACTACCTCCGTAGCAAGGACCACCTCCACTGGAGCTGATTCTGTGAAACCCAAGGTATGTGCTATTATTTAAATGATGTCGGTAAAAGAAAGAGAATCTAACTTCAGTCGAGGCTTACCTCTGGCACATTGTTGTCAGGTGAGCACTGGATTGCTCGGAGGTTCAAACATTTGGCCGAAGTCTTCTTCGGACTCCGAAGATCGAACCGAAGTAACAGCTGCTATAATTTCTTCATCCATAAGAACCATCACTTCGTTCGGAGCCAAGACCTCCGAATCTAGGGTCTAAACTCTTTCGGTCTCGACTCTGCCTTGATCCAAAATAGGGACGTCTGTCTGACACGACGGAGTGACTTCAGCATCTGTCTGCCTAGGGTCACCATTGACTATTGGCGCCACCTCTGCGCCATCCTAGACGAGGGCCCCGGTTCCCATCCGAAACTCTTCATCATCCTCCGCGAGAAGAGCTTCGAACTCCTCCACCATCTGCATGTCCGCATCGTCTTCCTCTTCGGATTGCTCCAGCGACGAGATAGGAGATTTTGTAGGAGTAAGAGCCTTCGGTTTGCGGGCCACCTTTTTTTCACGCGTCTTCACCAGGCCCAAAGATCCAGTCTTAGCCTTCCTCTTCTTCGGAGCTTGGTCTGTTGCAGACCAGTCTAGAAGGGTTGGGGGCTCATCTCCGAGTACACTCCATACTCGGTTGAACCGCTCCCAAGTCCCTACCAGCTTCATCCTCTGCTCCTTTTCTACGAGTGTAGGGGCTCCGAGGACCTTCTCCGCAGCTCAAACAATTTGTTTCGGAGTCAAAGTCATGCTCGGGGCTGAAAGATAAGATATCATTTGACTAAATTATTGAAGTAAAATCAAGATTTATGTATGAAACACCTTGATGCAGGATATGTGGAAAGCTTACGTGTGGACTTCGAAGGAATTTCCCAAAGTCCCCCCTATGGATTCTCTTCGAAGTTAATTGGCCAGGCGCCCCACAGGGGAGGAATCCGGAGGCCGATGAATTGCTCCGCCAGGTCATGCATGCTCATGTGACGACTCACGGAGTATAGCAGCCAAAGACGGACTTGAAGTTGGCTTGGGTGAGGATGGATCTCTGCGTCCCTTCGGTACATGATCTCCTCCAAGGGCCCCTCCAAGTCACAGGTCAACCCCACCTCCACATAGAACCAACGAAGGATCCAGTCGAAGTACCAACTGTTGTTTATGGCCTTCGTTGGGAATCGATGTTTGAACTCGTCGTGGAGTTGGAAATTTATTCTTCCGAAGGCAATGACCATCTTCTCTCCTCCGAGTCCGGTGAATGTCTTTGGCGGACACGAAGCCTTATGGAGAGCAACGAAGATTTCTGCCCTCCTGATGGGGGAGTGGTCCCGATCTTCCGCTAGGTAAAGGATAAACTTGGGTTGGTGGAGAATCTCGACGTTGGCGATCCAAGGCTCCGGTCCGGCGGATCAAACCCTTGCAATCGTTACACCACTGTCTCCGTTGGTTATCAACCACGCAGAACGCGATTGACCTCGCCACGAAGGCTAATTCCTGCAAGCGAAACCAAGAACACAAGCAAGAACAGGAAGGATACAAATCGAATGCCAAATCACAGACAAACGAAGATAAGGTGAGGTTTCACAAACGCCAATGCAGCAGCCAATCGGTCCGGTGCAAGAGGCGGGATCTAAACACAACAGTGTAGATGCAACAAAGCAAAACATAACCCTAAAGGCGGCTGGCGTGAGAATATATAGGGCGGCGGCCTGTGGAAGGCGAACAGACACAGGCTGTGGGCTAGAAGACGTACAGACTCAGACTATGGGCCAACACGGCCCAGTTCTGTCACGCAGGACTGTTTTAAATACACAGGACGACTCAAGACTCCAAATGAGGTGAAACCAACGGCAAACGATCCTTCTTCTCCTCAATTTTCCAAAAAGTCAAAGAACGCGCCAATCGGACTTCGTATGAGGAAGTTATGCCCATTTTGGTGCAGGGTGGTTGATGTAGTCCGAACCAGCGAAATCTTGACTTCAAAACATCCGTGCGACTCCGTCTTCAGTTCCAACTCTTCTATTCCATCTCCCATGTTCCTAAGCAACAAAATATCACTAGTATTCAGTAGCATCCCGTCCAAACAAATATAATCAAAATTGCTAAGGAAAGAATTAACCTCATGGTTCAAGCGACGGGCACGGGCGCGTGTGATTGGTCCTAGTAATTGAATTATAGGTGGAGGCTCCATGTGTGTATCATGTGAAGTGATGTCCTCATCATCCTCCCCTTCTTCAATTGGAGTCGTCCTCGACTCAAGCTCATCGTCAGCTCCCAAATAGGGTTTTAAATCATCAGCACGGGGCATCAATTTAAACTTTCTCAAATCAAGAAAACGATCCTTGCGCAAGTACAACCAAACAAGATCTCCTGGTTTGAAAAACATCTTCTTTCTTCCTTTATTTGTCTTTTGAGCAAAATAGCGTGCCTTCTTTTCTATAACTTCCTTGGTCTTCAGTTGCATAGCTTCCACAAACTCTGCACGCTTGGAAGGCACCATGTTTGCTCTCTCTTGAAAAGGAAGTGGCAGCAAATCAAGTTGTGTGATTGGCTCAAAACTATACACCACTTCAGACGGACACAATTGTGTTGTTGATTGAACAGCTCTATTGTATGCAAATTCATCATGTGGAAGGCAGTCCTCCCATTCTTTCAAGTTCTTCTTAATCATTGTTCACAGCAACATGGAGAGTGTACGGTTTACCACCTCTGTTTGACCATCAGTTTGCGGGTGACAAGTTGTTGAAAATAGCAATTTTGTGCCAAGCTTGGCCCACATTGTCTTCCAAAAGTAACTCATAAACTTCACATCACGATCTGAAACAATGGCTCTAGGCATCCCGTGCAATCTCACAATTTCCCTGAAAAATAAATCAGTAATATGTGAAGCATCGTTGGTCTTGTGACAGGGAATAAAGTGTGCCATTTTAGAAAACCTATCCACTCTTACAAATATGGAGTCTCTCCCCCTCTTTGTCCTAGGCAATCCCACAATAAAGTCCATGGTAATATCTTCCCAAGGTGCACTAGAAACAGGAAGTGGAGTGTACAAAACATATGGGTTAAGTTTGGACTTAGCTTTATGGTATGTGGCACAATGCTGCACAAATCGTTCAACATCTCTCCGCATCTTTAGCCAATAAAAATTATTGGACAGCAGGGCCAAAGTCTTTTCTCTCCCAAAATGCTCCATTAATCCACCGCCATGTGATTCCTGCAACAACAGCAAACGTACGGACGAATCTGGAACACATAGCTTGTTAGCATGGGACAAGAAACCGTCATAAACATGAAATTTTTTCCAGCCTTTCCCATCATTACATTTAGTGTATGGTTCAGCAAATTCTTTATCTACAACATACAAATCTTTCAAACTTTCCAAATCTGGAACGTTGATATCAAGTTGAGATAAAAGAACAATCCTACGAGACCATGCATCAGCAACCACATTTTCTTTGCCATTCTTGTACTTCACAATGTATGGGAAAGATTCAATAAGTTCAACCCATTTAAACATGTCTACGATTTAGTTTAGCTTGCCCTCTCAAATATTTTAGTGCGTCATGATCAGAATGTATAATAAGCTCCTTAGGCAAAAGGTAATGTTGCCAAGTTTCAAGCACACGCACTAAGGCATATAATTCCTTATCATAGGTAGAATAATTCAACTGTGGACCATGCAATTTTTCACTAAAATAGGTCACGGGTTTACCTCCTTGTAGCAGCACACCTCCTATTACAACACCACTAGCATCACATTCTAACTCAACAGGCTTACTGAAGTCGGGTAGCTGAAGTAGAGGTGCACGTGTAAGGCGATCCTTGAGTGTGGCAAGAGCTTGCTCTTGTGCTGACTCCCAAGTAGAAGTAACTCCCTTCTTGGTCAACTCAGGTAAAGGATCGGCTATGGTGCCGAAATCATTCACAAAACGCCGGTAGAAACCTGCAAGACCAAGAAAACTACGTGCTGCAAGGTTAGTTTTAGTCGCATGCATGACACATCCTTTCAGATTAATAACTTGTGATGAGGAAGGAGAAACAACTTCGTCTTTTTGTTGCCTCGAAGGTGTTTTAGCTACTTGCTGATTTTCAGAAGGTTGTTTGCTCTTTTGTGCGTCCCTAGCACGTTTTTCTTGTTCAAATTTCACAATTTCAGCAGGAGTCATAGGAAGCAATGTAACTTTCTTTCCTTTATACATAAATGTGTACTTATTGCTCCTACCATGGTGTGTAGCATCAGTATCATATACCCAAGGTCTACCAAGTAATAGAGAACATGCTTGCATTGGTACTACATCAAATTCAGCAATTCCGAAGTATGTACCAATGGAAAATTCGATGTGAGCAGTTTGTGTTACCATGACCTTACCGCTATTGTTGAACCATTGCACGTGGTAAGGGTGTGGATGTGCACGTGTGGGAAGTTGAAGCTTAGTTACCACGTCGAGGCTCACCAAATTGTTGCAACTACCGCTGTCGATGATGACACGCGCACGACGGTTATTGATGAGGAAGATGGTCTGAAATATATTGTTCCGTTGTGCCTGGTCGTCCTGGTCCATGTGAGTGCTCAAGTCACGTTGTACAATAAGTGCTGCCATGTTAGTGAAAAGACAAAACAACAAAGAATAATCCTTATGTAAACAGCTAGGTCGGGTGGTGGGTGTGTGGTGGAAGCAATCCGTCAAGCACCTTACCCACACTTGCAAGTGTTCTTACCACGCCGTAGTGAGGTCACCGGCCTACAGGTGATGAACCAAGTTGAGGGTGGTGGCAATTGCAAGGAATGAACCTATCCTGACCAAGAGAAAGGTGTAGCTTGGAAGGCAAAGTGAGTAGCAAGGATTAGCGATAATAATAACAGTTAAACCAAGTTCAATAAGTATTCCCTAGTACTCGTCAAAGTTGCTGGCCTTAGTGCTCCCAAGGTGAAAATTCAAGCAATAGAGGGAAACTATGTGCCCAAAACTCAAATGGAAGCAACACAGGCCAAATTCAGCTCTCTGCAGATCGGACAAGAGATCGGACAAGGGATTGGACAAGCAGAAACTGCCACTGAAACTGCCACTGCCTGCCACTGATCGGACAAGAGATCGGACAAGAGTTCGGACAAGGGATTGGACAAGCAGAAACTGCCACTGCCTGCCACTGATCGGACAAGAGATCGGACAAGAGTTCGGACAAGAGTTCAGACAAGCAACTAACAGGACCGCTTCTCTTTTTTTTATATATTTTTTTTTCTCCTTTTTTTTCACTCTATTTTTTTTGAACAAGGATGACCAGAGATGCAACCACAAAAATTGGCACCTACAACTGAGGTGGGATGTCGCTCACAAAAATTCAAACAAGTTCGCTGTCCGGCGCGCAAAAACTTTGACCAATTTTTTTCTTTATCTTCCTGATTTTTTTGGCGAGTTTGGTGAGGGCTAACCGGCAGGGTACCCACCCAAATTGGGTCAGGAACACGCTCAAAAAATTTCAGATTTTTCTGCCAAACGTGCGAAAAGTTATGCCTGTTTTACTGAAGGGGGGTCACAAAGAGTAGATGTGGAAAACAAATAGGGTTGCGGAAGGGGGTTTTTTTTCGGTGGGGAAATTTTATCTGAGACAAAAGAACAACTACTATTCAAACGACACAGAGGGATTATTAAACCAGCAACAAGACTCGACCAAGAACACAAACTCAACAAGGTTAAAACTGAAATTAAAATCGCAAGGCACAAAGGGGTTCTCGGTGGGGAATTTTTTTTTGGTGCGGTTTTTCTGGACTCTAGGTAAAATAAAAGCAGATCGAGATTACCTAACGGGAAACCTTTGCTCTGATACCAACTGATGGGGGAGTGGCCCCGATCTTCCGCTAGGTAAAGGATAAACTTGGGTTGGTGGAGAATCTCGACGTTGGCGATCCAAGGCTCCGGTCCGGTGGATCAAAACCTTGCAATCGTTACACCACTGTCTCCGTTGGATATCAACCACGCAGAACGCGATTGACCTCGCCACGAAGGCTAATTCCTGCAAGCAAAACCAAGAACACAAGCAAGAACAGGAAAGATACAAATCGAATGCCAAATCACAGACAAACGAAGATAAGGTGAGGTTTCACAAACGCCAATGCAGCAGCCAATCGGTCCGGTGCAAGAGGCGGGATCTAAATACAAAAGTGTAGATGCAACAAAGAAAAACCTAACCCTAAAGGTGGCTGGCGTGAGAATATACAGGGCAACGGCCTGTGGAAGGCGAACAGACACAGGCTGTGGGCTAGAAGACGTACAGACTCAGACTATGGGCCAACACGGCCCAGTTCTGTCACGCAGGACTGTTTTAAATACACAGGACGACTCGAGACTCCAAATGAGGTGAAACCAACGGCAAACGATCCGTCTTCTCCTCAGTTTTCCAAAAAGTCAAAGAACGCACCAATCGGACTTCGTATGAGAAAGTTATGCCCATTTTGGTGCAGGGTGGTTGATGTAGTCCGAACCAGCGAAATCTTGACTTCAAAACATCCGTGCGACTCCGTCTTCAGCTCCAACTCTTCTATTCCATCTCCCATGTTCCTAAGCAACAAAATATCACTAGTATTCAGTAGCATCCCGTCCAAACAAATATAATCAAAATTGCTAAGGAAAGAATTAACATCATGGTTCAAGCGACGGGCACGGGCGCGTGTGATTGGTCCTACTAATTGAATTGTAGGTGGAGGCTCCATGTGTGTATCATGTGAAGTGATGTGCGTCCCTCCGGTACATGATCTCCTCCAAGGGCCCCGCCAAGTCACAGGTCGACCCCACCTCCACATAGAACCAACGAAGGATCCAGTCGAAGTACCAACTGTTGTTTATGGCCTTCGTTGGGAATCGATGTTTGAACTCGTCGTGGAGTTGGAAATTTATTCTTCCGAAGGCAATGACCATCTTCTCTCCTCCGAGTCCGGTGAATGTCTTTGGCGGACACGAAGCCTTATGGAGAGCAACGAAGATTTCTGCCCTCCCCACACACCCTTCGGCCTGCATGGCCTACTCAAAAATGGCCACACGAGCGATTGCGTTGTGGGAGAGTTGAGGGAGAGTCACGTGGAGCAGGTCTAGTACCTTTGCCTGGAAGTCCACCGCTGAGAGACTGAGTCCAGCTTTGAAAAAGGCTTTGAACACTACAACTTCTCCCACCTGCGGCACTGGAATCACCTCCTTCCCGGGCTGACACACCTTCATCCCAGGCCCCATCTTCCTAGTGACCGCTCCGGCGATCATTTTCTTCAAGCAAGACGACACCCCCAAGCTATACGAATGGTCTGTATACTTGGCTGATGCTGGGTGGAGATCGTGAGGGCTAGTAGGACGGGGATTCTCTAAAGGCTCATCCACCGCAGCCACCGCCATTGCCTGCTGCCAAGCCAAAGTCGAAGTAGGCACATGAGTGTTGTTGCTAGTCTTCGCCATTGAAGGAAGCTGGAGGACTAAGAGTGTGTGCTCAGGAAGAAGAAAGGAAGTGTGCGGAAGCAGTCGGTAAAGTGTATAAAATTCACTTTTACTCTCCTTTTTATAGCACTTGGAATTCCTTGTACTGTACGTTATAGAGCAACGTTTGGGTTGCTCTATTTCGGTTTCGATGCCGTCATAACATGCAAGGTCATCTCATGAAGAGTTGCAACCGTCGGAGATCGTGTGACCGTTAGCCTTTTCAAAGAGTAACGACTCTAATTTGAGTCTAACGGCTCTAAAGGCTAGTGGCTATTTTGGCTCTGAAAGAAATCTGACTCCGAAGCCACTCCCTTAGACACCTCCGAAAAGGATTCGGGTCCAGAGATCCTTTACTTCTGAATATTTCTAATGGTTGTAAGGGCTTTCAGACTTCTTTTTTCCTAATTCTAGATATGAAATTATTTCTTGTGTATATTGTCCTCTTCACTGCATAGTAATTAAGGAAGCCTCAACATCAATATAATCAGAAGAAATGAAGTCAGAAGGGTTGGTCTCCGAAGACCTTAAAAGCATCAAGGCTTCGCTGTATTTGGAGCTCTTTACAGTGAAGGATTCCATCAAGGCCCCGGCGTAAAGAAGCCTCCCGGAGCCTCTTTACCCGAAGGGGTACTGCCAGAAGGACAGAAGAATTATCTTCTCACTAATTAGATTAATCTTTTACTCTTTTAACCCTACAAAGAATATTAAACAATATCTTGCCAATGTATTCCATCTATAAATACCCATATTCGCTCTGTAAAGGGTATCGAATACTCAGATATTCAATACACACTTCGAACTATCTCAAGCTATTATACAACTCGGAAGCTTGGAATAGTCTTCTTAAACAAACACTTCATTTGTTAGTCTTTCAAGTTCTTTAAACCTGTTAGTGTAATCTTTTACGCCAACACCTATATAAAGGACCCCATGCCTAAGGGTTAGGTTTAACATTTTTGGTTGTGCTTTTGGTGGCTGAATATTCTACAAAATTAGATGTTCATCCCACAAAATATTCTTTCTCTAACTTTCTCTCTCTCTCTTCAACTGATTCTCTCTATCCAATTGAGTTTATCTTACCGGGCACAGTCTTTTCGGCCGCTGTAGCGTTTCAGCGACAATTTCTTTTAGCACCGCCCTCTGTTCTTTTTAGGTAAACTCGTTGCAATCTGATTACTTTATTCTTTCTCGATTGCGGTTCTGGTTATGCTTTAGTTCTTCATCAGGTATGCTTCAACTGTGATAGTTTTTGTTTGCTTGTAACAATCATTGTGATAGAGTTTTTGATTCAAGTTTTCTGAAAAGGAATCATCAATATTCTTCTGATTTCCATGATTTGGTTCTTGTTCAGAGAGAATTAATCCTGTATAAGTCTTGGTTAGTTCTTCTGTTTAATTTTATTTGCCAAAGAACAATTGCAATACTAGATGCAACTCAGGATGGCTGAACCTGATTCATTCTACTGCCAAAAGTCTTGATGCATCTTATTGACACTCAAATTGAATTAGAGTTGTGTTGTTTACAGTTGCATCTGATCTGATTATTTGGGCAGTAAGTAATCAGTTTAATCAATCAATCAATGCTTTGTTCCAACATTTCTAGAAGAGATTTCTCTACTTCTCTTTGAGATGCTATGATTTATGATGAAATATTGTGTTCAACTCTTGATCCGAGAGGCTTTTTGCCATTAAAAGATATTGATTGTCTAGTGTTTCCCTAACTGATTCATCTGTGTTATTCATGAGCTTATTTCATCTTCTCCTGGAGTGAGTTTACTACATATATATGGGATCCTAGCAGTAAAACACTTCTGAAATCTCTCTGATCAACTCTACATAGGTACTGCAATGATTTGAATTCTGTTATTTTGTTTTCTAAACACTGTCGGAGTTCTAGTTGCCGACAACTCTATATCGGCAAATCATTTACCAACAAGAAGGTGAAATCGGTGTTTCAAACTCTGATCTAGATATCTCAGTAGTTCAAACTCCGATCTAGAAGGAAAGTTCGAATTGAGTTGATTCTTGTTATGGATTTGTATTGTGTTCATTAATTTTGATCATGCAATCTTTTAGAGGTGCGTTGGGTGATCAGAACAAGCCATCAATTAGTGAGAATTTGTCGAGGCACCTATTCACTCCCCTTTAGTCACCTATTCCGATCCCACAGCGGCTCGGGGAGCGAGGGATGCCGTTCTTCAAGCTGGTGAAGAAAGAAGACTTCTCTTGGACCGAGGTAGCGGACCAGGTGTTCGCCAACCTCAAGAAATTCCTAACGTGTCTGCCGACACTTGCTGCACCGACATGGGAGGAGTCTTTTGTCCTCTACATCGCCGCCACTACTCATGTGGTTAGTACTTCCTTGGTCATTGAACGACTAGAGCAAGGGCTCGCTAGAGTAAATCCATGCTGGCACCTGTGGGAACCACGCTGCGGCCCGTACGCTGGTCGGCAAGGCATTCCTGGCAGGATTTTATTAGCCGACTGCCAACTCGAATGCTCGCCAACTGGTACGCAACTGCAAAGGATGCTAATTATTTGCCAATCAGCACCACCTCCCTGCATAACCTCTCCAAACCATCCCATCTTCCTAGCCTTTCACTTGCTAGGGGCTGGACATGGTGGGGCCATCGCCAACGGCGCCACAGGGATACAATCGTCTTTTGTGGCCATTGACAAATTCTCCAAATGGATTGAGGTCATGCCGCTAAAAACCAATATATCCAAGAAGGCAATGGAATTCATTGAAGACATAATCTATTGATTCGCAGTCCTGAATCAGATCATTATAGATCTAGGGACTCAGTTCACGATCGATGATTTTTGCGATTTCTACGAAGACCGATGCATTGAAGTCAAATATGCTTCAGTTGCCCACCCTCGGGCCAATGGGCAGGTCGAGCGTTCCAACGGAATGATTCTACAAGGGCTTAAATCAAGAGTGTTTGATCCTCTGCATAAATACGGTGGCCGCTAGATGAAGGAGTTGCCCGCTGTTCTCTGGGGCCTCCACAAGCAGCCTAGCAGGGCCACCAGTCAGACCCCTTTATTCTTTATGTATGGGTTGGAGGCCGTCCTCCCAGTGGACATGCTGCATAGAAGCTCAAAGATACTTCAATATGTCGAAGGCGCCACCGAACGTACTCGGGAAGAAGATATCGATAGTCTAGAAGAAGCTCGGCTGGCTGCTTCGATACAGACCATCTGATACCAGCAAAGCCTTCGGAGGTATCATGATCGGGATGTTAATCAGTGCTCTTTCCGAGTGGGTTACCTGGTCCTATGCCGAGTTCAATCGGTAGTCGAGACCCACAAGCTCTCGGCTCCCTAGGAAGGACCCTTCATTATCGCCGAGGCTACGCTCCCAAGGTCCTATCACCTTATTCGAGAAGATGGCCAGAAGCTGTTGAACTCCTAGAATATCGAGCACCTCAAGCGATTTTATCCCTGATTGAGATAAGTCTTTCATATTATTTCATAAAAAATGCAGTTGCTTTCCTGGATATTATGCTCAACAGGTCTCGATCTCTAACTGTTGTAGCTAGGAAGCCACGATCCGCTCTGGCTCGGATACAACGTGATTCATCGACTGCCTTCGCTCTAGCTTCGAGGTCACAATCCACTCTGACCCAGACTTTGTCGAGATGTAACCGTTCTAGCTGGGAAGCAACGATCCGCTCTGGCTCGGCTATAATGTGATTCGCCGACTGTTTCCACTCTGGCTTTGAGGTCACGATCCACTCTGACTAAGCCTTTGCCGAGATGAACGATCGCCACCACTCTAGATGTACAACAACAACCCGGTCTGGCCTGACTATTGTTGGATCGAAGGAATGATGGATTCCTTTTCGCCAAAACTCTTAGAGTTCAAAGCTCGCTTGACACTCAAGCATCTACGAGTCAATCACTCTGACTAAAGCAACCATGATCTGCTCTGGCGTAGTCACTGTGAAGGTCACTTATTTGCCTGGGGGATCTAACGAGTGATTATCTTTGACCGACTGCCGACGCTCACCCATGGACGAACGTGATGCTAAAGGATCTAAACAACGTGCATGTCGCCTGAGTTCCCTATGTTACACAGACCTTAGCTATATCGATGAAGTTGGGCCAAGTTTTGAGCGTAGTCAAACAATGAAGAAATCTTTATTACATTGTAACGACATGTACATATACAATGATTTATTCTACTCTATTTTTTATCTGCTCAGCAGGATCGAGATGCTCCGAAATGCGAGGAGCAGAGTGGCGAACTCAAACCTCCAAAATAGGGATCCGCTGACCAACTCCCTAGTGTAGGACCGAAAGTAGTGACTAGAGCGGGGTGAATGGGCGCCTAAAAATTTTTTCGAATCAATGGCCTGCTCCCAACACCCAACGCACCTCAACCAACTTAGCAAAGAAAGGTAAACAGATCAACAAAGCCTTAAAAGATCTAGCCTAACAACAACCGGTGTCCTAATCGAAAAGACACCAACATAGTGCTAATAGGCAGATTAATAAAGCATTTAAAACATGGATAAATCAAACTTCACATGAGTAGATCATCACAGGCTTTTAACTTGAATGCACGTAAAAGGAGATGAAAATTTGTTGTTCAGATTTGTCTCTTGATTGATACTTGATGAAGCCTGCAGTGTCGAAGCCTGTGGTGATTGTGCCGAAGCTTGCTTCGAAGTCCTTTGTGTGAAGCTTGAAGTAGTCGAAGTCCGTGCAGTACTGTTCAGCGAAGGATGTGGCTGCCAAAGCCTGCTTCGAAAACTACAGTACTGAAGCAAGAGATAGACTTCCGAACCACAGCCTTCGAAAGCGCAACTGAAATGCGATCCACACAACAGAAATTACGCTAAGAAAAAGAAGCACTTCGAAGCACACTTCGAATCACTACCAAAGCCTGTCGGAGTACTGGCTTCGAATTAGAAACAACTTCGAATAAAAATAGCTGAAGTCAAAAACTAATGTCGAACTGCATGCCCGTCAAAAGCACCAGCGAAGCTTTTAAGTCTATTACTATAGTCAGCGAAGTCTGCTGCGCAGCAAAGGTCACACAGCTACTTCAAAGCAGTAGCCTTCGCTCAACCAGAGAAACAATAAACACATAGCTTCGAAACACAAACCCTGTGGAGCCTATACTCCGAACAAAAATCAGCTTCGACAAAAGAGCTGGAGTTCGAACAGGACGCAAGCAGACAAGCTACAGAGAAGCACTAGATCTCGAGAGAAGATCCTTGCCTGACACTAGCAGGAGTAAGGCATGAAAACTAGCACCTAAAAAGCTACTAGACTGCTCAGCCTATACTTGATGCATGAGAGCTCTGCACAGATGAAGAATAGGACTACAAAATGGAAAACTGTCACGTTTCTCGAGCAAAAGCCTATGTGGCGGGCTAGTTTCTGGCATGCACAGCAATCAATTGTTGTTTGCGATGATGTTGCAGAAGAACAAGTTGATGTTGCAGAAGAACAAGTTCATAGCAATGGCAGAAGACCGGAGACAAAAACGTAGAAATAAAGCAACGCTATCGCACGCCAAAAGACAAATCATGCGAACCGACGAAAAATCTCAGTGAGAAGTCTGAGAATGGAAGAATAAAGAACCGATGGGATCGATTACTTGTTGTGCGCGTAGATGGCGCGCTCTTGGTTAGTTTTAGGAGCCGTGACCCGTAGAGAACTAGCCCGAAGCTCCATCAGCGTCATTGCTTCATCGCCAAATAGCAGCCAGAACGGGGTGAAACCGGTAGCTCGGGAAGGAGTGGTCCGAATGGACCACATGATTTTATGTAGCTCTTCAGGCCACAATCCCTTGGCTAAACCCACGATGCGCTTGTTGAGGCCAGTTAGAATATGCCCATTGGCCCTCTCGACAGCTCCATTTGACTGGGGATGCCGGACCGCTGCGAAGCATAGCTGCACTCCCAGCTCTTCCTAGAATGCTTTGAAGGACCCAGCGTCGAACTGAGTGTCATTGTCTAGCATGAGCTGCTTGGCACTCCGAAGCGGCAGACTATATTCTGCCAAAAGAATTTCTGGATGCTTCGGGAGGTAATGGCAGTCAACGGTTCGGCCTCGACCAATTTAGAGAAGTATTCGACGACGACGATGGTGAAGCGCAAGTTGCCTCTTGCCTTGGGGAATGGTCTGATAAGGTCCATCCCCTAACGAGCTATGGGCCAGATGGGTGCGATGAGCTGTAGGCTGACCGAGGGCCTATGGCTCCGTCACCCCATCCATTGGCACCCTTGGCAGGTGCGCACTAGATCTTCCGCATCGACGACGATGGTGGGGCAATACACACCTTGGCGGAGATTTTTCCCAGTGAGCGCTCGAGGGGCTAAGTGGCTACCACACAGACCCTCATGTATTTCCCGGAGCATCCGTAGTCCATCTGGATGGGAGATGCACCAAAGCAGCAGAGAGCATACACTCGACTTGTACAGGATTCCTTTAATGATTTGATAAGGCTTGGCACGGAGTTGAAGCCACGCCAGATCCAGACTAGGCCGGTCATCCATGTCGCCATTGAGTGTCTGTAGAATGGGCTCTCGCCAATCACCATCGGCCATGCAAAGGACTATAGCTGGCCGAGGGAGCGCCGGAGTACCCATCGGCGCACGAGGCGGTACATCTCCGCGGAGAGACGCCGATGGCTTGGTAAGTTCTTCGAAAAAGGCAGTGGGAGGAAGAGCTTGACCGCCGGCGCCAGCTTTATCGAGGACGTCAGCTTGGCAATTTTCACTTCTTGGTATGCTTTGGATGAATATCCCCTTGAAAGATACCTCGAATTTCCGAATGGCTTTGAGGTAGGCGGCGAGATCGGGGTGCCGAGCTTTGAAGATTTTGTCTACGTGTCTGGCGACGACTTGAGAATCAGTCTTGACAATCACGCGGGCGGCCCCGAGCACGTGCGCCTTGCGAAGACCCAACAACACTCCTTCATATTCGGCAACATTGTTTGTAGCTTTGAAGTTCAACTGAACGGAATATAAAGCTTGCTGACCAGAGGGGGAAACAATCACCGCCCCGACGCCTTCTCCGAAAGCTTGGTAGGCACCATCTGAGTAAACAGTCCACACCCCTTCGCTGGCTTCGTCACTAGCATGACTAACTGTTGGCGTCCATTCGGCGACGAAATCGGCAAGGATTTGAGACTTAATGGTAGTCCGAGCCACAAAGGAGATGTCGAATAGAGCGAGCTCCACTGCCCACTTCCTGATTCGCCCGGTTGCATCCTTATTCCGGAATATGTCACCCAGTGGATAGGAAGTCGGAATGATTATATCATGAGCCAAAAAGTAGTACCGAAGCTTTCAGGATGCCATGACGAGAGCATACGCCACCTTTTCGAGCTCGGTATACCGAGTTTTTGCTCCGGAGAAAGCTTCGGATACAGAGTATACAGGGCGTTATACCAGCTTCCCGCCAGTGTCTTCTTCTTGAATCAAGGCTACACTTGCCACGCTGCTTGAGGCGGCGAGGTAGACCAGAAGAGGATCGCCGGCCCAGGGTGTTGCAAGATATTCTTTTATATTATCGAAGCAGTCTTGGCACTCCGGGGTCCATTCGAAGTCTTTGGAGCCTCGCAATGCCTTAAAAATGGGCAGGCTTCTCTTAGCCGATCTTGCCAAGAAACGGCTAAGAGCAGCGAGGCGTCCGGCTAGCTTCTGCGCCTACTTCAAATTCCGAGGGGGAGACATATTCTGCAGTGTGCTGACTTGCGTTGGACTTGCTTCAATACCCCGTCTAGAAACCAGATATCCGAGCAGCCTCCCAGCACGAGCTCCAAAGACGCACTTTTCCGGATTGAGGCGGATTCCGCACTTCTGGAGGCTGTCGAATGTCTCAGCTATATTTGTGCCCTAGGGCCTTAGATATCAATCTGGAGAAGGTGGCCCCAACGTTGCGGAGACCGAAGGGCATCAGAACATATAAGAACACTACCGAGGGGGTAACGAAGCTTGTCTTGATCTGATCTTCTTACTTCAACCAAATCTGGTGATACCCTAAATAGGCGTCAAGAAAGCCACGGCCTGGTCTCCCAGAATCGAGAGCACCCCTCCTGGAGTAGGCATCTTGAGGCACACGTAGTTGTGGTGGGCGATGGCCCCGAAGTGGTTGAGCATCCCCCTTCCGAAGATGGCGTTGTAGGCGTATGGAGCGTCGACGACATCGAAGATGATCTCCTCGCTGCGGCAAAGGGGGGATTCTCTGAAGGTCACCTCCAGCCCGATCTGGCCAAGAGCGTCGAGTGGTGGCCCTGCGAATCCCTGGAGTGGCCGGGAGGGCGGCAACAGATGCTTCCAAGAAAGGCGCAACTGGTCGAAAGCCCGCACAAAAATGATGTCAGTAGAACTTACGCCATCGACCAAGATGCGACGCACCTCGACACCCGCAATATTAGCCGAAATGACAAGGGGATCATCGTGTGGGAACTTGACGCCGGTGGCATCTTCGGCGGTGAAGGAGATTGGGATGTGGGACCATTTGGGAAGTGTGGTGAAGCTTGAAGTGCTGATATGCCCAACCTCCCAGACATATTCCCTTCACTGCTGCTTGGACATAGCTCCCAGAGCTCCTCCTCCGGAGATGGGAAGGACCACCCGCTTTCCTCAGTCTGCTCCATCTTCGAACATGGGTGCTTGGAATCTGCCGAGGTCCGGAGCCAGGCCCAAAGCTTCTGGCTCGTCCCGGCGTCCGACTACTTGGACAACGTTAGGGCGGGGGACGGGAGCCCTTTGTCAGAGGAGCCGTGGTCAGAGCTTCGCTCGAGGTAGTCGTTCCAAAGGGCGAGGATGGTTCGGCTAGAGTCGGTGTCGTGGCTCCGGTTCTCACCGTGGATGCTGCAGTAGAGGGTTGCCCCCCGGGAAGTGCTCTCGCTGGAACCCTGGCTCCGGAGGGACGTCCTCTGCCGACAGTGTGCGGGTGCTTGGCAGGGCCCCTTGGGGTAATATTGAGGACTTCCCCTCGAAGATGCATCCGACTTCGCTGGGAATCCCGGTGATGAAGGTCCAGAACTGGGGCGGACCCCATGGTCGGGATCGGGGGCTGCCTTGTACATCTTGGCGCTCGAAGCCCAGACGGGAACGATCATTGCCTGTTGACACAGCTGACCTTCCTTGGACCGGGCGTATTCCTCGAAATATGTCATGAGCTAGGCTACCAAGGATATCGGCTTCCGATGAAGCTTATCGAGGAGACCCAGGTGGGTGACGCCCTCCCGGGCGGCGTCAATGACTGAGGAGGCCGACAGTCCCTTGATTTGATCCTTGGTGTGCGCGAAGTGCTCAGAGTACTGCCGCAGCATCTCTCCGAGCTGCTGCTTCACCTGGAAGAGGCTCCCGGTCAACATCAGGGCCACGAAGGTTCCCTGGAAATTGTTAATGAACTTCTTTTTCAGCTGGTCCCGCGACTGTATGGTCCTGGGCCGTAGCGACCAGAACCACCAAAGAGCAATTCCTTCGAGCGCCAGAGGGAAGCATTTGGCCATGGTGTCACGGCTCCCTCCGCACGCTTCTATTGCTAGAGCGTATGAGCGGGAGAACTCCCTATGGTCGGAATCCCCGGAGTACTTAGGGAGCTTTGCGGCATGAAACTTGGAGTCGAACCACACCCTCTGCAGGTCAGGGTGCAAGGAAGACTCTGCATCGCTCAAGGTCACGGTTGCAGCCCCCAGCGCCCGGGAGGGCTCTAGAGGGCGGAGCGACGCCTCCTGGCGCCATTGGGCCAGCTCCGCCTTCAATCTTGCATTCTCGGCTACCAGGGCATTAGCCTGGCTCCTGCTACCCCTGGAGGTAGACTCCGGGTCTTGCGAGCGGACGTAGTCAGTCCGGAGGGCCACTGTCAGGGGCCTGTTTGGGGGGTGCAACCCGAAAGGCCCCTCCTGGAGCCCAGGGGGTTCACAGAGGCTGGCTCCGCATAAGCAGCAGGGTCCCAAGCCTCCAGCATTCCCCCGGGAGCCTGGCTTGGTTCTGCGCTCGGTGCTTCGGTGGGAGCGATGGCTGGAGGGTCCGGAGCGATGAATGGAGCAGGCTCGACTCCAGCGGTGCGGGCTGACCTCCGCAGGCGAGGCGTGCTTGTGCTCTTCCGACCCGACATATCTCTATGGAGTGAATGTAGAGGACGCTAGCTTTTCGGACTAGGATCCCCACGGACGGCGTCAACTGTTGGAACAACGGATCGAACCAACAGGTTTTTGGAATGGGAGTAATGAAGTGTTGAGCTCAAATTGTATTCTTGGATCGTGTGTTCATTACAACTGGGGGACGGGAGTATTTATGGAGCAACCCAGCCAGAAGGGGTCTAATACTTCCAAAACTCCTTAACCGTTACACTGCCTCACACAGGCCTGTAATACAAACAAGAGTAGCAGCCTCATATTACATATAGAAAGTGTAGCCCTGACAGCGTATCAACCGTGCTGGGCGTTGCAGCGATCACGATCATGTCCCCGGATCACCTTGACCGGGCCGTTTCCTGGTCTTCTATCGCACCCTGGAGCCTTCGCACCTTTCGGAGTCTTGGCCCCGGCATCTTGCCGGGCATCTGCCCAAGGGCCCCTTCCGTCTGCTTCGGGGCTTCTGGAGGTCCCTAGGCCTCCCTGCCTCGGGGCTCGCAGACACTTCTAGAATAGGGCGTCGGGCCCTCGCCAGACGTGGCCTTCCCCCGGATCGTACTTCTGCTCTTTATGCTCCCAACTACCATCGGGATTATCTCCCCCAACAGGTATAGCAAAAGACATACTGGCTAAGACACATTGCATGTTCAATGCAACAGATAATATCTAAAGAAAGTCATTAGCACGCATTTTTCAATTTTTGCAAACAAAAGCATCGCCACATTTTCTAGTTGACAAGCAAGGTAAAACATGAGATACAAAAGCTAACTGATATCTACCAAGATAAGCATTGTCCAAAACAAAGTGCTTCAGCAAACTTGTTATCTTTTTAATTTTCAGGCTTTTTCTTTTTCCTTTTTTCATTTTTGCCCGGGGTTATTTGCATGTGAAACCTTATGCTAACCGACCAAGTCAAGCCTAGGCCAAAACTGGTCCTTCAGAAGCTTAAGACATTGGTCTTGGCATACACTACACTGTCCTAGTTCATACCAAAGTGCTATGGTACGCAGTCCAGAACAATGAAATGCGATAAAGCAAACCCACCTGGATCTTTTCAATTCAAGCATAAAAGGCATGGAATTTTCATTTTTGACTCTTATCATTTTTATAGCATATTTCCATGTTTAAAGCATATAGATGTCCAAGTTGCATATCTGCATATAAGTAAGGAACTAGCTACAAGGCATGTAACAGATAGCAAAAGCTTTCAGCCTACACATGCTAGTTACTAGAAGCAATGGTGATCGTTTTTCAATTTTAAAGCATAATCATCGACAAGTAATCACAAGCATGTACCAGCTGGAATAAGTAAAGTAGTTCAATCTTATAACAGAAGCAAGCTCAAAGTGTGATATGTGAGTATGTATGATATGAACACACACAAAAAGACTCATGAAAAGAGTAAAGAATCGAAGAAAGAAAACTGACTCAAAATATCCTAAAAAGGATACACAAAACCTAAATCCCCTCGTAAACGCTCAAAGGTAGACCGATCTAGGGGTTTGGTGAAAATGTCAGCCAACTGATGATGAGTATCAACATGAACAAGGTCAATGACACCTTTCTCATATTGATGCCTCAGAAAGTGAAAGAGCACATCAATGTGTTTGGTTTTTGAATGGAGACAAGGGTTTTTCCTACACTAATAGCACTGGTGCTGTCGCAAAACAAAGGAACTCTAGTAGGAAAGAACAACCCAAAGTCTCGCAACGTGGAAATCATCCAAACCAACTGTGAGCAGTAGCTAGCAGCAGCTACATACTCAGCCTCAGTGGTCGAAAGAGCAACTCCAGACTGCTTTCGAGAAGACCAAGAAACAAGAGACGAACCAAGAAACTAACAAGTACCAGAAGTAGACTTGCGATCCAACCGGCACCCACCAAAGTCAGTGTCCGAAAAGCCAGATAAATCAAGAGATGATGATGCTGAGTAATAAAGACCAAGATTGGGTGCATAGGTAAGATACCTGAAAATGCGCTTGACAGCCTACCGATGAGACGTGTGAGGTTAAGACTAAAAGCACGCACACAGTCCCACAGCGAACTGTATGTCTGGCCTTGTCGTCGTCAAGTACAACAGTGAACCGATCATCCCTCGAAACTCTCTCTCGTTTACCTTGATGCCGCTCTCATCCTTGTCCAGGCCCCCAATTGTTCCCATTGGGGTCATTTGAGGCTTCAGCTCTCCACCAAAGTCGAATTTCTTCAACATGTCCCGAGTGTACTTACCCTGGTGGATGAAGGTGTCGTCCTTGGTCTGCTTGATCTGGAGCCCTAGGAAGTACTTGAGCTCACCCATGAGACTCATCTCAAACTCACTGTGCATCTGCTCAGAAAACATGGACACAAGAGCATCAGTAGTACCGCCAAAAATAATACCGCCCACGTAAATCTAAGCAACCAAGAAATTTGAGGCATCTCTGAGCAAGAAAAGAGTTTTATCCACAGAACCCATCACAAAACCCTTCCCCAACAAAAACTGCTTCAACCGGTCATACCAAGCCCTGGGGGCTTTCTTAAGACCGTATAAAGCTTTTTGTAGCTTAAAAACATGTCGAGGAAACTTAGGGTTCTCAAAATCGGGGGGCTGCCTAACATAAACCTCCTCCTCTATGTACCCGTTCAAAAAAGCACTCTTGACATCCATTTGAAAAAACTTAAAACCCTTCGAAGCGGCAAAAGCTAAAAGAATGCGAATGGACTCAAGATGAGCAACAGGGGCGGAGGTTTCTTCAAAGTCAATACCCTCTTTCTGGAAAAAACCCTGGGCAACCAGTCGAGCTTTGTTGTGCAGCACAACCCCATCTTCACCTTTCTTGTTTTTGAACACCCACTTGGTGCCTATGGGGTTGCATCCGAGTGGCAGCTCAACCAGTGTCCAAACCGGATTGCGGACAAAATTCTCAAGCTCTTCTTACATAGCATTAATCCAATTCGAATCAGAAAGAGCATGAGAAACGTCTCTGGGCTCAAAAGATGCAACAAAAGCAGATTCAGCAAGCACAGCAAGAGAGTCAACAGAAGAGCGCAAAGTCCTCTCAGACAAATCATCGATGATGAGCTCTGAGGGGTGATCACGCTGAACTACTCGGGATCCCTGGTGATCTAAAGTCACCTCACCGGAGTTAGCAGCTGGCACCTCTGGACTCGACTGAGGGGGCTCGATCGAAGTGGAAGAAGTGATCAGAGGTCCGCCCTCGTCTTCAGTCAAAGTCTCAAAAGGTGTGGGTTCTGCAGGCTGTGCAGAAGGCCCACCCTCATCAGCAGCTGGAGCATCATCATCTTCCTCAAAGATGGACTCTCCGAGCTAACCATCTCCAGACAGCTCAAAAGGAGTTAAAGAAGTCAAGGACTCATCAAAAGAAACCTCACAAGTCTCGACAAGCTGCTGGGAATCGAGGTCCCAAACACGAAAGCCTCGAGAATGCAAAGCATAACCAAGAAAGACTCCATCCCAGCAATGAGACTCAAACTTGTCCAAATGCCCGTCCCTTCTTGAGCACAAAGCACTTGCAGCCAAATGCTCGCAAGTGGCTCACCTTGGGTTGTCTGCCAAAACGCAACTCATACAAAGTCTTACCTAGGTAAGCTCTAAGAAAAATGCGGTTGGATAGATAGTAAGCCGTGTTCATGGCTTCAGCCCAAAAACGCCTATGAGTCATGTGCTCATCGAGTATCGTCCTGGCCATCTCGACTAGCGTGCGGTTCTTTCATTGCACAACGCCGTTCTGTGGGGGAGTGTAAGGAGCAGAAAACTTATGGTCAAGACCCTGATCACTACAGAAACTGATGAACTGAGAGTTCTTGAACTCAGAGCCATTGTTTGAGCGAATTGCTCGCATCCGACCATTGTTCTCATTCTTCAGCTTCAAAATCGGGTCATGAACAAAATGAAAAGTTTCATCCTTAGACTCCAAAAAGAAAACCCATGAGAATCGAGAAAAATCGTCAACAATCACAAGCACGTACCACTTCCCACCGACTGAGCGTACCTGAGCTGGACCAATAGTGTCCATGTGTAACAGCTCTCCCGGGTACGAAGTCATCACCTGAGTCACTAGTGAGTGAGAAGCAGGCAACGATTGTCCCGTGACGACAGGGATGGCAAACTAGATCCTTCTCCATCTTAAGCTTGGGCAATCCTCGGATGAGGTCCATAGAGCTCAACCTGACTAGCAGATCAAAACACAAATGGCCCAACCTCCTATGCCACTTCCAGAGCTCAAAGGAGGGCTAAAAGATCTAGAGAAGTGAATCCGAAAAACCATACCAAAATGTAAGATCTGGCAAATCAAAGACCCTCTAGAATCAACCACAGAAGAACTGCCCTTCTTAAAATGAACCTCCAAACCATCCTCAAGAAGTTGCGAAACAGAAATCAAATTGAAGTTCAAATTTCCAACCAAAGAAACGTCCTTCAAAGAGAAATGGTCTGAGATGCAAATTGAGCAAATGTCGTGTACCTTCCCTTGACCATTGTTCCCGAAAGTGATGTATTCTTTGGTGCTCGGGGGAGAGAGACTGGAGAACCATCTGTGATGTCCCGTCATGTGGCGAGAGCATCCTGAGTCCATGATCCAAACATCCTCCAGTCCCCGATCCTGCCCAATCAGTGGTTGAAAGGGGGAGCAAATGGTATGACACCAGGTTTAGCAAAAGAACTAAACCAGTGTCGAGCCATCTGCTCAAAAGAAGGAAAGCAGGAATCATCATAAGGATCTGGACCAAAACACGGCTCAAAGCGTGGTCCACGGTTCTGCCTAAAACCTCGGCCACGAGGTCCACGACCGTAACCAAAATGGCCTGGAGCTCTGCTGGAGTGAACACCACCATCTGGAGCACGGGCATGAAAGCCGTCTCTTCTACCACCCCCTACACGACGCGGCCTGGCCTCTAGCCTCTCCCCGTGTCGAGGAACTCTCAGTCTACCACCCTGCTGGTAGAACTGCTCCTGGCCACCACGAGCTCTCTCTGCTCTCTCAACCCGCTTCCTCCTAAAGCAAAACTCCGCAAGATGCCAGTCTTTCTAACAAAACTCATAGTGGTAAGTGGGCTTCTTGGGATGTGGTTGAGGCTTGGGGTTATTGGGTTTGGTGGTGTTGTGTGTACTTCTTGGTGTGAGAGGGTCCAGGAAGAGAGTCTAGAGAAGTGCAGAGGTGTTTGGGCTTTGGAACCCAGATGGGCTTCTTGGGTGGAGCTTTAGGCTGTTCTTGGAACACTCCATCCTTGGGCTGACTAGCCTGGAAAGACTCAATGGAGTGAGTCTTGGGGTATCTTTGTTCAGGAGTCATTTTACTCCACTCCACTGCCCAGCTAATGGCACTCTCAAAGTCAGCCTTGGTGTAGGTGTAGCCTACCCCAAACCCATCCTGCCTCTTAAACTGCTGGATCATCATGCCGAGCTTTGGCTCTCTGGCACTCACCCTACTCAGGATCTGACAGAGGTAAAAGTTCTCATTTTGGACATCAGCTAGCGCCTCTCTCAAGGAAGCTAGAACCTCCACCTGAGACAAGCAGGTCTCACACTCTCTATCGACTTGGACAGACTTCTCGGCTTTCAGCTTGATCAACTCCGACAAGCAGTTCTCACAAACAGTGGGTGGAACTGACAGTGTCTCAAGCTCTAGCCTAGTCTGCTCCAGCTCAGCTCTCACTCTCTCCAAATCGCCCAATTGCTCATCACCCTTGGCTTTCAACTCAGCTAAACTAGCTAGATGGGATGAGCAATCAGCACAAGGCACTGACGACAGTGGCATGAGCATCTTTCAGCTCCAGCTGAGCACTCTCAAGCTCAGTGGCCAAAGTGTCCATCTCATCAACCTTTTCTGTGTACCTGGACTTTAGAGTCGTCAGGTCACATAGAAGCACCTCACACTTTGGGCACTCACTGCTATCACCCAAGCAAGGAGAAGAAGATAGACTCTCAATTCTGCCATTGGCTACGACAAGCTCACTCTCCAGTTCATCTATCCTCTTCTTAGCCCCTCTAAGCAGTTTTTCCCAATATTTCAACTCCTGACGATTGCTTTCAAGTAAATCAACAATTTTACATTCGTAAGAGGATACCTTCTCAGTTTCGTCGTCGTCGGAGTCATCGGAGGAGCCCTTATCTCACACCGGTAGTCCTTCAGGGCCTTTCTGAAGAATCTGGTCTTTTGCTTGCCCTTTGTGAAGGAAGAGTTGTCGTGCTTGCAGGAGTCATAGAAGCCACCACCGGTACCCTTCTTGTGACCATTGCGCTTAGAGCAGTCGGCGATGAAGTGACCTGGATCACCACACTCAAAGCATCCAGATTTTGTGCGGTCTTTTGAACATTCTCTTATCATAGACACGACGCACCCGGTTGTTAAACAAACACATGTCATCATCTCGTAACGACTAGAGCTGGTCCTCAGTGATAGACATCAAGGAGAAACCAACACAGCTCACAGAAGAGGTGTCAGTAGAAGGTGTAGCAAGGGCTAGGGTTTTTGATCCAGGGCCAGTGAAATTTGACCTCAACTAGGTATCAACCTCAGTGGCCTTCATCTTGCTAAACAACTCAGAAATTGTTAAGGTATCAAATGAAGTGCTCTCAATGATAGAGGATACCTTGATCTCCCAGATCTTAGGGTCCAAGGTATGGAGAACCTTGAGCGCCTGCTCATGATCTGAGACTAACTGAACACCCTCGGCCATGTTGGCCCGAAGCTTGTTGATGATCGATTGAAAACGATCAAACAAAGCTTCAACAGATTCACCCGGCTTTTGTGTGAAATTTTCGTATTCACGCCGATAGTCGATGCTGAAGCATCACCCTTAGACATAAAAAGATCAAAATCAATTCAAAGGATCAATGATAAATGTATTGCAAAAGTACATCATTTTAGGTGACAAGATAAAGATCCTACACAAGAACTATGCGAGAGCACAGCGGATGGCTTCCATCACCCGCAGTCAGATTGCATCGACATTCTAGAGGATGGCGCGGTCTTCAACATCCGAGCCGGGGATATCTTGCATGGTGGATGACATAGGTGAGCCAACGTTTCTAGGGTTCGATTCGAGACAGGAAGGAGGCCAGAGCACCTTCCTTCTCGGTGATCTTCATCTGAACCTTGTCCATCTTGAACACTAGATTAGCCTCCTCCGCCCGTAGCTGATAAAGTGCTAGTGACGTGGCCATTGACTCGTCCTAGATGCCATCTAGAAGAGTGCCCTCGGTGAGCACTGCCTTATCGTGGACCTTGATTGCCTCCTACTGCAACGCATGGCTGGCACAATCGACCATCTACTTCACTGCCCAATGCACGTCTACCGATGGAACTCTAGATATGCAACCGACGTAAGAACATCGACCAGCTTCGGCAAAAGGTGGTCCAAGACGTCATTGAAGTGACCTTGTATCAGCCCCGAGTCATTAACTAGAACCTCTATCAGGTCTTCTAGCTGATGCAGTAGGTTTGATAGCACATCCTTCACCTATGGGGATAGTTGAGTCGTGGTTGACAAAGGGGCTGTTGGGGGAAAATATTCCATCCTCAGGGTTATTACAATAACAACACAAAGGCAGATAATGGATTCAAAGGTTTCCAACATGCATCTTCGGAGATGCCTTGAGTCAAGCTCGAAGTATGAAGATGGACCTTAGTTCGGAGTATATCCTCGAACAGGGACTCTTCTGAGATCTTTTCTGCCAGCTAAGATGGAAGACTTATCTTCTTTCTCAGTAGATTAGTCTTTTACCATTTTAGCCCTATTAAGGGTACCGAATAGTTTCCACTATGTCGGTTGTAATAGAGGGGTAAATAGGTCTTTTCCTCAATGTTTGAGCCTATAAATACCCCCCGTTTTACCCTGTAATAGGGACCGAATACAAGTTATTCAGTACACACATTCGAACTATTCTAAGTTATTATCCTTTCGGAGGCTTAGAACAGTTCACTTCGCAAACACTTCGTTTGTTAGTTTCTATTCTTCAGAAACCTGTCAGCGTAATCTTTTGCGCCAACAGTTGGCGCCGTCCGTGGGGAACCTAGTCCAAGAAACTTCGTTCTCTACCAACTTCTTACATCATGCCTCCTAAGCGGAGCGCAACTCGTAACCCTATTCGGAGGTCCCCTCGGACCTCCGGAGAGACACCTCCCGACACTGTTGAGGCTGGAGGACCTTCGACGTTTCCTCCACCTCAAACTCCGGAAGGAGTTCCCATTCCTCGAGCACACGGAGTTCCTCCGCCAACTCCATCTATACTTCGACCACCCGGAGTTCCTCTTCCACCTCAGGTTCCACTCCGAACTGATCCTTACAGTTCTCAAGACCTGGAAGATCCTTCCGGAGGAGATGAAGACAATCTTGGTGATATGGCCTCTCAAATGGCCAGTCTCCAAGCCGAAGTAGCGAGATGGCGACAAGAAGCTGCAAATAGGCTTTGCTCTCAAGCCATCCCAGTTATTCCAGAAGTGCCTGAAGACGACGAACCCATCTATCCCGAAGCCCCGGAGAACGCCTCCTTTGATACTGAATCTCCCCTGCATCCTGAATTGCAAAAAGTTCGCTTCGACCCGAAGTTTAAGACTTCGAAGCTTTGCAAGTATGCCAGGGATGAGGATCCTGGAGAATTTGCTCCGTTCTTATGCTCTAGCAATTGAAGCTAGTGGAGGAGTTTGGGACACCATGGCAAAATGCTTTCCTTTAGCTCTTCAAGGAGTGGCATTGCGGTGGTTCTGGTCTTTGAAGCCAGGATCAATTAATTCATGGGGGCAGCTAAAGAAGAAGTTCGTAAGCAATATTCAAGGCACCTTCGTGCCTCCAATGTTGACGGGAAGTCTTTTCCAGGTGAAGCAACTCCCTGGAGAGACGTTGAGGCAATATTTCAAGCGCTTCGCTCATACGAAGTCGCAGATCCGAGGGTTGACTACATCTTCGGTAGTTGACGCAGCTCGGGAAGGTGTCATTCATCAAGGCCTCCTTGATAAACTTCACCGGAAAGGCATATCTTATGTTTCTCAGTTGATGTCATACATTGAAGAATATGCAAGGTCAGAAGAAGGTTGGCTTCGAAGAACTGCAGCTACTCCATCCGTACTGCAAGAAGTAAAAGTGGAAGTAAAAACTTCGGCACAGCCGTGGGAACCAGTCTTCGAAGTTCAGCATGATAGGAGAAGGGGGCAAAAGCATCCCCGTTCTGAAGTCCTGAACATTGCACCCCCACAAAAGTTCACCCAGAGAGCTCCACAACCTTCGGGAAACAAGGTCAGCGGCTGGAGGCCGCCAGGGAAAACGGCTGGCAAAGGCCAGACCCTTTTTTGTTGTATTCATGGTGAAAACCGAAGCCACGCAACTGATACTTGCAAGGCTATACTTACTCTGAGAGGAGAATATCTAGAAAGAACTTCGGGTTGAGGTACTACTGACCGAGTTCCAGCTGAAGTGCGCCCAGAGCCTGTCCAGGCTATGGCGCGGATAGAAACTTTCGAAGCTGCAAGACGCCCTCCGGTGGTCAATATTATGCCACCTCCGAAGCAAGAAGAAGGGCAAGACCGAGGAAAAAGAGTAGTTCTCCCCATCTCTGAAGGAGGCACTCTCGGAAGCATGTCAAAAAGGCAGAGGAGAGAGTATGGTCGAGAAGTGGGGCACATTGGAACATCATCGTCTGCAGCTGCCATGCCTGAATGGTCTCATGTGCCAATATCTTTTTCGGCAGAGGATGCAGATGGAATTAAATTTCCACATGCAGACCCACTTGTCATTACTGCTGACATTGCAGGAACTGAGGTTCAAAGAGTGTTAATTGACGGAGGCAGTTCAGCAGAAATTATTTTTGTTCAAGCCTTCGATCAATTGTGCATCTCCAGAAAGCACCTCCATCCAGCGGCTCATCCCTTGCAAGGCTTCGCAGGACCTCCGCTTGATGCACTTGGCCAAATTGGTCTGGAAGTTACATTCGGAGAAGGATTGTTAGCCAGAACAGAGGAAGTAATCTTCGACGTTGTAGATGCTCCATATGCCTACAACGTCATCTTCGGAAGAGGCATGTTAAACCAGTTCGGAGCTGTGGCACATCACAATTATTTGTGTATGAAGATGCCCACGCAAGCAGGAGTTCTTACTGTCTTCGGAGATCAAGCTACCGCCCGAAGAGCGGAATATGGTCACGGCCCCCCTCTTGATCCAAGACAAGTGAATAATGTGCAAGATAATCAAGAAAATTTTTCAGCTCCTTCTGAATCTTCGAAGAAATCCTTCCCAAGACCAAGTCCTGAAGGAGAGATTGCAACGAAGATTATTGTTAAAGATGGTAAAGAATATGCATTTCAATTTGGTAAAGATTTACCTCCAGAAGTTGCAACCTCCTTGGAAAAAGTGGTGAAAGAGAATTTAGATGTCTTTGCTTGGTCTGACGAAGACATCACCGGAGTCGATCGGGATATCATTGAATATAGTTTACTTGTAAACCCAAAGGCCCGGCCTGTTCGGCAAGGACTCCGAAAAATGTCCGCAGAAAGAGCTGTTCTGGCGAAAGACGAAGTTGAAAAATTGTTGAAGGCTGGGATTATCAGAGAAGTGGCTCACATAGAATGGTTAGCCAACCCAGTCTTCGTCAAGAAGAAATCCTCCGGAAAGTGGCGCATGTGCATTGATTTCACATCATTGAATAAAGCATGCCCTCGTGACCCCTACCCCATGCCCGAATTGATCAACTGGGCGACTCCACTGCAGGTTCGGAGTTATTAAGCTTCCTTAACGCGTATTCCGGTTATCATCAAATGTCTTCTGTTATGTAAGAATGCCTTTTGGCTTAAGAAATGCTGAGGCTACTTTTTCGAGATTAGTTGCTAAGGCTCTAGGTCATCAATTAGGTCGCAATGTGGAGGCCTATATGGATGATATTGTAATAAAGAGTGCTTTAAAGGACCAACATAGCCTAGACTTAGCAGAGACATTTAATAGCCTTCGGGCATGTGGGATCCGTCTTAACCCTGAGAAATGTATCTTCAGAGCTAAGGCTGGGAAGCTGTTAGGGTATTTAGTTTCAAGTAGAGGGATTGAAGCTAGCCCTACTCAAATAAATGCGCTACAAAAGATGGCTCCTCCGGAAAATTTAAAGCAAGTGCAAAAGTTGACTGGTCGTTTGGCAGCACTTAGCAGGTTTTTGGCAAGGTCCGCGGAGAGAAGCTTGCCCATATTTTAAGCATTGAAAGGGTCCAAAGATTTTGCATGGACACCGGAGTGTCAGAAAAGCTTCGATGATATTAAAGAGTATCTCAGTAATCTTGCTACACTCACGGTGCCTACTGCGGACGAAACTCTACTCCTTTACCTTGCAGCTACAGGCTCTGCTGTCAGTGCAGTCCTTGTCAGAGAAATGGATTTCAATGGGAAGTTGGTCCAAAATCCTGTTTATTTTGTCTCTGAAGCATTATCAGGAGCGAAGACAAGGTATTCCGAACTTGAAAAGTTCGTTTATGCTCTGATAATGGCTTCGAGAAAATTAAGACATTATTTTTTGGCTCATAATGTAATTGTACCAACTTCGTATCCTTTGGGAGATATGCTCCGAAGTAAAGACTCCACTGGAAGAATTGGAAAGTGGGCAGTTGAACTAGCACCCTTCAGCATATCCTTTCTGGCAAGGACAGCAATCAAATCGCAAGTCTTAGCAGATTTTGTAGCAGAATGGACTCCCCCTGCAATCTTGACTCCAGAGAAGTAAAGCGAAGGAATTTGGACTGTTTTTTCTGATGGGGCTTTCCAAGCATCCGGAGCAGGTGTTGGAGTAGTTTTGATTTCGCCTTCAGGGCAAAGAGCAATGTACTCCGCAAGACTCAACTTTAAGTCTACCAATAATATAGCGGAGTATGAAGGGATTTTATTGGGACTCCGAAAAGCACGTGCTCTAGGGGCTACAAGAATTCTTATAAAGACAGATTCTCAAATAGTAGCAGGGCACGTAGATAAAAGCTTTCAAGTTCGGCATCCACAGCTTGCAAAATACTTAGAAGAAAACCGTAAGATCGAAGCACAATTCAAGGGTATTTCAATTCGAAGTATACCGAGAACAGAAAATGTGCAAGCGGATATCTTAGCAAAAGCTGTAGCCGGATCTATGGATATATCAGAAGAAGCTTTTTATGAGGAGCTTAGTACACCTTCGGTGCCACAAATTCCCTCCGCAGAAATTCTTTACATTCCAAGTACAGACTGGAGAAATTCGATCATGGAACTTTTGCAAGGAGGAGTAAATTCATTTGAAGAGCCATAGTTTTCAAGATTGAAACTCAGGGCTAGAAATTATCAAATAATCAACGGTATTTTATACAAGGCCAGAGTATGTTCCCCTCTACTCCGATGTATATCTCAAGCCGAAGGTCAAGAAATTCTTCGAGAAATTCATGAAGGACTTTGCGGTAGCCATTTAGCCCCTCGAGCTTTGGCAGGAAAAACACTTCGCCAGGGGCTTTATTGGCCTACAATAACAGCTGATGCGGAGAGCTTGGTCCGCACTTGTCAAGGATGTCAGTGGATGGGTCGACGGAGTCATCGCCCACCAACAGCTCTTCAAGTTATTGCTCCGGTATGGCCTATGGCCAGATGGGGTATGGATTTAATTGGTCCCTTTCCAGCAGCTAAGGGAAATTTAAAGTTCGCAGTGGTAGCTATTGAATATTTTTCTAAGTGGGTAGAAGCAGAGCCCTTAACAGCTATCACTTCGAACAATGTACAGAAATTCTTTTGGAAAAGTATCATTTGCCAGTTCGGAGTGCCTAGACAACTTACAGTTGATAATGGAACACAGTTCGACGCAGAACCTTTAAGGAAGTTTTGCGAAGATCTAGGCATCCAGTTATGTTTTGCTGCAGTGAGGCATCCTCAGTCTAATGGAGCTGTAGAAAGAGCCAATGGAAATATTTTGTCAGGGCTAAATCGAAGGATAGTAGGATTAGCAAAAGGACTGTGGACCGAAGAACTTCCGAAGATTTTGTGGTCCATTCGGACTACGCAAACAAGGTCCACAGGTTTTACTCCATTCAGATTACTATTCGGAGATGAAGCTATGACTCCAACGGAGCTCAAAGGAGGATCACTTCGCAGCACCGAACCAGAGATTGAAGAAGAAAGACAAGCTTCGCTAGATTTATCAGAAGAAACAAGACTTCGAGCTGTGGCCAATTTATCAAAGTATCACCAGCAGACGAAGGCTTGGTTTGACCCGAAGGTTAAGATCAATGAGCTTAGACCGGGTCATCTTGTTCTGCGAAGCATTATAGCGCCCGGAAAATTAGGAAATAAATGGGAAGGTCCGTACCTAATTATTCGTTCAGGACGTCCTGGCTCTTTTAAACTAGCTAATTTAGAAGGTGAAGAGTTAGTGCATACTTGGCATGCGGAGCACCTAAAGCGATACTTCACATAAGGGCTCTTTGTAAATCACTTGTAATCATCTTCTGAATTAATAAAGCATATGGTTCAGATAGTGCCTTTCCCTCATAAACTTCCAGCTTCCGAGTGGACGCACTGGAACCGCGGGGTTGACCGAGAGGGAATTGTCATAAAGCTGAATCATATTTTCGGACTTCGAACCATTGGTTCGAAGTTTCCGACGTGGGGGCTAACATAATCCGGAGTCCAAGCCACCGGCTTGTAGGCATCCGTAAAAGAGCCCAAAACCACATCATATGGAGCCCAAGCCATCGGCTGGTAGACATCCATAAAAAGAGTCAAAGGTGACCAAAATATGCGGAGCCCAAGCCACAGGCTCGTAGGTATCCGTAAAAAGAGTCGAAGGTGACCAAAATATGCGGAGCCCAAGCCACTGGCTTGTAGGTATCCGTAAAAAGAGTCGAAGGTGACCAAAATATGCGTAGCCCAAGTCATTGGCTTGTAGGTATCCGTAAAAAGAGTCCAAAGAGACCACTGCGAACTCCGAACCACTGGTTTGACAGAATTCGCAAAAATGAGTCGAAGGTGGCCAAAACAAAACAGAGTTTGAGCCATGAGCTTCGAATGTCTGTTAAGATAGTCCAAAGTGACAAATTATCTAAGACACTAAAGTGTCCGGAAAGTTATCTCAAGTGATTTCTTTCAAAAACAAAGGGTACTAAGTTGCCATTCTTCAGACTACAAATAGTCGAAGACATTTTATAAGATTTTAAAATATCTTTAAATTACAGAGGGGCTCCGAACTCCCAAAATTGTACTCCAAAGTTTTTCTTTGTGCCTAACCATCTTTGAATACAATTCGAAGTTGCTTACGCCCAAAGAGGGGCTAATAAATAGGGAGACAATTTTGAATCGACATTTATTATTCAAGCAAATATGATTACATCTGCAAATATGATTACATCATGAAAAATTGGTATCTATACCAAGAAGGAATCGAAGGCCTCTTCGATCTCTAGAGCTAGGGTTGGAACGACTAGTTCCAGTACCGGGAGTTCTAACAACTTTACGTTTAACTCTCCTACCTCCCTTCGAAGCTCTAAAGTCCTTCTGTTCTTGTTGAAGCTCGGCCCATGTTCGAAGTCGTTCGGGGCTTCTTTCCCAGCTTCCAAGTTCTTCAGGCTTTTTACCTTGAGCTTCATCTTCGTCTTCAGACCATATAACGTCTTCAGAAGACGAAGTTTCCAAGTTAACCTCTTTTTCTTCCTCTTTAATATAAGATAGTATATCTTTGCTTACTTCGGGCGTAATTGCACCGGAGCTATCTCGAGGAATTAAAAATCGAGGGCGCTTGTAAACTTTTAAAAGATCAAAAGTAGCCCATAATGAGCGAAGTTCGTCGTTAATGTCTAACACTTCGACATCTTCCATATGAGGCAAAGCCTAAAACATGATAAACAAATTTTCATTCATAAATGTACATAAGCGTAAAGCTTTACATAGTCAAAGATCCTAAGACATATCTAAACCTGCGGGTTCGGAGGAGGCTGACTGCTCGAAGCTTGGGTCCGAGCCTGCTTCTAGCGCGGTCCTTCGTCAATCCAAGCCTTGATCGCAGAACGACCTTCGTCTCTCCATGAAGTTTGGAAGGTTTGCCAAGCAGCGGCCACACCTTCGGAAGGAGTGAGAAGCTAATCGTCGTCGAAGGTAATTGGGCCTTCTCCTGTGCTCGGAGCTATCGATTGACCTAGATCCTCGTAGTAACGAAGTAGTCCAACGACAGCCACTTGTCCGGAGAGTTCTCCGTAATGAATGCCTGTTGTCTTCATCTGCTTCGCTACTCCTTGAATCCTTTTCAGCCGGCGTAGCAAGGAAATGTTGTCATCTGAAGGAAGCATTCCAGTAGTACCGAAGTACTCCAAAACGCCTAGCAGTTGATCCATAACCTCTGCAGCTACCTTCTTGGACTTCAGCTTATCTTCGATTAGCGCATCCTTCGCCGAAGTTAGCTCTTCCAGAACTCCGGAGAGTCTAGCAGCCTCTGTAGTCAAGGAATTCTTTTGATTCAAAAGCTGGCTAGCTTCCTATCGGAGCCTGACAAGCTCGGTCCCCGCATTAGCATGCTCCGCCCGCATCTTTTCAACTTCTGCTCGAAGCACTATTCTTTCTGCTTCAAGCTCCTTGTTCGCAGCCTCCAAGCCTTGTCTGGCCCTGCGCTCCGTTGACAACATGTTGTCCATATGAGTCACTCGGCCTTCGGAGATAGTGAGATTCCATTGAAGAGTTGCGTTTTCCTCTCGAAGGCGAGCGATTTCTTGTTCATTTGATATATTAGCAGCTCGGGCCAAGACTGTTTGCTGCGAAAAGAAAAAACCAAGGTAAGAAATTATTTGTATATAAATTTGATGTTGCTTTGCAGATACTTCGTACCTGGTAGGCTGCACGTTCCATGGCAGCGTTAAGCTCCGAGCTCTCTGCCTCACTAAGGATGGCCACCAAGTTCGTCTCCCCAATTTCGCGACTAGCTCGATCCAAAGGCTCGAGTAAAGTCCGAAGACCAGTTCTTTGTTCTAAGAAAGGAGCTATAAGGGGGAGCATACTTAAAGCTTGTTGGTCATCTTCGTTTGACGAAGGCCCAGAGTGTTGAGCTGTAGTCTTCGGAGCCCTCGGAGACTGGCCCCCCTCGGTAGATTGGCTCTCATCTGTTGACTCAGACGGAGTTGATCCGGAGCTCGGAGCAGGGAGGGGGTCCATTTTTCCTTTGCCTCTTCCAGGCCCCATCTGAGTGGCTCCTGGGATTGGCTCCGAAGCTGTCGAAGGTCCAGGAACTGTATCTTCAGGATGGACCTCTTCCATAGAAGTGGACTCTGTAAAAACAAAGGTATTATACATTGTATAATTTTGCATTTTTAAAAGAAAAAGAGGATAAAAATTATTCGGAGTTTACCTTCGACATTCTGGCGGTGGGTAAGCATTAGACTGCTTGGTGGATCGAAGGCGAGATCTTCGTCCGAGTCAAGCGTCAAATCTTCGACTGCAGGAACATTTTCCTGAACAGTCCTTGTTGCTTCATCCGGAATCGAAGCCACAGTGACTTCGACTCCACTCTCATCCGCAGGAACTTCGTCCTGAGGTAAATCCTCTTGAACTGCCGAAGTCCTCGTTTGCTCAAGGTTCTCTTGAGACTTCGGCACGTTCGCAATTTCTTCAACTTGTGCAGTTCCTTGAGCTGCATCTTCGTCAATCAGATTCACAAGTAACCTGCCTTCGTCCTCCTGGGAATCGGAGACTGAAGCCTTTGGGCTTGAAGGTGCAGGGTTTTTTGGCTTTCGAGCCACCTTCTTGACCAGAGTCTTGGCGGAGCTCGAAGTCCCAGCTTTAGCCTTCCTCTTCTTGGGTCCTTTCTTTGAAGGCACCCAATCCACCAAAGTGGGTGGAACGATTTCCAACAGTCCCCAAACTCTGTTAAATCGTTCCCAACTTCCGACCAACTTGATTCTCCATTCTTTTTCGGTCGGAGTTGGAGCGCCCAAAATCTTCTCCGAAGCCCGTATGATTTGCTCCGAAGTTATAGGGGCTGAAGAAGTTAAAAAATGAGTTAAGTTAGTTAATTCTTTGAATAAATATACATAGAGTATGTTGTTCTCGAAGTTACCTGCAGGACTCGAAGTTGAGGAAATTTTTCGGAGACCACCTTCCGAATCCTCTTCGAAGATGATAGGCCAGTTGGCCATCAGGGGAGAGATTTGGAGCCCGAGGAATTCTTCAGCTAAGTCTCACATGCTCAACCGATGACTAATATTTTGAAGCAAGCTGAGGCGAGCTTCGAGCTGACCGGGGTCTGGATGCACAAGGGCTTCTTTCCGGAAGTTGATGTCTTGCAGAGGTCCAGCTAGACGGTTGCTAGCCCCAACTTCGGCATAAAACCATTTCATGATCCAGTCTGTATACCATCTAGCGTTGATAGCTTTGGCAGGAAATCAGAGAGCATACTCATACCGAAGCCTGAAGTTAATGCTTCCGAAGGCTACTACCATTTTTTCACCTCCGGAGCCTACGAAGGTTTTTTGCTGGCACGAAGCTCTGTGCAACACAGCGAAGATCTCTGCCCTCCCCTCACAACCTTCGGCTCGCAATGCCCATTCGAAGATGGCTAAACGAGCCACTGCATTCGGAGAAAGTTGGGGGAGAGTGACGTGGAACAGATCCAATACCTCAGCCAAGAAATCCACTACCGGAAGACCTAAGCCAGCTTCGAAGAAGGCTTCGAAGACGACTACTTCTCCGGGTCTTGGTGACGGGATAACTTCCTTTCCAGGTTTGCGGATCATAACTCCCGAACTAATTTTGCCCTCTACTGCGACCGCCAGTGATTCTCTTTTGCAGGTTGAAGGCCCTAGTTGGAAGGATTAATCCATGTATTTTGTTGATGCCAGAAAGAGGACTTTATCACCAACATTTTGGGGATTTCCTCCTCCCGTCGCCATGGTTGTCGCTGTGGGTGTTGGAGCTGCCATCGCCAATGAGGCAGCCGCTGCTGCAGCAGCAGCCTGCTGTCGAGCCAGGGCTGAAGGCGCTACAGAACTTTTGGTTTTCGCCATTGAAACTAATGGGTTGCTTTGGAAGAAGAATGGAGGCTAGGGCTCAAAGAATGGCTTGTTTGCAAGAAAGCAGTGGAAAGGTACTCAGGAAAGGTCTAGGCCCTCTATTTATAGCCCAGACTTTACCTTTTTTACCGTTTGTCCATGACGGTTCGCATTCTTGCCCGTTACTTTTTTCCGAAATTAATGCGTTGCGTAACTTCCGTTAGAAGAAAGAAGCCAACGGCTATTTCTTCTAAGTCTAAAAAGGCTTTCGGGCTTCCTGAGTTAGTTCTAAGATGGTTCGAAAGTAATTGTCTTAAAACTAATTCGAAGTTTTATATCTCCATACATTTCGGAGATAAATTAAAATCTAATAACCCCTACGCATGGTTATTTTTCTTCCGTATACTGCTCTCCTAACATTACAGGTTTAACGGAGAAGCGTATTCGAGGGGCTACTGTTGGGGGAAAATATTCCATCCTCAGGGTTATTACAGTAACAACACAAAGGCAGATAATGGATTCAAAGGTTTCCAACATGCATCTTCGAAGATGCCTTGAGTCAAGCTCGAAATATGAAGATGGACCTTAGTTCGGAGTATATCCTCGAACAGGGACTCTTCTGAGATCTTTTCTACCAGCTAAGATGGAAGACTCATCTTCTTTCTCATTAGATTAGTCTTTTACCATTTTAGCCCTATTAAGGGTACCGAATAGTTTCCACTATCTCGGTTGTAATAGAGGGGTAAATAGGTCTTTTCCTCAATGTTTGAGCCTATAAATACCCCCCGTTTTACCCTGTAATAGGGACCGAATACAAGTTATTCAATACACACATTCGAACTATTCTAAGTTATTATCCTTTCGGAGGCTTAGAACAGTTCACTTCGCAAACACTTCGTTTGTTAGTTTCTAATCTTCAGAAACCTGTTAGCGTAATCTTTTGCGCCAACAGGGGCACCGGTGACATCCTCATCCTCCATATATGGCCTAATGTCTAAGGGGAATTACCAGGCAAAGGACTGAAAGAAGAAAGAAAGTTAAATAGAGAGCAATCCCACTGCGAGAACAAGTATGAAGTGCACAAGTCAGTAGGCTTGGAAAGGGTGGCCGATCGCAGAATGCTATCGGCGGATGAAGCAGCATGTCATCTTCAACCACCAGGAGGGTGTGTGATCCCTCTTCTCCAAGGCTACCTTGGGGAGTAGACGATCTCACGGCGTCCGACATCGGTTGCGTTTTAGGCTGATGTTAGCTATACAGAAGGTGACAAAGAAATAAAATGAGCAAAGTACCTGGAGAGGACTCGGAGCAAGGGGAACCTTGGCGTCAACCGCCATGCCTTGCGGTGCATTGACTCTGTCGTCTCAGCTGCATCATCCACCTTGACCGATACACTAGAACCAGGAGGTATAACCCCTAGTGTATCGGCCCTAATGTTGGTTTCTGCTGTAGCACCTCTAGCGGGTGGGGTCAATTGGACACCGGCCGGGTCATCGGCCACCCGGTTAGAAGTCACATGAGGAGGCATGACGATGAGGGAAGAAAGCTGAATAGGAAAAGCATTAGACATCAAGAATGCAAAGCAAGTATACAACACAAAAATGCAAACATACCCAAGCCGATGGACGCACAATGGTGGCAGTCACTCCTTGCTTAGCCAGAGGAGTGGGTGGCATTGACTGAAGATAAAGAAAATACATTTTACAAATAGAGGATGAAAATTCACTAGTCATAGCAAGAATGAGCCAAAAAGATACCTGGCCAGATGGGACTCTGGTGGATCTACACACACCCGCATCCAGCGCCTTATGCTTGCGCGCAAGGATTTTGACCCACTTCTTGGCAAGAAAGTTCTTAGAGGTAGGGGCCCCGTTACCCAAGGTGCTAGTGGCCGATTGTGGCTTGTAGTCAATCGGCCGACCACTTTGGCTCACCGGCGAAGCATCCACGTCGTCCTCATGCACGATACAAAGATAAGTTAGGGACAAAGTAATAGGAAAGATGAGCAAATGGTCAAGTTATATGTGTTTACCAGTGAGGAGTCATCGACATAGCCGGGATGTAGACACTTGTAGTATGTCCTTGAGTGTCGATTGAACAAATTCAACGCCCATTCGCCCCACCACTCGATGAAGTCAACAGAGATGTTGGTACAGGCCAACCAAGGGGCAAGATCATCGTAAGGCACTTGGTCGCCACCAAAGAAAGCTTATTGTACTCCGGGCCATCGACAACTTCTCAATGAACTTGGATTCGACCGATGAAGAATAGGTAAGGTGGGAGCTGGCCGAATCCTAACTGTCGTGAGCGATTGCCGGGATGAGGAAACTGCGGGGTCGGGTCGGCCCAATCCGGGTACCCGGTGCGAAGACGGTGGACGCTTTGTCAGTTTCAGCGCAAAACTGACAATCTATGATTAATTCATTTTTAGGATATTAATATTTAGTTTTTAAGTTTAGAATATTTTTATTTGAGTCAGGTGATTTTTCTAAGAATATTTTAGTAATTTTCGGAATTTATTTTAGAGTCGGTTAATTTACCCTAGGGGTAAATTAGTCTTTTTATGTATTAGAGTCACCTATAAATAGGCCCCTATCCCCTGGGGATAGATGACTGTTTTTCATAGATCAATCTACTACAGTCCATCTTCTCTCGGTTTGGTTTTCATCTTCCACCGAAAACATTTCGTTTTTCTTCAACGCTCTCGCCAGCGATCTGTCGCTGCCTGTCTGCGCTCGCGTGGACTCATGCGCAAGAAAAAGGTGCATGCGCACTGGCATTCTGCGCGTTGGCATGACGCTGCGGGGCCCTCGGCGTAGGCATGTTCGGCGCTACTAGCAGCAGCGCACGGAAGCCAAGATTGGCATGCAACACAGGAATTGATGCGTCGAGAAGGGCTTTGGCGCAGGAAACGGCGGGAGAGCACGGCAACAACCAATCACACGTTTTTCCAGCAATCTGACAGCTTCTTTTTTCTTTTGCGCGGCCCCATGTGTGTTAGCTCCTCACGGCAGTTCGGCAACTGTAGCGCTGCTCCACGGTGCACGTCCTGTCGTGCAGAGGGAAGAAGCAGGCGGCCGACTGGATCTTCTGTGAATCGAAGCTGCGAAGTCAACGACGGTGTCATGCAGGTTAGTTAATTATCTCCTATTTTTTAGTTAGAATCAATCCAGTTAGTATTTTCGTAGTTAATCTTTTAATCTGCTGAAATTTTATTAGTAATTTTGTATTATCTATTTAAGTATTTTTAATCTGCTCATAAAAATATATGTATTATTATTGGTATTTTTAGTCGTAGTAGTAATTTTACTCTAGATTTACCTGAAATATTTTAGGTCTATTTCTGTATTAATTTCTGAATGATTCATGTTTTATTCATCTGATTAGCATTTTATTTCTAGACTGAAATATAAATATTTCGTGATTTATCTAGGTGTTTTTATTTACTACAGTATTTTTATTTTAGTTTATCTTTAATATCATTTCAATTAAGACACCGGTCATTTCTAGGCTAGACAACTTTAGTTGCTTTACTAATATATTTTGTCTGGTTAAGGTTGTTTGGGGGTTGGGATTAGTTCATAGTTTAGAAAGAAATTTTTAGGCACCCATTCACCCCCCCTCTGGTCGCTACTTTTGGTCCTACAAGTGGTATCAGAGCGAGGTTAGGGTTTTCTAATATCTTAAGCAATTCTAAACCTAGGTAGTGACCATGACGTCTCCTAGGAAAATCCCGTCCCTAGAGGCTTTTAGCTACACTTATTGGAAGACTCGCATGCGAGCATACCTTATGAGCCAGAGCTCGGAAATATGGGAGATTTGTGTTCATCCTACTTTCACCATAAGGACTATTGCTGTGGATACTGCTGGAGATGTAGTTGTACAACATCAAAATAATAGTAAAGCGGTGAACATTTTATTTTCTGATCTAGGTCCTAGTGAGTTTCAGCGTGTTAGCCATCTCACCACTGCTCGAGAGATCTGGGGTACCCTCCAGGCACACCATGAGGGGACAGCTCAGGTCAAGGCAAGGCTCTACTAGACCTACCGGCGTGTGTATGAAAATTTCTCACAGAAGCCGGTTGAGACTGTTGAGGCTCTGTTTGGTCGTTTTCAATCGATCGTTAACAAGCTTCGCGTCAACAAGGCCGAGCGTGATCAGCTGGTCTCGGATCATGAACAGGCACTTAAGGTATTGCATACCTTGGACCCTAAGATCTGGGAGATCAAAGTCTCTTCTATTGTTGAGAACATGTCCTATGATACCTTGACCATCGCAGAGCTTTTTAGTAAGCTCAAGGCATCAGAGGTCGATATCTAGTTGACACTTGCGACACCGTCTGCTGATCCTACTGTCATGAGTTGTACTGCTTTTTCCTTGATGTCTATCTCCGAGGAACAACTTGATACTCTAGGAGATGATGATCTGTGCTTGTTTAACAACCAGGTGCGATGTGTCTATGATAAGCGAATGTTTAAGAGACACGGCACAAAATCTCGATGCTTTGAGTGTGGTGATACTGGTCATTTCATTGCCGACTGCCCCAAGCGGAAGAATTACAAGAAGGGAACCAGCGGCAACTCCTACGACTCAGACAAGTACAAAAACTCTACAAAGGGCAAGCCCAAGACGAGATTCTTTCGAAAGGCTTTGAAGGACTACAGGCGTGAGAACAAGAAACGAGACAAGGCCTTCTTCGCCGAGATGGAGAAAAGCTACTCCAAGAGATCCTCATCTTCCTCCTCATCTTCGAGCTCAAGTGATGAAGAGATCGTGATCAGGAAGGGTAAGGACAGGGATGATCCGGCGGGCCTCTGTTTCATGGCCTTCGGGGACAAGCCGAAGAGACGCTCACGTGACAGCCGAAGACCCCACAAGAGCTTCTGCTCAATGGCTCTTGGGGAGAAGAAAGAAAAGGACTCATTCGATGACTCCGACGACGACGACGATGAGAAGGTATCATCCTATGAACAAGAAGTTGTTAATTTATTAGAACAGAACCGTCAGGAGTTGAAGTATAGGGAGAAACTGCTTAGAGGGGCTAAGAAGAGGATAGATGAGCTTGAGAGTGAGCTTGCCACGACAAATGGCAAGATTGAGAGTCTGTCTTCTTCCCCTTGCTTGGGTGATAGTGGTGAGTGCCCTAACTGTGAGGTGCTGTTGTGTGACCTGATGACTCTTAAGTCTAGGTACACAGAGAGAGTAGATGAGAGAGATGCATTGGCCACTAAGCATGAGAGCGCTCAGCAGGAGCTGAAAGATGCTCATGCCACATTCGTCGTACCTTGTGTAGACTGCCCATCTCATTTAGCTAGTATAGCTGAGCTGAGAACCAAGAGTGATGAGCAGTTGAGCGAGTTTGCTAGAGTGAGAGCTGAGTTGGAGCAGACTAAGCTAGAGCTTGCGACCTTGTCAGTTCCATCCACTGTTTGTGAGAACTGATTGTCCATTAGAATGGAGTTGATCAAGCTAAAAGCTAAGAAGTCTGTCGAAGTTGATAAAGAGTGTGAGATCTACTTGTCTTAGGTGGAGGTGTTAGATTCCTTGAGAGAGGAGCTAGCTGATGTTCAGAATGAGAACTTTTACCTCCGTCAGATCCTGAGTTGGATTAGTGCCAGAGAGCCACATCTCGGCATGATGATCCAGCAGGTCGAGAGACAGGATGGGTTTGGGGTAGGTTACACCTATAACAAGGCTGATTTTGAGAGTGCTATTAGTCATGCAGTGGAGTGGAGTAAGATGACTCCCGAACAGAGATATCCCAAGACTCACTCCACTGAGTCCTTTAAGGATAGTCAGCCTAAGGATGGAGTGATCCAAGAACAACCTAAAGCTCCACCTAAGAAGCAGATCTGGGTTCCAAAGCCTAAAACTCTCCACACTTCTCTTGATTCCTTACTTGGACCCTCTCACACCAAAGATGCTACACCCAACACCACCAAGCCTAAGAACCCTAAGCCACAACAACATCCCAAGAAGCCTACCTATCACTGTGAGTTTTGTTAGAGAGACGGGCATCTTGAGGAGTTTTGCTTCAGGAGGAAGCGGGTTGAGCGAGCAGAGAGAGCTCGTGGTGGGCAGGAGCAGTTCTACCAGCAGGGTGGTAGACAGAGAGTTCCTCGACATAGAGAGAGGCTAGAGGCCAAGCCACGTCGTGTAGGTGGTGGTAGTGGAGACGGTTTTCATGACCGTGCTCCGGAGGGTGGTTTTCGTTCCGGCAGAGTTCCAGATCGTTATGGATACGGTTCTGGACCTCGTGACCTTGATTTTAGGCAGAACAGAGGACCGCGCTTTGAGCCGCATTTTGTTCCTGACTCATATGATTCCTTCTGCTTTCCTACTTACGAGCAGATGGCTCGACACTGGTTTAGCACTTTTGCTAGACCTAGTGGTCGACCATTTGCTCCCACTCATGACCATTGATCTTGCAGTAACGAGGACTGGAGGATGTATGGATCATGGATTCTGGTTGTTCTCGCCACATGATGGGACACCGCAGATGGTTCTCCAGCCTCACTCCCCCGAGCTCCAAGGAATACATCACTTTCGGAAACAGTGGTCAAGGGAAGGTACAAGGTATTGGGTCGATTCGTATTTTTGATTATTTCTCTTTGAAGAATGTTGCTTTAGTTGGAAATCTGAACTTTAATCTAATTTCTGTTTCGCAACTACTTGAGGATGGTTTAGAAGTGTGTTTTAAGAAGGGCATGTCTTCTGTTGTCGATTCTAGAGGATCTTTAGTTTGCCGGATCTTACCTTTTGGTAAGGTTTTTCATATTGATTTCTCTAGTTCTTTTGGCCCTTCTCGCTGTCTGATGGCCGGATCCTCCTTTGAGCTATGGAAGTGTCATAGAAGGTTAGGCCATTTGAGCTTTGATCTACTTGTTAGATTGAGTTCTATGGATCTAGGATTGCCTAAGCTTAAGATGGAGAAGGATCTAGTGTGTCATCCTTGTTGTCATGGAAAAATGGTTGACGCTTCTCACGCACCTGTGACTAAGGTGATGACTTCGTACCCAGGAGAGCTGTTGCACATGGACACAGTAGGTCCAGCTCTAGTACGCTCAGTCGTTGGGAAGTGGTACGCCCTTGTAATAGTTGATGATTTTTCTCGATTTTCGTGGGTTTACTTTCTAGAGTCTAAGGATGAGACTTTTCAGTATGTTCATGACCTGATTTTGAAGCTGAAGAACGAGAACAATGGTCTGATGTGAGCAATTCGTTCAGACAACGGATCTGAGTTTAAGAACTCTCAGTTCGTCAGTTTTTTTAGTGATCAGGGTCTTGATCATCAGTTCTCTGCTCCTTACACTCTCCCACAAAACGGCGTTGTGGAGCGAAAGAACCGCACGCTTGTCGAGATGGCCAGGACGATGCTTGATGATCATAGGACTCCTAGGCGTTTTTGGGCTGAAGCAATGAACACAGCTTGCTATTTTGCAAACCGCATTTTTCTTAGAGCTTACCTAGGTAAGACATCATATGAGTTACATTTTGGTAGACAGCCCAAGGTGAGTCACTTGCGAGCTTTTGGATCCAAGTGCTTTTTGCTCAAGAAGGGAGGGCATTTGGATAAGTTTGAGTCTTGTTGTTGGGATGGAGTCTTTCTAGGTTATGCTTTGCATTCATGAGGCTTTCGTGTTTGGAACCTAGACTCCCAGATGCTTGTCGAGACTTGTGAGGTTTCCTTTGATGAGTCTTTGCCCTCGCCGACTCCTTCTTTTGAGCTTTCTAGAGATGATGAGCTTGGAGAGTCCATTTTTGAGGAAGATGATGACCCTCCTGCTGAAGATGAGGGTGGGCCCTCTGCACCGCCTATAGACCCCACACCTTCTGAGATTTCGACTGAGGATGAGGACGGACCTCTAATTACTCCTTCTACTTCGATCGAGCCTCCTCAGCCGAGTCCAGAGGTGCCAGGTGTTGACTCCGGTGAGATGACTTCTCAGCCAAGTCCAGAGGAGCCAGTTGCTGACTCTGGTGAGGTGACATCAGATCAGTTAGGATCCCGTGCAGTTCAGCGTGATCACCCTTCAGAGCTCATCATAGGTGATCTTACGGAGAGATCTTTATGTTCCTCAGCTGGTTCCCTTGCTATGTTTGCTGAGTCTGCTTTCGTTGCTAGTTTTGAGCCCCGAGATGTTTCTCATGCTCTTTCTGATTTAAATTGGATTAACGCCATGCAAGAAGAGCTTGAAAACTTTGTTCGCAATCGGGTTTAGACACTAGTTGAGCTGCCACCTGGATGCAACACCATACGCACCAAGTGGGTGTTTAAGAACAAACAAGGAGAATATGGTGTTGTGGTGCGCAACAAAGCTCTATTAGTGGCACATGGTTTCTGTCAAAAAGAAGGTATTGACTTTGAAAAGACCTTCGCCCCTGTTGCTCGCCTTGAGTCCATTCGTATTCTTTTGGCCTTTGCTGCTTCTAAAGGTTTTAAGCTTCATCAAATGGATGTCAAGAGTGCTTTTCTAAATGGGTATATAGAGGAGGAGGTCTATATTAAGCAACCCCCCGGTTTTGAGAACCATAAATTTCCACGACATGTTTATAAGTTATAGAAGGCTTTATACTGTCTGAAGCAGGACCCCAGGGCTTGGTATGATCGCCTGAAGCAGTTCTTGTTGCAGAAAGGTTTTGTGATGGGTCATGTGGACAAGATGATGGGGGGTTTGGTCCCGATCTTCCGTTAGGTAAGGATAACTTGGATTGGTGGAGAATCTCGACGTTGGCGATCCAAGGCTCCGGTCCGGCGGATCAAAACCTTGCAATCGTTACACCACTATCTCTGTTGTTATCAACCACGCAGGACACGATTGACCTCGCCACGAAGGCTAATTCCTGCAAGCGAACCCAAGAACACAAGCAATAACAAGAAGGATACAAGTCAAATGCCAAATCACAAACAAACGATGAAAAGGTGAGGTTTCACAAACGCCTATGCAGCAGCCAATCGGTCCGGTGCAAGGGGCGGGATCTAAACACACAAGTGTAGATGCAAATAAAGCAAAACCTAACCCTAAAGGCGGCTGGCGTGAATATATAGGGCGTGGGCGGCCTGTAGGAGGTGCACACGACCTGGACTATGGGCCAACACGGCCTCCAACTCACTACAAGGTCCAACTCGGCCCTGTTCTGTCACGCAGGACTGTTTCAGTCACACAGGACGACTCGAGACTCCAAATGTGGCGAAACCAATGCCAAAAGATCCGTCTTCTCCTTATCTTTCCAAAAAGTCCAAGAATGTGCCAATCGGACTTCGTATGAGGAAGTTATGCCCATTTTGATGCATGATGGTTGATGTAGTCCGAACCAGCAAATCCTTGACTTCAAATCATCCGTGCGACTCCGTCTTCATCTCCAACTCTCCTATTCCATCTCCCATGTTCCTAAGCAACAAAATATCACTAGTATTCAGTAGCATCCCGTCCAAACAAATATTAACATAGTTGCTAAGGAAATAATTAACCTCATGGTTCAAGCGACGGGCACGGGCGCATGTGATTGGTCCTTGTAATTGAATTGTAGGTGGAGGCTCCATGTGTGTATCATGTGAACTGATGTCCTCATCATCCTCTCCCTCTTGAATTGGAGTCATCCTCGACTCAAGTTCATCGGCATCTCCCAAATAGGGCTTTAAATCTGAAATGTTAAATGTGGGACTAACCCCAAAAGCTGCAGGCAACTCAAGTTTATATGCATTATCATTTATCTTCTGAAGCACACGAAAAGGACCATCAGCACGGGGCATCAATTTAGACTTTCTCAAATCAGGAAAACGATCCTTGCGCAAGTGCAACCAAACAAGATCACCCGGTTCAAATGTTATCTCTTTTCATTTTCTCATTCATTTTCTCTATGTTTGCTTTAGTAGTTTCATGCATCTTAAGCAATAATTCAGCACGTGTAGTAGCATCAAAATTCAATTTTTCAGAGGGTGGCAATGGTAGTAAATCAATAGGAGCACGCGGATTAAGGCCATAGACCACTTGAAACGGACTTACCTTAGTAGTGGAGTGTACTGACCTATTATATGCAAACTCAATATGAGGTAGACACTCTTCCCAAAGCTTCAAGTTGGTCTTCAAAGCAGCCCTCAACATGGTGGACAATGTACGGTTGACGACCTCCGTTTGCCCATCCGTTTGGGGGTGACAAGTAGTAGAAAACAGCAGCTTCGTCCCCAACTTATGCCACAACGTCCTCCAAAAATGACTTAAAAATTTAGCATCACGATCTGAAACGATGGTATTGGGAACTCCATGCAAGCGTACGACCTCTCTGAAAAACAAATCAGCAACATTTGTAGCGTCGTCGCTCTTGTGACAAGGTATAAAATGCGCCATTTTAGAGAACCAATCTACCACCACAAAAATACTATCCCTCCCCCTCTTAGTTCTAGGTAATCCTAACACAAAATCCATAGAAATATCCTCCTAAGGTACACTAGGAACGGGCAGAGGCATATAAAGACCATGTGGGTTTAGACGGGACTTAGCTTTATTGCAAGTAGTGCATCGTGCCACATAGCGCTCAACATCTCGTCTCATCCTAGGCCAATAGAAGTGTGTGGACAACACATCTTCAGTTTTCTTTGATCCGAAATGACCCATCAAACCACCACCGTGTGCTTCCTGCAATAACAACAAGCGAAGAGAGCTAGCCGGCACGCATAACTTGTTAGCACGAAAAAGATATTCCATTATTCAGCACATATTTGTTCCAAGCACGGTCATTTGTACAATTTGCAAAAGCATCTTTGATGTCCAAATTAGTAGCATACATGTCCTTCAATGTTTCTAAACCAAAGATCTTATAATCAAGTTGAGAAAGCAATGTATAACGTCTAGATAAGGCATCGGCAATCACATTATCTTTCCCTTTCTTATGCTTAATGATATATGGAAAAGTCTCAATAAATTCTACCCATTTAGCATGTCGTTTATTCAGATTTGCTTGACTACGTATATGCTTCAATGCTTCATGATCCGAATGAATAATAAACTCCTTAGGCAAAAGGTAATGTTGCCATGTTTCAAGCACACGCACTAAGGCATATAATTCCTTATCATAGGTAGAATAATTCAACTGTGGACCATGTAATTTCTCACTAAAATAGGCCACGGGTTTACCTCCTTGTAGCAGCACACCTCCTATTCCAAAACCACTAGCATCACATTCTAACTCAAAAGGCTTACTGAAATCGGGTATCTGAAGTAGAGGTGCATGTGTAAGACGATCTTTGAGTGTGGCAAAAGCTTGTTCTTGTGCTGGATCCCAAATAAAAGTGACTCCCTTCGTGGTCAACTCATGCAAAGGACCGGCTATGGTGCTGAAATCTTTCACAAAACGCCGGTAGAAACCTGCAAGACCAAGAAAACTACGTACCTGTGTGATAGTTTGGGGTTGCGGCGAGCTGTTGATTGCTTCTACCTTTGCCGCGTCAACCTCAATACCCTGTGAAGTGACAACATATCCAAGAAACACAACTCGATCCGTGCAAAACGTGCACTTCTCAAGGTTACCAAACATTCTAGCCTCTCGGAGGACAGAAAAGACAGCACGTAGGTGTTCAATATGTTCAGTGAGAGACTTGCTATAAACCAAGATATCATCAAAGTATACAACCACAAAGCGTCCTATAAAGTTCCGTAGGACTTCATTCATAAAGCGCATGAAGGTACTAGATGCATTAGTAAGTCCAAAAGGCATGACAAGCCACTCATATAATCCAAACTTTGTTTTAAAAGCAGTTTTCCATTCATCACCTAGTTTCATGCGAATTTGGTGGTAGCCACTACGGAGATCGATCTTAGTAAAGATAATGGCACCACTAAGCTCATCAAGCATGTCATCCAATCTAGGAATAGGGTGTCGATATCGAATGGTGATATTATTAATAGCACGACAATCAACACACATGCGCCAACTACCATCTTTCTTAGGCACCAAAAGAATGGGTACTGCACAAGGACTAAGGCTTTCACGGACGTACCCACGATCAAGAAGGTCCTGTACTTGGCGCTCAATTTCTTTTGTCTCCTCTGGATTGGTACGGTACGCTGCACGATTAGGAAGAGACGCTCCCGGGATCAAATCAATTTGGTGCTCGATACCGCGTATCGGTGGCATCCCGGGTGGTATCTCAGCAGGAAAAACATCGTTAAACTCCTGCAAAAGGTCAGTGACTGCAACAGGAATAGAGCTAGGAATGTTCGCAAGTGAAAACATCACGTTCGTGCAAATCAAGCCATATATCATGGGAGTATCATCACAAATTTCAGCAAGGTCAGTTTTAGTTGCAAGCATGACACTTCCTTTCAGATTAATAACTTGTGATGAGGAAGGAGAAGCAAATTTATCTTTCTGTTGCCTCGAAAGCGTTTTAGCTACTTGCTGATTTTCAGAAGGTTGTTTGCTCTTTTGTGCGTCCTTAGCATGTTTTTCTTGTTCAAATTTCACAATTTCAGCAGGAGTCATAGGAAGCAATGTAACTTTCTTTCCTTTATACATAAATGTGTACTTATTGCTCCTACCATGGTGTGTAGCATCAGTATCATACTCCCAAGGTCTACCAAGTAACAGAGAACATGCTTGCATTGGTACTACATCAAAATCAGCAACTCCGAAGTATGTACCAATGGAAAATTTGATGTGAGCAGTTTGTGTTACCTTGACCATACCGCTATTGTTGAACCATTGCACATGGTAAGGGTGTGGATGCGCACGTGTGGGAAGTTGAAGCTTCGTTACCATGTCGTGGCTCACCAAATTGTTGCAACTACTGCTGTCGATGATGACACGTACACGACGGTCATTGAAGATGAAGAAGGTCTAAAACAGATTATTCCGTTGTGCCCGATCGTCCTGATCCATGTGAGTGCTCAAGACACGTTGTACAATAAGGGCTTCATGGTCGGCAGAGGCATCCGGCGCAAAAACAGCATCATCGTCGGAAGCATCGTAATCTCCTGCAATGTTAGCAGCAAGTGCATATTCATCTTCAACATCACTAGCACTTACATAGCCACCGTCTTCCGTAGCAATATAAGCCTGCTGTCTAGGGCAGTCCTTCATAACGTGGCCAAATCCTTTGCATCTGTGACACTGGATCGCTGCAGAACATGCAGTAGAGGCCGCCGAGGAGGTGGGCTTGGCTGGCGCCTTGGATGCTGCAGCCTTGGAACTCTCAGCCTGGGCTGTAGATGTAGAAGGTGCTGATGTAGCCATCGGTCGAGAAGGTGGTGGTGGTGGTCGTTGCTGCTGCCCACTTGAGCGTGAAGTAGCACCACCAATGTTGGTCCTCATGCTGCGTTGTGGTTGTTGGCGACCCTGCAATTCTTTTTCTACAAGCATAGCAAGGTGGAAAAGACGAGTGATAGTATTGTATTCTTTATAATCAATGATATCCTAAATTTCACGTCTTAAACCACCATAAAAACGGGCCATTTTATCCTCATTGTCCTCCTCAATTTCAGCACGCATGCAACCTATTTGCAACTCCTGATAATACTCCTCTACCGATTTATTTCCTTGGTTTAGGCGCTGCAATTTTTTTCTCAAATCACGTTTATATGAAGGAGGGACCCATCTACCACGCATTTGCCGTTTTAACATACCCCAATTTTGTGGTTCATTGCCAACTTGAACTATTTCAGTCCACCAAAGAAGAGCATATCCAGTGAAGTCACTAGTAGCTAAGCGCACGCGGTGGATAGCAGGAACTATGTGGGCATTAAATTTTTGTTCGACTGACATCTCCCAATCTAAATATGCATCTGGATCATAGGTGCCAGCAAAATGAGGTACTGAAAATTTTACCTTGGAGTAGGGATCATCGTTCCTGCAGTTGTCATTGTTACCTCGTGGATGGCGGTTGCGGTGGCCGCTCATACCTTGATGATTGAACTGAAAGGGATGACGTGCAACCTCGTCAGGGTCAATGCCATTGTTCCCGGCATAGGATAGGTCGTCTTCCTCTTCAATATGGTCATCTTCCTCTTCAACATGGTCATCGTTGGCTCGTGCAGCAGGCAAGCGTGTTTCCAAGGCAGTCATTCGGTCCACTAGGTCAGCCACAGTACGCGCGAGACGTTCGATGGAATGTTGGGTCTGCCGCTGAGACTCTAGTAGAGCATGTCGTGAGACACAATCATTAAAATCAGATGGAGAGGTACCGCTGTTATCTGCCATGTTAGTGAAAGACAAAACAACAATGAATAATCCTTATGGAAAACAGCTAGGTGGGGTGGTGGCTGTGTGGTGGAAGCAATCTGTCACGCACCTTACCCACGCTTGCAAGTGTTCTTACCACGCCGCAGTGAGGTCACCGGCCTACAGGTGATGAACCAAGTGGAGGGTAGTGTGCAATTGCAAGAAATGAACCTGTCCTAACCAAAAGAAAGGTGTAGCTTGGAAGGCAAAGTGAGTAGCAAGGATTAGCGATAGTAATAACAGTTAAACCAAGTTCAATAAGTATTCCCTAGTACTCGTCAAAGTTGCTGGCCTTAGTGCTCCCAATGTGAAAATTCAAGCAATAGAGGGAAACTATGTGCCCAAAACTCAAGTGGAGGCAATAATAGGCCAAATTCATCTCTCTGCAGATCGGACAAGGGATTGGACAAGAGATCGGACAAGGGATCGGACAAGCAGAATCTGCTGCTGCCGCTGATCAGACAAGGGATCGGACAAGAGATCGGACAAGCAATCAACAGGACCGGTTCTCTTTTTTTTTCTCTTTTTTTTCTCTTTTTTTCACTCTATTTTTTTGAACAAGGATGATAAGAGATGCAACCACAAAAATTGGCACCTAGAACTGAGGTGGGATGCGGTTCACAAAAATTCAACAAGTTCGCTAAACGGCGAGCAAAAACTTTGACCAATTTTTTTCTTTATCTTCCTGATTTTTTTGGCGATTCTGGTGAGGGCTAACAGGGTCACAAAATTGGGTCAGGAAGACGCTCAAAAAATTTCAGATTTTTCTGCCAAACGAGCGAAAAGTTATGCCTGTTTTACCGAAGGGGGGTCACAGAGACTCGATGTGAAAACGAGTAGGGTTGTGGAGGGGGGTTTTTTCGGTGGGGAATTTTTTGACACACAAGACCAACTACTACTCAAACGACACAAAGGGATTACTAAACAAGCACCAAGACTCGGCCAAGAACACAAACTCAACAAGGTTAAAAACTGAAATTAAAATCGCAAGGCACAAAGGGGTTCTCGGTGGGGATTTTTTTTGTGAGGGTTTTTTGGACTCTAGGTAAAATAGAAGAAGATCGAGATTACCTAACGGGAAATCTGAGCTCTGATACCAACTGATGGGGGGTTTGGTCCCGATCTTCCATTAGGTAAGGATAACTTGGATTGGTGGAGAATCTCGATGTTGGCGATCCAAGGCTCCAGTCCAGCGGATCAAAACCTTGCAATCGTTACACCACTGTCTCCGTTGGTTATCAACCACGCAGGACGCGATTGACCTCGCCACGAAGGATAATTCCTGCAAGCGAACCCAAGAACACAAGCAAGAACAAGAAGGATACAAGTCGAATGCCAAATCACAGACAAACTGATGAAAAGGTGAGGTTTCACAAACGCCTATGCAGCAGCCAATCGGTCCAGTGCAAGGGGCGGGATCTAAACACACAAGTGTAGATGCAAACAAAGCAAAACCTAACCCTAAAGGCGGCTGGCGTGAATATATAGGGTGTGGGCAGCCTGTAGGAGGTGCACACGACCTGGACTATGGGCCAACACGGCCTCCAACTCAGTACAAGGTCCAACTCGGCCCAGTTCTGTCACGCAGGACTGTTTCAGTCACACAGGACGACTCGAGACTCCAAATGAGGCGAAACCAACGCCAAAAGATCCGTCTTCTCCTTAGCTTTCCAAAAAGTCCAAGAACGCGCCAATCGGACTTCGTATGAGGAAGTTATGCCCATTTTGGTGCATGATGGTTGATGTAGTCCGAACCAGCGAATCCTTGACTTCAAATCATCCGTGCGACTCCGTCTTCATCTCCAACTCTCCTATTCCATCTCCCATGTTCCTAAGCAACAAAATATCACTAGTATTCAGTAGCATCCCGTCCAAACAAATATTAACATAGTTGCTAAGGAAAGAATTAACCTCATGGTTCAAGCGATGGGCACGGGCGCGTGTGATTGGTCCTTGTAATTGAATTGTAGGTGGAGGCTCCATGTGTGTATCATGTGAAGTGATGTCCTCATCACAAGACTCTTTTCTTGCTTAGAGATGGCGCAGACTTGTTGGTTGCTCAGATTTATGTTGACGATATTATTTTTGGTGGTTCTACTAATGAGCTTGTATCCAAGTTTTCTGAGCAGATGCATAGCGAGTTTGAGATGAGTCGCATGGGAGAACTCAAGTACTTTTTAGGGCTCCAGATCAAGCAAACCAAGGACGGCATTTTCATCCACCAGGGTAAGTACACATGGGATATGCTGAAGAAGTTTGACTTTGGTGGAGAGCTAAAGCCACAGATGACCCCAATGGATACATCTGGAGGTCTGGACAAGGACGAGGACGGCGTCAAGGTAAATGAGAGAGATTATCAAGGGATGATTGGTTCACTGCTATACTTGACTGTGATGAGACCGGACATTCAGTTTGCCGTGGGTGTGTGTGAGCGTTTTCAGTCTTCGCCACGCGCATCTCACCAGCAGGCTGTGAAGCGTATTTTCAGGTATCTTACTTATGCTCCTGATTTAGGTCTTTATTATTCTGCATCATCCTCTCTTGATTTAGCTAGTTTTTCGGATGCTGATTTTGGTGGGTGCCGGTTGGATCGCAAGTCAACTTATGGTACTTGCCAGCTTCTTGGTTCGTCACTTGTTTCATGGTCTTCTCGAAAACAATCTGGAGTTGCGCTTTCTACTATTGAGGCTGAGTATGTAGCTGCTGCTAGCTGCTGTTCTCAGTTGGTTTGGATGATTTATACTTTGCGGGATTTTGGGTTGTTCTTCCCTTCGAGAGTTCCCTTGTTTTGTGATAGCACTAGTGCAATTAGTGTAGCGAAAAACCCATGTCTTCATTCAAAAACCAAACATATTGATGTGCGCTTTCACTTTCGGAGAGATCAATATGAGAAAGGAGTCATAGATCTTATTCATGTTGATACCCATCAGCAGTTGGCTGATATTTTTACTAAACCCCTAGATCAGTCTACTTTTGAGCGTTTACGAGGTGATTTGGGAGTTGTGTATCCTTTCTAGGATACTTTGAGTCAGTTTTTTCTTTTCTTCTTTATTTTTATTGAGTCTTTTTGTGTGCGTTCATATCATGCATAATCATCTATCACATTTTGAGATTGCTTGATCTGTTATATAATTAATATGCTTTACTTTCTCTAGCTAGTATATGTTTTTGATTACCTATCGATGATCATGTTCTGGTTCAGTTCACATGATATATCTGATATTTGTTATATGCATGGCTTTTATGGTTTAAAATTGAAAAATGATCATCATTGCTTCTGGAGACTAGCATGTGTAGGCTGAATGCTTTTGCTATCTTTTACATGCCTTGTAGCTAGATCCTTACTTAGATGCAGATATGCAACTTGGACATTTATATGCTTTAAATATGAAAAATGTGCTATAAAAATGATAAAAATTCAGAAAAATAAAAATATATGCATTTTTATGATTTTTAGAAAAGATCCAGGTGGGTTTGCTTTGTCGCATTGCATTGTTCTGGACTGCTTACCATAGCACCTTGGTATGAACTAGGACGGTGTAATGTATGCCAAGACCAATGTCTTAAGCTTCCGATGGTCCAGTTCTAGCCTAGGCTTGACTTGGTCGGTTAGCATAAGGTTTGACATGCAAATAACCCCTGGCAGAAATGAAAAATAAAAAGGAAAAAGAAAAAGTGTGAAAAATTTAAAAAGATGAAGCACTTTGTTTTGGACAATGCTTATCTTGGTAGATATCAGTTAGCTCTTGCATCTCATGCTTTACTTTGCTTGTCAACTAGAAAATGTGGTGATGCTTTTGTTTGCAAAAACCGAAAAATGCGTGCTAATGACTCTCTTTAGATATCATCTATTGCACTGATCATGTCATGTATCTTAGACAATATATCTTTTGCTATACCTATTAGATGGTGTAATTGCAGTTAATCATATCTAAGAAGCATGCTTTTCACACTCCACCTGCACTACATCTGCATTCATAGCATATTTTGAGGGGGAGCTGCATTTCTGGGGGAGTTTGTGTCTATGTCTTTTTAAAGTGCATTTAGTCTCACTTGATGAGTCCAATTCTCAACAAGGGGGAGAAATTTTGGAGTTTAGAGAACATTTTTTTAGCTTTCTCTACGATTTATTTCAGGGGGAGTTCCTTGTTGGTAATTCTGAGATTGCACTTGTTTTTGAGTTTTTATTTTTTGTTAACCATAATGATCATTTTTCTTGCTTCTGTTTGGCTTTTGGTCATTAGGGTTAAACTTTTATTTTCTTTCTTCTATTTTCTTTTGTCTTTCTTTTCCTGTTTCCACATGTTTTGCAGGTTCTGAAGATGAGCTGAAAAGGGTGTTGACAAAGCACCCATCAAGAGGGAGATTGAGAAACCATGTTGAAGTACATGGGTTTGATACTCCAGATGTCATGAGTGATTGTCAACGGAAGTCAAAGGAAGGGAGATATGAAGACCTGCCGAGTCTGAGGCGCATGTGACTCAGGTACACGGGCAGTGAGCGACGGCCGGGCAGAGGAGCCACGGAGTCAGGCTGGCCCAATCTGGGTACATGGCTAGGAGCGGTAGATGATCCATTGGTCTATTGACTGGGTTTGACTCAGGTACACGGGCGGCGAGCGATTGCCGGGCTGAGGAAGCTGTGGGGTCGGGACGGCCCAATCCGGGTACCCGGTGCGAAGACGGTGGATGTTTTGTCAGTTTCGGCGCAAAACTGACAATCTATGATTAATTCATGTTTAGGATATTAATATTTAGTTTTTAAGTTTAGAATATTTTTATTTGAGTCAGGTGATTTTTCTAAGAATATTTTAGTAATTTTCAGAATTTATTTTAGAGTCAGTTAATTTACCCTAGGGGTAAATTAGTCTTTTATGTATTAGAGTCGCCTATAAATAGGCCCCTATCGCCCTGGGGATAGATGACTGTTTTTAATAGATCAATCTACTACAGTCCATCTTCTCTCGGTTTGGTTTTCATCTTCCACCGAAAATGTTTCGTTTTTCTTCAACACTCTCGCCGGCGATCTGTCGCTGCCTGTCTGCGCTCGTGTGGACTCAGGCGCAGGAAAAAGGTGCACGTGCACCGGCGTTCTACGCGTTGGCAGTGACGCTGCGGGGCCCTCGGCGTAGGCCTGTTCGGCGCTACCAGCAGCAGCGCACGGAATCAAGATTTGCATGCAACGCAGGAATTGATGCGTCAGGAAGGGCTTTGGCACAGGAAATGGCGGGAGAGCATGGTAACAGCCAATCACACGTTTTTCCAGCAATCTGACAGTTTATTTTTTCTTTTGCGTGGGCCCCACGTGTGTTAGCTCCTCACGGCAGTTCGGCAACTGTAGCGATGCTCCATGGCGCACGTCCTGTCGTGCAGAGGGAAGAAGCAGGCGGCCGGCTGGATCTTCTATGAATCAAAGCTGCGAAGTCAACGACATTGTCATGCAGGTTAGTTAATTATCTCCTATTTTTAGTTAGAATCAATCCGGTTAGTCTTTTCGTAGTTAATCTTTTAATCTGCTGAAATTTTATTAGTAATTTTGTATTATTTGTTTAAGTATTTTTATTCTGCTCATAAAAACATATATATATTATTATTGGTATTTTAAGTCGCAGTAGTAATTTTACTCTAGATTTACCTGAAATATTTTAGGTCTATTTCTGAATGATTCATGTTTTATTCATCTGATTGGCATTTTATTTCTAGACTGAAATATAAATATTTCGTGATTTATCTAGGTGTTTTTATTTACTGCAGTATTTTTATTTTAGTTTATCTTTAATATCATTTCAATTAAGACACCGGTCATTTCTAGGCTAGACAACTTTAGTTGCTTTACTAATATATTTTGTCTTGTTAAGATTGTTTGGGGGTTGGGATTAGTTCATAGTTTAGAAAGAAATTTTTAGGCGCCCATTCACCCCCCCTCTGGTCGCTATTTTCGGTCCTACACTCATGGACTTCTCCTGTAGCCACTTGGGACTGCTCATGGTCTAAACACTTCAATAGCACTCCGTCGATGGTTCGGTGATACAATGTGTCGTCTACCAACATGAATTTGAACGCTTGTCGCCAAACCTTCCGATCAACCCTTCGGCTAGGGTCTCTCAAGTATTGGACGATTGGGACTCTCCAATCGCCCTTACAGGTTTCAGAGGGCCTCGCTGGTCCACCTTCTGAAAAAACTTCTAAAATACTGACTTCGGGGTCCCCCCCCCCCGAGCCTTTCCCGCTCCTGCCGAGGTGGTCATTTGGAGTGTGCTGGGTCGTAGCTCTTCGGAGGGTTCGGACTCTGGGGAGCCTTCTCCGTCCGGGAGGCTTCGCACCATGGGCTCCGGCGTGCCAGATCCTTCGATCGACAGAGCACTCCAATCCGGGGGCTTCAGGCGTGCGGTAGCCTTCGGCGGCCAGAGGTGGTCGACCCGAGGCGTGCGCCCGCCCACCTTTACTGGCTTCGGCAGTCGGACTAAACACCGGCTTCTCCAATACAGAAAATCTCCCTCTCCTGACTTGGTAGCCAGTTGCTTGCTGAGCCAAATCATTGGTGACTGAATTGGCTTCTCTTGACACATGAGATATTTTGAAATCATCAAAAGTAGCAACTATGTCTAGACATTTGTCCAAGTAGCTATTTAGCAAGCCATTAAAACATTGAGCATTCTTAGCTACTTGTTGTACTACTAATAACGAATCACCATACGCGTGAACATGTTTAGCGCCTACAGACTCTAGTAGTTCAAGACCTAACAACAAAGCCTCGTATTCGGCTTGGTTATTAGTGGAAGAAAACTCCAGTCGGGCCGAGGTTTCAAAGCGCATAGAATTAGGCGATATGAGAACCACTCCAATACCTTGGCCACTCTTGAAAGCCGAACCATCAAAATAGATTTTCCATGGTACTACCTCAACTAGAGCAATAGTATCACTCCCGCTAACATCTATGTGATGATCAACTATAAAGTTGGCTATAACTTGGCCTCTCATCGCTCTTAGGGGCTCGTAGGCCAAATCGTATTCAATCAATGCGTAAGCCCATTTTCCGATTATTCCACTTAGAATCGGCTTCTGTAACATGTGCTTTATAACATCGGTTTGGCAAACGACAACACATGTGGTGGGGAGAAGATAATGGCGTAACTGGGTGCACGCGTAATAAAGTGATAAACACAATCACTCCACAAACGCGTACCTGGTTTTGGCATCCAGCAGGCGGCGGCTCAAGAACGTGAAGATGTTCTCCTTCCCCTCCACCTCCTAGGTTAGCACGGCTCCAATTACGCTATCTTCGGCGGCGATGTATAGCCGAAATGGAATCCTGGCCTTGGGTGCTCTCACCACGGGCGGTGATGACAAGCACTCCTTGATTTTCTCAAAAGCACTTTGCTGGCTTGCCCCCCAAGTGAACTTGGCTTCATTTTTTAGCCGGAGTATGGGGACAAAGGCATCAATCTTGCTGGACAAGTTGGATATAAAGCGACGCAAATAATTCAACTTGCCTAGCAACTTTTGCACATCCTTTTTGCATGTCGGTGCTGCAACATTTATAATCTTGTCAAGTCTCTTAGGAAGAATTTCTATGCCTCTCTCATGAATCATGAAACCTAAGAACTTACCCGCCGACACACCAAAAGCACACTTAAGTGGGTTCATCTTCAACCCATATTGTCGCATCCTATCGAAAGCAACCTTCAAATCGGCTAAATGGTTTCCCATAGCGTCCGATTTGACCACGACATCATCGATGTAGACTTCTAACATAACTCCTAACAAGTCATGAAAGATCAAGTTCATAGCGCGCTGATACGTGGCGCCGGCAATTTTCAAACCAAAAGTCATGATGACCCACTCGAACAAACCGACAAAACCAGGGCATAGAAAGGTAGTCTTGTAGACGTCCTCTTTCTCCATAAAGATTTGATTATAACCAGCATTGCCATCAAGAAAACTTAGTACCTTGTGCCCTGAAGCATCGTTGATCAGCATGTCGGCTATCGGCATTGGGTACTCATCCTTTCTGAGTGGCTCTATTCAGATGCCTGAATTCAATGCATACCCGTATCTTGTCACTCCCTTTCTTCTCTATAGGCACAATGTTAGCAACCCATTCAGCGTACCTGCACGGCCTAATAAATTCAGCCTTGAGTAGTCGCTCCACTTCTTCCTTAACTCGGTCATAGATGGCCGAATTAAAGCGGCGAGGAGGCTGCTTATAAGGCCTAAATCCGGACTTGATGGGTAGCCGATGCTCCATGAGCTCATGGCTTAGTCCTATCATATCGCTATATTCCCATGCGAAACAATCGACATATGACCGAAGTAACTTTATTACTTCAGCCTTTTCATTGGGCTGCAAATGTTGGTTTACAAAAGTCGGCCTTGGGATGCTGCCATTACCTATATCAACTTCCTCCAAGGGATCGACCGACCCAAAACCTTGCCCTAATTTCTCTACTTCGCTAAAGTCCTCGATGGCTTCGGCAATACCGTCTTTATTAGACCGATACTGCTCCACACGAGACTTTAGCCAATCTAGATTATTCTTGCTAGACATGACTATTAATAAAAAATAGTCATGCTACTCCTGCTGGCTTTACAGACACTGGTACAAACCGTCCCCTGGATACGCTAACAAAATCGTAATCCAAAAGATCTCTTCCTGATGGACACTCTACTTTGTTATGGACGGCGTCGACTGATACATCGGCCAATGCTACTTGGGCCAAAGTATCCGCGGGGATGACTTCTACCTCATCACCGTCCCACTATATCAGGCACTGGTGTAGAGTAGAAGGGATGCAACAGTTCGCGTGAATCCAGTCGTTCCCGAGTAGCACGCTATAGTTACCTTGTACGTCGACGACGAAAAACGCTGTTTGCAACGTCTTGTTGCCCACCGTCAACTCCATAGAGAGTACTCCCTTGGCCTCGGAGCTCTCGCCGTTGAAGCCATTGAGCATCAAGTTAGTCTTCTTCAGGTCTTCTTCGTCCCTGCCAAGTTTCTTCAACAATGAATAAGGCATTAGGTTAACAGTGGTGCCGCCGTCAACGAGCATCCGGGAAATCGGCTTCCCATCGATGTGACCCCTAACATAGAGGCGCTTTAGATGGCGAGCCGAGTCCTCGGGCTCCTCGAAGATGGCGTTGCGCGGACCGAGGTTCAATTGAGTGACCTCGGCCTCGTCCCGTGGTAGGGCAAACTCGGCATGCAGCGTGACGATGTTGATGTCCATCACCTGGGGTGCGGGTCCCTCAGAGACGGGCTAGTAATCGTCGTCGAGCATGTCATTGTCTTCGTCGCTTGGACTAGGAGCCGGGTTGGTTATCTCAACCGGCTTCTCCCTCCATACCTGTTTGGTAGCTAGCCGAGGGCAGATCTCTTCGAAGATAGCATCGCGCTCGGCCTCAGCTTCCCTCTCGCGCATCTCCTGTGTCCATAGCCGTTGTAAGCGTCTCTTCTGTGATTTGGACATGCCCAAAGGGGCCCAAGATGGTTGCGGCTTGGTGCCGGGTGCGACTGTTCGGCTACCATTAATTCTGGCCGATGTGGTACTGTGCCCTTCGGCCTTAGGCACCCTGTGTTCGGAGGAGGCTTCGCTGTGAACCCCGTCGAATGGACCGACCTCGTCTGGCCGATCGAACCAAGCTTCGGCGCAGAGCTCGACCGAAGCATGAGACTTACCTCCGTCGGACCTCGGTGATAAATTCTTCGGGATTGGGACTTCCTGAGACCCAACTCTGATAGTTATGGCCTCAGACTCCCTGACTTCGGCCTCCGCGTGCTCGCACCCTTCGGCTTCATCTTGCATTGTCTGATTCGGAGGCACCACGGATAGTCTGTGGACAATGCCCCCCTCCGCTGTGTCTGTTTGCTCCTGCCATCCATAATACTCCGAAGGAAAATAAGGCATAGTGTTAGGCTGCGGAGGGTAACCTGACTAGGATATGTACGGATCCCACGGGGTCCCCGCCCAGTCATACAGCGGAGGCATCGGCGGCTCTAGTGGTCTCGCCCACTGTGAGCCGAACTCGTTACCTGGAGGGGGGTTCGGCCAAGTCGAAGGTATATCGGACCACACCAGCGAAGGGTCTTGCCAGGCCAGATGTACGTTCGGCCAGTGCGGACCAAAGCCTCCCATCGAAGATGTCCAACATGGTGCGAGGTTCGGCCATTGGGGGCCGAAGTTGTTGCATGGGGGACCCGACCACTGGGGTTCGAAGCTGTCGTGTGGGGGGTTCGGCCATTGTGGCTTGGAACCACCGTGCGGAGCATCAGACCACCGTGGCCCGAAGTCTTCGTGCGGAGGGTTCGCCTGTTTCGGTATGAAGCCACCCTTCGAGGGTCTTGGACCCTTCGGCTGTTTTAGCTTAGCGCGTGGACCTGCTTCCTTGGCCCTTCTCTGATGTTTGTTCAACAGCATATCATATGTCACCTTCGGCCTCTTGTGAGCCTTAGCCGAAGGGTATTAACGTTCTGTTTCCACACTCCTACCTTGGGGTTCTTTGGCACGAGTGTGCGAGTGCGCGGTTCTCCAACAATTACATCCTTCCCTTTAGCTGACTCGGCCTGTTCTGGCCGAATCAACACCTTCTTTTCGCCGAGGTCGACGACGTTGACTAGAAAAGGATCTTTATCCAGCTTCATCTTTAGATCATGGTCTATCTTCAATCGTCCTTCTTCTATGGCCGATTGTATCTGTCTTCGAAAAACATTGCAATCATTAGTATTATGTGAATGTGAATCATGCCACTTACAATATGGATGTTTCTTTAACTCATCGGCAGGTGGAATGACCTGACCCTTAGGTAACTTGAGAAGTTGACTTTTTAAGAGAAAATCAAATATTTTATCACATTTAGTTATATCAAACGAGTACTTGACCTCACTATGTCTATTCTTTGTGGGGGATGGTCGTAACTTGGAGCAAGTGACAAGTTTATTTTTAGAGTTCCAAACCCATTCGGCTGCGTACATGTCGGTCGAATCCTCCTCCTCCGACTCCTCCTCATCAGAGTGTTCCATGATGTGGATTTCGGCCCTAGGCTTGCTAAATGTCTTAATAAATTTCTTATCTTTGGCTCGGCCTTCTTGGACCAGAGCCTGCTGTAGAACTTGGCTAACTTCTAAAAAGTTTTGGTTATCTAACCTCTCTTTAAGTTCGGGACGCAACCCGTTAAAAGATAATTCCACTAAGTCTCTTTCTGAAATATTAAGGCTAAAACATCGGTTTCTAGTATCCCTGAAATTCTTGATGTACTCAGAGGCGCTCTCACTAGATTTCTGCTTAAACGATGTCAAATGTGAAAGCCTAACTTCTGTCTCGCCTGTGTAGAAATAATCATGGAATTTCTGCTCTAAATCGTCCCACGTGTGGATGGAGTTCGGCGGGAGCGCCGAAAACCAAGTGAAAGCAGTGCCGGATAGCGAGAGAGAAAATAGTCTAACCTTTAGGGCATCTATCCCGCTAACCTCTCCACACTGCACCAAAAATTGACAAACGTGCTCTAGTGTGGTCTTGCTATCCTCGCCATCGAACTTAGTGAATTCAGGGATCCTATAGCCGTGGGGGTAGGGTACCGTATCAAGATGGTCGGGGTAGGGCTTACGGTAAACCCTAACCCGTCCCTTGGGCACGAAGCCAGCACACTCCCTAAATAGTGCGCGGACCCGCTCTTCTATATCATCTTGGTATGTTGCTTGTGCACGCCTCTCATGCGGGGGCGTGACACGTGGTGGGATATCGGCGTGTTGGCCATGGGCGTCTTCCCTACGCGCTATTTGTGTGGTCCGGGCGTCTGTGCGTGTGGTGCGGGCAGTGCGGGTATTGCCACAGGTGGTGTGTGGTATGTAGTATTAGTTTGACCATAGGTATAATGATTGGTCTCGGCCATAAGTGATGAGGCCAGAGACATGATCACACCGGTGCTGTCGTTAGTTCTACCATACACATGGTTTGCCGGAGGCGCACTAGCTATAGGAATCGGGGGTACGGACTCAGTGAAGCTGAACCTTCTAAGAGTTGCCTCTACTTGGGAGCTGACTGCTGAATCTAAACGGTTGGCTAGCAAAGCGCTAACGGCTTGATCTACTGATGCGGCTATTTTTTGCTCAATTTCTAAAGAAGATAAATGAGGCGATATAGGTGTTACCTAGACACGAGCGAGGTCGGGGGTGACGATGTCGTGCTTGATGATGCCTGCGCGTGTCTTGATGTAGCCCCCAAGCATCATGTCTTGGAGCGCTTTTAACTTTGCCTCGATCTCTGTTCGGTCTTCTGCGGGGATATCTTCAAGTGTAGGTGACAATATATTGTGGTTGTCGATATTTGCGCCTCCTATTGCGTTCATCGGTGGTGTAGACGTAGTAGTCGATGTACATGTACCGGTGGCCGATGTAGACATACTCGTTATGTTGGCGTAGCCTTCCCCAGCGGAGTCGCAAAAAGTGTGTTGACACGAAAACGTGCCCCCGCACTTGGGTCAGTCCGATGATCCAAAAGTGCAGGGATACTTAGGGACAGGCCTAAGCGTGACGTGGCACCGATGTCGCGTTCCGACTACCCTTAATAGTGATAAGGGGGGTGGAGTCGCCAGGCAACCAGATTACACAAAATAATCCAATTAGCCGAAAGAAATAGATTAAACAGAATAAAATCAGCAAACCAGTCGGAGCCTGTCTGGTTCGAAGTCTGATGCGAAGGGTGCGCCGAAGGGTACCTTCGGCGTCTTGTGCGAAGTGCTCCGCCGAAGGGTGCTTTGGCGTTCAGACTTATCCGGCTGAAGGTGGACTCCGAACGGATCTGGATGCGATGATCACCTCCAAACAGCGGGTTTCGGCGTGATATCTCTGATACAACAATCTATGGGACAATGACGCGAGGGTAACGCACGAGTGCAACTTCGTCCACCTATTGTGATGAAGCCTGTTGTGACGAAGTATGCTGGCGAAGCCTATTGCCGAAGCCTACGGTCCCGCCGAAGAGTGTCCTGGGACCTCCGAAACCGATCTCTCAGCTCCGGACACCTCCGATGAAGTGGCTCTGAATGTGCGAACCTGCAACAAAAGAGTGTGAAGTACCAATTCAGCCTGAGGACCGAATTTTGCTAAGTGTTGCACTAGTAGCGAAGGTAGCAATCTATTACGCAGATTAGCAGATACTTCACAGGCGAAGTAACAAGGTGATAACAATCTATTACGTAGATTAATGGATACTTCACAGGCGAAGTAACAAGGATTACCACTGTTCTGTTGTGGCCGGCGGAGGGCTTCCAGGCAAACCCACGAAGAGGTACAGGAAAATAAAGGTAAAGTAAATACGATCAAAGCATGGGCTTGGTTTGGTTTGAGTTGGGGGGCTTCTCCACGCCGGCCATGCCTCTCTATTTATAGGGGGTTAACTCCTAATCTAATATGCTATTAATCCAGCCAGATAGAGATAGAGATTGAGCCGGTGATGCAAACAACTCTATCTCTGCCGAGGTGGGCTTCGGCCAGGCCCATCGAGGCCTGCTCCTCGGGCCGAAGCTTCGACAGCGTGGGCCTCCGAAGGCTTCCTGGCCGAAGCCCACGGGCTGGCCGGAGTCTTTTAGAGCCCATAGCTCAATGGGCTTCGGCCCTGTAGGGCTTCGGACAGACCCTGGACATGTGTACTTTCAGCCCAAATCACCAAAACTTGATATTTTGATAATCTAGCCATTTATGCCATTTTTTGCTATCAACAAAAGCATGGAGGAACATTTAAACGAGAACTGATTAGTTTCTTTGTTTATGATGTTAACGGGATTGGGGTTACCCATCGGGTCGAGGAAGTGATGGGTTGTGTGGCCAGCAATGGCGATCGAAACCTAGTTCCACAAGTTCTACAGGGAAGAAAATAAAAAATAAATAGTAAGAAAATGGGGAACAATGAAGAAAAGCGACAGATGAACCAAGAAGAAGTGAAGAACAATGAAAAGGGGGGAATGCCAAAAACTTACCTCAGGGATCATGTTGATGGTGGCCATCGCTGGTGTCACCTTTGTTCAGGGTCGACAAAAGAGAAGACAGCGAGCGGCGGTGGTCGCGAGTGGTACTAAAAGTAGGTTCCGATGAGCTCGAGGGCAAAAGTGAACAGTAGGCAGAAAGTGTGAAAAAGAAAAGTGGAGTGATCGGAGTACTTATAAAGCAAAATGCAACTCCTCGGCAGTCGGGTCAAACTGATCACGCCGGATCTGGTGGGGACCACCTGCAACGTTCGGCAAAAGGTAATCATGAGTACAGTTTTCGAAACGTCAAGATCTTTGCAGGCCCGAGATTAGACGAACCGAATCTTTGGCTTAAAGAGCACCAGTACAAAATTGTGAGGAATGAAGCCTAGTCCGACACCGCCACAAAGAAAAGTAGATCCGTCAAAACAGGCTAAACCCATCGCAGTTGTGAATGGTCGAGGAAGAAGCAGAAAGGAAGAAGAAAAAGTTATATGGAGCCGGGACCTTGGGAAATTTTATAAAGTACTAGAAGATGACAGGTTTCGGCTACAGTTAATGAGTGTGAAAATACGTCGTGGATAAACGTTTTAAAAGATGTGATAGTCGGGGATAATTATCATGCACCGATTTACCGAAATCAGAACATTATTGAATTTCCAAAGAAAAACAATAATACAAGAGGTTCATCATGCGACACGTACATACGAGCAATCATTCATGGTACGCATACCACTTTATTACATAAGAGTAAAATTAAAATAAACAATAAAGATAAACTGCATGACGAACGCCCTCTTTAGGATCTTTCTTCTTGATTGGGTCACTACTCCATACCATCTTCATTTCCACGCTATGTTTCATCTCCACTCGGGAGGCATTCATTGGCCCTACTACACAAGGATGCTATTCTATCAGCCGATAAGGTGTTCAGCCTGATAGTGTGGGCGTGGTCATCAGCCCCATGGCCGATAGGCACGATTATTCCTATTTATTTTATTCTCACCACAGTAATCGGCTCGATAGCCGATCGAGGTTGCTACTATGTTGATCTTTTATGATTTCTTATCAGTTGCAGGGTCAAACTAATTAGCACGCTTAGAATCTTCTTTTTCTTATAAAATTATAGGACCTACACTAGAATTAAGTAGATGTCCCAGGCCACGTATGTGTCCAAAAAATACACCAACAAAGTGCCAATCCCTACTAGGATTAACCTTGGGAATCCAAAGGTGGCGATCTGCCCAAAGCAGTAGTTTGTTGTGGTTGATTGTGTGTCTACCAAGATAATTAGATACATATTTCTAGTCTGGAGTCTTGTCGTCCAAGTAATCCACATTGTAACCAATTCTAGATCATCTTTATCTTCTCTCTCCTTCATCGGCTCCTTCATATCCGATCATATTGTAACAATATGGACGGGCTTCTTTAACCACCTTTGATTGAACTCCTTTGACTTATGTAGATTGTGTAGCATCCTTAGTGGACCTGGGCTTTACTAAATCTTAGCGTCAACACATCTTAGTTAGTAGAGAAGACGCCATATGAGATGTGGTCTGGGAGGCATCCCAGTTTATCATTTCTAACGATTTGGGGTTGTGAGGCGTATGTCAAACATTTGACGTCTGACAAGCTCACTCCTAAATCTGACAAGTGCTTCTTTGTGGGATATCCTAGGAAACTAAAGGATACTATTTCTATAATAGAGAAGAGGGCAAAGTGTTTGTTGCTCGAAATGGTGTATTCCTTGAGAAAGAGTTTCTATGAAAAGGGGTTAGTGGGAGAATGATGCATCTCGAAGAAGCTCGAGAGCCACTAGAAAGTATTCCCGATCCCACTGAACCACAATAGGATATGCAAGATGTTGCAGAGCCTGTTGTAGAGACACCAGCCCCACAAAGGTCTAGGAGGGTGAGTCACGTCCCGGAGCAGTTCATGTTTTTGACCACTAGGTAGCACGATGTGTTGTTGTTGGACAATGGTGATCCCAAGACCTATACGGAAGTAGTGATGGGACCAGACTTTGAGAAATGGCTTGGAGCCATTGGATCTGAATTATTGTCCATGCGAGAAAACCATGTTTGGAACTTGGTCAATCCACCCGATGGTGTAAAACTATTGAGTGCAAATGGATCTTTAAGAAAAAGATAGACGTTGATGGAAATGTTCATGTCTATAAAGCATGATTGGTGGCGAAAGGTTTTAGATAGATTCAAGATGTTGATTACGATGAAACGTTTTCACCCATCGCAATGCTTAAGTCTATTTGGATCATCCTAGCAATTGTCGCATTTTATGATTATGATATATGAAAAATGGATGTCAAGATAGCTTTCCTGAATGGAAACTTAAGTGAGGATGTGTAAATGACACAACCTGAATGCCTTGATGATCGAGAAAATGCTTGGAAAGTTTGTATGTTGTAGAAATCCATTTATGAGCTGAAGCAAGTTTCTCAAAGTTGGAATATTCGTTTTGATGAGGTATTCAACAGGTTTGGCTTCATCAAGAACGAAGAAGAGCCTTGTGTTTACAAGAAGGCTAGTGGGATCTCACTTATATTTCTGGTCTTATATGTGGATGACATATTATTGATCAGAAATGACATTCATTTATTGAATGTTCTCAAGACTTCATTGAAAAATAATTTTTCAATGAAAGATCTTGGAGAGGCAATATACATTTTGTGCATAAAGATCAATAGAGATACATCAAAATGGCTAATTGGATTAAGCCAGAGTATGTACATTCACAAAGTTTTGAAACGGTTCAAAATAAAGAATTCCAAGAAGGGATTTTACCAATGTCACATGGTATTTCTCTTAGTAAGACTTAGTGTGCCGTGACACCTGATGAGCTAGAGAAAATGAGTGTGATCCCATATGCCTCCGTGATCGGGTCCATCATGTATGTCATGCTATGTACCCAGGTGAAAGTCACCAGGCTGTAGTAAAAAGCATCCTCAAGTATTTGAGAAAGACTGAGGATATGTTCATTGTTTACAGTGGTGAAGAAGAGCTCGTTGTATGCGGTTACACTAATGCTAGTGTTGATAGCAAAAAATGGCATTAATGGTCAAGATTGTCAAAATATCAATTTTGGTAATTTGGGCCAAAAATACACAAGCCCTGGTTCAAGCCAAAGCCTTATAGGGCCGAAGACCCATCAAACATTGGGCTTCGGAGGACTTTTAGTGGCCTGCTAGCTTTGGCCCGAAGCCCCTTCGGAGGCATGCCTCGCCGAAACTTCGGCCCGAGGAGCAGGCTTTGGCAGGCCTGTCGAAGGCCCACATCAGGCCAGCTTCGGAGATAGAGTTTGAGTTTGATTCTAGTTGTTTTTATCCCTAAACTTGATTAGGCTGAATCCTACCAGATTAGCTTTAGAGATAAGAAGACTATCCTCTATAAATATAGTATAGGGGTCAGTATGGTTCATTAGACCCACCCCCCCACCCCCCGACACAATTCAACTTCAAACCCTAGTTTGAACCGTACCTTTACTTTTCATTTATTTTCCTATACTACCTTCATGGGTTTGCCTGGAAGCCCTTCGTCGGCCACGTCGAACCAGTGGTAATCCTTGCTACTTCACTCGTGAAGTACCCATTAATCTATGTAACAGATTGCTATCACCTTGTTACTTCGCGTGTGAAGTATCCATTAATCTACATAACAGGTTGCTACCTTCGTTTCCCTACTGCAACACTTAGCAGATTCGGTCTCCAGGCCGAATTGACACTTGATCTCTGTTCTGTTATAGGTTTTCACGCTCGAAGCCCCTTCGCCAGAGGTGTCCAAAGACAGGAAACTGGTTTCGGAGGCTGCCAGAACATCCTTCGGCGGAACCCCTGCTTCGAATACCCATGCCGAACCTGTCACGCTATTGTCGGTCTGACCAAGTCTCGCACGCCATAGCGCTCTGCAACAAGCTTCGTCGCATCAGGCTTCATCATGCCTATACTTCAATCCAGACGAAATTGCACCAGCAAGTTACGTTGGAGTGTTTTGTCGTGTCAGAGACTTCGCGCCGAACCCAACTGCTCGGAGGTAATTTCATGTCGAGATCTGTCCGGAGCCCGCCTTCGGTGAAGCCCTTCACTCTAGATGCCGAAGGCCTTCTTCGATGAACCCTTTGCACAATACACTTTGAATCAGTTAGGCTATGCTCAGCTGGTTGGTTTATTTTATTTATATACTTCTTTCGGCTAATTGGATTATTTCTGTGTGATCTGATTACCTCGCGACTCCACCCCCTTGCCACTGTTAAGGGTAATCAAAACGCGACGTCGGTGTTGTGTTATGCTTAGGCTTGTCCCTAAGTATCCATACACTTTTGGATTGTCGAACTGACCCAAGTGCGGGGGCACGTTTTCATGTCAACACACTTTTTTGCGACTCCACTCGGGAGGGCTATGCCAACATGACGATTACATCTACATCGGCCGCGGGTACGTCTACAACTACTACATCTACATCGCCGATGGATCCCATGGGAGGCGCAGATATCGAAAACCGCAACATCATTACGCCTACCCTTGAAGACATCCCCGAAGAGGACCGGGCAGAGATCGAGGCAAAGATGAAAGCACTACAGGACCTCATGCTTGGAAGCTACGTCAAGACACGCGCGAGCTTCATCAAGCGCGACTTCAACGTCCCCGACCTCGCTCGGACCTAGGTAACACCAGCATCGCCTCCTTTATATTCTTTAGAGATTGAGCAAAAAATAGCCGCATCAGTAGATCAAGCTGTTAGCGCTTCGCTAGCCAACCATTTAGATTCGGCAGTTAGCTCTCAAGTAGAGGCAATGCTTAGAAGGTTCATCTTTATTGAGGTCGTTCCCCAACTCCAATCGCTAGTGTACCTCCGGTGAATCATATCTATAGCAGAACTGATGGTAGTACTAGCAAGACTAGCATGTCTCCGGCCCCAACATATACGGCCAAGACAAGCCATTACCAAGCTAACCATGTCCATTGCATGCCACCTACGCCTACGCCCATTTTTCCCGCGTTGCCCGCGCCGCATGCACAAACGCATAGGCCTGAACACGTCATGCACTCAGAGCCAGCACGTGAGGAAGACCCTCGCGGCGGACACGCCGACATACCACCACGTGTCGCGCCTCCACATGAGAGATGTGCGTAGATAGGAGGCCAGGATGACATTGAGGAGTGGATTCGCACATTGTTTAGGGAGTGCGCTGGTTTCGTGCCTAGGGGTCAGGCTAGGGTTTACCGGAAACCATACCGTGACCATTTCGACATTGTACCGTACCCTCGTGGCTATAGAGTACCTAAATTCACAAAGTTCGACAGTGAGGGTAGAAAAACCACACTAGAGCATATCAGCCAGTTCTTAGCACAGTGTGAAGAAGATAGTGGATCGGATGCTTTAAAACTTAGACTATTTTCTCTGTCACTATCTGGCACCGCTTTCACTTTGTTTTCGGTGCTCCAGCCAAAATCTGTCCAAACATGGGCTGAATTGGAACAAAAGTTTCATGACTATTTCTACACCAGCGAGATAGGACTTAGGCTTTCACATTTGACATTGGTTAGGCAGAAATCTAGCGAGAGTGTCTCCTAGTACGTCAAGCGCTTTAGACATAGCAGAAACCGATGTTTTAGTCTCAATATTTCAGAGAGGGATTTGGTGGATCTAGCTTTCAACGGGTTGCGTTCGGAGATTAAAGAGAGGTTAGACAACCAAAACTTCTTAGAAGTTTGCCAAGTCTTACAGCAAGCTTTGGTCCAAGAGGGCCGAGCCAAAGATAAGAGGTTTATGAAAACATTCAACAAGCCTAGGGATGAAGTCCACATCATGGAGCACTATGACGAGGAAGAATCGAAGGAGGAAGAAGATTCGACTGACATGTATGCGGTCGAATGGGTTTGGAACGCTAAGAGTAAACCCGTCACTTGTTCGGAGCTACGACTGTCTCCCACGAAGAGTCGGCCTAGCGAAGTCAAATACTCGTTTGATATAACTAAGTGCGATAAAATATTTGTTTTTCTCTTGAAGAACCAGCTTCTCAGGTTGCCTAAGGGCCAAGTCATTCTATCTGCCAATGAGCTAAAGAAACGCACCTACTGTAAATGGCATGATTCACATTCCCATTATACTAATGACTACAATGTTTTTCGTCGACGGGTTCAATACCTCGACGAGAAGAGAATACTGATTCGGCAAGAGCAGGCAGAGTCAACTAAGGGGAAAGCGGTCATTATTGGAGAATCGTGCACACGCACACTTGTACCAAAGAATCCTAAAGTAGGAGTGTGGAAAAGAAATGTCAACACGTTTCCTTCGGCTAGGGCTCACAAGAAGCCGAAGATAACGTATGAGATGTTGTTAAACAAACACTAGAAAAAGCCAAGGAAACAGGCCCCCGTCCAATAAATCTGTTGGCGTAAAAGATTACGCTAACAGGTTTCTGTAGAAAAGAAACTAACAAACGAAGTGTTTGTGAAGCAAACTGTTCTAAGCCTCCGAAAGGATAATAACTTAGAATAGTTCAAAAGTGTGTATTGAATAACTTGTATTCGGTCCCTATTACAGGGTGAAATGGGGGGTATTTATAGGCCCAAACATTAAGGAAAAGACCTATTTACCCCTCTATTACAACCGACATTAAGGAAACTATTCGGTTTCCTTAATAGGGCTAAAATGGTAAAAGACTAATCTAATAAGAAAGAAGATAAGTCTTCCATCTTAGCTGGCAGAAAAGATCCTGAAGGGCTTTAGTTCGAAGACATACTTCGAACCAATGCCTGTCTTCGTGCTTCGAACGGGGTTCCGGGCATCTTCGAAGATGATCTTCGGAGAATCTTCGAACTGGTTGACTGTCTTTATGCTACTTCGGCAATAACCCCGAAGATGAGATATTTTCCCCCAACAGTAGCCCCTCGAATACACTTCTCCGTTCGACCTGTAACGTTAGGAGAGCAGTATACGGAAAGAAAAGATAACCAATCATAGGGGTTATTAGTTTTTATTTTATCTCCGAAATGCATGAAGATATGAACTCCGAATCAGTCTTAAGGTAATTACTTTTCGAACTATCTTAGAACTGACTCAAGAAGTTCGAAAGTCTTTTTAGACTTAGAAAAAATAGCTGTTAGTTTCTGTTTCTAACGGAAACTGTAGCAGGCGTTAATTTCGTAAAAGAAGTAACGGCAGGAATGTGAAACGACATGGATTAACGGTAAGAAAGTGAAGCCTAGGCTATAAATAAAGGGCCTAGAAGTTACCCGGTTACCTTTTCACCGCATTCCAGCAATCAAAAACTTTTGAGCCCTTTGAGTTCTTGAGCCCTAGTCTTTGAGTTCTTGAGCCCTAGCCTCCATTTCCTCAAAACAATCCAGCGATCGTGATGGTGAAGACCAAGGGATCTGCGCCTCCTTCGGCGTTGGCTCGGCAACAGGCGGCCGCAGCGGCAGCGGCGGCAGCGTTGGCTCGGCAACAGGCGGCCGCAGCGGCAGCGGCGGCAGCGTTGACGGCGGAATCTTCGATGCAAGCGGCGACATCCATGGCGACAAGGGGAAAAAATCCTCAAATCGCCGATGACCAAGGTTTGTGCCCGCCATCGACCAAGTATTTGGATCAGTCTTTTGAGTTGGGGCCTGTACCTGCAAGAGAGAGTCTTTGGCAATCACAGCAGGGGGAAAAATTAGTATTGGAGTTATGATTCGGAAGCCGGGCAAAGAATCGATTCCATCACCAAGACCCGGAGAGGTTGTAGTATTCGAAGCCTTTTTCGAAGCAGGCTTGGGCCTCCCTGCTGTGGACTTCCTGGCCGAAGTACTTAATCTGTTCCATGTAACCCTCCCCCAGCTATCTCCGAATGCTGTAGCTAGATTAGCTATTTTTGAATGGGCGCTGAGAGCCGAAGGTTGTGAGGGGAGGGCAGAAATCTTCGCTGCACTTCATAGAGCAACTTGCCAGCCGAAGACCTTCGTAGGCTCCGGAGGTGAAAAAGTGGTAGTATCCTTCGGCTCTATCAACTTTAGGCTTCGGGACGAATATGCTCTTCAGTTTCCTGCCAAGGCCATCAATGCTAGATGGTACACTGATTGGGTCCTGAGGTGGTTCTATGCCGAAGTTGGAGCGAGCAGTCCTCTGGCTGGACCCCTCAAAGAAATTCAATTCCGGAAGGAAGCCTTAGTGCAGCCTGACGAAGGCCAGTTCGAAGCTCGCCTTAACCTGCTTCAGAAAATTAGCCGAAGGTTAAGCATGCGGGACTTAGCCGAAGAATTCCTCGGACTACAAATTCCTCCGCTAATGGCCAACTGGCCTATCATCTTCGAGGATGACTCGGAAGGCGGTCTTCGCAAGATCAATTTTACTTCGAGCCCTACAGGTAACTTCGAAACCAACATGCATTGTACATATTTACTTCGAAGAAAGACTAACTTGAATTATTTTTTAGCTTCTTCAGCCCCTATTACTTCAGAGCAAATTGTAAGGGCTTCGGAGAAGATTTTGGGTGCCCCAACTCCGACGGAAAAAGAATGGCGAATTAAATTGGTCGGGAGTTGGGAACGGTTTAACAGAGTATGGGGAATGTTGGAGTTAACTCCGCCCCCTCTGATGGACTGGGTGCCTCTGGAGAAAGGACCCAAGAAAAGAATGGCTGAGGCCGGAGCTTCAAGCTCTGCAAGGACTCCGGTGAAGAAGGTGGCTCGGAAGCCAAAAAATCTCGCACCTTCGAATCCTGCGCCTTCGAGCTCAAGAACCTCAATCTCTGGTTCTAAAGAAGATGAAGGTATATTATTAATGAGATTGATTGATGAAGATACAGCTCAACGAAATATTCACATTGAAGATACTGCAGGTATCCTGGAGCCCCAAGCCAACATTGAAGAAGTAAGAGCTCCGGATACCCAAGAGGAGCAAATCGAAGCCCCTATGGGTGGAGATGAAGTCGAAGTTCCTGCAACTTCAGTTGTGGAGGAAAGGACTGCTCACGGAGATGCTCCGACAGCGGAAAATTTAACTGCGGATTCAGATGATGACTTCACTTTTGATCCTCCGATCAGTCCAGTGCTCGATCTTCCGGAGAATGTCGAAGGTAAATTTCGCATAATTCTTATCAATTTCTGCAAAATTATACAATGTATAATATTTTTGTTTTTGCAGAGCCTCCTGCTGTAGAAGTGCATCACGAAGATACAATTCAAAGGCCTTCAACAACTTCGGAGCCACACCCGGAGGTTACTCAACAGGGGCCTGGAAGGGGTAAAAGACACATAGAGCCTCTCCCTACTCAAGGATCGACTTCGTCTGAGTCAACAGATGAAAGTGAATCAACTGAGGGGGGGCCATCTTCAGAAGTTCCAAGGGCCTCAGAAGAACTCTCCGGACCTTCGCTAAGCAGAGCTGATCAGAAGGCTTCAGTAATGCTTCCTCTCTTAACTCCTTTTTTGGAGGAGAGAACCGGACTTCGGACTCTGGTTAAACCTTTGGGTCAAGCCAGTCGCAAAGTCGGGGAAACAGAACTGGTAGCCCTCTTGAGCAGGGCGAAAAGTTCGGAGCTTAATATTGCTATAGAAAGAGCAGCCTATCAAGTACAAAGCATCTTCGAACCAAATAGCAAATTATATATGAATAATTTCTTATTTCTGTTTTTCTTTTTTTTTAGCAAGCAGTCTTGGCCCGCGCTGCAGCTTTATCGGGCGAAAATGAAATTGCTCAACTTCGGGAAGAAAACGAAGCTCTTCAAAGAAATTTTAACTTCTCCGAAGGTCGAGTAGCTCAGATGGATAATATAATATTAGCAGAGCGAAGGGCTAGGCAAAGCTTGGAGGCTGCGAAGAAAGAGCTCGAAGCAGAAAGAATTGTGCTTCGAGCAGAGGTTGAAAAACTGCGGAAGGAGGATGCTGCTAAGGGGTCCGAACTTGTGAGGCTCCAAGAAGAGGCTGGCCAACTCCTGACTCAAAAGAATACTTTGACTACAGAGAATGCTAGAATTTCCGGAGTTCTAGCAGAAACGACTTCGGCCAAGGATGTACTTATTGAGGAAAAACTTAAGTCTGAGAAGGTGGCTTCGGAGGTCATCGAGCAGATGCTAGGTGTCTTGGAGTACTTCGTTACTACCGGATCACTACCTTCGGATGACAATGTGAGTCTGCTGCGCCGGTTAAAGAGGATCCAAGGAGCAGCGAAGCAAATGAAGACGGCAGGCATACGTTATGGAGAACTCTCCGGACAAGTGTCTGCCCTCGGATTACTTCGTTACTACGAGGATTTGGGCCGAACAATCACTCCGAGCGCAGAGGGCTCCATCACCTTCGACGACGCGAGACTTTTGAATCCTTCCGAAGGCGTGACTGCCGCCTGGCGAGCCTTTCAAACTTCATGGAGAGCCGAAGGTCGTTCTGCGATCAAGGCTTGGATTGATGAAGGCCAACGCCAGAAGCAAGTTCGGAGCCAAGCTTCGAGCAGTCAGCCTCCTCCGAACCCGCAGGTTTAGGAATTACTTAGGATTTTTTGATTATGTAAAGCTCATGCTTGTAAACATTTATCAATGAAAGTCTTGTTTGTCATATTTTTAGGCTTTGCCTCTTATGGAAGATATCGAAGTGTTAGAGCTTAACAGCGAACTTCGCTCATTGTGGAACACCTTCGAACTTCTAAAGAGTTATAAGCGTCCTCGATTTCTTATTCCTCGAGATGACTCCGGCGTAATTGCGCCTGAAGTAATCAAAGACGTATTGTCTTATATTAAAGAGGAAGATAAAGAGGTTGACGCAAACACCTCGTCTTCTGAAGACACTAATTGGTCTGAAGACGAAGGTGAAGCCCAAAATAAAAGATCTGAAGATCTTAGAAGCTGGGAAAGAAGCCCCAAGCGGCTTCGAACTTGGGCCGAGCTTCAACAAGAGAAGAAGGATTTTAGAGCTTCGAGGGGGAGCAAGAGAGTTAAACGTAAAGTTCTTAGAACTTCCGATGTTGGAACTAGTCGTTCCACCCCTAGCTCTCGGGACCGAAGAGGTCTCCGATTCCTTCTTGGTATAGATACCAATTTTTCATAGTGTAATCTGTAAACACATTTATTTCAATAATGAATGCCGATTTAAAATTGTCTCCATATTTACCAGCCCCTCTTTGGGTATAAGCAACTTCGAAATGTATTCAAAGATGGTTATGCGCAAAGAAAAAACTTCGGAGTACAATTTTTTGGGGGTTCGGAGCCCCTCTGTCATTTAAAGATCTTTTGAAATCTTATGAAATGTCTTCGACTTTTTGCAGTCAGAAGAATGGTAACTTAGTACCTTTGTTTTACGAAAGAAATCAATTGAGATAACTTTCACGACACTTTAGTGTCTTAAAAAATTTGTCACTTTGGACTTATGTTAACAGACATTCGAAGCTCATGACTCAAATGCTGTTTTGCTTTAGCCACCTTCGGCTTGTCTTTGCGATCTCTGACGAACCAATGGTTCGGAGTTTGCAATGGTCTCTTTGGACTCTTTTTACGGATGTCTACCAGCCAATGGCTTGGACTCCGTATAATTTAGCCACCTTCGGCTATTTTTGCAGAAGTCTACCAGCCAATGGCTTGGACTTCGCAGAATTTGGCCACCTTCGGCTCTTTTTTACGGAAGTCTGCAAGCTACAGCTTGGACTCCGTAGATTTTGGCCACCTTCGGCTCTTTTTACGGAAGTCTACCAGCCAATGGCTTGGACTCCGTAGAATGTGGTTTTGGGCTCTTTTACGGATGCCTACAAGCCGTTGGCCTGGGCTCCGGATTATGTCAGCCACCACGTCGGAGGCTTCGAACTTTATGGGTTCGAAGTCCGAAAATACAACCCAGCTTAATGACACTTCCCTCTCGGTCAACCCCGCAGTTCCAGTGCGTCCACTCGGAAGCTGGAAGTCTATGAGGGGAAGGCAACTATCAGGGTCATATGCTTTATTAATTTAGAGGTGATTACAAGCGAATTACAAGGAGCCCTTATGCGAAGTATCGCTTTAGGTGCTCCGCATGCCAAGTATGTGCTAACTCTTCACCTTCTAAATTAGCTAATTTAAATGAACCAGGGTGCCCCGAGCGGACGATTAGATATGGACCTTCCCATTTATTGCCTAACTTCCCTGGTGCTATAATGCTTCGTAGAACAAGATGACCCGGCCTTAACTCGCTGAGCTTAACCTTCGGGTCATACCAAGTCTTCGTCTGCTGATGATACTTTGATAAATTAGCTACAGCCCGAAGTCTTGTTTCTTCTGACAAATCTAACGAAGCTTGTCTTTCTTCTTCAATGTCTGGTTCGGTGCTGCGAAATGATCCCCCTTTGAGCTCTGTTGGAGTCATAGCTTCATCTCCGAATAGTAGTCTGAACGGAGTAAAACCTGTGGACCTTGTTTGCGTAGTCCGAATGGACCACAGAATCTTCGGAAGCTCTTCGGTCCACAGTCCCTTTGATAATCCTACTATTCTTCGATTTAGCCCTGATAAAATATTTCTGTTGGGGGAAAATATCTCATCTTCGGGGTTATTGCCGAAGTAGCATAAAGACAGTCAACCAGTTCGAAGATTCTCCGAAGATCATCTTCGAAGATGCCCGGAACCCCGTTCGAAGCACGAAGACAGGCATTGGTTCGAAGTATGTCTTCGAACTAAAGCCCTTCAGGATCTTTTCTGCCAGCTAAGATGGAAGACTTATTTTCTTTCTTATTAGATTAGTCTTTTACCATTTTAGCCCTATTAAGGAAACCGAATAGTTTCCTTAATGTCGGTTGTAATAGAGGGGTAAATAGGTCTTTTCCTTAATGTTTGGGCCTATAAATACCCCCATTTCACCCTGTAATAGGGACCGAATACAAGTTATTCAATACACACTTTCGAACTATTCTAAGTTATTATCCTTTCGGAGGCTTAGAACAGTTTGCTTCACAAACACTTCGTTTGTTAGTTTCTTTTCTACAGAAACCTGTTAGCGTAATCTTTTACGCCAACAGTTGGCGCCGTCCGTGGGGAACCTAGTCCGAAAAACTTCGTTCTCTACCAACTTCTTACATCATGCCTCCTAAGCGGAGCGCACCTCGTAATCCCACTCGGAGGTCCTCTCGGATCTCCGGAGAGATACCCTTCGACACAGTTGAAGTCGGAGGGTCTTCGACTATCCCTCCACCTCAAACTCCGGAAGGGGCTTCTATCCCTCGAGGATACGAAACCTCTCCGCCAACCCCTTCCATACTCCGACCGCCCAGAGTCACTCCGCCACCCTCCATCCCGATTCGAACTGATCCTACCAGTTCTCAAGACCCGGAAGGTCCTTCCGGAGGAGATGAAGATAGCCTTGGAGATATGGCCACTCAAATGGCCAACCTTCAAGCTGAGGTAGCAAGGTGGCGACAAGAAGCTGCAAACAGGCTTCGCTCTCAAGCCACCTCAACTATCCCCGAAGTGCCCGAAGACGACGATCTTGGTTATCTTGAAGCCCCAGAGAACGCCTCTTACGACAATGAATCTTCGTTGCATCCTGAGCTGCAGAAGGTTCGCTTTGATCCAAAGTTTAAAACTTCGAAGCTCTGCAAGTATGCCGGAGATGAAGATCCCGGAGAGTTCGCGCGTTCTTATGCCCTAGCAATTGAGGCTAGCGGCGGAGTCAGAGACACTATGGCGAAGTGCTTCCCGTTAGCTCTTCAAGGAGTGGCGTTGAGATGGTTCTGGTCTTTAAAGCCAGGATCAATCAATTCGTGGTCACAATTGAAGAGGAAGTTTATAAGTAACTTTCAGGGCACCTTCGTGCCTCCTATGTCAACAGGAAGCCTTTTCCAAGTGAAACAGCTCCCCGGAGAAACATTGAGGCAGTACTTCAAGCGCTTCACTCATACGAAGTCGCAAATTCGGGGGCTGTCCACATCCTCAGTGGTTGATGCGGCTCGGGAAGGCGTCAGTCATCAAGGCCTTCTGGATAAACTGCATCGGAAGAGCATCTCCTCAGTGTCACAGCTGATGTCATATTTCGAGGAGTATGCGAGGTCAGAAGAGGGTTGGCTTTGGAGGACTGCTGCTACTTCGACAGTATTGCAAGAAGTTAAAGCAGAGGTGAAGACTTCGGCACAGCCGCAGGAACCAGTCTTCGAAGTGCAACATGATCGAAGAAGAGGGCAAAAGCACCCTCGCTCTGAAGTCTTGAATATTGCACCCCACAGAAGTTTGCACCAAGAGCTCCACAGTCTGCGGGGAACAAGTCCAGCGGCTGGAGGCCGCCAGGGAAAACGGCTGGCAAGGGCCAGACCCTTTTTTGTTGTATTCATGGAGAAAATCGAAGCCATGCAACTGACACTTGCAAGGCTATCCTTACCCTAAGGGGAGAATACTTGGAAAGAACTTCGGGTCGAGGCAGTACCGACCGAAGTCCAGCAGCAGCGCGCCCAGACCCGGTCCAGGCTGTGGCGCGGATAGAAAATTTTGATGCTGCAAAGCACCCTCCGGTGGCCAATGTTATGCCACCTCCGAAGCAAGAGGAAGGGCAAGATAGAGGAAAAAGAGTAGTTCTCCCTATCTCCGGAGGAGGTACCCTCGGAAGCATGTCCAAGAGACAGCGAAGAGAGTACGTTCGGGAAGTAGGTCATATTGGGACTTCGTCATCTGCAGCTGCAATGCCAAAGTGGTCTCATGTTCCGATATCTTTCTCTGTGGAGGATGCAGCTGGTATTAAGTTCCCGCATGCAGATCCATTGGTTATCACTGCTGATATTGCGAGGACTGAAGTCCGAAGGGTGCTAATTGACGGAGGTAGTTCGGCAGATATCATTTTTGTGCAAGCCTTCGATCAGTTATGCATTTCCAGGAAGCATCTCCTCCCAGCGGCTCGTCCTCTGCAAGGCTTCGCAGGACCTCCGCTTGATGCACTTGGCCAGATAGGCCTGGAAGTAACCTTCGGAGAAGGTTTATTAGCCCGAACTGAAGAAGTTATCTTTGATGTGGTAGATGCCCCATATGCTTATAATGTCATCTTCGGACGGGGCATGTTGAATCAGTTCGGAGCTGTGGCGCATCACAACTACTTGTGCATGAAGATGCCCACACAAGCAGGAGTCCTAACAATCTTCGGAGATCAAGCCATGGCTCGGAGGGCAGAATATGGTCACGGTCCTCCTCTTGATCCGAGGCAAGTAAATAGTGTGCAGGATAATGAAGAAATTTTTTCAGCCTCCTCCGAAGCTTCGAAGAAGTCGTTTCCGAGACCAAGTCCCGAAGGAGAGATTGCAACGAAGATCATTGTTAAAGATGGTAAAGAATACACTTTTCAATTTGGTAAAGATTTACCTCCTGAAGTTGCAACTTCCTTGGAAAAGGTCGTGGAAGAAAATTTGGATGTCTTCGCTTGGTCTGACGAAGATATCACCGGAGTCGATCGGGATATTATTGAGCACAGTTTACTTGTAAACCCGAAGGCCCGGCCTGTTCGACAAGGACTCCGGAAGATGTCCGCAGAGAGAGCTGCTCTAGCTAAGGACGAAGTTGAAAAACTGTTGAAGGCTGGGATTATCAGAGAAGTGGCCCACACAGAATGGTTAGCCAACCCAGTCTTCGCCAGGAAGAAGTCTTCCGGGAAGTGGCGCATGTGCATTGATTTCACATCTCTGAATAAAGCGTGCCCACGTGACCCCTACCCCATGCCCCGAATTGATCAACTGGTTGACTCCACTGCAGGTTCGGAGTTATTAAGCTTCCTTGACGCGTATTCTGGTTATCATCAAATATGGTTGAAGCGCGAAGATGAAATCAAGACAAGCTTTGTAACTCCTTCGGGAGTCTTCTGCTATGTAAGAATGCCCTTCGGCCTAAGAAATGTCGGGGCTACTTTTTCAAGATTAGTTGCTAAGGCTCTAGGTCATCAACTAGGTCGCAATGTGGAGGCCTATATGGATGATATTGTAATAAAGAGTGCTTTAAAGCACCAACATAGCCTAGACTTAGCAGAAACATTCAATAGCCTTCGGGCATGTGGGATCCGTCTTAACCCCGAAAAATGTATATTCGGAGCTAAGGCTGGAAAGTTGTTAGGGTATTTAGTTTCAAGCAGGGGAATTGAAGCTAGCCCTACTCAAATAACTGCGCTGCAGAAGATGGCTCCTCCGGAGAATTTAAAGCAAGTGCAAAAGCTGACTGGACGTCTGGCCGCACTTAGCAGGTTTTTATCAAGGTCTGCGGAGAAGAGCTTGCCAATATTTAAAGCTTTGAAAGGGTCCGAAGATTTTGCATGGACACCGGAGTGTCAGAAAAGCTTCGAAGATATTAAAGATTATCTTGCAATCTTGCTACACTCACGGTGCCTATTGCGGACGAAACCCTACTCCTGTATCTTGCAGCCACAGGTTCAGCTGTCAGCGCAGTCCTTGTCAGAGAAGTGGATTTCAATGGGAAGTTGGTCCAAAATCCTGTCTATTTTGTATCCGAAGCATTGTCAGGAGCGAAGACAAGATACTCCGAACTTGAGAAGTTCGTTTATGCTCTGATAATGGCTTCGAGGAAGCTAAGACATTATTTTTTGGCTCATAATGTAATTGTACCAACTTCGTATCCCTTAGGAGATATGCTCCGAAGCAAAGATTCCACTGGAAGGATTGGAAAGTGGGCAGTCGAGCTAGCACCCTTTGGCATATCTTTCTTGGCAAGGACAGCTATCAAATCCCAAGTCCTAGCAGACTTCGTAGGAGAGTGGACTCCACCTGCGAATTTGACTCCGGAGAAATCAAGTGACGGAGTTTGGATTGTTTACTCCGATGGGGCTTTCCAGGTATCCGGAGCAGGCATTGGGGCAGTATTGATTTCACCGTCAGGGCAAAGAGCAATGTACTCCGTAAGACTCAACTTTAAGTCTACCAATAATATAGCGGAGTATGAAGGAATTTTATTGGGACTCCGGAAAGCACGTGCTCTAGGGGCTACAAGAATAATTATAAAGATAGATTCTCAGATAGTAGCAGGGCACGTAGACAAAAGTTTTCAAGTTCGGCATCCACAGCTTGCAAAGTACTTAGAAGAAATCCGCAAAATCGAAGCACACTTCAAGGGTATTTCCATTCGGAGTATACCAAGAGCTGAAAACATGCAAGCGGACATTTTAGCGAAGGCTGCAGCCGGAGCTGTGGATGTGCCTGAAGAAGCTTTCTATGAGGAGCTCAATATACCTTCGGTGCCACAAATTGCCTCTGCGGAGATTCTTTGCATTCCTAGTGCAGATTGGAAAGATTCGATCATAGAACTTTTGCAAGGAGGAACAAATTTGCCCGAAGAGCCCCAGTTGTCAAGAGTAAAGCTCAGAGCAAGAAACTATCAGCTAATCAACGGTATATTATACAAGGCCGGAGTATGTTCCCCTCTACTCCGATGTATATCTCAAGCCGAAGGCCAAGAAATTCTTCGAGAAATTCACGAAGGCCTTTGTGGAAGCCATTTAGCCCCTAGAGCTCTGGCAAGAAAAACACTTCGCCAGGGGCTTTATTGGCCCACAATAACAGCTGATGCGGAAAGCTTGGTCCGCACTTGTCAAGGATGCCAGTGGATGGGTCGACGGAGTCATCGCCCACCAACAGCTCTTCAAGTCATTGCTCCGGTATGGCCCATGGCCAGATGGGGTATGGATCTAATTGGTCCCTTTCGGTTAGCAAAGGGAAATCTAAAGTTCGCAGTGGTAGCTATTGAATATTTTTCTAAGTGGGTAGAAGCAGAGCCCTTAACAGCTATCACTTCGAACAATGTACAGAAATTCTTCTGGAAGAACATTATTTGCCGGTTCGGAGTGCCTAGATATCTCACAGTTGATAATGGAACACAGTTCGACGCAAAACCCTTCAGGAAGTTTTGCGAAGACCTAGGCATTCAACTATGTTTTGCTGCAGTGAGACATCCTCAGTCGAATGGAGCCGTAGAGCGAGCCAATGGAAATATTTTATCAGGGTTAAATCGAAGAATAGTAGGATTATCAAAGGGACTGTGGACCGAAGAGCTTCCGAAGATTCTGTGGTCCATTCGGACTACGCAAACAAGGTCTACATGTTTTACTCCATTCAGGCTACTATTCGGAGATGAAGCTATGACTCCAACGGAGCTCAAAGGGGGATCATTTCGCAGCACCGAACCAGACATTGAAGAAGAAAGACAAGCTTCGTTAGATTTGTCGGAAGAAACAAGACTTCAGGCTGTAGCTAATTTATCAAAGTATCATCAGCAGACGAAGACTTGGTACGACCCGAAGGTTAAGCTCAGTGAGTTAAGGCCGGGTCATCTTGTTCTACGAAGCATTATAGCACCAGGGAAGTTAGGCAATAAATGGGAAGGCCCATATCTAATTGTCCGCTCAGGGCGCCCTGGTTCATTTAAATTAGCTAATTTAGAAGGTGAAGAGTTAGCACATACTTGGCATGCGGAGCACCTAAAGTGATACTTCGCATAAGGGCTCCTTGTAATTCGCTTGTAATCACCTCTAAATTAATAAAGCATATGACCCTGATAGTTGCCTTCCCCTCATAGACTTCCAGCTTCCGAGTGGACGCACTGGAACCGCGGGGTCGACCGAGAGGGAAGTGTCATTAAGCTGGGTTGTATTTTCGGACTTCGAACCCATAAAGTTCGAAGCCTCCGACGTGGTGGCTGACATAATCCGGAGCCCAGGCCAACGGCTTGTAGGCATCCGTAAAAGAGCCCAAAACCACATTCTACGGAGTCCAAGCCATTGGCTGGTAGACTTCCGTAAAAAGAGCCGAAGGTGGCCAAAATCTACGGAGTCCAAGCTGCAGCTTGCAGACTTCCGTAAAAAAGAGCCGAAGGTGGCCAAATTCTGTGAAGTCCAAGCCATTGGCTGGTAGACTTCTGCAAAAATAGCCGAAGGTGGCTAAATTATACGGAGTCCAAGCCATTGGCTGGTAGACATCCGTAAAAATAGTCCAAAGAGACCATTGCAAACTCCGAACCATTGGTTCGTCAGAGATCGCAAAGACAAGCCGAAGGTGGCTAAAGCAAAACAGCATTTGAGTCATGAGCTTCGAATGTCTGTTAACATAAGTCCAAAGTGACAAATTTTTTAAGACACTAAAGTGTCCTGAAAGTTATCTCAATTGATTTCTTTCGTAAAACATAGGTACTAAGTTGCCATTCTTCTGACTGCAAAAAGTCGAAGACATTCCATAAGATTTCAAAAGATCTTTAAATGACAGAGGGGCTCCGAACCCCCAAAAAATTGTACTCCGAAGTTTTTTCTTTGCGCATAACCATCTTTGAATACATTTCGAAGTTGCTTATACCCAAAGAGGGGCTAGTAAATATGGAGACAATTTTAAATCGGCATTCATTATTGAAATAAATGTGTTTACAGATTACACTATGAAAAATTGGTATCTATACCAAGAAGGAATCGGAGACCTCTTCGGTCCCGAGAGCTAGGGGTGGAACGACTAGTTCCAACATCAGAAGTTCTAAGAACTTTACGTTTAACTCTCTTCCTCCCCCTCGAAGCTCTAAAATCCTTCTGCTCTTGTTGAAGCTCGGCCCAAGTTCGAAGCCGCTCGGGGCTTCTTTCCCAGCTTCTAAGATCCTCAGATCTTTTATTTTGGGCTTCACCTTCGTCTTCAGACCAATTAGTGTCTTCAGAAGACGAGGTGTTTGCGTCAATCTCTTTATCTTCCTCTTTAATATAAGACAATACGTCTTTGATTACTTCGGGCGCAATTACGTCGGAGTCATCTCGAGGAATAAGAAATCGAGGACGCTTATAACTCTTTAGAAGTTCGAACGTGTTCCACAATGAACGAAGTTCGCTGTTAAGCTCTAACACTTCGATATCTTCCATAAGAGGCAAAGCCTAAAAATATGACAAACAAGACTTTCATTGATAAATGTTTACAAGCATGAGCTTTACATAATCAAAAATCCTAAGTAATTCCTAAACCTGCGGGTTCGGAGGAGGCTGACTGCTCGAAGCTTGGCTCCGAACTTGCTTCTGGCGTTGGCCTTCATCAATCCAAGCCTTGATCGCAGAACGACCTTCGGCTCTCCATGAAGTTTGAAAGGCTCGCCAGGCGGCAGTCACGCCTTCGGAAGGATTCAAAAGTCTCGCGTTGTCGAAGGTAATGGAGCCCTCTGCGCTCGGAGTGATTGTTCGGCCCAAATCCTTGTAGTAACGAAGTAATCCGAGGGCAGACACTTGTCCGGAGAGTTCTCCATAACGAATGCCTGCAGTCTTCATTTGCTTCGCTGCTCCTTGGATCCTCTTTAACCGGCGCAGCAGAGTCACATTGTCATCCGAAGGTAGTGATCCAGTAGTACCGAAGTACTCCAAGACACCTAGCATCTGTTCGATGACCTCCGAAGCCACCTTCTCAGACTTAAGCTTTTCCTCAATAAGTGCATCCTTGGCCGAAGTCGTTTCTGCTAGAACTCCGGAAATTCTAGCATTCTCCGTAGTCAAAGTATTCTTTTGAGTCAGGAGTTGGCCAGCCTCTTCTTGGAGCCTCACAAGTTCGGACCCCTTAGCAGCATCCTCCTTCCGCAGTTTTTCAACCTCTGCTCGAAGCACAATTCTTTCTGCTTCGAGCTCTTTCTTCGCAGCTGCCAAGCTTTGCCTAGCCCTTCGCTCTGCTAATATTATATTATCCATATGAGCTACTCGACCTTCGGAGAAGTTAAAATTTCTTTGAAGAGCTTCGTTTTCTTCCCGAAGTTGAGCAATTTCATTTTCGCCCGATAAAGCTGCAGCGCGGGCCAAGACTGCTTGCTAAAAAAAAAGAAAAACAGAAATAAGAAATTATTCATATATAATTTGCTATTTGGTTCGAAGATGCTTTGTACCTGGTAGGCTGCTCTTTCTATAGCAACGTTAAGCTCCGAACTTTTCGCCCTGCTTAAAAGGGCTACCAGTTCTGTTTCCCCGACTTTGCGACTGGCTTGACCCAAAGGTTTAACCAAAGTCCGAAGTCCGGTTCTCTCCTCCAAAAAAGGAGTTAAGAGAGGAAGCATTACTGAAGCCTTCTGATCAGCTCTGCTTAGCGAAGGTCCGGAGAGTTCTTCTGAGGCCCTTGGAACTTCTGAAGATGGCCCCCCCTCAGTTGATTCACTTTCATCTGTTGACTCAGACGAAGTCGATCCTTGAGTAGGGAGAGGCTCTATGTGTCTTTTACCCCTTCCAGGCCCCTGTTGAGTAACCTCCGGCTGTGGCTCCGAAGTTGTTGAAGGCCTTTGAATTGTATCTTCGTGATGCACTTCTACAGCAGGAGGCTCTACAAAAACAAAAATATTATACATTGTATAATTTTGCAGAAATTGATAAGAATTATGCGAAATTTACCTTCGACATTCTCCGGAAGATCGAGCACTGGACTGATCGGAGGATCAAAAGTGAAGTCATCATCTGAATCCGCAGTTAAATTTTCCGCTGTCGGAGCATCTCCGTGAGCAGTCCTTTCCTCCACAACTGAAGTTGCAGGAACTTCGACTTCATCTCCACCCATAGGGGCTTCGATTTGCTCCTCTTGGGTATCCGGAGCTCTTACTTCTTCAATGTTGGCTTGGGGCTCCAGGATACCTGCAGTATCTTCAATGTGAATATTTCGTTGAGCTGTATCTTCATCAATCAATCTCATTAATAATATACCTTCATCTTCTTTAGAACCAGAGATTGAGGTTCTTGAGCTCGAAGGCGCAGGATTCGAAGGTGCGAGATTTTTTGGCTTCCGAGCCACCTTCTTCACCGGAGTCCTTGCGGAGCTTGAAGCTCCGGCCTCAGCCATTCTTTTCTTGGGTCCTTTCTCCAGAGGCACCCAGTCCATCAGAGGGGGCGGAGTTAACTCCAACATTCCCCATACTCTGTTAAACCGTTCCCAACTCCCGACCAATTTAATTCGCCATTCTTTTTCCGTCGGAGTTGGGGCACCCAAAATCTTCTCCGAAGCCCTTACAATTTGCTCTGAAGTAATAGGGGCTGAAGAAGCTAAAAAATAATTCAAGTTAGTCTTTCTTCGAAGTAAATATGTACAATGCATGTTGGTTTCGAAGTTACCTGCAGGGCTCGAAGTAAAATTGATCTTGCGAAAGACCGCCTTCCGAGTCATCCTCGAAGATGATAGGCCAGTTGGCCATTAGCGGAGGAATTTGCAGTCCAAGGAATTCTTCGGCTAAGTCCCGCATGCTTAACCTTCGGCTAATTTTCTGAAGCAGGTTAAGGCGAGCTTCGAGCTGGCCTTCGTCAGGCTGCACTAAGGCTTCCTTCCGGAATTGAATTTCTTTGAGGGGCCCAGCCAGAGGACTGCTCGCTCCAACTTCGGCATAGAACCACCTCAGGACCCAATCAGTGTACCATCTAGCATTGATGGCCTTGGCAGGAAACTGAAGAGCATATTCGTCCCGAAGCCTAAAGTTGATAGAGACGAAGGATACTACCACTTTTTCACCTCCGGAGCCTACGAAGGTCTTCGGCTGGCAAGTTGCTCTATGAAGTGCAGCGAAGATTTCTGCCCTCCCCTCACAACCTTCGGCTCTCAGCGCCCATTCAAAAATAGCTAATCTAGCTACAACATTCGGAGATAGCTGGGGGAGGGTTACATGGAACAGATTAAGTACTTCGGCCAGGAAGTCCACAGCAGGGAGGCCCAAGCCTGCTTCGAAAAAGGCTTCGAATACTACAACCTCTCCGGGTCTTGGTGATGGAATCAATTCTTTGCCCGGCTTCCGAATCATAACTCCATTACTAATTTTTCCCCCTGCTGTGATTGCCAAAGACTCTCTCTTGCAGGTAGAAGGCCCCAACTCAAAAGACTGATCCAAATACTTGGTCGATGGCGGGCACAAACCTTGGTCATCGGTGATTTGAGGATTTTTTCCCCTTGCCGCCATGGATGTCGCCGCCTGCATCGAAGATTCCGCCGTCAACACTGCCGCCACTGCCGCTGCGGCCGCCTGTTGCCGAGCCAAGGCCGAAGGAGGCGCAGATCCCTTGGTCTTCACCATCACGATCGCTGTATTGTTTTGAGGAAATGGAGGCTAGGGCTCAAGAACTCAAAGACTAGGGCTCAAGAACTCAAAGGGCTCAAAAGTTTTTGATTGCTGGAATGCGGTGAAAAGGTAACCGGGTAACTTCTAGGCCCTTTATTTATAGCCTAGGCTTCACTTTCTTACCGTTAATCCATGTCGTTTCACATTCCTGCCGTTACTTCTTTTACGAAATTAACGCCTGCTACAGTTTCCGTTAGAAACAGAAACTAACGGCTATTTTTTCTAAGTCTAAAAAGACTTTCGAACTTCTTGAGTCAGTTCTAAGATAGTTCAAAAGTAATTACCTTAAGACTGATTCGGAGTTCATATCTTCATGCATTTCGGAGATAAAATAAAAACTAATAACCCCTATGATTGGTTATCTTTTCTTTCCGTATACTGCTCTCCTAACGTTACAGGTCGAACGGAGAAGCGTATTCGAGGGGCTACTGTTGGGGGAAAATATCTCATCTTCGGGGTTATTGCCGAAGTAGCATAAAGACAGTCAACCAGTTCGAAGATTCTCCGAAGATCATCTTCGAAGATGCCCGGAACCCCGTTCGAAGCACGAAGACAGGCATTGGTTCGAAGTATGTCTTCGAACTAAAGCCCTTCAGGATCTTTTCTGCCAGCTAAGATGGAAGACTTATCTTCTTTCTTATTAGATTAGTCTTTTACCATTTTAGCCCTATTAAGGAAACCGAATAGTTTCCTTAATGTCGGTTGTAATAGAGGGGTAAATAGGTCTTTTCCTTAATGTTTGGGCCTATAAATACCCCCCATTTCACCCTGTAATAGGGACCGAATACAAGTTATTCAATACACACTTTCGAACTATTCTAAGTTATTATCCTTTCGGAGGCTTAGAACAGTTTGCTTCACAAACACTTCGTTTGTTAGTTTCTTTTCTACAGAAACCTGTTAGCGTAATCTTTTACGCCAACAATTTCCATTGGCTCGCTCTACGGCTCCATTCGACTGAGGATGTCTCACTGCAGCAAAACATAGTTGAATGCCTAAGTCTTCGCAAAACTTCCTGAAGGGTTCTGCGTCGAACTGTGTTCCATTATCAACTATGAGATATCTAGGCACTCCGAACCGGCAAATAATGTTCTTCCAGAAGAATTTCTGTACATTGTTCGTAGTGATAGCTGTTAAGGGCTCTGCTTCCACCCACTTAGAAAAATATTCAATAGCTACCACTGCGAACTTCAGATTTCCCTTTGCTAACGGAAAGGGACCAATTAGATCCATACCCCATCTGGCCATAGGCCATACCGGAGCAATGACTTGAAGAGCTGTTGGTGGGCGATGACTCCGTCGACCCATCCACTGGCATCCTTGACAAGTGCGGACCAAGCTCTCCGCATCAGCTGTTATTGTGGGCCAATAAAGCCCCTGGCGAAGTGTTTTTCCTGCCAGAGCTCTAGGGGCTAAATGGCTTCCACAAACGCCTTCGTGAATTTCTCGAAGAATTTCTTGGCCTTCGGCTTGAGATATACATCGGAGTAGAGGGGAACATACTCCGGCCTTGTATAATATACCGTTGATTAACTGATAGTTTCTTGCTCTGAGTTTTAATCTTGACAACTGGGGCTCTTCGGGCAAATTTGTTCCTCCTTGCAAGAGTTCTACGATCGAATCTTTCCAATCTGCACTAGGAATGCAAAGAATCTCCGCAGAGGCAATTTGTGGCACCGAAGGTATATTGAGCTCCTCATAGAAAGCTTCTTCAGGCACATCCATAGCTCCGGCTGCAGCCTTCGCTAAAATGTCTGCTTGCACGTTTTCAGCTCTTGGTATACTCCGAATGGAAATACCCTTGAAGTGTGCTTCGATTTTGGGGATTTCTTCTAAGTACTTTGCAAGCTGTGGATGCCGAACTTGAAAACTTTTGTCTACGTGCCCTGCTACTATCTGAGAATCTGTCTTTATAATTATTCTTGTAGCCCCTAGAGCACGTGCTTTCCGGAGTCCCAATAAAATCCCTTCGTACTCCGCTATATTATTGGTAGACTTAAAGTTGAGTCTTGCGGAGTACATTGCTCTTTGCCCTGATGGTGAAATCAACACTGCCCCAATGCCTGCTCCGGATGCTTGGAAAGCCCCATCGGAGTAAACAGTCCAAACTCCGTCATTTGATTTCTCCGGAGTCAAATTCGCAGGTGGAGTCCACTCTGCTACGAAGTCTGCTAGGACTTGGGATTTGATAGCTGTCCTTGCCTGGAAAGATATGCCGAAAGGTGCTAGCTCTACTGCCCACTTTCCAATCCTTCCAGTGGAATCTTTGCTTCGGAGCATATCTCCTAAGGGATACGAAGTTGGTACAATTACATTGTGAGCCAAAAAATAATGTCTTAGCTTTCTCGAAGCCATTATCAGAGCATAAACGAACTTCTCAAGTTCGGAGTATCTTGTCTTCGCTCCTGATAATGCTTCGGATACAAAATAGACAGGATTTTGGACCAACTTCCCATTGAAATCCACTTCTCTGACAAGGACTGCGCTGACAGCTGAACCTGTAGCTGCAAGATACAGGAGTAGGGTTTCGTCCGCAATAGGCACCGTAAGTGTAGCAAGATTGCTGAGATAATCTTTAATATCTTCGAAGCTTTTCTGACACTCCGGTGTCCATGCAAAATCTTCGGACCCTTTCAAAGCTTTAAATATTGGCAAACTCCTCTCCGCAGACCTTGATAAAAACCTGCTAAGTGCGGCCAGACGTCCAGTTAGCTTTTGCACTTGCTTTAAATTCTCCGGAGGAGCCATCTTCTGCAGCGCAGTTATTTGAGTAGGGCTAGCTTCAATTCCCCTGCTTGAAACTAAGTACCCTAACAACTTTCCAGCCTTAGCTCCGAATATACATTTTTCGGGGTTAAGACGGATCCCACATGCCCGAAGGCTATTGAACGTTTCTGCTAAGTCTAGGCTATGCTGGTGCTTTAAAGCACTCTTTATTACAATATCATCCATATAGGCCTCCACATTGCGACCCAATTGATGACCTAGAGCCTTAGAAACTAATCTTGAAAAAGTAGCCCCGACATTTCTTAGGCCGAAGGGCATTCTTACATATCAGAAGACTCCCGAAGGAGTTACAAAGCTTGTCTTGATTTCATCTTCGCGCTTCAACCATATTTGATGATAACCAGAATACGCGTCAAGGAAGCTTAGTAACTCCGAACCTGCAGTGGAGTCAACTAGTTGATCAATTCGGGGCATGGGGTAGGGGTCACGTGGGCACGCTTTATTCAGAGATGTGAAATCAATGCACATGCGCCACTTCCCGGAAGACTTCTTCCTGACGAAGACTGGGTTGGCTAACCATTCTGTGTGGGCTACTTCTCTGATAATCCCAGCCTTCAACAGTTTTTCAACTTCGTCCTTAGCTAGAGCAGCTCTCTCTGCGGACATCTTCCGGAGTCCTTGTCGAACAGGCCGGGCCTTCGGGTTTACAAGTAAACTGTGCTCAATAATATCCCGATCGACTCCGGTGATATCTTCGTCAGACCAAGCGAAGACATCCAAATTTTCTTCCACGACCTTTTCCAAGGAGGTTGCAACTTCAGGAGGTAAATCTTTACCAAATTGAAAAGTGTATTCTTTACCATCTTTAACAATGATCTTCGTTGCAATCTCTCCTTCGGGACTTGGTCTCGGAAACGACTTCTTCGAAGCATCGGAGGAGGCTGAAAAAATTTCTTCATTATCCTGGACACTATTTACTTGCCTCGGATCAAGAGGAGGACCGTGACCATATTCTGCCCTCCGAGCCATGGCTTGATCTCCGAAGATTGTTAGGACTCCTGCTTGTGTGGGCATCTTCATGCACAAGTAGTTGTGATGCGCCACAGCTCCGAACTGATTCAACATGCCCCGTCCGAAGATGACATTATAAGCATACGGGGCATCTACCACATCAAAGATAACTTCTTCAGTTCGGGCTAATAAACCTTCTCCGAAGGTTACTTCCAAGCCTATCTGGCCGAGTGCATCAAGCGGAGGTCCTGCGAAGCCTTGCAGAGGACGAGCCGCTGGGAGGAGATGCTTCCTGGAAATGCATAACTGATCGAAGGCTTGCACAAAAATGATATCTGCCAAACTACCTCCGTCAATTAGCACCCTTCGGACTTCAGTCCCTGCAATATCAGCAGTGATAACCAATGGATCTGCATGCGGGAACTTAATACCAGCTGCATCCTCCGCAGAGAAAGATATCGGAACATGAGACCACTCCGGCATTGCAGCTGCAGATGACGAAGTCCCAATATGACCTACTTCCCGAACGTACTCTCTTCGCTGTCTCTTGGACATGCTTCCGAGGGTACCTCCTCCGGAGATAGGGAGAACTACTCTCTTTCCTCTATCTTGCCCTTCCTCTTGCTTCGGAGGTGGCATAACATTGGCCACCGGAGGGTGCCTTGCAGCATCAAAATTTTCTATCCGTGCCACAGCCTGGACCGGGTCTGGGCGCGCTGCTGCTGGACTTCGGTCGGTACTGCCTCGACCCGAAGTTCTTTCCAAGTATTCTCCCCTTAGGGTAAGGATAGCCTTGCAAGTGTCAGTTGCATGGCTTCGATTTTCTCCATGAATACAGCAAAAAAGGGTCTGGCCCTTGCCAGCCGTTTTCCCTGGCGGCCTCCAGCCGCTGGACTTGTTCCCCGCAGACTGTGGAGCTCTTGGTGCAAACTTCTGTGGGGGTGCAATGTTCAAGACTTCAGAGCGAGGGTGCTTTTGCCCTCTTCTTCGATCATGTTGCACTTCGAAGACTGGTTCCTGCGGCTGTGCCGAAGTCTTCACCTCTGCTTTAACTTCTTGCAATACTGTCGAAGTAGCAGCAGTCCTCCGAAGCCAACCCTCTTCTGACCTCGCATACTCCTCGAAATATGACATCAGCTGTGACACTGAGGAGATGCTCTTCCGATGCAGTTTATCCAGAAGGCCTTTATGACTGACGCCTTCCCGAGCCGCATCAACCACTGAGGATGTGGACAGCCCCCGAATTTGCGACTTCGTATGAGCGAAGCGCTTGAAGTACTGCCTCAATGTTTCTCCGGGGAGCTGTTTCACTTGGAAAAGGCTTCCTGTTGACATAGGAGGCATGAAGGTGCCCTGAAAGTTACTTATAAACTTCCTCTTCAATTGTGACCACGAATTGATTGATCCTGGCTTTAAAGACCAGAACCATCTCAACGCCACTCCTTGAAGAGCTAACGGGAAGCACTTCGCCATAGTGTCTCTGACTCCGCCGCTAGCCTCAATTGCTAGGGCATAAGAACGCGCGAACTCTCCGGGATCTTCATCTCCGGCATACTTGCAGAGCTTCGAAGTTTTAAACTTTGGATCAAAGCGAACCTTCTGCAGCTCAGGATGCAACGGAGATTCATTGTCGTAAGAGGCGTTCTCCGGGGCTTCAGGATAACCAAGATCGTCGTCTTCGGGCACTTCGGGGATAGTTGAGGTGGCTTGAGAGCGAAGCCTGTTCGCAGCTTCTTGTCGCCACCTTGCTACCTCAGCTTGAAGGTTGGCCATTTGAGTGGCCATATCTCCAAGGCTATCTTCATCTCCTCCGGAAGGACCTTCCGGGTCTTGAGAACTGGTAGGATCAGTTCGAATCGGGATGGAGGGTGGAGGAATGACTCCGGGCGGTCGGAGTATGGAAGGGGTTGGCGGAGAGGTTTCGTATCCTCGAGGGATAGAAGCCCCTTCCGGAGTTTGAGGTGGAGGGAGAGTCGAAGACCCTCCGACTTCAACTGTGTCGAAGGGTATCTCTCCGGAGATCCTAGAGGACCTCCGAGTGGGATTACGAGGTGCGCTCCGCTTAGGAGGCATGATGTAAGAAGTTGGTAGAGAACGAAGTTTTTTGGACTAGGTTCCCCACGGACGGCGCCAACTGTTGGCGTAAAAGATTACGCTAACAGGTTTCTGTAGAAAAGAAACTAACAAACGAAGTGTTTGTGAAGCAAACTGTTCTAAGCCTCCGAAAGGATAATAACTTAGAATAGTTCGAAAGTGTGTATTGAATAACTTGTATTTGGTCCCTATTACAGGGTGAAATGGGGGGTATTTATAGGCCCAAACATTAAGGAAAAGACCTATTTACCCCTCTATTACAACCGACATTAAGGAAACTATTCGGTTTCCTTAATAGGGCTAAAATGGTAAAAGACTAATCTAATAAGAAAGAAGATAAGTCTTCCATCTTAGCTGGCAGAAAAGATCCTGAAGGGCTTTAGTTCGAAGACATACTTCGAACCAATGCCTGTCTTCGTGCTTCGAACGGGGTTCCGGGCATCTTCGAAGATGATCTTCGGAGAATCTTCGAACTGGTTGACTGTCTTTATGCTACTTCGGCAATAACCCCGAAGATGAGATATTTTCCCCCAACAAAATCTAAGACAACCGAAGGGGCCAAAATAGTCGGAGGATGGCTTTGGACCACAGTGGTCGAATCCTCCGCACAGTGGCTTCGGACCCTAGTGGCCGAACCCTCCGCACAGCTAGTTCGGGCCTCAATGGCCAATCCCCTCACACAACGAGTTCAGACCACAATGGCCGGGCTCAACTCTGCTCTAGGCGATCCCTCCGGCGGGATGCTTCGGCCTGCAATGGCCAAACATACCTCCGGTCTGGCAGGACCCTTCGCTAATATGGTCCGAAATACCTTCAACATGGCCGAGCCCCCCTTCGGGCAATGGGTTCAGCTCATAGTGGGTGAAGCCGCTAGAACAACCAATGCCTCCACCATACAATTCGGCAGGGACCCCGTGGGCTCCATACACCTCTCCCCTCGAGTACCCTTCGTAGAATAACACTGCCCCTTGTTTTCCTTCGGAGTATTATAACTAGCAGGAACAAACAGACGCGGCGAAGGGAGACATCATCCACATGATGTCTGTAGTACCTCCAAATTGACTAGCACAGGGCGGAGCCAAGGGAGATGGATGCGAAGAGGTGAAGGAGAGGGAGCCCGAAACCATCACAGTCAAGGTAGGGTCTTAGGAAGTCCCAATCCCGAAGGCCCCCTCGTCGAAGCCCGACGGAGGTAAGTCCCCTAGTCCAGCCGAGGCCAATGTCGAAGCCCGATCTAATTGGCCGAACGAGGTCGGTCCGGCTGACAGGGTCCATAGCAAAGTTCCCACCAACTATAAAACACGTGAGGCTGACCTGGGTGGTACCCCTTCGGCCAAAAATCATAGAAACAGGGTGGTGGCGCCTGGTACCAAGCCACAACCATCTTGGGCACCTCCGGGCATCTCCAAAACATAGAAAAGGTGCCTACAACGCCTACGGGCATAGGAGATGCGCGAGAAAAAGGCCGAGGATGAATGTGATGCCATCTTTAAGAGATCTGCCCTTGGCCAGCTGCGAGACAGGTATGGAAGATCAAGTCGGTCGAGATGACCAACCCGGCTCCCGTTCCATGCGACGACGATGACGACATGCTCGATGACAAATATACGCCTGTCTCCGAAGGACCCATACGTTAGGCAATGGATATCAATGTCGTCATGCTGTAGGCCGAGTTCGCCCTACCACAAGACGAGGTTGAGGTCGCTCAGTTGAACCTCGTCACGCGCAATGCTTTTTTTTAGAAACCCGAGGATATGGCTCACCACTTAAAGCCTCTCTACGTCAGGGGTCACATTGATGGGAAGCCGATCTCCAGAATGCTTGTTGACGGTAGCGCCACTGTTAACCTAATGCCTTACTCTTTGTTGAAGAAGCTTGGTAGGGACGAGGAAGACTTAAATAAAACTAACCTAATGCTCAACGGCTTCAACAGCGAGAGTTCTGAGGCAAAAGGCATACTCTCCATGGAGTTAACAGTAGGTAACAAGACGTTGCCAACAGCATTCTTCATCGTCGACGTGCAAGGTAACTACAGCGTGCTACTCGGGTGTGACTGGATTCACGCAAATTGTTGTATTCCTTCTACTTTGCACCAATGCTTGATACAGTGGGACGGCGATGATGTGGAAGTCATACCAACAGACACTTCGACCCAGGTAGCATTGGTCGATGTGTCCATCGACGCCATCCACAACAAAGTAGAGTGTGTATCAGGTAGAGACCTTTCGGATTATGACTTCGTTAGCGTATCCGGGGGACGTTTCGTACCCGTGTATGTAAAGCCGGCTGGTGTAGCACGACTATTTCTAAATTAGTAGCCATGTCTAGCAAAAGTAATCTCTATTGGCTGAATTCTCACGTAGAGCAATATCAGTCTTCTAAAGACGGTATTGACGAGGCCATTGAAGATTTTAGCGAAGTAGAAAAATTAGGACAAGGTTTTGTGTCAGCCGATCCTTTAGAAGAAGTTGACATGGGCAACGGTAGCATTCCAAGGCCAACCTTTGTAAACCAAAATTTATAGGCTGATGAGAAGGTTGAAGTAATAAAGTTGCTTCGGTCGTAGGTTGATTGTTTCGCATAGGAATATAGCGAGATGCCTGGATTAAGCCACGAGCTCGTGGAGCATCGGCTACCTATTAAACCTGGGTTTAGGCCTTATAAACAACCCCCTCGTTGCTTTAATTCGGTCGTGTATGACTGAGTTAAAGAGGAGGTGGAACGATTACTCAAGGCTGAGTTTATTAGGCCATGCAGATATGTCGAATGGGTCGCTAATATTGTGCCTGTAGAGAATAAGGGGAGTGGAAAAATACGAGTTTGTATTAATTTCAGGGATCTAAACAAAGACACTCCAAAGGATGAGTATCTCATGCCAATAGCCGACATGTACTAAGTTTTCTTAACGGCAACGCTGGTTATAATCAAATCTTTATGGCCGAAGAGGGCGTCTAAGAGACAGCCTTTCAATGCCTAGGTTTTGTCAGTTTGTTTGAGTGGGTAGTTATGACTTTTGGTTTAAAGAATGCTGGCGCTACATATCAACGTGCTATGAACTTGATCTTTCATGGCTTTCTTGGAGTTATGTTAGAAGTATACATAGATGATGTTGTGGTCAAATTGGATGATATGGGAAACCACTTAGATGATTTGAGAGTTGCTTTCGATAGGATGTGCCAATATGGCTTAAAAATGAATCCGCTCAAATGTGCTTTCGGCGTGTCGGCAAGCAAGTTCTTAGGATTCATGATTCATGAAAGAGGTATTGAAATTGATCCTAAGAGGCTTGAAAAGATTAGAAACCTTGCAGCGTCGACATGCAAAAGAGATGTGCAAAAGTTGCTATGCAAGATGAATTATTTGCGTCGCTCTAGATCTAACTTGTCTGGAAAAATTGATGCTTTTGTCCTTATACTCTGGCTAAAGAATGAAGTCGAGTTCACTTGGGGGGCAAGTCAGGAAAGCGCCTTTGAAAAGATTAAAGAATGCTTATCATCAACACCCGTGGTTAGATCACCCAAAGCCGGAACTCCATTTCGGCTGTACATCACTGTAGAAGATGGCGTGATAGGAGTCGTACATCAAATTCTTGAGTCGTACATCAATCTATTACGCATGTACCAAATTACGCCAATATCTTCTTCCTAGCACATCCATTGTCGCTTGCCAAACCGATGTCATAAAATACATGTTGCAAAAGCCGATTCTAAGTGGAAGAATCGGAAAGTGGGTTTACGCTTTGATTGAGTACGATTTGGCTTATGAACCTCTAAGATCTATGAAAGTCCAAATTGTCGCTAATTTTATAGTTGATCACCATGTAGATGTCAATTGGGGTAATGATATTGCTCTAATTGAAGTAGTGCCATAGAAACTTTATTTTGGTGGATCAGCTTGTAAGAATGGCCAGGGTATTGGGGTAGTTCTCATATCACCCAGCGGCACACGCTTCGAAACCTCGGCCCATTTAGAATTTCCTTCTACTAATAACCAAGCTGAATATGAAGCTTTGTTGCTAGGGCTTGAATTGCTAGAATCCATAGGTGCTAAACATGTCCATGTGCATCATGATTCTTTGTTAGTAGTACAACAAGTAGCTAAAAGTGCTCAATGTTTTAATGGCTTGCTAAATAGTTACTTGGATAAATGTTTAGATATAGTTGCTACTTTAGATGACTTTAAAATTTCTCACGTGTCAAGAGAGGCCAACTCAATTGCAAATGATTTGGCTCAGCAAGCATATGGCTATCAAGTCAGGAGAGGAAAATTTTCTATACATAAAAAGCCAATGCTTGGTCTCACTGCCGAAGCTAGAAACTTCGGGCAGATGCGAGGCCCGCTGGACCCTCCGGATCGGACCCCTCCGATCACCGAAGGGTGTGGTGTGATAAAGTCCTCGTGCCTAAGCCCTTCATCCACTGAAGGGCCCTGCACGCTGGACTCCTCCAACAGAAGGCTTCGGCCTGATGGGCTCCGCACGGCCGATCCGGTCAGCCTTTGGTAGAAGCAAGAAAGACCCGAGCGGGCACTCCAAAGTTAGCAATTTAGACATTACTCTAGGAAAGGAGTTAGCAAAACCTCTGGATGTCCATAAGGATGATTGGAGAATTCCAATCGTCCAATATTTAAGAAATCCCAATCAAAGGGTTGATCGGAAAGTTCAGCGACAATCGTTTAAATTTGTGTTGCTAGATGATGTATTATACCGCCAAACTATTGATGGAGTACTTTTGAGATGCTTGGATGCTAATCAGTCCAAAGTAGCTACAGGAGAAGTCCATGAGGGGCTCTGTGGCACTCATCAGTCAGCCTAGAAGATGAGTTGGATGCTCAAAAGAGTAGGTTTCTACTGGCCGACTAGGACTGAGGATTGTTTTAAATATTATATAGGGTGTGAAGCATGTCAAAAGTTTGGTAATATTCAATGAGCTATTGCATCGCTACTTAATCCTATTATCAAACCATTGTCGTTCTGAGGTTGGAGTCTAGACTTCTTCGGCCAAATTCATCCTCCCTCTTCAAAAGGGCATCGATTCGTGTTGATGGCGACAGACTACTTCACCAAATAGACCGAAGTTGTGCCTCTCAAGAATATGACTCACAATGAGGTAATCAATTTTATCTTGAAGCACATTATACATAGATTCGGTATTCCCCAAACTCTCACTACAGATCAGGGTACTTCGTATGTTGCCAAAGAAGTGAGAGACTTTGCTAAATTTTATGGTATTAAGTTGATAAACTATTCACCATACTACGCTCAGGCCAATGGTCAGGCCAAGTCTAGTAATAAAACTATGATCAGGCATATTAAGAAGAAAATTGAAAAGTTCCCTAAAAGATGGCATGAAGTGCTTTCTAACGTATTATGGGCTTGTAGGGTCGCAAAGCACGGTGCTACCAAAGTTATTCCATATGAGTTAGTATATGGGCAAGAAGCCGTTCTACCAGTAGAGGTGGATCTTGGCTCTTTAAGATTTCATAAGCAAGATGGCTTATCGGTCAATGAATATGAAACTCTTTTAAAAGACAATTTAGAAGAAGTGATCGATAAAAGGTTGAGGGCTTTAGAAGTTATAGAGAAAGATAAAAGGCGAGTAGCTAAAGCCTACAACAAAAGAGTTAAACCAAAATCGTTTCATGTTGATGACTTGGTTTGGAAGATAATTTTACCCTTAGGCACTAAGAGCCCCAAATTTGGTAAATGGTCACCGAGTTGGGAAGGCCCTTTCAAAATAGCCAAAATCACTCCAGGTAATGCATACGTGTTAGAGTCTCTACAAGGAGAGCAGTTTCGAAGAGCTTTGAATGGCATGTACTTGAAAAAGTACTTCCCAAGTGTGTGGCAAAGCGCTTGAAAGTGTCGAAAAGCCGATACGGAAAGTATCATCCTTAGCCCGTTATGCTTTTAGTTCACTTAATTCACTAAAAGGCGGGGGGTATGTGTTGATTGCAAAAAATGGCATTAATGATCAAGATTGTAAAAATATCAATTTTGGTAATTTGGGCAAAAAATACACAAGCCCTAGTTCAGGCCAAAGCCTTATAGGGCCGAAGGCCCATCAAACATTGGGCTTCGGAGGCGTTTTAGTGGCCTGCTAGCTTCGGCCCGAAGGCCCTTCAGAGGCCTGCCTCGCCGAAGCTCCTGCCCGAGGAGCATGCTTCAGCAGGCCTGCCGAAGGCCCACTTCAGGCCAGTTTCGGAGATAGAGTTTGAGTCTGATTCTGGTTGTTTTTATCCCTAAACTTGATTAGGTCGAATCCTACCAGATTAGCTTTAGAGATAAGAAGACTACCCCTATAAATATAGGGGTGAGGCCAGTTCATTAGACCCCCTGACACAATTCAACTACAAACCCTAGTTTGAACCGTACATTTACTTTTCATTTATTTTCCTATACTACCTTCGTGGGTTTGCATGGAAGCCCTCCGCCGGCCACGTCGAAATAGTGATAATCCATGTTACTTCACTCATGAAGTACCCGTTAATCTACGTAACAGATTGTTATCGCCTTGTTACTTCGTCTATGAAATATTCATTAATCTATGTAACAAATTGCAACCTTCGTTTCCCTATTGCAACACTTAGCAGATTCGGTCTCTAGGCCGAATTGGCACTTGATCTCTGTTCTGTTGCAGGTTTTCACGCTCAAAGCCCCTCCGCCGGAGGTGTCCGAAGCCAGGAAACTGGTTTTGGAGGCTGCCAGAACACCCTTCGGTGGAAACCCTACTTTGAATACCTGTGTTGGACCCGTAACGCGGTTGTCGGTCTGACCAAGTCCCGCACGCTAGAGCGCTCCGCAGTAGGCTTCGTCGCATCAGGCTTTGTCATGCCTATACTTCGCGACGGATGAAGTCACGCCAACAAGTTGCGTTGGACTGTTTTGTCGTGTCAGAGACTTCGCGCCGAACACAGCTGTTCGGAGGTGATTTCGTGTCGAGATATGTCCGGAGCCCACCTTCGGACAGATCGATCCGAACGCCGAAGGACCCCCTTCGGCGAAGCCCTTCGCACCAGACACCGAAGGCCTCCTTCGGTGAACCCTTCGCACAATACACTTCGAATCAGTTAGACTACGTTCAGGTGGCTGGTTTATTTTATTTATATATTTCTTTCTGCTAATTGGATTATTTCTATGTGATCTGATTACCTAGCAACTCCACCCCTTTGCCACTGTTAAGGGTAGTCAGAACGCGATGTTGGTGTTGTGTGACGCTTAGTCTTGTCCCTAAGTATCCGCACACTTTTGGATTGTCGAACTGACCCAAGTGCGAGGGCACGTTTTCGTGTCAACGGCTAGTTTTTAGACCGATAAAGATGATTCTCGATCACAATCTAGTATTGTGTTCTACCTCAATGGAGGCGTAGTGAGATGGAAAAGTTCCAAGCAATAGATGTGGCTGATTCTACAATAGAAGTTGAGTATATCCCATCTTCAGAAGCTGCGAAGGATGTCGTTTGGATCAGAAAGTTTATTTCTGAGTTTTGTGTTGTCCTGAGTGTGTCCAATCTAGTGGACCTCTATTGTGATAATAGTGGTTCCATTGCGCATTCCAAGGAGCCAAGGTCACACCAAAAGTCCAAACATATACTTCGGTGATATCACCTGATCCGCGATATCACAAAGAGAGCTGATGTGAAGATTTGCAAGGTCCACACGGATTTGAACATAGCAGATTCGTTGACAAAATCTCTTGCAAGGAGCACCATGGGTATTAGATACTCGCGTGGTTGAGTCATGCATATGTGGAATATGTTAGTAGTGTCTATGATAATGTAAAAGGATAATTGTTATCTTGTTACTTGAATAAATGTCGTTTACATTTAATTAATGAGTTGATGACTTGTTATGTGAGACTATTTGTTTTACAGTGATATTGTTCAAAAAGAATCCTTAATCTTGTCATCATGTGGGATAGTGATGAAACATAGATTAGCACATCTGATTGATTGATGATCACGTTTCACATATCATAAATATAGAGATGTCAAATCAGTAATGTGGACACATGTTGGAGAACATTGTGTTGGATAGACCCACTTGAGATACTGTTGGGATTGATATTGTAATGTGCCATCAGTTTTCATCTCAAATGGTGTACCTGTAGAGTCCTCATACTTGAGATCATCATTTGATTCTAAAATGTGTAGTGACACACTTAGATGCTTCATAACGCTATTTCGAAATAGGGTAGTCATAAGGGTTGTTTTTAGGTGTGTTGTGAAAAATGTCGTGGGATGTCAGCATACAAGATGAAATTTACCCCTCCTAATAATGGGAGAGACGTCTTTATTCCACTCGAGGTAGTCGGATTGGAAAAGTGCATGTCATACCATTATGACTAAAGAGTTAGTCATGATTTAAATCCGATACTTGTTCGAGTGAAATATCGAGCTATCCAATAAGCGTGACACGAATCTCACCTTGAGCTTGACTGATGTCGTGTGGTAAAGAGACTTGTGCATGCATATATCAAGGTTCAGTGAAAAATTATTTTGTTCGCTTTCAGGGGTCAATATGTGTTGCTAGGTACCAGCTTTTGATCAGTGAGCCGGAAATGGTTTCCAGCAAGCAATTGTTAGTGTATGAACCTATCGGGTCACAAACTAAAGGGGATGGATTAAGAAACATGCAAAGAATTGGTTCTTGTGCAAGTGGGAGATTGAAGGAATTGTGCCCAAGAAAATTCTGGTTGGATCAGAAGTTCTGATTTGGAATCTGAGGTTTTGATTATTTTCTTAATTGGAAACAGAGATCTCAAATAGGAAGTTCCAAAATGGTATCGGAAGTTCCGATAATTTATTGTTTGTGAAACAGAGAGCTCAAATCGAAAGTTTTGATAATATCTAATTTAGAGACAGAGAGTTCTAACTGAAAGTTTTGATTCGGAATTGCACTGATCGGAAGTTCTGATATGGGTATTGGAAGTTCCGATGCTACCTAAAATTGCAGACTAAGAGCCCTAATCGGAAGTTCTGGTCCCAAGCTCGGAAGTTCTGGTCACAAGATTAGAAGTTCCAGTCCTATGATCGGAAGTTCCAAGGTAGACAAAACAGATTAGATCTATTAGGCCTTAATGTGGATTGGGCCACGGGTCTCACCTCTATATAAAGTGAGGAGGAGGAGGTCTTGGACATCATATTATTCATTGTTTAGATTAGATCTAAACCCTAGAAACCAAGAACCTCTCCTCTCCCTTCCTTTATCTCAAGAGTTGAGAGTGAGATTTCTCCTGAATCACACGAGCGGTGCTAACACACCGGTGTAAGATCAATATCATGCATATACGTGTGGATACCGTTGTAGGACCGAAAGTAGCGACCAGAGGGGGGTGAATGGGCGCCTAAAAATTCTTTCGAATTAATGGCATGTTCCCAATACCCAACGCACCTCAAAAGACTGAGCAGCAAAGTATGAACAGATTGCCTAAGTCTAAATATATCTAGCCTAGAAGCAACAGATGACAAACACAGAGAAACACCAAAGCAGTGCTACTAGGGAGATAAACCAGGATATTCAAGACATGGCAGGTTAGACTTCTCAATGGATGATCTAAGTAAAAATGAGATGAGAAGTTACTGTTCAAAACTGTCTCCTGTTCGGAACTTGGCGAAGCCTGCTTCGCTGGTCGAAGCCTGCTTCGCCGGTCGAGGTCTGCTTCAGAGGTCAAAGCCTGCATCAGGGATGGTTGTCGAAGACGAGCGAAGGTTGACAGATACGTGCCGATGGTTAGATTGGTCTAGCCTAGCTCAAGTGAAAAGAGCGAAGCAACGTACGAGAGTAACCAAGCTTGCTTCGAACATAGTACTTCGAAGCACAACCTTCGAATAGAGCTTCGAACACGACGCACAGAAAAACAACCTTCGAAAGCTAGACGAAGCCCGACACACGGTTGAAAGACCAAAACGAAGCCTACACTCTACTTTCGAAAAGACTAACTTCGAACGAACACATTTAGACCTTCGGAACAGACAGCTGCAAACTCTGAGCGAAGTCTATCAGAGAGACTAGCTTCGAAGCCTGTCGAGGTATTAACTTTGAACAGCTCAAGACAGAGAATGCCTTCGCAAAGGTTGTCGAAGTGTGTTAAGCCAACAGACAGCACAAAACCATACTTTGAAGTTAACAGCACGGAGTGAAATTGAAAAACGAAGCCCTCGAAAATGTTAGATCGAAGACTGCCTCACGGAGCTGAGGGACTTCGAACATAGAGAAGGGGCTTCGCTAGTAACAGCCAGAAAAGTGACTCAACCCTGCTTACTTCGATCCAAAAGGCTACGCAGAAAAAGCAAAACCTGAGTACTAGTGTACTGTTGCTACAGAGTAGTTGTACTACTTGCAACCAGTATGAACTAGTACTTCTCACGTGAAGAACAGAAGCATCCAGAGAAGAACATTCGTTCAGGAACAAAATAGCAGCACACAAAACGAAACTACAGTGATGTAGATTAAATGCTGCACATCAAACCAGTAGGAACGAACATTCTTCTAGAGCAGTGAGGAATCAAAACAAACTCACAAGAAAAGGAACAAAGTTCCTGGCGGCGCACGCAGGAGAGAGAAAACAACACGCAGGAACAAAATGACCCAAGGAATGATTGAAAAGTGATTTCTAGAAGGGTAGGCCAACCCTAGGGATTGGGGCCCTATTTATAGGCTGCCCAATGACCTAGAATATTCCACCAGCCCCTTAGGGTTTTTTACAGACGTAGGAATAAAAAAGAAAAGACTCAACTACCCTTAGGAATTTTTACAGACTCGGCCTAGAGATATAGATGGCTTATCCGGAAGCTAAGCTTTCGTAGCGACTACGACTTCTCTTCTGGATAGTCGGATACAAAATCAACGGTTGTTAGTTTTGCGCCGAAACTGACAAAGCCTCCACCAACTTTGCACCAGGTACCCGGATTGGGCCGGCCTGATTCCGCAGCTCTCTCAGCCCGGCAATCACTCACCGCCCGTGTACCTGAGTCAGTCCTGGTCAACAGCCCAGTGGGTCTTCTGCTGCTTCTAGCCCATGTACCCGGATTGGGCCAGCCCGACTTCGCAGCTCTCTCAGCCCGACCATCACTCGCTGCCCGTGTACCTGAGTCACACGCGACCCATGAAACAGCAGATCTCTTCTTCTTCTGTCCTCTTTGACTATTGTTGGCGTAAAAGATTACGCTAACAGGTTTCTGTAGAAAAGAAACTAACAAACGAAGTGTTTGCGAAGCAAACTGTTCTAAGCCTCCGAAAGGATAATAGCTTAGAATAGTTCGAAAGTGTGTATTGAATCACTTGTAATCGGTCCCTATTACAGGGTGAAATGGGGGGTATTTATAGGTTTAAACATTAAGGAAAAGACCTATTTACCCCTCTATTACAACCGACATTAAGGAAACTATTCAGTTTCCTTAATAGGGCTAAAATGGTAAAAGACTAATCTAATAAGATAGAAGATAAGTCTTCCATCTTAGCTGGCAGAAAAGATCCTGAAGGGCTTTGGTTCGAAGGCATACTTCGAACCAGTGTCTGTCTTCGGGCTTCGAACCAGGTTCTGGGCATCTTCGAAGATGGTCTTCGGACAATCTTCGAACTGGTTGGCTGTCTTCATGCTGCTTTGGCAATAACCCCGAAGATGAGATATTTTCCCCCAACAGTAGCCCCTCGAATACGCTTCTCCGTTTGACCTGTAATGTTTAGGAAAGCAGTATACGCAAGAAAAGTATTCATGCGTAGGGGTTAACAAATTTATATCATCTCCGAACTATGTGGAGATAAATGCTTCGGATTGGCATTCGAAGGAGTTACATTCGAAGTAACTCAGAAGTGTCTTTAGAAATACCGAAGACTTTTTAGACTTAGAAAAAATAGCCGTTAACATGTTTCTTCTAACAGAAGTTAAACGATCCGTTATTTTCGGAGGAAATAACGGGCAAGAATGCGAAAGGGCAGAACTCAAACGGTAACAAACGGAACATTTAAGCTATAAATAACGAGCCCAAAACTTACCCGATTACCTTTTCACCATTTCCTCTCAGTCAAAAGCTTTGTGAGCCCCTTGAGTTCTTGAGCCCTAGCCCTTGAGTTCTTGAGCCCTTTGAGTTCTTGAGCAACCGAGCGATCATAATGGTGAAGACCAAAGGATCTGCGCCTCCTTCGGCTTTGGCTCGGCAGCAGGCAGCCGCAGCAGCAGCAGCGGCGACATTGGCAGCGGCACCCTCGATGCAGACGGGAACATCCATGGCGGCAGGGGGGAGAAATCCCCAAATCCCCGATGACCAAGGTCTGTGTCCAGCTTCGACTAAATACTTGGATCAGTCTTTTGAGTTAGGACCCTCTACCTGCAAGAGAGAATCTTTGGCAATCACAGCAGGGGGAAAGATTAGCAATGGGGTTATGGTTCGGAGGCCGGGCAAAGAATCAATTCCATCACCAAGACCCGGAGAGGTCGTAGTGTTCGAAGCTTTTTTCGAAGCAGGCTTAGGCCTCCCTGCTGTGGATTTCTTGGCCGAAGTTCTTGACCTGTTTCATGTAACCCTCCCCCAACTGTCTCCGAATGCCGTAGCTAGATTAGCTATCTTTGAATGGGCGCTGAGAGCCGAAGGTTGTGAGGGGAGAGCTGAAATCTTTGCTGCGCTTCATAGAGCAACTTGTCAGCCGAAGACCTTCGTAGGCTCCGGAGGTGAGAAAGTAGTGGTTGCCTTCGGAAGCATCAATTTTAGGCTTCGAGACGAATATGCTCTGCGATTCCCTGCTAAGGCCATCAATGCTAGATGGTACACTGATTGGGTACTGAGGTGGTTTTATGCCGAAGTCGGAGCTAGCAGTCCTCTGGCTGGGCCCCTCAAAGAAATCCGATTCCGGAAAGAAGCCCTAGTGCAACCTGACGAAGGCCAGCTCGAAGCCCGCCTGAACCTGCTTGAAAAAGTTAGCCGAAGGCTCAGTATGCGAGACTTGGCTGAAGAATTTATCGGTCTTCAAATTCCTCCACTGATGGCCAACTGGCCTATCATCTTCGAAGATGACTCCGAAGGCGGCCTTCGCAAAATCAATTATACTTCGAGCCCTGCAGGTAACTTCGAAACCAACATGCATTGTACATATTTACTTCGAAGAAAGACTAACTCGAATTATTTTTTAGCTTCTTCAGACCCTATTACATCAGAGCAAATCGTAAGGGCTTCGGAGAAGATTCTGGGTGCTCCAACTCCGTCGGAAAAAGAATGGAGAATCAAATTAGTCGGAAGTTGGGAGCGATTTAACAGAGTATGGGGAATGCTGGAGTTAACTCCACCCCCTCTGATGGATTGGGTGCCTCAGGAGAAAGGCTCCAAGAAAAGAGTAGTTGAAGCCGGAGCTTCAAGTTCAACGAAAACTCCGGTGAAGAAGGTGGCTCGGAAGCCAAAGAATCTCGCACCTTCGGATCCTCCTCCTTCAAGCTCAAGAACCTCACTTTCTGGTTCTAAAGAGGATGAAGGTATTTTATTAGTGAAATTAATTGATGAAGATGCAGCTCAACGAAGTATTCACATTGAAGATACTGCAGGTATTCCGGAGCCTCAAGCCAACATCGAAGAAGTAAGAGCTCCGGATACCCAAGAGGAACAAATCGAAGCCCCTATGGGTGTAGATGAGGCCGAAGTACCTGCGAACATACCGGAGTCTGGAGATAATGCTGATCAACCAAGGACTTCGGTAGTTCAAGAAGATACAACTCAGGCCGGAGTTCCTGTGGACGAAGGTGGGGTCGAAGTCACTATGGCTTCGATTCCCGAAGAAGTAACGAGGACTCCCCAGGACGATGCTCCTGCAGTCCAAGATTTAGCGGCTGATTCGGATGAGGACTACACTTTTGATCCTCCGATCAGTCCAGTACTCGATCTTCCAGAGAATGTCGAAGGTAAATTTTGCATAATTCTTATCAATTTTTGCAAAATTATACAATGTATAATATTTCTGTTTTTGCAGAGCCTCCTGTTGTCGAAGTATCCCTCGAAGATACAATTCAAAGACCTTCGACAACTTCGGAGCCACAACCGGAGGTTACTCTACCGGGGCCTGGAAGAGGAAAAAGACACATAGAGCCCCTAACTGCTCAAGGATCGACTTCATCTGAGTCAACAGATGAAAGTGAATCGACTGAGGGGGGGCCATCTTCAGAAGTTCCAAGGGCCTCGGAAGAACTCTCCGGACCTTCGCTAAGCAGAGCTGATCAGAAGGCTTCAGTAATGCTTCCTCTCATAACTCCTTTTTTGGAGGAGAAAACCGGACTTGGGACTTTGGTTAAACCTTTAGGTCAAGCCAGTCGCAAAGTCGGGGAAACAGAACTGGTAGCCCTTTTAAGCAGAGCGAAGGGTTCAGAGCTTAATCTTGCTGTGGAAAGAGCAGCTTATCAGGTATAAAGCATCTTCGAACCAAATAGCAAATTATATATGAATAATTTCTTATTCCAGTTTTTCTTTTTTCTCAGCAAGCAGTCTTAGCCCGCGCTGCGGCTTTATCGAACGAAAACGAAATTGCTCAACTTCGGGAAGAGAACGAAACTCTTCAAAGAAATTTTAACTTCTCCGAAGGTCGAGTAGCTCAGATGGACAATGTAATACTAGCAGAGCGAAGGGCTAGGCAAAGCTTGGAGGCTGCGAAGAAAGAGCTCGAAGCAGAAAGAATTGTGCTTCGAGGGGAGATTGAAAGACTGCGGACGGAGGATGCTGCCAAGGGGTCTGAACTTGTAAGACTACAAGAAGAGGCTGGCCAACTCCGGACTCAGAAGAATGCTTTGACTACGGAGAATGCTAGAATCTCCGGAGTTTTAGCAGAAACGACTTCGGCTAAGGATGCACTTAATGCGGAAAAGCTCAAGTCTGAGAAGGTGGCTTCGGAGGTCATCGAGCAGATGCTAGGTGTCTTGGAGTACTTCGGTACTACTGGATCACTACCTTCGGATGACAATGTAACTCTGCTGCGCCGGCTAAAGAGGATCCAAGGAGCAGCGAAGCAAATGAAGACGGCAGGCATGCGTTATGGAGAACTCTCCGGACAAGTGTCTGCCCTTGGAATACTTCGTTACTACGAGGATTTGGGCCGAACAATCACTCCGAGCGCAGAGGGCTCCATCATCTTCGACGACGCGAGACTTTTGACCCCTTCCGAAGGCGTAGCTACTGCTTGGCGAGCCTTCCAAACTTCGTGGAGAGCCGAAGGTCGATCTGCGATCAAGGCTTGGATTGATGAAGGCCAACGCCAAAAGCAAGTTCGGAGTCAAGCTTCGAGCAGTCAGCCTCCTCCGAACCCGCAGGTTTAGGATTATTTAGGATTTTTTGATTATGTAAAGCTGATGCTTGTAAATATTTATCAATGAAAGTCTTGTTTGTCATATTTTTAGGCTTTGCCTCTTATGGAAGATATCAAAGTGTTAGAGCTTAACAGCGAACTTCGCTCACTGTGGAACACCTTCGAACTTCTAAAGAGTTATAAACGTCCTCGATTCTTTATCCCTCGAGATGACTCCGGCGTTATTGCGCCCGAAGTAATCAAAGACGTATTGTCTTATATTAAAGAGGAAGATAAAGAGATTGACGCAAACACCTCGTCTTCTGAAGACACTAATTGGTCCGAAGACGAAGGTGAAGCCCAAAATAAAAGATCTGAAGATCTTAGAAGCTGGGAAAGAAGCCCCGAGCGGCTTCGAACTTGGGCCGAGCTTCAACAAGAGCAGAAGGATTTTAGAGCTTCGAAGGGGAGGAAGAGAGTTAAGCGCAAAGTTTTTAGAACTTCTGATGTTGGAACTAGTCGTTCCACCCCTAGCTCTCGGGACCGAAGAGGTCTCCGATTCCTTCTTGGTATAGATACCAATTTTTCATAATGTAATCTGTAAATACATTTATTTCGATAATGAATGCCGATTTAAAATTGTCTCCATATTACTAGCCCCTCTTTGGGTATAAGCAACTTCGAACTGTATTCAAAGATGGTTATGCGCAAAGGAAAGACTTCGGAGTACAATTTTTTGGGGGTTCGGAGCCCCTCTGTCATTTAAAGATCTTTTGAAATCTTATGAAATTTCTTCGACTTTTTATAGTCAGAAGAATGGTAACTTGGTACCTTTGTTTAACGAAAGAAATCAATTGAGATAACTTCCAGGACACTTTAGTGTCTTAAAAAATTTGTCACTTTGGACTTATATGAACAAACATTCGAAGCTCATGGCTCAAATGTTATTTTGCTTTAGCCACCTTCGGCTAATTTTGCAGAAGTCTACCAGCCGGAGCTTGGACTTCGCAGAATTTGGCCACCTTCGGCTCTTTTTTGCAGAAGTCTACCAGCCGGAGCTTGGACTTCGTAGAATTTGGCCACCTTCGGCTCTTTTTTGCAGAAGTCTACCAGCCGGAGCTTGGACTTCGCAGAATTTGGCCACCTTCGGCTCTTTTTTGCAGAAGTCTACCAGCCGGAGCTTGGACTTCGCAGAATTTGGCCACCTTCGGCTCTTTTTACGGATGTCTGCAAGCTGCAGCTTGGACTCCGCAGATTTTGGCCACCTTCGGCTCTTTTTACGGAAGTCTACCAGCCGAAGCTTGGACTCCATAGAATGTGGTATTGGCTCTTTTACGGATGCCTACAAGGTATCAGCTTGGGCTCCGGATGGATTTCAGCCACCACACCGGAGGCTTCGACTTTATGGGTACGAAGTCCGGAAATACAACCCAGCTTAATGACACTTCCCTCTCGATCGACTTCCGTCCCAGCGCGTCCGCTCGGGAAACTAGGAGTGTCAAGGGGAAGGCAACCATCAGGGTGTATGCTTTATTAATTTAGAGGTGATTACAAGCGAATTACAAGGAGCCCTTATGCGAAGTATCGCTTTAGGTGCTCTGCATGCCAAGTATGTGCTAACTCTTCACCTTCTAAATTAGCTAATTTAAATGAACCAGGGCATCCTGAGCGGACAATTAGATATGGACCTTCCCATTTATTGCCTAACTTCCCTGGTGCTATAATGCTTCGTAGAACAAGATGACCCGGCCTTAACTCGCTGAGCTTAACCTTCGGGTCATACCAAGTCTTCGTCTGCTGGTGATATTTTGATAAATTAGCTACAGCTCGAAGTCTTGTTTCTTCTGACAAATCTAACGAAGCTTGTCTCTCTTCTTCGATGTCTGGTTCGGTGCTGCGAAATGATCCTCCTTTGAGCTCCGTTGGAGTCATAGCTTCATCTCCGAATAGCAGTCTGAACGGAGTAAAACGTGTGGACCTTGTTTGCGTAGTCCGAATGGACCACAGAATCTTCGGAAGCTCTTCGGTCCACAGTCCCTTTGATAATCCTACTATTCTTAGATTTAGCCCTGATAAAATATTTCCATTGGCTCGCTCAACGGCTCCATTCGACTGAGGATGTCTCACTGCAGCAAAACATAGTTGAATGCCTAGGTCTTCGCAAAACTTCCTGAAGGGTTCTGCGTCGAACTGTGTTCCATTATCAACTGTGAGATATCTAGGCACTCCGAACCGGCAAATAATATTCTTCCAGAAGAATTTCTGTACATTGTTCGAAGTGATAGCTGTTAAGGGCTCTGCTTCTACCCACTTAGAAAAATATTCAATAGCTACCACTGCGAACTTCAGATTTCCCTTTGCTAACGGAAAGGGACCAATTAGATCCATACCCCATCTGGCCATAGGCCATACCGGAGCTATGACTTGAAGAGCTGTTGGTGGGCGATGACTCCGTCGACCCATCCACTGGCATCCTTGACAAGTGCGGACCAAGCTCTCCGCATCAGCTGTTATTGTGGGCCAATAAAGCCCCTGGCGAAGTGTTTTTCCTGCCAGTGCTCTAGGGGCTAAATGACTTCCACAAAGGCCTTCGTGAATTTCTCGAAGAATTTCTTGGCCTTCGGCTTGAGATATACATCGGAGTAGAGGGGAACATACTCCGGCCTTGTATAATATACCGTTGATTAACTGATAGTTTCTTGCTCTGAGCTTTAATCTTGACAATTGGGGCTCTTCGGGCAAATTTGTTCCTCCTTGCAAGAGTTCTATGATCGAATCTTTCCAATCTGCACTAGGAATGCAGAGAATCTCTGCAAAAGCAACTTGTGTTACCGAAGGTACATTGAGCTCCTCATAGAAAGCTTCGTCAGGCACATCCACAGCTCCGGCAGCAGCCTTCGCTAAAATGTCCGCTTGCACATTTTCAGCTCTTGGTATACTCTGAATGGAAATACCCTTGAAATGTGCTTCGATCTTGCGGATTTCTTCCAAGTACTTTGCAAGCTGTGGATGTCGGACTTGAAAACTTTTGTCTACGTGCCCTGCTACTATCTGAGAATCTGTTTTTATAATTATCTTTGTAGCCCCTAGAGCACGTGCTTTCCGGAGTCCCAATAAAATTCCTTCGTACTCCGCTATATTATTGGTAGACTTAAAGTTGAGTCTTGCGGAGTACATTGCTCTTTGCCCTGACGGTGAAATCAATACTGCCCCAATGCCTGCTCCGGATGCTTGGAAAGCCCCATCGGAGTAAATAGTCCAAACTCCGTCATCTGATTTCTCCGGAGTCAACTTCGTAGGTGGAGTCCACTCTGCTACGAAGTCTGCTAGGACTTGAGATTTGATAGCTGTCCTTGCCAGGAAAGATATGCCGAAGGGTGCTAGTTCTACTGCCCACTTTCCAATCCTTCCAGTGGAATCTTTGCTTCGGAGCATATCTCCTAAAGGATATGAAGTTGGTACAATTATATTATGAGCCAAAAAATAATGTCTTAGCTTCCTCGAAGCCATTATCAGAGCATAAACGAACTTCTCAAGTTCAGAGTATCTTGTCTTCGCTCCTGACAATGCTTCGGATACAAAATAGACAGGATTTTGGACCAACTTCCCATTGATATCCGCTTCTCTGACGAGGACTGCGCTGACAGCTGAACCTGTAGCTGCAAGATACAGAAGTAGGGTTTCGTCCGCAATAGGCACCGTAAGTGTAGCAAGATTGCTGAGATAATCTTTAATATCTTCGAAGCTTTTCTGACACTCCGGTGTCCATGCAAAATCTTCGGACCCTTTCAAAGCTTTAAAGATTGGCAAGCTCCTCTCTGCAGACCTTGATAAAAACCTGCTAAGTGCGACCAGACGTCTAGTCAGCTTTTGCACTTGCTTTAAATTCTCCGGAGGAGCCATCTTCTGCAGCGCAGTTATTTGAGTAGGGCTAGCTTCAATTCCCCTTCTTGAAACTAAGTACCCTAACAACTTTCCAGCCTTAGCTCCGAATATACATTTTTCGGGGTTAAGACGGATCCCACATGCCCGAAGGCTATTGAATGTTTCTGCTAAGTCTAGGTTATGTTGGTGCTTTAAAGCACTCTTTATTACAATATCATCCATATAGGCCTCCACATTGCGACCTAGTTGATGACCTAGAGCCTTAGCAACTAATCTTGAAAAAGTAGCCCCGGCATTTCTTAGGCCGAAGGGCATTCTTACATAGCAGAAGACTCCCGAAGGAGTTACAAAGCTCGTCTTGATTTCATCTTCGCGCTTCAACCATATTTGATGATAACCGGAATACGCGTCGAGGAAGCTTAGTAACTCCGAACCTGCAGTGGAGTCAACTAGTTGATCAATTCGGGGCATGGGGTAGGGGTCACGTGGGCACGCTTTATTCAGAGATGTGAAATCAATGCACATGCGCCACTTCCCGGAAGACTTCTTCCTGACGAAGAATGGGTTGGCTAACCATTCTGTATGGGCCACTTCTCTGATAATCCCAGCCTTCAACAGTTTTTCAACTTCGTCCTTAGCTAGAGCAGCTCTCTCTGCGGACATCTTTCGGAGCCCTTGTCGAACAGGCCGGGCCTTCGGGTTTACAAGCAAACTGTGCTCAATAATATCCCGATCGACTCCGATGATATCTTCGTCAGACCAAGCGAAGACATCCAAATTTTCTTCTACGACCTTTTCCAAGGAAGCTGCAACTTCAGGAGGTAAATCTTTACCAAATTGAAAAGTGTATTCTTTACCATCTTTAACAATGATCTTTGTTGCAATCTCTCCTTCGGGACTTGGTCTTGGAAATGACTTCTTCGAAGCTTCGGAAGAGGCTGAAAAAATTTCTTCATCATTTTGAACACTGTTTACTTGCCTCGGATCAAGAGGAGGACCGTGACCATATTCTGCCCTCCGAGCCATGGCTTGATCTCCGAAGATTGTCAGGACTCCTGATTGTGTGGGCATCTTCATGCACAAGTAGTTGTGATGCGCCACAGCTCCGAACTGATTCAACATGCCTCGTCCGAAGATGACATTATAAGCATACGGGGCATCTACCACATCAAAGATAACTTCTTCAGTTCGGGCTAGTAAACCTTCTCCGAAGGTTACTTCCAGGCCTATCTGGCCGAGTACATCAAGCGGAGGTCCTGCGAAGCCTTGCAGAGGACGAGCCGCTGGGAGAAGATGCTTCCGGGAAATGCATAACTGATCGAAGGCTTGCACAAAAATGATATCTGCCGAACTACCTCCGTCAATTAGCACCCTTCGGACTTCAGTCCCTGCAATATCAGCAGTGATAACCAATGGAACTGCATGCGGGAACTTAATACCAGCTGCATCCTCCGCAGAGAAAGATATTGGAACATGAGACCACTCCGGCATTGCAGCTGCAGATGACGAAGTCCCAATGTGGCCTACTTCTCGAACGTACTCTCTTCGCTGTCTCTTGGACATGCTTCCGAGGGTACCTCCTCCGGAGATAGGGAGAACTACTCTCTTCCCTCTATCTTGCCCTTCCTCTTGCTTCGGAGGTGGCATAACATTGGCCACCGGAGGGTGCCTTGCAGCATCAAAATTTTCTATCCGCGCCACAGCCTGGACCGGCTTCCGGGCGCACTGCTGCTGCTGGACTTCGGTCGGTACTACCTCGACCCGAAGTTCTCTCCAAGTATTCTCCCCGAAGGGTAAGAATAGCCTTGCAGGTGTCAGTTGCATGGCTTCGATTCTCTCCATGAATACAGCAAAAAAGGGTCTGGCCCTTGCCAGCCGTTTTCCCTGGCGGCCTCCAGCCGCTGGACTTGTTCCCCGCAGACTTGAACTGTGGCATGGGGGGCACGAAGGTGCCCTGAAAGTTACTTATAAACTTCCTCTTCAACTGTGGCCAGGAAATGATTGATCCTGGCTTTAAAGACCAGAACCATCTCAACGCCACTCCTTGAAGAGCTAATGGGAAGCACTTCGCCATAGTCTCTCTGTCTCCGCCGCTAGCCTCAATCGCTAGGGCATAAGAACGCGCAAACTCACTGGGATCTTCGTCTCCGGCATACTTGCAGAGCTTCGAAGTTTTGAACTTCGGATCGAAGCGAACCTTCTGAAGCTCAGGATGCAACGGAGATTCATTGTCGTAAGAGGCGTTCTCCGGGGCTTCGGGATAACCAGGATCGTCGTCTTCGGGCACTTCGGGGATAGCTGGGGTGGCTTGAGAGCGAAGTCTGTTCGCAGCCTCTTGTCGCCACCTCGCTACCTCAGCTTGAAGATTGGCCATTTGAGTGGCCATGTCTCCAAGGCTATCTTCATCTCCTCCGGAAGGACCTTCCGGGTCTTGAGAACTGGTATGATCAGTTCGAATCGGAATGGAGGGTGGCGGAGTGGCTCCGGGCGGTCGGAGTATGGAAGGGGTTGGCGGAGAGGTTTCGTATCCTCGAGGGATAGAAGCCCCTTGCGGAGTTTGAGGTGGAGGGATAGTCGAAGACCCTCCGACTTCGACCGTGTCGAAGGGTATCTCTCCGGAGATCCGAGAGGACCTCCGAGTGGGATTGCGAGGTGCGCTCCGCTTAGGAGGCATGACGTAAGAAATTGGTAGAGAACGAAGTTTTTTGAACTAAGTTCCCCACGGACGGCGCCAACTGTTGGCGTAAAAGATTACGCTAACAGGTTTCTGTAGAAAAGAAACTAACAAACGAAGTGTTTGCGAAGCAAACTGTTCTAAGCCTCCGAAAGGATAATAGCTTAGAATAGTTCGAAAGTGTGTATTGAATCACTTGTAATCGGTCCCTATTACAGGGTGAAATGGGGGGTATTTATAGGTTTAAACATTAAGGAAAAGACCTATTTACCCCTCTATTACAACCGACATTAAGGAAACTATTCAGTTTCCTTAATAGGGCTAAAATGGTAAAAGACTAATCTAATAAGATAGAAGATAAGTCTTCCATCTTAGCTGGCAGAAAAGATCCTGAAGGGCTTTGGTTCGAAGGCATACTTCGAACCAGTGTCTGTCTTCGGGCTTCGAACCAGGTTCTGGGCATCTTCGAAGATGGTCTTCGGACAATCTTCGAACTGGTTGGCTGTCTTCATGCTGCTTTGGCAATAACCCCGAAGATGAGATATTTTCCCCCAACAACTATCGTTGACAATGACTCATCACTTCTGGAGCCATGAGGCCCACGCTATTCAGCATGGCTCCTCAATCTCCCCCTTGATGAGTGCATTGTCAACACTCCTCTTCTTCAGCTCTTCAGCACCTGCGAACAAATGTGGAAACACGAAAACAAAGCACAAGAAAAACAAAGAAGAAGAAAATAAGGTAAAGTTTAACCCTAATGACCAAAAGTCAAACAAAAGCACGAAGCGGTCATTATGGTTAACCAAGGGTAAAAGCTCAAAAACGAGTGCAATCTCAGGAATATTAACAAGGATATCAAAAGAGTAAGCGAGACAAAAACTCCCCCTCAAACTCTTATCAAAACATTCTCCCCCTTGTTGACAAGTGAACTCATCAAGCACTCGAAAAAGAGACAAACTCCCCCTTAAATGCAACTCCCCCTCAAATTATGCGATGAATGCAACTGGGGTGCTAGTGGAGTGAGTAAAGCATGCTTCTCAGATATGATTGACAGCAATTACAAAATCTAATAGATACAGCAAAATACATAATGTCTAAGACACATGGCATGATCAGTGCAACAGATGATATCTAAAGAAAGTCATCTGCACGCATGTTCTAGTTTTCGCAAACAAAAGGATCACCACATTTTCCAGTTAACAAGCAAAGTAAAGCATGAGATGCAAAGGCTAACTGATATCTACCCAGATAAACATTGTCCACAACAAAGTGCTTTAGCAAACTTGTTATCATTTCAATTTTCAGGCTTTTTCTTTTTCCTTTTTTCATTTTGCCAGTGGTTATTTGCATGTCAAACCTTATGCTGACTGACCAAGTCAAGCCTAGGCCAGAACTAGACCATCAGAAGGTTAAGACATTGGTCTTGGCATACATTACATTGTCCTAGTTCTTACCAAAGTGCGATGGTACGCAGTCAAGAACAATGCAATGCGACAAAAACAAACCCACCTGGATCTTTTCAAATCATGCATAAAAAGGCATGGAATTTTCATTTTTATTGATTTTTATCATTTTTATAGCACATATCCATGTTTTAAAGCAGAAAGATGTCCAAGTTGCATGTTTACATCTAAGTCAGGAACTAGCTACAAGGCATTTAACAGATAGCAAGAACATTCAGCCTACGCATGCTAGTTAACAGAAGCAATGGTGATCATTTTTCAAGTTGAAAGCGTAAAAGCCATGCATATGACAGATATTAGACATATCAAGTGAACTGAACCAAAGCATGATCAATGACAAGTATTCAAAAGCATGTACCAGCTAGAATAAGTAAAGCAGTTCAATCATATAACAGAAGCAGCTCTAAAGTGTGATATGTGAATATGCAAGATATGAACACACACAAAAAGACTCAAGAAAAGAGTAAAAGAAGAAATAAAACTGACGCAAAATATCCTAGAAAGGATACATAACACCCAAATCCCCTCGTAAACGCTCAAAGGTAGACTGATCTAGGGGTTTGGTGAAAATGTCAGCCAACTGATTATGGGTATCAACATGAACAAGGTCAATTGACACCTTTCTCATATTGATCCCTCAGAAAGTGAAAGCGCATATCAATGTGTTTGGTTTTTGAATGGAGACAAGGGTTTTTCCCTACACTAATAGCACTGGTGCTGTCGCAAAACAATGGAACCCTGGTAGGAAAGAACAACCCAAAATCTCGCAGAGTGGAAATCATCCAAACCAACTGTGAGCAGCAGCTAGCAGCAGCTACATACTCAGCCTCAGTGGTCGAAAGAGCAACTCAAGATTGCTTTCGAGAAGACCAAGAGACAAGAGAAGAACCAAGAAACTGGCAAGTACCGGAAGTCGACTTGCGATCCAACCGGCACCCACCAAAGTCAGCGTCCGAAAAGCCAGATAAATCAAGAGAAGATGATGCTGAATAGTAAAGACCAAGATCAGGCGCATAGGTAAGATACCTGAAAATTCGCTTGACAGCCTGCCGATGAGACGCGCGTGGTGAAGACTGGAAGCGCGCGCACAGTCCCACGGCGAACTGTATGTCTGGCCTCGTCACCGTCAAGTACAGCAGCGAACCGATCATCCCTCGAAACTCTCTCTCGTTGACCTTGACGCCGCTCTCGTCCTTGTCCAGGCCCCCAGATGTACCCATTGGGGTCATCTGAGGCTTCAGCTCTCCACCAAAGTCGAATTTCTTCAACATGTCCCAAGTGTACTTACCCTGGTTGATGAAGGTGCCGTCCTTGGTCTGCTTGATCTAGAGCCCTAGAAAGTACTTGAGCTCACCCATGAGGGTCATCTCAAACTCATTGTGCATCTGCTCAAAAAACTTGGACACAAGATCATTAGTAGTACCGCCAAAGATAATATCGTCCACGTAAATCTGAGCAATTAAAAAATCAGGAGCATCTCTGAGCAGAAAGAGAGTCTTATCCACAGAACCCATCACAAAGCCCTTCCCCAACAAAAACTGCTTTAACTGGTCATACCAAGCCCTGGGGGCTTGCTTTAACCCGTATAAAGCTTTTTGCAATTTAAAAACATGTCGAGGGAACTTGGGGTTCTCAAAACCGGGGGGCTGCCTAACATAAACCTCCTCCTCTATGTACCCGTTCAGAAAAGCACTCTTGACGTACATTTGAAAAAGCTTAAAACCCTTCGAAGCGGCAAAAGCTAAAAGAATGCGAATGGACTCAAGACGGGCAACAAGAGCGAAGGTTTCTTCAAAATCAATACCTTCCTTCTGGCAGAAACCATGGGCAACTAGTCGAGCTTTGTTGCGCACCACAACCCCATCTTCACCTTGCTTATTTTTGAACACCCACTTGGTGCCTATGGGGTTGCATCCGGGTGGCAACTCAACCAGTGTCCAAACCCGATTGCGGACAAAATTTTCAAGCTCTTCTTGCATGGCATTAATCCAATTAGAATCAGAAAGAGCATGAGAAACGTCTCTGGGCTCAAAAGATGCAACAAAAGCAGATTCAGCAAACACAGCAAGAGAGTCAACAGACGAACGCAAAGTTCTTGTAGACACATCACCGATGATGAGCTCTGAGGGGTGATCACGCTGAACTGCTCGGGATCCCTGGTGATCTGATGTTACCTCACCGGAGTCAGCAGCTGGCACCTCTGGACTCGACTAAGGGGGCTCGATCGAAGTGGAAGAAGTGATCAGAGGTCCGCCCTCATCCTCAGTCGAAGTCTCAGAAGGTGTGGGCTTTGCGGGGGGTGCAGAAGGCCCACCCTCATCAGCAGCTGGAGTATCCTCATCTTCCTCGAAGATGGACTCTCCGAGCTCACCATCACCAGACAGCTCAAAAGAAGGATTCAAAGAAGGCAAGGACTCATCAAAAGAAACCTCGCAAGTCTCGACAAGCTGCTGGGATTCGAGGTTCCAAACACGGAAACCTCGAGAATACAATGCATAACCAAGAAAAACTCCATCCCAGCAACGAGACTCAAATTTGTCTAAATGCCCTCCCTTCTTGAGCACAAAGCACTTGCAGCCAAACGCTCGCAAGTGGCTCACCTTGGGCTGTCTGCCAAACCGCAACTCATATGATGTCTTACCAAGGTAAGCTCTAAGAAAAATGCGGTTGGCAAGATAGCAAGCCGTGTTCATGGCTTCAACCCAAAAACACCTAGGAGTCCTGTGCTCATCGAGCATCGTCCTGGCCATCTCGACTAGCGTGCGGTTCTTTCGTTCCACAATGCCGTTCTGTGGGGGAGTGTAAGGAGCAGAAAACTGATGATCAAGACCCTGATCACTACAGAAGCTGATGAACTGAGAATTCTTGAACTCTGAGCCGTTGTCGGAGCGAATTGCTCACATCCGACCATTATTCTCATTCTTCAGCTTTAAAATCAGGTCATGAACAAACTGAAAAGTTTCATCCTTAGACTCCAAAAAGAAAACCCACGAAAATCGAGAAAAATCGTCAACAATGACAAGTGCGTACCACTTCCTACCGACTAAACGTACCCGAGCTGGACCAACAGTGTCCAAGTGTAAAAGCTCACCCGGATACGAAGTCATCACCTGAGTCACAGGTGAGTGAGAAGCGGCAACCATTTTCCCATGACGACAGGGATGACAAACTAGATCCTTCTCCATCTTAAGCTTGGGCAATCCTCGGATGAGGTCCATTGAGCTTAACCTGACTAGCAGATCAAAACTCAAATGACCTAACCTCCTATGCCACTTCCAAAGCTCAGAAGAATATCCAGCTATCAAACAGCGAGAAGGGCCAAAAGAGCTAGAGAAGTCAATTCGAAAAACTTTACCAAATGGTAAAATCTGGCAAATCAAAGACCCTCTAGAATCAAACACAGAAGAATTGCCCTTCTTAAAACGCACTTCCAAACCATACTCAAGAAGTTGCGAAACAGAAATCAAATTGAAGTTTAAATTTTTAACCAAAGCAACATTCTTCAAAGAGAAATGATCTGTAATGCGAATTGAGCCAATGCCACTTACTTTCCCTTGACCACTGTTCCCGAATGTGATGTACTCTTTGGAGCTCGGGGGAGTGAGACTGGAGAACCATCTGCGATGTCCCGTCATGTGGCGAGAACACCCTGAGTCCATTATCCAAACGTCCTCCAGTCCTCGATCCTACACAATCAGTGGTTGTAAGTGGGAGCAAATGGTCCGGCACCAGGTTTAGCAAAAGAGCTAAACCAGTGTCGAGCCATCTGCTCAAAAGACGGAAAGCAGAAATCATCATGAGAGTTTGGACCAAAACGCGGCTCAAAGCGCGGTCCTTGGTTCTACCTAAACCCTCGGCCACGAGGTCCAGGACCGTAGCCAAAACGGCTTGGAGCTCTGCCAGAACGGACACCACCAACTGGAGCACGGGCAAGAAAGCCGTCTCCTCTACCACCACCTACACGACGCGGCCTGGCCTCCAGCCTCTCCCCGCGTCGAGGAACACGCAGTCTACCACCCTGTTGGTAAAACTGCTCCTGACCACCACGAGCTCTCTCTGCTCTCTCAACCCGCTTCCTCCTGAAGCAAAACTCTACAAGATGCCCGTCTCTCTGGCAATACTCACAATGATAGGTGGGCTTCTTGGGATGTGGTTGAGGTTTAGGGTTCTTGGGCTTGGTGGTATTAGGTGTTGTCTTCTTGGGTTGAGAGGGTCCAGGAAGAGAGTCTAGAGAGGTGTGGAGGTGTTTGGGCTTTGGAACCCAGATAGGTTTCTTGGGTGGAGCTTTGGGTGGTTCATGAATTACTCCATCCTTGGGCTGACAAGCCTGGGAAGACTCAGTGGAGTGATTCTTGGGGTATCTCTGCTCAGGAGTCATTTTACTCCACTCCACTGCCCGGCTAATGGCACTCTCAAAGTCAGCCTTGGTGTAGGTGTAACCTACCCCAAACCCATCCTACCTCTTGAACTGTTGGATCATCATGCCGAGCTGTGGTTCTCTGGCACTAATCCAACTCAGGATAGAACGGAGGTAAAAGTTCTCATTCTGAGAATCAGCTAGCTAATCTCTCAAGGAAGCTAGAACCTCCACCTGAGACAAGCAGGTCTCACACTCACTCTCAACTTGGATAGATTTTTCAGCTTTCAACTTGATCAATTCAAATCTAAGAGACAGGCAGTTCTCACAGACAGTGGATGGAAATGATAATGTCTCAAGCTCTAGCCTAGTCTGCGCAAGCTCAGCTCTCAACCTCTCCAAATCACCCAAATGCTCATCGCCCTTGGATTTCAGCTCAGCTAAGGCAGCTAGATGAGATGGACAATCAACACAGGGTGCGACGACAGTGGCTTGAGCATCTTTTAGCTCCAGCTGAGCGCTTTCAAGCTCAGTGGCCAAAGCGTCCCTCTCATCAACCCTTTCTGTGTACTTGGACCTCAAAGTCGACAAGTCACATAGAAGCACCTCACACTTCGAGCACTCACTGCTATCACCCAAGAAGGGGGAAGAAGATAGACTCTCAATTCTGCCATTGGCTATGGCAAGCTGTTGGACCGGAAACGGCGACCAGAGGGGGGGTGAATGGGAGCTTTTAAAATTTCGGGCTAAAAACTTAGCCTTCGGTTCTGTTCTGTCTTCTGCGGAACAGGCTTCGAACACTACCTTCGAAGGTCTGGTTCGGAGGTACTTCGACACCTTCGAACACAGACTTCGGAGGAGCAAAAGTTCGAAGTCAAGAAGACTTCGCTCCACGAACGACCCTCGAAAATCTACTCTGCTAAGCCAGTGCAGGCTCCGCACACGAGGTGCTTCGAGCAGGCTTCGCACTTCACCCTTCGCAAGAGTGGACAGCCCTCTGAGGACTTCGACCAAGTACTTGGCGACAGCAACTGGTGCTGGGCTTCGTACGCGAAGGTCTACACGCACACAAAAGGGACTATGCTAAAGGCTTCGACACAAGAAGCAAAACGGGCCTCGGTCAGGGCTACGCTAGTAAGCATCGAGGTTACACCTCCTGTTACACAGAGCGAGTGCACACTGACAAAGCACACCACGCACGAAAAACTACCTTCGCCTCAACAGGCTTCGGTGCACTAAACTAGCGAAGTATGCAAAGCTAGCTCAAGCAAAAAGCACAAGAAAAACAGGGCTTCGCCGCTTGAACAAGGAACACTGAAAATAAATTGAACTCAGAATGAATACAGCGAGGTCTGTCTACAGGAGCTCAACAGTAAATGCTCAAAGTGTTAAATGTTACCTACCGAGCCCCCATATTTATAGCCCACGGCTTCATCCTAAGGAAGTGACTACAATACCCCTAGGGTTTACAACTGATTTGTCTCTACAGTACTAAGGGGTACAAAAGGTAGTCCACCTTTATTCTGGAGGCTTCTCTGTCAGCTGCAGAGGGGACAGTGTCAGCCTTTTTCAGAACAGACAGTGTCAGCCTTTACAGTGTTGACTTCTGGAACCTCCCTTCGCACCGGAGGGTGCGGTAGCTTCGGCGAGAAGCCTGCAGCCTGTTGGCCTTCGCTCCGCCGAAGAAGTCCTTCGATACAGTGACGGTTTTAAGCCGAAGCCGTCAAAGCCCCTTGGGTCTTCGCACCACCACCTCCGGAGTGGATCACCACAGCTTCGCAGCTACTCCGAGCTCGAACACCGTCCGTCCGTGTACCGAAGCCATGCATGGCCGAAGCACCACAAGTCATCCTCACTCCGAAGCCCCACCTTCGGAGTACCACCCTTCGAAGTCCCTCCTTCGTCCAAGGCCTCCGCATGAAGCATTCCATGAGCACTCCGTCGCAGTGCCTCTCCCCGAGCACACTCCACGACGAGCCTCACCCGGACCATGCCTTCGATGCGCCTTGACTTCTGAGACCTTCGTCGGGTACCTTCGAGTGTCTCCCTCCGGAGCACACTTCGAACTCCTTGCCTCCGCAGAGGACTTGATCCACCAACTCCGAAGTCACTCCATCCGGAGTACCTTCGAAGTGCCTCACCTCCGAGGACTTTGTCTCGGAGTACCTTCAGCCGGAGCCACGCTCCGCACTCTCTGCCTTCACCTGGCACGCCTCGACCCGAGGACCGACCCGGACCACCTTCGCAGCCACCGTGACGGAGCTCCCCGCTCCCCTGGCATCAAGCCTCCCGCTTGACCCAGGTTCACCTGGCTCGAACCTTGTCCGTCGCCTCCGAAGTCCCTGCGCACCACCGACAAGCAAACAAGTGTATCCAGTACTCCGGAGACCTCTCCGGGATAGCAACCTCCGGTACACACTCCGGTGTACCGCCCAAAATACCGAAGCCATCGGTACGAACCCTGTCATCGTGTACTGCCGGACCCCTCCGACAGGCACACTCCGCTGCACAGCTGCAGCAAGCAAACACCGAACACCCTTCGGTGACACACCTCCGAACACCCTTCGGAGGTACCACCTCCGAAGCCCCTCCGGAGGTACCCTTCGAACAGAGGGTAAAATCCAGTCAATCACTCATCACAAACCACCGAAACCAACCCTTGGTTTCTCAATCTCCCCCTTGATGAGTGCATTGACAACCAAATCGAGGTTCAAGAAAATTTAAAAACTTTCAGCACACAAGTGACCATAAAAACTCAAAAAGAGCCAAAGCATGTCACTTGATAAAAGAATTTTTCTCCCCCTTTCTCAAAAGAGTAAAAGCCCTTTTTGGCAAATCTCCCCTTGATAAGAACTCCCCCTGAGTTAAGCAAATTTTTCTCCCCCTTTATGTCAAAAACTCTCCCCCTTCTAAAAATTATGCCTTCTTGCGGCAGAGAACATAGCACACCTCTCCCCCTTTGGCAATGCAAGCATCAAGGAGCATTCAAAAGATGCAAAGCTTCGAAATGAATAGAATTGCAAAGACATATAATGCAAAAATATGCCAAAATTAACACAAATGGTCATGTGCTCAGCTCAATTTAACAATCTGTGAAACAAGATGATGGCATGTGATTTTGTCATTTTGAAGTAAAAACATCACCACTTAATCAAAACAGCTAGACATGTGAAGGCTAGGACTGCGCAAAGCTAACAATTTCTACCCTTAGACAAACAAGTCTTGTTCAAAAAGGAGCTTTGAAAGCAAACTTGATGAGCAATTAAATTTGTTGTTCTTTTCTTAATGCCAGGGGTTATTTGTTTGTCCACCTTATACTTTCCAATCAAGCCAAGCCTAGGCAAGAAAGCCATCTGAAGCTTAAGGCGGTGATTTTGGCATACACTACACTATCCCAGTTCAGACCAAAGTGCAATGGTAAGCAGTCTAGAATAGAGTAGTGCGACAAACAAACCCTCCTGGATCTTTTCATTTAAACCAGGCAAAACATGGATTTTTGATTTTGATTCAGATGAATGAAATATTTTGATGAATATCCATGAATAATGAACACATTTTTCAAGTTGCAAATTTTCGCATCCAAAGAACAGTGTCTTGCTGTCAAGTAGATAAAAGATAGCTAAAAGCAGTCCAGCCTAAACAAGCTAGATACAAGATTGTGCGGTGAGCAAGTTTTGATTTTAGAAAATAAAACATCATGCACAATCAATGTTCCAGACATATTTCATAGAGCTGAGCTGTCATGATTTGTTTGAATTAAACGCAGGCATATAATAGCAAAAGATGTAAGTGCAATTCCACACATAATGAGTATATGCAAGACAATTAAAATCAGCTCCCCCTCACAAAATGCCGTAAGGGTGACAAATGCCAAGTTCCCCACGCAAGTAAGCAAATCGAGAAGCATCGAGGGGTTTTGTAAAAATATCGGCAAGCTGGTGTTGGGTATCAACATATTGAAGTTCAATATCACCCTTCTCATTGTGATCTCTGAGAAAATGATACCGTACATCAATGTGTTTGGTTCTGGAGTGCTGAACCGGGTTGTTTGCAATACAGATAGCACTAGTGTTATCACAGAAAAGTGGAACACTCTTATAATCTAACCCGAAATCCCGCAAAGTGGAAACCATCCACAAAATCTGAGAGCAACAGCTAGCTGCAGCAACATATTCGGCCTCAGCCGTTGATTGTGCAACACTAGACTGTTTGCGGGAAGACCAGCAAACCAGAGACGTACCCAGAAAATGACAAGTACCAGAGGTACTCTTCCTATCAATTCTACACCCAGCAAAATCCGCATCTGAATAACCTCTAAGACATAAAGATGAAGACGATGAATACCATATGCCAAATTCAAGGGTGTGTTTGAGATACCTTAAGATGCGCTTAACCGCTTGGCGGTGCGAAGCTCGTGGTGAAGCCTGAAAACGAGCGCACAGACACACAGCGAAGTGTATGTCCGGCCTCGTGGCAGTCAAGTAGAGGAGGGAGCCGATCATGCTCCGGAACTCCTTCTGATCTACGGCTTCTCCATCTTCGTCAGGGTCCAACGCTACAGATGTAGCCATTGGAGTGGCGAGGGGGTTCGCATCGGACATGTCGAATTTCTTGAGCAGGTCCTTGGTGTACTTCGTCTGGTGGACGAAAGTGCCTTGTTTGCTTTGCTTGATTTGCAAACCAAGGAAAAAGGTGAGTTCACCCATCATCGACATTTCAAACTCCCTGCTCATGGTATCTGCAAACTCGGCAACCAAAGCATGAGAAGAGCCACCAAAGATGATATCATCCACATAAATCTGAACTAGGAGGAAATCTTTGCCATGCTTGAGAGTAAACAAAGTTTTATCAACAGAGCCCATCAAATACCCTCGCTCAAGCAGAAAAGACTTAAGTCTATCATACCAAGCCCGAGGGGCCTGCTTGAGTCCATAAAGAGCCTTATGAAGTTTAAGGACTTTATGTGGGTACCTGGGGTTTTCAAAACCAGGGGGTTGTTTTACAAAAACATCTTCACCTATGAAGCCATTAAGAAAAGCACTTTTGACATCCATTTGATAGAGTTTGAATCCCCGGGATGTCGCAAAGGCAAGCAAAATCCTAATGGCCTCAAGGCGAGCAACAGGTGCAAAAGTTTCAGTAAAATCAATTCCTTCTAGTTGAGAAAAGCCCTGAGCTACAAGTCTAGCCTTATTTCTAACAATTGTTCCATCCTCCCCTTGTTTATTTTTAAAAATCCATTTTGTTCCAATGAAATGAACATTTGGTGGAGGATCAACTAAAGTCCAGACTTGGTTTCTTTCAAAATTCTCAAGTTCCTCATGCATGGCATTGATCCAACTAGAATCAGAAAGTGCATGACTAACATCTAAAGGCTCGAAAGAAGCAACAAAAGCAGCATTAGTGAAATGGGCATGAGAACGTGTTACCCTTTGATCAAGCTCACCAATGATCTGCTCGGGAGGGTGCATCCTTTGAACATGATGTGGAGCCTCGCGGCGGGATGCAGTCTCCCCCTCAACTTGTGCGTTGGAGTGGTCCAAGATGACCGATGTTGAGGTAGTCGCTTCGGGACCTCGTGCCGAAGTAGTAGAAGCGGGGTCAGCTTCGGGGGTCGACATCGAGGGTAGTAGGGGTTCATCCTCGAATTCTCCGGGATCTTCGTCTTCGAATAAGGTCTGTTCCATGTCGTGTTCATTTGCCTGTTCAAAAGCAGAACTAACAGAGGGGGTTGATTCATCAAAAGTCACATCACATGACTCGATGACAGTGTTAGTTTCCAAGTTATAAACACGATAGGAATGACCATGAGTAGTATAACCCAAAAAGATCCCGTCAGAAGATCGCGACTCAAATTTATCCAAGTTACCACGTTTTAGGATAAAGCAGCGACAGCCAAAAACTCGAAGATGAGTAACCTTGGGCTGTCTCCCAAAACGCAGCTCATAAGACGTCAAGTTTAAAATAGAGCGCAAGAAAATTCGGTTTGAGATGTAACAAGCAGTGTTCATGGCCTCAGCCCAGAATTTTCTAGGAGTCCTATGCTCATCAAGCATCGTCCTAGCCATCTCAACCAAAGTGCGGTTTTTCCTCTCAACAACACCGTTCTGTTGAGGAACCCGCGGAGCAGAGAATTGATGTTCTATGCCATGCTCCATGCAAAAGTCAACAAAGAGACTATTTTTGAACTCGGTGCCATTATCACTTCGAATGAATTTTAATGCACCTGGGAGTTCAGTGAAAAGTCTCAAAGCCAAGCTCCGAAAGTGTGAAAACACTTCATCCTTGCTGGCAAGAAAGAAGACCCAAGAGTAGCGAGAGAAATCGTCGACAATAACAAGTACATACCACTTGCCTCCTAAAGAACTAACCCGAGAAGGACCTACAGTGTCCATATGGAGAAGTTCTCCGGGCTGTTCAGTCATCACTGTGGTGACTGGCGAATGCGAAGCGGCAATCATTTTTCCATGTCGACATGGAGCGCAAACTAAATTCTTCTCAAACTTGAGCTTGGGCAATCCTCGGATCAGGCCTAGGGCGCTCAGACGAGCGAGCAACTCAAAGCTCATATGCCCTAGTCTCCTATGCCACTTCCAAAGCTCAGAAGTCGAATGTGCAACAAGACAATGAGAAGAACCAGACGACTCTGAAAAATCAGCTCCAAAAACTCTCCCAACCCTAAAGATCTTACACACCACAACGCCATCCGAATTGAGCACTTGCGAAGTATCGCGATGAAATCGCACTTCGAAGCCCTCATCAAGCAACTGAGATACAGACAACAAATTGTATCCCAGGTTCTCAACCAAAGCAACATCTTTGAGAGTGAAGTTTGAATTAATTCTTACCACACCTTTACCTTTCACTCTACTCCTTCGATTGTTTCCGAAGGTGATATGTTCCCTTTGCTTGGTTGTGGTGAGGCTGGAGAACCAAGCTGCATCTCCGGTCATGTGGCGCGAACAACCGGAGTCCATGATCCACGTGCCCTCCAAGCCTCGACCTGTCGCCTACACATGAGAAGAACGCCTCGATCGCTCAGTGCTGGGGTGAGTAAAATAATGACGAGGCATCCAGCACTGAGTGACACGAGTAGTAGGCACAGTAAAAGTAGACGGTCTACGCACATAAAAATTAGAATGATGCAAAGTGCGAGGTCTACCAACATGCAAAGAACGGAAAGCATGTCGAGGTCTCCTACTCTGACGAGGTACAAAGCTACTCGCCCGAGGTCTACCACCATATGGAACATGGTGAACACCTCGAGGAGCAAAACCTCTCCGAGAAGCACGGGGAGCCTCGAAAACAGGACGAGAGTAATACTCAGACTCATGCATACCTAAAGATGGGTAATGCATGTCCTGATAGCTCATCGCCTGTGCACGTCGCTCATCCTTGATGCGACGGAAACAGAAACCAATCAAATGACCCGCCCGCTGACAATAAGAACAATGAAACACTCTCCTAGGGGCACTCTCATGGGTCACAGGAGCAATTCTCACAGGCTCCTTGGGTTTCTTCTGTGTGGTTTTCTTGGGAGGATTTTTCTTGGCAGGAGGAGTGGTTTTCTTTGGTGGATGGGTAGGCTTTTTGGCTGATGGGGTGTCCAACAGAGCTCTCTCTTTCTCTAGGGTGGTGGGAGAGGTAAAAACAGTTTTGGTCTTACTGTCTGAAGCTATCCTCTCAAAACCCAAACCTAGAGCTACCCCGGCTCTGTCAGCACACAACTTGGTCTTGGCCAAGAGCAAATCCATCCTACCCTTCCCTTCAGTGCATTTATTCACCACAGAAAGAAGGTATTCATTTTCGGACATGAGGTTTTCAGCTCGCTCTCTGACAGTGCCTAGCTGGTCCTTAAGGGTGATGCAAGTGTCACTAACAGGTTGCACATCCTTAGAACTACCGGCCCTCTCCAATCTAGCCTCTAAATCATGAACATGCTTATCACGTAAAGTAATGCTATCGCGTAATAAAGAGCAGTTCATGCAATCAATAATATCATGAGGTCTAGAATCCACCTCCAAAAGCTGCTTCTGTGCAGTCTCAAGCTCAGAGAGAGTTTGAGCATGTACAGAGCGCAACTGAGCAAGCTCACCCATGACAACAGAACAAGACTCACATTCAGCATCATCAAACTTAGACTTAAGCATGGCATATTCAGTAGATACAGATTCTAGCCTAAGTCTAAGGTCTTTTCTTTCTCTAGCGGCTTGCACAAGCAATCTATCCTGACCAAGCACTACTTCATTCAGCTCATCTATTTTAATTAGAAGCTGGTCAGATGATAGGTTTACCTCAGATGAGTTAAGCTCATCGCCGCTGTGATCGCTATCAGCCATGAAGCAAAGGCCGGTGAAGTCACGTCCCTTCTTGTCCTTCTTGTCCTCCTTCCTTGGGGACTCCTCCTCCTCAGAGCTCGACTCCTCAGTTGAGGAAGTGTCGATGTCGCTGAGAGCAGCAACAAAGGCTCTGGAAGCGGCCTTGGCTACTTTCTTAGCCATCTTGCCGCGCTTGCCCTTCACAAAGGGCTTCCTCTCCTTTTTGTGGAATTTGGGGCGGTCACTCTCATCTCTCTTTTTGACCTTGGGGCAATTGGCCTTAATGTGAGAGGTGTCGCCACATTCATAACAGCCACTAAAACCACTTCTCCTCTGATCCCGTCTCTCATGATGAAAGCGGGTGAACCTCCGGGCAATGAGAGCAAGCTCATCATCAGCTAGAGTATCCACCTGCTCCTTTGTGACGGAGACCAGGGAGGACAACGCAAAACCATCTGCAAGAACACAAGTGCCTGATGTGCTTGGTTCTGCAGTGGTGCCACGGCTAGTGCTGGAAACCAATGCCAATGGCTGTGGCAAAGAGCTTCTGTGCACTGCAAGAGATGCCTTGGCAATCTCTGTGGACTTCAGCTTGCTAAAGAGTTCATCACAGGTCAATGTGTCATAGCCTGTGGACTCCTCAATGCTGGATATCTTCACCTCCCATATGCTACGGTCAAGAGCATAGAGAAGCTTGATAGCCCTGTCGTGATCACTGTAAGCAAGCGTCCCGTTGGATCGCAAGTTACTCACTATCGCGTCAAAGCGAGAAAACATGGCATCTACAGATTCACCAGGTGCCTGCACAAACAGCTGATACTGTTGATTGTAGGTGCTTTGGCGCCTGGCCTTGATCTGAGCAGAGCCCTCATGAAAGACAGTGAGTGTTGTCCAAATCTCCCTAGCAGTCCTAAGGTGCTGCACCCTATCAAACTCACTCCGACTCAAGCCAATGAACAGTATGTTCCTTGCCTTCGAGTTGGCAATATACTGATCCTTTTCGGTTTGAGTGGTGCGGGTATCAGGGATGGAGTATTGTGAGTCCACAATCTCCCAAATTGCATTTCCTTGGCTTAACAAGTAAGCCTCCATGCGCACCTTCCAGTATGCAAAATCTGTCCCATCGAACAGAGGAATTTTACTGCCTCTATCCATGTCGCCAACAGATCACAAAACCGATTAAGGTCAACTGGTGATCTTAACCCGCTCTGATACCAATTGTTGGACCGGAAACGGCGACCAGAGGGGGGGTGAATGGGAGCTTTTAAAATTTCGGGCTAAAAACTTAGCCTTCGGTTCTGTTCTGTCTTCTGCGGAACAGGCTTCGAACACTACCTTCGAAGGTCTGGTTCGGAGGTACTTCGACACCTTCGAACACAGACTTCGGAGGAGCAAAAGTTCGAAGTCAAGAAGACTTCGCTCCACGAACGACCCTCGAAAATCTACTCTGCTAAGCCAGTGCAGGCTCCGCACACGAGGTGCTTCGAGCAGGCTTCGCACTTCACCCTTCGCAAGAGTGGACAGCCCTCTGAGGACTTCGACCAAGTACTTGGCGACAGCAACTGGTGCTGGGCTTCGTACGCGAAGGTCTACACGCACACAAAAGGGACTATGCTAAAGGCTTCGACACAAGAAGCAAAACGGGCCTCGGTCAGGGCTACGCTAGTAAGCAGCGAGGTTACACCTCCTGTTACACAGAGCGAGTGCACACTGACAAAGCACACCACGCACGAAAAACTACCTTCGCCTCAACAGGCTTCGGTGCACTAAACTAGCGAAGTATGCAAAGCTAGCTCAAGCAAAAAGCACAAGAAAAACAGGGCTTCGCCGCTTGAACAAGGAACACTGAAAATAAATTGAACTCAGAATGAATACAGCGAGGTCTGTCTACAGGAGCTCAACAGTAAATGCTCAAAGTGTTAAATGTTACCTACCGAGCCCCCATATTTATAGCCCACGGCTTCATCCTAAGGAAGTGACTACAATACCCCTAGGGTTTACAACTGATTTGTCTCTACAGTACTAAGGGGTACAAAAGGTAGTCCACCTTTATTCTGGAGGCTTCTCTGTCAGCTGCAGAGGGGACAGTGTCAGCCTTTTTCAGAACAGACAGTGTCAGCCTTTACAGTGTTGACTTCTGGAACCTCCCTTCGCACCGGAGGGTGCGGTAGCTTCGGCGAGAAGCCTGCAGCCTGTTGGCCTTCGCTCCGCCGAAGAAGTCCTTCGATACAGTGACGGTTTTAAGCCGAAGCCGTCAAAGCCCCTTGGGTCTTCGCACCACCACCTCCGGAGTGGATCACCACGGCTTCGCAGCTACTCCGAGCTCGAACACCGTCCGTCCGTGTACCGAAGCCATGCATGGCCGAAGCACCACAAGTCATCCTCACTCCGAAGCCCCACCTTCGGAGTACCACCCTTCGAAGTCCCTCCTTCGTCCAAGGCCTCCGCATGAAGCATTCCATGAGCACTCCGTCGCAGTGCCTCTCCCCGAGCACACTCCACGACGAGCCTCACCCGGACCATGCCTTCGATGCGCCTTGACTTCTGAGACCTTCGTCGGGTACCTTCGAGTGTCTCCCTCCGGAGCACACTTCGAACTCCTTGCCTCCGTAGAGGACTTGATCCACCAACTCCGAAGTCACTCCATCCGGAGTACCTTCGAAGTGCCTCACCTCCGAGGACTTTGTCTCGGAGTACCTTCAGCCGGAGCCACGCTCCGCACTCTCTGCCTTCACCTGGCACGCCTCGACCCGAGGACCGACCCGGACCACCTTCGCAGCCACCGTGACGGAGCTCCCCGCTCCCCTGGCATCAAGCCTCCCGCTTGACCCAGGTTCACCTGGCTCGAACCTTGTCCGTCGCCTCCGAAGTCCCTGCGCACCACCGACAAGCAAACAAGTGTATCCAGTACTCCGGAGACCTCTCCGGGATAGCAACCTCCGGTACACACTCCGGTGTACCGCCCAAAATACCGAAGCCATCGGTACGAACCCTGTCATCGTGTACTGCCGGACCCCTCCGACAGGCACACTCCGCTGCACAGCTGCAGCAAGCAAACACCGAACACCCTTCGGTGACACACCTCCGAACACCCTTCGGAGGTACCACCTCCGAAGCCCCTCCGGAGGTACCCTTCGAACAGAGGGTAAAATCCAGTCAATCACTCATCACAAACCACCGAAACCAACCCTTGGTTTCTCACAAGCTCACTCTCTAACTCATCTATCCTCTTCTTGGCCCCCTAAGCAGTTTTTCCCGATATTTCAACTCCTGACGATTTCTTTCAAGTAAATCAACGATTTCGTGTTCATAGGATGATACCTTTTCGTTGTCGTCATCGGAGTCGTCGGAGGAGCTCTTTTCTTCCTTATCCCCAAGATCCATTGAGCAGAAGCTCTTGCGGGATCTTCGGCGCTGGTGTGAATGGCTCTTCGGTCTGTCCCCGAAAGCCATGAAGCAAAGGCCCGCCGGATCATCCTTGTCCTTCCCCTTCCTGATGATGATATCCTCATCGCTTGAGCTCAATGAAGAGGAAGAAGACGTGGACTGCTTGGAGTAGCTCTTCTCCATCTCGGCGAAGAAGGCCTTGTCACACTTCTTGTTCTCTCGCCGGTAGTCCTTCAGGGCCTTCTTGAAGAATCTGGTCTTCGGCTTGCCCTTGTTGAAGGAGGAGCTCTCGTGCTTGCCAGAGTCGTGGAAGCCACCACCGGTGCCCTTCTTTTGGCCATTGCGCTTGGGGCAGTCGGCGATGAAGTGTCCTGGATCACCACACTCAAAGCACCCGGATTTCGTGCCATGTCTTTTGAACATTCTTTTGTCATAGACACGACGCACCCGGATGTTAAAAAGACACAAATCACCATCTCCCAAAGACTCAAGTTGGTACTCAGTGATAGACATCAAAGAGAACCCAGCACAGCTCACAGAAGAGGGATCAATAGAAGGTGTAGCAAGGGCCAGGGACTTTGATCCAGAACCAGTGAGATTTGATCTCAACTGGATATCTACCTCAGTGGCCTTTAGCTTGCTAAATAACTCAGAAATGGTCAAGGTATCGTAGGAAGTGCTCTCAACGATAGAGGATACCTTGATCTCCCAGATTTTTGGGTCCAAGGTATGGAGAACCTTGAGCGCCTGCTCGTGATCTGAGACTAACTAAGCACCCTAAGCCTTGTTGTCCCGAAGCTTGTTAATGATCGATTGAAAATGACCAAACAAGGCTTCAACAGATTCACCCGGCTTTTGTGTGAAGTTCTCATACTCACGCCGGTAGGTCTGATAGAGCCGAGCCTTGACCTGAGCTATTCCCTCATGATGTGCCTTGAGGGTAGCCCAGATCTCTCTCGCAGTGGAGAGATGGCTCACACGCTCAAACTCAGTGGGACCTAAAACAGAAAAGAGAATGTTCACGGCTTTACTATTGCTCAGATGCTGGGCAATAATACCAGGAGTACCATGCTCAGCAACTAGCAGAATAACAAACGTATCGTGAACACAGATGTCCCAGATGTCCGAGCCTTGGCTCATAAGATAGGCTCGCATGCGAGTCTTCCAATAGTTATAGCCATAGGCTTTCAAGGACGGGACCTTGCTAGGAGAAGTCATGATCACTACTGGGGTTTAGAACCGGTTAAGGTATGGAAAAACCCTAACTAGGCTCTGATACCACTTGTAGGACCGAAAGTAGCGACCAGAGGGGGGGTGAATGGGCGCCTAAAAATTCTTTCGAATTAATGACCTGTTCCCAATACCCAACACACCTCAAAAGACTGAGCAGCAAAGTATGAACAGATTGCCTAAGTCTAAATATATCTAGCCTAGAAGCAACATATGACAAACACAGCGAAACACCAAAGCAGTGCTACTAGGGAGATAAACCAGGATATTCAAGACATGGCAGGTTAGACTTCTCAATGGATGATCTAAGTAAAAATGAGATGAGAAGTTACTGTTCAAAACTGTCTCCTGTTCGGAACTTGGCGAAGCCTTCTTCGCCAGTCGAAGCCTGCTTCGCCGGTCGAGGTCTGCTTCGGAGGTCGAAGCCTGCTTCGCTGGTCGAAGCCTGCTTTGGGGATGGTTGTCGAAGACGAGCAAAGGTTGACGGATACGTGCCGACGGTTAGATTGGTCTAGCCTAGCTCAAGTGAAAAGAGCGAAGCAACGTACGAGAGTAACGAAGCTTGCTTCGAACATAGTACTTCGAAGCACAACCTTCGAATAGAGCTTCGAACACGACGCACAGAAAAACAACCTTCGAAAGCTAGACGAAGCCCGACACACGGTTGAAAGACCAAAACGAAGCCTACACTCTACCTTCGAAAAGACTAACTTCGAACGAACACATTTAGACCTTCGGAACAGACAGCTGCAAACTCTGAGCGAAGTCTATCAGAGAGACTAGCTTCGAAGCTAACTTCGAAGCCTGTCGAGGTATTAACTTTGAACAGCTCAAGACAGAGAATGCCTTCGCAAAGGTTGTCGAAGTGTGTTAAGCCAACAGATAGCACAAGAACAGGAACAAAGTTCCTGGCAGCGCACGCAGGAGAGAGAAAACAACACGTAGGAACAAAATGACCAAAGGAATGATTGAAAAAGTGATTTCTAGAAGGGTAGGCCAACCCTAGGGATTGGGGGCCTATTTATAGGCTGCCCAATGACCTAGAATATTCCACCAGCCCCTTAGGGTTTTTTACAGACGCAGGAATAAAAAAGAAAAGACTCAACTGCCCTTAGGAATTTTTACAGACTCGACTGACTGACTGTGGGCCTAGAGATACAGATGACTTATCCGGAAGCTAAGCTTTCGTAGCGACTACGGCTTCTCTTCTGGACAGTCGGATACAAGATCAACGGTTGTCAGTTTTGCGCCGAAACTGACAAAGCCTCCACCGACTTTGCACCAGGTACCCGGATTGGGCCGGCCTGATTCCGCAGCTCTCTCAGCCCGGCAATCACTCACCGCCCGTGTACCTGAGTCACTCCTGGTCAACAGCCCAGTGGGTCTTCTGCTGCTTCTAGCCCATGTACCCGGATTGGGCCAGCCCGACTTCGCAGCTCTCTCAGCCCGACCATCACTCGCTGCCCGTGTACTTGAGTCACACACGGCCCATGAAACAACATATCTCTTCTTCTTCTGTCCTCTTTGACTATCGTTGACAATGACTCATCACTTCTGGAGCCATGAGGCCCACGCTATTCAGCATGGCTCCTCAACCGTGGAGGTGTTGCTCCAATGGCGGTGTTCATGGGCTTCTTCACGTGGGCACCGTCGTCTTTGCCAATTGGATCGCCAAAGAACGGGCGGAGCAAGACGAGGATAAGTGAGAACACACTTCCCCAACATTTTCTTCCGCTGCACCAAGCGCGTCTCGCGTTAGAAGGTAATGATTCATGATCCCTCCCGTGCATGGTTGTAGGGCTTTGGGGCAAAAATTTTGAATTTACTGAAGGAATTGTGCCCAAGAGAATTTTGGGTAGGCAGATCAGAAGTTCCGATTTGGAATTGGAAGTTCTGATAATATTGCACTTGTCGGAAGTTTCGATATGGTATTGGAAGTTCCGACATGGCTAAACTCAGGACGGTTTTTCTGGTTTTTGAACGAGTCAGAAGTTCCGATGGTGGATCAGAAGTTCCGATGTTCTGGGATCGTTGGAAGGTCCGATGGATCACAAATTCTGATAGTGGATCGAAAGTTCCAATCCTAGGATCAGAAGTTCCGAGGTGGGAAAAGAGATTGGATCTGTTAGGATTTTTAATTTGGACTTGAGCCAGGGTCTTGGCTCTATATAAAGGGAGGAGGTATTGGAGAAGAGACAAGTTGGTGTTTAGATTAGATATAAACCCTAGCAATCAAGAATCTCTCCTCTCCCTTTCTTGATCTCAAGAGTTAAGATTGAGATATCTCTTGTTTCTCACAAGTAGTGCTAGCACGTCAGCGTAGGAATGATCTCATCCTTGTACGTGTGGACTCTGTGGAGGCTTTGCTCGAACAGCGACGCTCATCGTCTTCTTCACATGGATGGCGTCATCTTCGTCGATTGGATCACCGGGGAATGGGCAGAGCGAGGTGAGGATAAGCGAGGACGTGCTTCCCCAACATCTTCTTCCGCTACACCTAACACATCTTATGCTAGAAGGTACAAATTCATGATCCCTCATATGCATTGTTCTTGGGCTTTGGGGCGAAATTTTTGAATTTGCCAACTAGCATAGCTTCCCCATTCCCCAACATTTACCATCTAGCGTAGCTTCTTCATTCCCCAACAAGTGAGTCTGCCAAAGCATAGTGCTATTTTTTATCTTGACCAGTTGGGGCGGAAGTTGGGGTGAAAGTCGGACTTCCACACACATAGTATTGGTTGGCTTAACAAGGCTATCAAAACAGTTTTGGGTCGTGGGGCATGGAGTTGGACGTCATGCACTGGATGCTACTCCAACGAACAAGAGTAACATATGATATGATTAGCAAAGTGTTTCTTAACTATATCAGTTAGCTTCTAGCAGTGATGCCAAAGCTCATTAGGGGTTAATTAAATATGGATCTAATCACACTATTAGTCATTAGAGTGAAAGTGATTAGTTTTAATAATGATACATATTTTATTGGATAGAAGATACACATAGCATAGTGTTGAACCTTGCATTTAATTTTGTAGATCATGGCACCAACTACTGTTAAAAGCACTCCATTTTTTAATTTGCAATCTATTCTTGAACGAGAGATATTGTCTAGAACAAATTTTATGGATTGGCATAGAAACTTGAGAATTTTTCTCAAGCAGGAGAAAAAGGATTATGTTCTAGAGGAACCCCGCCCTGATAAACTAGGGGATGATGCCTCTATCGTAGATAAGCGTGCTTATGATAAGCATACTATTGATTCCGTGGATGTCAACTCTTTGATGCTTGCCTGCATGTCCTCTGAGTTTCAGAAACAATATGAGGACATAGATGCTTACGATATGATCGTAGGCCTCAAGGGCATGTTTTAGAACCAAGCACGGGTTGAGAGGTACTATGTATCTATGTCCATGTTTGGGACCAGGTTAGCAGAAGTGAACCTAGTGAGTCCTCGTGTGATCAGGATGATTAGTTACATTGAGACCTTGGAGAGACTAGTTCTCCACTAGATCCATACTTGTCCATTGATGTGATTCTCCAGTCGCTCCCCTTGAGCTTTGAGTTGTTTATTATGAATTACAATATGAATGGACTAGAGAAGACACTGGTTGAGTTGCATGAGATTCTCAAAACTGCTGAGGAGAGTATCAAGAAATCTCCCAATCATATGATGATGGTTCAGTGAGCTGGAAAAAGTTTCCGATGAATGTTCGTTTGTGTATGAACCTATCGGGTCACACACTTAAGGGGATGGATTAAGAAACTTGCTAAGAATTGGTTCTTGTGCAAGTGGGAGATTAAATGAATTGTGTCCAAGAAAATTCTCGGAGGATTGGAAGTTCTAATATGGTATCAGAAGTTCCGATTATTTTCTGAATTGGAAACAGAGAGCTCAAATCGGAATTTCCGATATGGTATCGGAATTTCCGATAATTTATGGTTTGCGAAACCGAGAGCTCAAATCGGATGTTCCGATTTGGAATCGGAAGTTCCGATTATTTCTTATTCAAAGACAAAGAATTCAAACCAGAAGTTTCGATTTAGAATCGGTTGATCGGAAGTTCCGGTAGGGGTATCAGATGTTACGTACGGGTTGAGTTACAGATCAAAAGTCTTGATCGAAAGGTCCGATAAGGGTATCGGAAGTTCCAATCAGGACCTAACATCATCTTCCGCTACACTAGCGTGTCTCGTGTTAGAAGGTAACGATTCATGATCCCTCACGCGCATGATTCCAGGTTTTAGGGGTAAAAATTTTTATTTTGTCGGCTAGCGTAGCTTCCCCGCGAATCTACAATGTGACTTTAGAGAGACAATCTATAACCTTCTATAAACGTACGGGTATTCACTATGGTCTAGCCATAAGTAATAAAAAATTATATATCTTTTTTCTTCTCAAGGAAAAATAGCTAATGAGATTTTTGAGTCATAAGTTATGAAGAAAAAACTATTTTTAATTAGAATATATATATTATAGGAATTTCTTTAAGATTTGTGGGTCTCAATAAATTTCTTTTGATCATGATGCTCTAAAGAATATTAGTACACCACATATATATAATGAACTCAAAATAGGGCTATCATATATTTATTTAACCTAACAATTTTATGCTCTAAAGAATATTAGTACACATATATATAATGAATTCAAAATAGGGCTATAATATATTTATTTAACCAAACAATTTTATACTTGGAGTTGATTCGTCGTATAATCACTTTTAAGAAGAAATAGAAATCTAAATGAGTAGAACCAAAATTCAAAACAATACCAATCGATCCATGAGACCCTGAATACCATGCCAAAACTCAGTTTATAAAGTCAGAATATTTCTACGCAACAACTGACAAAGTTCTCACGATATATTCAGTTCGAATGCTGATGATAAGGAAATCATCATAAATATTTCAAAACAAATCAACAAATGTATTTAAGTAATTTAACAATCTCTATTCTGCTTGCATTGTAAAACCACGGTGAACAATTTATTATTTTGAAAGCTTACATTTTTATTTTGCTGCAAGGATGATATCATACAGTTACAGTACAAGCAACATGGTACCTGAGCACTAACCATATATATGTATTGCATAGTCACTAGGTCTTTTAGCAACACACACATCTGCACAAGTACTGAACTATGTACTGCATAACTGAAGAACATAAGAGCAGTAAAAACATATAAGAAAAATATAAGGAGCAAAGGAGCAGAGCATGTTTTCACGTTGCATCTCACTTGGCCTTCCCAAATGCCGCCTCTAGCCGCTTGCAATCGACGATGTAGGCGAAACCGTAAGCCATGTTGACGAGCGTCGCCTCCTGCAGGTCCTGGCTTGCCGTGGCGGTGGCGTCGGCAGAGAAGAACACCCGGAATCCCCTAACGAACGCGTCCCGCGCCGTGGTTTCGCAGCACAGGTTGGTCATCACGCCAGTCACGATCACCTCCTCGACGCCCATCCCGCGAAGCGCCTCCTCCAGTCCCGTGCCGGCGAAGGCGCTGTACGTTCTCTTCTCCAGGACGAGGTCGCCCTCGCGTTGGCCAGCTCCGGAGAGCAGCACAGCGGCCGGCGTGCCGGCGGCGATTTGGTCGCCGGGCCACCACTCGGCCAGGGGGCCCCTGCGGGGGACGGGGATCGACCTGGCGGGTGTAGACGACGGGGGCGCCGGCGGCGCGGCATAGCTCGACGGTTGTGGAGATAGCCGGCATGGCCGGCGCGGCGATTGATGCGAAGTGGTCCTGCACGTCGATGACGAGGAGAGCTGCCGCGCGCGGATTGGGATCTCGGTGGCGAGTCTCGTACCTGGTGTACGACGACGCGGAGGCGGCCGGTCGCGGCATGGTGGAAGCTTTGGGCAGTGGGTGACTATCGAGTTGATAACCGAGCTCACGAGCTCCTGCGCCGAGCGGATCGGATCGTTGGAACGGAAGGGAGAATGTCGAGACATGGGAAACTTCCAGACGCGCAAGATTCAGACACGATGACGATACGTTGGGCCGCGGGCCTTCCTTTTCTTGCGACATGGCCCTGCGAGAAAAAAAAAATCAGCAGGATCCTACTCAGCTGTCAAGAGAGAGAGAGCCAAACCCTCGTCCTAGGGCTTTTTTTAGCTCACATCTGCACCGCGTGTGCGCACTCTCCATACGTGTTCTCACACGTCACACATGCTTTCTGTTTATTTAAATTTGAATATTTATATTTCATTGAAAAATTTCTAATATTTAAATTTAAATACATAAATACAATAGATGATTATGTTCTTATTGTTTAATACGGTAAATGATTATGGTTGAATATTTATATTTGCATTTAAAAAATTGAATATTTAAATTTGATTATTTAAATACGATAGATGATTATGTTCCTATTGTTTAATACGATAGATAATTATGTACCTATATTTAAATTTGAATATTTGTATTTGCATTTAAAAAATTGAATATTTAAATACGATAGATTATTATGTCGTTCCTATTTTTTAATATGATAGATGATTATGTACCTATATTTAAATTTCAATATTTTATTTGTATTTAAAAATTGAATATTTAAATATGATATATGATTATGTTTCTATTGTTTAATTGGATAGATGAATATGTACCTATATTTAAATTTGACTATTTGTATTTGCATTTAAAAATTTAAATACTTGTATTTGCATTTAAAAATTCGAATATTGAAATTTCAATATTTAAATATGATTGATGATTATGTTCCTATTGTTTAATAGGATAGATGATTAAGTGCCTATATTTAAATTTTAATATTTGTATTTGTATTTAAAAATTTGAATATTTGTATTTGCATTTAAAATTTTGAATATTTAAATACGATAGATGATTATATTCTTATTGTTTAATACGATAGATGATTATGTTTCTATATTTAAATTTTAATATTTGTATTTACATTTGAAAATTTAAATATAGTCATTCATTATTAAACAATAAATAAGTTATTGTGTACTATGATTTTGTCAAATACATGTATATAGTGTATGAAAAAATAGTAGAAATTAAAAATAATGGCTATGTTTTGAGAGCCACTGCTAGAGTAGAACACAGAAAACAAACATTGCTTTATTGCTAGTATAAAATAAAATTTACAAATTGCCAAATTTCACAGCATCATTGTTGAATGTTGTTAAGATTTATGGAATCACTCAATCGTAAGTAAATCCATAGCTATTACAGCTAAATATTTTCATAGTTTTTTCGGGACTCATGCTCATACCTTATAGTTTATAAACATTTTTTAAAATCTGCATGTTAATGGTTAATGGAACATGACACACTTTCGCACCCTACAATATTCTTCGTTAGTAGAGACCCCCCTAGTATTTTAGTCAATGACTCAAGGCTTTGCTGCAAGGAGAGAGGTCACTTGCAGAATCAGGCATCGGCACCCACTAGCGGTCAGTAGCTTGGCACGCACCAAGCATCAGGCGCGGCGGCCATGGGAGCAGAGCCTAGGGCACACATGGGCCATGGCCTGGGCTCCGCCATGGGAGCGCCATCATAACATGCATGAAAATGAATTTTTTAATAAATAATTCTTGGCGGATAGGGATGAGATTATGAGAAAAGGAATCGGTTGATGGAGCAATTGATCCCCTAGCAATTGACGGGAAAGCGGGACCCACTACCTATGGCTAAATTTCAGGATTAGGATAAGCTGAGCTTAGTAACTTGCCCAATCATTACACTCCACGATTTTACTATTCCCGCAGTCATAGAATCCAGATTAAAATTTAATCAATATTTATAAAATATATTTTTTATCTCTAAAATATCTATACTGCCTCCCGTTACTGGAATTCTGTACTTTGCCATATTCCCAAGGCACACTGTAAAAACCAAAGAACACTTGACTAAGTGTTTGTCAAGTGTTATACTCACAAAAAACAGTCAACATACACCATAACAACGGAGAGCTATTTGCCGACGAGTGTCTTTTGTCAGACGTAACACACGGCAAATAAAAGCACCTAATGTGCTCGGGCTGTGTCCACGCCATGCACTCGAGAAGTACAGATAGGTTCACACTCACACATATGATATTTTTACTCAATCAATACATATATATATATATATATATATTGAAATATAAAATTTTCTATTACTTTCATTTCAAAATGTAGGACATATACGTTTTTATATGGTCTTTAATGTAATTTAATGTAAAACAGTGACCATTAATTACTTTCACTAGAAATTATAAATAATAAGTAATTTTAAATATCAATAGTTATTTTTAACTATAGTTAATTTTTAGTTATCAATCAAATGTTACAAATATTGATTTTCTTAAAATTAAAATATATTATATTATATAATATGATAGAGGTAGTTTGTTTTAGCACAAAGCTAATAATAATATATCGGGTGCTGAAACAAATCGCAATGCAATGTTGTTAAATGTATTGGAGCGTATTGAGAAAGTGCTCTACTACTTGCGTAGTTCAGAGCTATGCGATAATGGACAAGATACAATATGTAGGGAAAAAACCGAACTTTTTTATTGTTTAGACGTGCATGCACACAACAGAATTCGGTTACCGTAATCTTTAGAATTTCGGTTTCCTAATAACACTCCTCTTTGATACTTCTCGTGACATGCATATGCCTTATCAAAACTCCCAAAACTCAATGGAAAAAATTTGGAGAATGAGTACATAGTGCGCATTTTGGTTGCATGAATTACCTCATTAAAAACATTAATATAAGAAACTTCACGAAAACACATTCTAAGGAAAAAAGAGTGTCATTCACCAAAATATTTTATAAAATATTCAAGATCAATTCAGGTACTTAGTGTGCTTGAATAAGATTCAATTCTTCTTATCAGTGTTATGTGATGTTTCTCCCCCCTCAAATGTATAAGTCTTTAAGTCTAACAAACACATCTTCCAAAGCTAGATGCTTTAAAAGAGACGTAGTGAATAATCTGTGAGATTTTCAGATGACTTGATGTACATCACTTTTATTTAATTCTTATGCAATTCATGAGCATAGAAGAATTTGGGTTTATAAGTTTTATCAAACTGTTTTTCACATATCTTGACTGTATTTGTGCAACGCAAGTTACATTATCTTCATGGATAATAGTGTAGGGTGTTGACATGCTAGTGGTTTATAGCAAACGTAATGTAGTCTAGTGCAGTAGGCCAAGTACATTAGTGTGCCTACAACACTTAAGTATGAGAATTTTGGACTTAAGATTTCTCCCTCTCTTCTCTAGATCTATATGGATTTATGGTCTGCTTGCAATGACCTTATGTCCATGAGGGTTTTGGATGAAAATGAATTTTCAAAGCCAAATATTTTTAACACTTTCTGAGTATAAGTGGACTGATTTACTAGAATTCATTAGTCACATACTCTAGCTGCAAGCCTAAGCAAAGTTGGTTCTACTCATCTGTTTCGTTTTAAACTCAAATTCAAACAATAAGTTTGATTCCTCTATTTCACATGGTATTTAGACCATATTCATAATCCATTCAAGGATCTTCATTATTCATGTAGCATTTTTTTCAAAGAAATATACTATATACTACTAAGACTTTCTATTCTTTTATCTTGGTTCAAGACATGGTACCTCATGTACCTTCATACAATTGCCCGGACCAAGCTCCCATATAAATAAATAACAACATCAATCAATTCATGACTCAACATAATATGACTTCAAGTCGATTTTATACTTCATGTTGATTCTTTCAACTTCTAGTTGGTTTCAATATTCAACTAGTAGTTTACTGCTGTTGGCGTAAAAGATTACGCTAACAGGTTTCTGAAGGTTAGAAACTAACAAACGAAGTGTTTGCGAAGTAAACTATTTCAAGCCTCCGAAAGGATAATAGCTTAAAACAGTTCGAAGGTGTTGGGGGAAAATATTCCATCTTCAGGATTATTGCAGTAACAAGACAAAGATTGGTGATCAAGTCTAAGATTTCCAGCATATGACTCCTGGGATGCATGGAGTCAAGTTCGAAGTATGATGACGGACTTCAATTCGGAGTATATCTTCGAACTTGAACTCTTCCGAGAGCTTCCTTGCCAGCTAAGATGGGAGATTTATCTTCTTTCTCATTAGATTAGTCTTTTACCATTTTAGCCCTATTAAGGGTACCGAATAGTTTCCACTATGTCGGTTGTAATAGAGGGGTAAAAGAGTCTTTTCCTTAATGTTTGAGCCTATAAATACCCCCCGTTCTACCCTGTAATAAGGACCGAATACAAGTTATTCAATACACACTTTCGAACTATTCTAAGTTATTATCCTTTCGGAGGCTTGGAATAGTTTCCTTCGCAAACACTTCGTTTGTTAGTTTTTAACCTTCAGAAACCTGTTAGCGTAATCTTTTACACCAACAGAAGGTGTGTATTGAATAACTTGTATTCGGTCCGTATTACAGGGTAAAACGGGGGGTATTTATAGGCCCAAATAATAAGGAAAATACCCTTTTACCCCTCTATTACAACCGACATAGTGGAAACTATTCGGTACCCTTAATAGGGCTAAGATGGTAAAAGACTAATCTAATGAGAAAGAAGATAAGTCTTCCATCTTAGCTGGCAAGGAAACTCCCGGAAGGGTCCAAGTTCGAAGAAATACTCCGAACTAGAGCTCGCCTCAATACTTCGAACTTGATCCACTGTATTCCTGGAGTTATACGCTGGAAACCTTTGATTTAATCATCGGCTTCTATCTCGTTACAACAATGGCTCTGAGGATGAAATATTTTCCCCCAACAGTAGCCCCTCGGATACGTTTCTCCGATAGACCTGTAATGTTAGGAGAGCAGTATACGCAAGAAAAATAATCATGCGCAGAGACTAACAGTTTTAATCCACCTCCTAAATACGTGGAGATGCAAAACTTCGAATCAACTTCCAAGAAAGTTACATTCGAACTATCTTAGAATTAACTTGAGAAGCCCGAAAACTTTTTAGGCTTACAAGAAATAGCCGTTGGCTTTTGTCTTCTAACGGAAGTTACGCGATGCATCAATTCCGCAACAAATAACGGTTAAGAATGCAAAACGACAGATGCAAACGGTAAAAAATCGTGGTCTGGGCTATAAATAGAGAGCCCAGACCCTTCTCGAGTACCTTTCCACCGCTTTCATGCAAACAAACCATCAGACAACCCTAGCCTCCATTCCTTCCTCTCAAACAATCCACGCGATTCCATGGCGAAGACCAGTTTCAAGGTTCCTGGAGCAGCTTTAGCCTTGGCTCGGCAACAGGCTACGACTGTAGCTCCGACGACGACATCAGCGATGGTTACTCCGGCAACAACAGCAGCAATGGCGGCGCCAGGGAGAAATCCCCCACGCGATGATCCTCACGATATTTTCCCGGCGTCGACGAAGTATGCGGATCAGTCCTATCAGTTGGGACCTTCAACCTGCAAGAGGGAATCACTCACGGCTGCAATTGAAGGCAAGATCAGTTCGGAGATAGTGATCCACAAACCTGGAAAAGAGGCCATTCCTTCGCCAAGGCCCGGAGAAGTGGTCGTCTTCGAAGCTTTTTTCGAAGCTGGACTGGGACTTCCGGCCATTGACTTCCTGGCCGAGGTATTGGATTTATTCCATATCACTCTCCCCCAGCTCTCTACGAATGCAGTAGCATGCCTTGCTATCTTCAAATGGACGTTGCGAGCTGAAGGTTGCGAAGGAAGGGTTGAGATCTTCGCCGCGTTGCACCGAGCTTCGTGCCAACCCAAAACCTTCGTAGGCCCCGGGGGTGAAAAAATGGTGGTGGCCTTCGGAAGCATCAACTTCCGGCTTCGAGATGAGTACGCTCTCCGGTTTCCAGCCAAGGCCATCAATGCCAGATGGTACACAGACTGGATCCTGAAGTGGTTTTATGCTGAAGTTGGGGCGAGCAACCGTCTAGCCGGACCCTTGCAAGATATCAACTTCCGAAGGGAAGCTCTTGTGCATCCAGATCCGGGCCAGCTCGAAGCTCGCATCAGCTTGCTTCAAAGAATTAGTCGCCGCCTAAGCATGCGGGACTTAGCGGAGGAATTCCTCGGACTCCAGATCCCTCCTTTGATGGCCAACTGGCCAATCACCTTCGAAGAAGATTCAGAAGGTGGTCTTCGAAAAATTTCTTCGAGCTCAAGTCCTGCAGGTAACTTTGAAAACAACATGATTCATATATATTCGTTTAATAAGATGACTAATGCCAACTTAACTTTCAGCTTCTATGACTCCCATGACTTCAGAGCAAATTGTTCGAGCTTCAGAGAAAATCCTGGGAGTTCCAACTCCAGCCGAGAAGGAATGGAGAGTGAAATTAGTAGGTACTTGGGAGCGGTTCAACAGAGTATGGGGGCTACTCGAAGTTGTTCCGCCTCCTCTCTTGGATTGGGTGCCTTCGGAGAAAGGGCCTAAAAAGAGAAAAGCCGAAGTTGGCGCTTCGAGCTCTGCCAATACTCCATCGAAGAAGGTAGCTCGAAAGCCAATAGTTACTGCACCTTCAATGCCAACAGCTTCGGCTTCCGATTCCTCAGAGGATGAAGGCAGAATGCTTGTTGACCTGATCGACAAGGATGCAATCCAAACAGATGCAAATATTGATGATGCTGCGAGCGTGCCGGAGTCTCAAGGCAACCTTGGGCAAGTGAGGACTCCGGCTGCTCTAGAAAGTTTACCGCAAGATGAAGCCCTTGTGGATGAAGGTGGAGTCGGAGTTGCTATAGAATCAACTTCGATTCCAGGTGAAGCAACGACGGCCGCTCCCGAAGATGCTCCAGCAGTCGAAGATTTAACTGCGAATTCTGACTCCGACGAAGACTTTGGAGTAGCCTTCGATCCGCCAAGCAGTCTGATGCTCACCCATCGACAAGACTTCGGAGGTAAACTTCACATAATTCTTTTGTTCTTTTTTTCTACAAAATTATACAATGTATAATACCTTTGTTTCAACAGGATCTGCTTCCGTGGAAGAGGTCCGTCCCGAAGATACGATTCCTGGGCCTTCGACAACTTCGGAGCCAATTCCAGAGGTTACTAAAATGGGACCTGGAAAAGGCAAAGGCAAAATAGACCCCTTCCCTGCTTCGAGCTCAGGATCAACTCCGTCTGAGTCGACAGACGGAAGCCAATCTACAGAGGGAGGCCAGTCTACCGAAGTTTCAAAAGATACAGCCCAGCCCTCTGGCCCCTCACCGAACGAAGACGACCAGAGGGCCTTGTCTATGCTCCCTCTTCTAGCTCCTTTCTTGGAGCAAAGAACCGGGCTTCGAACATTGCTCGAGCCTTTGGATCGAGCTAGCCGCAAAATCGGGGAGATGGACTTGGTGGCCATCTTAAGCGAGGCGGAGAGTTCGGAGCTTAACGCTGCCATGGAGCGTGCATCATACCAGGTACGAAGTATCTGTAAAACAAAATTAATTTTATGTACAAATAATTTCTCACCTTGGTTTTTTCTCTTTGCAGCAAATAGTCTTGGCCCGAGCTGCGAATATTTCAAATGAACGCGGAAATCTTCGCCTTCGAGAAGAAATCAACACTCTTCAGAGAAATCTCAATATTTACGAAGGTCGAGTTTCCCAATTAGACGACATGGTCTTGGCAGAGCGAAGGGCCAGGCAAAGTTTGGAGACCGCGAAGAAGGAGCTCGAAGCAAACAAATTGTGCTTCGAGCGGAAATAGAAAAGATGCGAGTGGAGCATGCTACGGCGGGGGCTGAACTTGTCAAGCTCCAAGAGGAAAAAACCAAAGCTGTAGAGGAGGCTAGCAACCTGCTTACTCAGAAGAACTCTTTAGCTACAGAGGCAGCTAGACTCTCCGGTGTGGTGGAAGAATTAACTTCTGCGAAGGACGCTTTACTTGACGACAAGCTGAAATCGGAGAAGGTGGCTGCGGAGGTCATGAACCAACTGCTAGGTGTTCTAGAGTACTTCTGTACTACTGGGACACTTCCTTCAAATGACAACACTTCTTTACTTCGGTGGTTAAAAATGATCCAAGGAGCTGCAAAGACAATGAAGACGGCAGGCATTCGATACAGAGAACTCTCCGGACAAGTGGCTGCTATCGGCATACTTCGCTACTACGAAGATCTGGGAATGACGATAACTCCAAATTCAGAGGCAGCTCCCATCACCTTCGACGAGAACCGGCTTCTCAATCCTTCCGAAGACGTGGCCGCTGCTTGGCAAGCCTTCCAAGCTTCATGGAGAGCTGAAGGTCGTACTGCGATCAAGGCTTGGATTGATGAAGGGCAACGCCAAAAGCAAGCTCGGTTACAAGCTTCGAGCAGTCAGCCTCCGCCGAACCCGCAGGTCTAGATTTATTTTAGGATCTTGACTATGTAAAGCATCATGCTTTTGTACATTTATGAATGAAAATTTGCTTATCATGTTTTATGCTTTGCCTCATATGTAAGATGTTGAAGTGTTAGACATTAACGAAGAATTCCGCCTACTATGGGCTACCTTCGATCTTTTAAAACTCCATAAACGACCTCGATTTTTAGTTCCTCGAGATAGCTCCGGTGCAATTACGCCCGAAGTAAGTAAAGATATACTATCTTATATCAAAGAGAAAGAAAAAGAGGTTAACTTGGAAACTTCATCTTCCGAAGACATTGCATGGTCCGAAGATGAAGATGAAGCTCAGGGTAAAAAGCCTGAAGAACTTGGAAGCTGGGAAAGGAGCCCCGAACGACTCCGAACTTGGGCCGAGCTTCAACAAGAACAGAAATACTTTAGAGCTTCGAAGGGAGGCAGGAGAGTTAAACGTAAAGTTGTTAGGACTCCCGGCTCTGGAACTAGTCGTTCCAACCTTAGCTCTAGAGATCGAAGGGGTCTTCGATTCCTTCTCGGTATAGACACCGATTTTCATGATGTAATTATAATTTGTTCGAATAATAAATGTCGATTTAAAATTTCCTACCTATTTCCTAGCCCCTCTTTGGGTGTAAGCAACTTCGAACTATATTCAAAGATGGTTAGGCACAAAGAAATACTTAGGAGTGCAATTTTGATCGCTCAGAGCCCCTTAGTAATTTAAAGATTGATTAAAATCTTATAAAATGTCTTCAACTACTTGGATTCTAAAGATTGGCAGCTTAGTACCTTATATCTTGAAGGAAATCGCTTTGGACAACTTTCGGACACTTTAGTGTGCCAAATGATTGGTCACTTTGGACTCTTTTCACAGATATTTGAAGCTCATAAGCTCAAACTCTATTTGTTTTGGCCTCCTTCGGCTCTTTTGCGAATTCTATCAAACCGGTGGTTTGGAATTCGTAGTGGTCTCCTTGGACTCTTTTTACGAATGTCTACCAGCCAATGGCTTGGACTCCGCATGTTTTGGTCTCTTTGGACTCTTTTTACGGATGCCTTCAAGCCGGTGGCTTGGACTCCGCATTCTGTGGTCTCAGGCTCTTTTTACGGATGTCTATCAGCCGGTGGCTTGGACTCCGTATTATTTCAGCCCACCACGTCGGAAGCTTCGGACCAATGGTCCGAAGTCCGAAAAATATGATCCAAATTAATGACACTTCCCTCCCGGTTAACTCCGCTATTCTAGTGCGTCCACTTGGAAGTGGGAAGTTTATGGGGGGTAAGCATTATCGGGACCATATGCTTTATTGATTCGTAAAGTGTTTACAAGTCATTACAAGGAGCTCCTATGCGAAATATCGCTTTAGGTGCTCCGCATGCCATGTATGCGCTAACTCTTCACCTTCCAAATTAGCTAACTTAAAAGAACCAGGACGCCCTGAGCGAACAATTAAATATGGACCTTCCCACTTATTTCCTAATTTCCCTGGCGCTATGATACTTCACAAAACGAGATGACCCGACTTAAGTTCATTAATCTTGACCTTCGGGTCGAACCGAGTTTTCGTCTGCTGCTGATACTTTGACAAATTTGCAACAACTCGAAGTCTTGTCTCTTCTGTTAAATCAAGCGAAGTTTGTCTTTCTGCTTCTATTTCCGGTTTGATGCTGCGAAGGGATCCTCATTTAATCTCCCTTGGTGTCATAGCTTAATCTCCGAATAATAGTCTGAAAGGAGTGAAGCCGGTAGACCTTGTCTGAGTTGTCCGGATGGACCATAGAATCTTTGGGAGCTCTTCGGTCCACAATCCTTTTGCCAATCCCACTATTCTTCGATTCAGCCCTGACAAGATATTACCATTGGCTCTTTCAATAGCTCCATTAGATTGAGGATGTCTTACTACAGCAAAACATAGTTGGATGCCTAGGTCTTCACATAATTTCCTGAAGGGTTCTGCATCAAACTGTGTTCCATTATCCACTGTCAGCTGCCGAGGCACTCCGAACCGGCATATAATATTCTTCCAGAAAAATTTTTGGACATTATTCGAAGTTATAGCTGTTAGGGGCTCTGCTTCGACCCACTTTAAAAAGTATTCGATTGCTACCACTGCAAACTTCAAATTTCCTTTTGCTACTGGGAAGGGGCCAATAAGATCCATACCCCATCTGGCCATGGGCCATACTGGAGCAATAACTTGGAGAGTTGTTGGTGGGCGATGACTCCGTCGTCCCATCCACTGACATCCTTGGCAGGTGTGGACTAGGCTCTCCGCATCAGCTACTATTGTAGGCCAATAAAGCCCCTGGCGAAGTGTTTTTCCTGCCAAAGCCCGAGGGGCCAGATGGCTACCGCAAAGTCCTTCATGAATTTCTCAAAGAATTTCTTGACCTTCGGCTTGAGATATACATCGGAGCAGAGGGGAACATACTCCGTCCTTGTACAAAATACCGTTGATTATGCGATAATTCTAGGTTCTAAGCTTTAACCTTGAAAGTTGTGGCTCCTCAGACAAGCTTGTTCCTCCTTGCAACAGTTCCATAATTGAATTTCTCCAATCTGTACTTGGAATGCAAAGGATTTTTGCAGAAGGAATTTGTGGCACTGAAGGTGTACTGAGTTCTTCATAAAAAGCCTCTTCTGGTATGTCCATAGCTCCGGCTGCAGCTTTTGCTAAGATATCAGCCTGCACATTTTCTGCTCTGGGTATACTCCAAATTGAAATCCCTTTAAATGCGGCTTTGATCTTATGAATTTCTTCTAAGTACTTAGCAAGCTGTGGATGCCGAACTTGGAAACTCTTGTTTACGTGCCCTGCTACAATCTGGGAATCGGTCTTAATAACAACTCTTGTAGCCCCTAGAGCACGTGCCTTTCGAAGTCCCAGTAAAATCCCTTCATACTCCGCTATATTATTGGTAGACTTAAAATTCAGTCTTGCGGAGTACATTGCCTTTTGCCCCGAAGGCGAAATTATCACTGCTCCAACACCTGCTCCGGATGCTTGGAAAGCTCCGTCAGAGTAAATAGTCCAAATCCCTTCAGTTGGCTTCTTCGGAGCCCATACTGGAGGGGGAGTCCACTCTGCCAGAAAATCCGCCAACACTTGTGACTTAATTGCTGTCCTTGCCACAAAGGATATGCCGAAGGGTGCCAATTCAACGACCCACTTCCCAATTCTTCCAGTGGAATCCTTAGTCCGGAGCATATCCCCCAAAGGATATGAAGTTGGTACAATTACATTATGTGCCAAAAAATAATGCCTTAGCTTCCTCGAAGCCATTATCAGAGCATAAGTGAATTTCTCAAGCTCATAATATCTTGTTTTTGCTCCTAACAATGCTTCGGACACAAAATAAACTGGGTTCTGCATCAACTTGCTGTTGAAATCAACCTCTCTGACAAGGACTGCACTGACAGCAGAGCCAGTAGCTGCAAGGTAGAGGAGTAGGGTTTCGTCCGGAATAGGCACCGTGAGTGTAGCGAGCTTACTGAGATAATTCTTGATATCTTCGAAGCTCTTTTGACACTCCGGTGTCCATGCAAAATCTTCAGACCTTTTCAATGCTTTGAAGATGGGCGAACTTTTCTTCGCGGACATTGCCAAAAACCTGCTAAGTGCTGCAAGATGGCCAGTCAGCTTTTGCACTTGCTTTAAATTCTCTAGGGGAGCCATCCTCTGCAACGCACTTATCTGAGTGGGGCTAGCTTCGATCCCTCTGCTTGAAACTAGATACCCTAACAATTTTCCAGCCTGCGCCCCGAAGATACATTTTTCGGGGTTAAGAAGGATCCCACATGCCCGAAGGCTATTGAATGTTTCTGCTAAGTCTAGGCTATGTTGGTGCTTTAAAGCACTCTTTAGTACAATATCATCCATATAGGCCTCTACATTGCGACCTAATTGATGACCTAGAGCCTTAGCAATTAACCTCGAAAAAGTAGCCCCGGCATTTCTTAAGCCAAAGGGCATTCTTACATAACAAAAGACTCCTAAAGGAGTTACGAAGCTTGTCTTGATTTCATCTTCGCGTTTTAACCAGATTTGATGATAACCGGAGTACGCGTCGAGGAAGCTTAATAAGTCCGAACCGGCAGTGGAGTCGACCAATTGATCAATTCAGGGCATGGGGTAGGGGTCATGGGGACATGCTTTATTCAGGGATGTAAAATCAATACACATGCGCCACTTCCCGGAAGATTTCTTTTAACGAAGACTGGGTTGGCTAACCACTCCGTATGGGCCACTTCTCTGATAATCCCAGCCTTCAGCAACTTTTCAACTTCATCTTTAGCGAGGATAGCTCTCTCTGTACACAACTTCCAGAGTCCTTGTAGAACTGGCCGGGCCTTCGGGTTCACAAGCAGACTGTGTTCAATAATATCCCAACTGACTCTGGTGATGTCTTCATCAGACCAAGCAAAGACATCTAAATTCTCCTCAACTACTTTCTCTAACGAAGTAGCAACTTCTGGAGGCAAGTCTTTGCCAAATTGAAATGAATATTCCTTACCATCTTTGACAATAACCTTCGTTGCAATCTCTCCTTCGGGACTTGGTCTTGGGAAGGATTTCTTCGAAGATTCATTGGGAGCAGGGAAATCCTCCGGGTTATCTTGCACGCTGTTCACCTGTCTCGGGTCAAGAGGAGGGCCATGACCATATTCCGCTCTTCGTGCAGTGGCCTGATCTCCGAAAACAGTGAGAACTCCCGCCTGTGTGGGCATCTTTACACATAAGTAATTATGATGCGCCACAACTCCGAATTGATTCAGCATCCCCTTCCGAAGATGACATTGTATGCATATGGAGCATCCACAACATCGAAAATCACTTCTTCTGTCCTGGCTAGTAGCCCCTCTCCAAAAGTAACTTCCAGGCCAATTTGGCCAAGGGCATCAAGAGGGGGTCCTGCGAAACCTTGCAAAGGACGGGATGTTGGGAGAAGATGCTTTCTAGGAGATGCAGAGTTGATCAAAAGCTTGGACAAAAATAATATCCGCCGAACTCCCTCCGTCAATTAGCACTCTCCGAACCTCAGTTCCTGCTATGTCGGCAGTGATGACAAGTGGGCCTGCATGTGGAAACTTTATACCAGCTGCATCACCTGTAGAAAAAGATATCAGCACATGGGACCATTCGGGCATAGCAGCTGCAGATGAAGAGGTCCCAATATGGCCCACTTCTCTAACATATTCCCTTCTCTGCCTCTTCGACATACTTCCGAGGGTCCCTCCTCCGGAGATGGGGAGGACTACTCTTTTCCCTCGATCTTGCCCCTCTTCTTGCTTCGGAGGTGGCATAACATTGACCACCGGAGGCCGTCTTGCAGGGTCGAAAGTTCTCTATCCGTGCCACAGCCTGGATAGGCTCCGAACGCACTTCAGTCGGAACTCGGTCAGTAGTGCCTCGACCCGAAGTTCTTTCCAAGTACTCTCCTCTCAAGGCAAGTATAGATTTGCCTTCACCATGAATATAGCAGAAAAAGGCCTGGACTTTGCTAGCCGGTTTCCCTGGCGGCCTCCAGCCACTGGTCTTGCTTCCTGAAGGCTGCGGAGCTCTTGGGGCAAACTTCTGCGGGGGTGCAATATTCAAAACTTCTGAACGAGGATACTTTTGCCCCCGACGCCTGTCGTGCTGAGTTTCAAAGCTATGCCCTTGCGGCTGTGTTGAAGTTTTCACTTCCAACTTGACTTCTTGCAGTATCGACGGAGTTGCAGCAGTTCTCCGAAGCCATCCCTCTTCTGACCTTGCATATTCTTCGAAATAAGACATCAACTGAGAAATAGAAGATATCTTTTTCCTGTGAAGTTTATCAAGGAGGCTTGCATGAATAACTCCCTCTCGAGCTGCGTCAACTACAGAAGATGTAGTTAACCCTCGAATTTGCGACTTCTAATGAGCGAAGCACTTGAAATATTGTCTTAAAGTCTCTCAAGGGAGCTGCTTCACCTGGAAAAGGTTTCCTGTTGACATTGGGGGTACGAAGGTACCCTGAAAGTTGCTCACGAACTTCTTCCTTAACTGCTCCTATGAACTGATTGATCCTGGCTTCAGAGACCAGAACCACCACAATGCCACTCCTTGGAGAGCTAGGGGAAAACATTTGGCCATAGTATCTCGCACTCCTCCGCTGGCTTCAATTGCTAGTGCATAAGAATGGGCGAACTCTCCAGGATCTTCATCTCCGGAATATTTGCAAAGCTTCGAAGTTTTGAACTTAGGATCGAAGCACACTTTCTGCAGCTCAGGATGCAGCGGGGATTCGGTGTCGAAGGAAGCATTCTCCGGGGCTTCGGGATAAATAAGTTCGTCGTCTTCGGGCACTTCGGGGATGATTGGAGTAGCTTGAGGGCGAAGCCTATCTGCGGCTTCTTGCCGCCACCTTGCTACTTCAGTTTGGAGACTGGCCATTTGAGCGGCCATATCACCAAGACCATCTTCATCTCCTTCGGAAGGACCTTCCGGGTCTCGAGAACTGTACGCATCAGTTTGAAGTGGAACATGAGGTGGAAGAGGGACTCCGGCTGGCTGAAGTATAGATGGGGTTGAGGGAGGAACTCCGTATGCTCGAGGAAGGGAAATCCCATCCGGAGTTTGAGGTGGAGGAAACGTCGAAGGCCCTCCGACCTCAACTGTGTTTGAAGATCTTGCTCTGGAGGTCCGAGGAGACCTCCGAATAGGACTACTACCTGCACTCCGCTTGGGAGGCATGGTTTGAGAACTTGGTAGAGAACGAAGTTTTTTGAACTAGGTTCCCCACGGACGGCGCCAACTGTTGGCGTAAAAGATTACGCTAACAGGTTTCTGAAGGTTAGAAACTAACAAACGAAGTGTTTGCGAAGTAAACTATTTCAAGCCTCCGAAAGGATAATAGCTTAAAACAGTTCGAAGGTGTGTATTGAATAACTTGTATTCGGTCCGTATTACATGGTAAAACGGGGGGTATTTATAGGCCCAAATATTAAGGAAAAGACCCTTTTACCCCTCTATTACAACCGACATAGTGGAAACTATTCGGTACCCTTAATAGGGCTAAGATGGTAAAAGACTAATCTAATGAGAAAGAAGATAAGTCTTCCATCTTAGCTGGCAAGGAAACTCCTGGAAGGGTCCAAGTTCGAAGAAATACTCCGAACTAGAGCTCGCCTCAATACTTCGAACTTGATCCACTGTATTCCCGGAGTTATATGCTGGAAACCTTTGATTATATTTCTTGTTACAACAATGGCTCTGAGGATGAAATATTTTCCCCCAACAACTGCCATTGAGATTATATTTCTAAAGGTAAATCATGAGATGATTGGAGAATATATTTCATAATCAACTCCTGCTAGTTGAGTGAAAGATTTATACAACAAGCCATAATTTATCGCTTACTATTTTTCTTCTTTGTTAGACAATTCAATTGTTATTGCGTTCTTACAATATTCTCAATCTAACCTCTTTATTCATTCAACGAGTGATACAGACTCAAGGTCAAGATTTATGATTGTGGCAACAATAAATAGTAAGTGTAGATAATTGGAGTTATTTCATCATGTGTTGCACATTACAACTCTACAATAATGGTTTAGAAATTCTTCTAATTCTTCATTTCTTATGCTTAGTTCAGTCAGGTGGACAGATGATACTTACTGCACTACTTTGCCTCTCATGTCAATGCATTAGTCATCAAGTACTATTCTTTACTGTTGTCCATTCAAGTGGACTACTTTTGATGATTAAGACATGAGGGTCAAGCAAATAATAGACATGCATGTGTCTATTAAAAAGATTTATGAGCTTCAAGAAGTATCATTATAGCCAATACAGGGTTTAATAAGACCAAAATATCATCCTAGATATAGTCTAGAAAGAATTTCACATTGGTCTAGTGATTAATTTCCAAGTGGTGTATGTGGTCACATTAATCTTTATGATTTAGAAAATTATTTCACTTATAAGCTATAACCATATGAATGGCTAATTTATTTTTCTCAGAATTCAAAAACTAAAATTTACATAGTGCATAATTTTAAATGGGAGAAATAAAGTCTTAAAGTATCATATACTTCAAGTGTATTTATAGTAGAGGCCAAATATTAAAGAATGTTTTCTTCTAGTATAATTTCTTCAATTTCTGTAAACCTTAAGAAAGATTAAGTGGGTTCAAGATACAATAATGTTTCATTGCTATGCAAAGTTATCCCACAAATTATATGACCATGGCTCTTCTAGGGCCTATTTGTTGCTTCTAGCAATGGTCATAATATTTGAAGTTCTTGTTCATATAAAAACATTTATTTGTCAGGTTATATTTGTAGATCTACAAGCCACAATTGATTCATTCCTTTTTATTTGGGCACTACATAAGATTCTAGTCTAAGACTATCTTTTCATGTGCGAGGAAGCAACAACAGAATAATAAATATTTGTCCTTCAAGAACTTCCAATCTTTCATTCAATACGCTCTTCTAGAGTTTCAATTATTCAATATTCTATTATTTAGATGCATTTACATGGCATAAGAACTCTAATTCTAGATAGAGTCTACATGTAGGCTAGCTACTTCTTCATTTGTAGATACTTTTACTTATGATGATATTGGTAGGCTTCTATTTACATAATGAGAAAGTCAATTGAGATTTCATGGACACTGCCACTTGTCATGGAATATAGTGCATTCTCAACCATAAATGTGTCCTTACTACAATGGAGAGGTGTATCTCAAGTTGCTACTTCTAGTATTCTTGCATGATGTACTTTGGTGCCTTCCAAATTCGAAACCATATGGCTTGATATTCTTTTTCGTCATCGTCCCATTGTCATCACTAGGTGCTTCACTTTGTATGTCGTCACTTTCCTTTCTTCCCTCATCTGCTTCTAATGACGGGCTTTGTGGATCTGGAACCTACATGTTGATGCTCATGATTTCGATAGTCATATGTGAGAATCATAAACTGTGGTATATGTAGTTTTTTCTACCACACTTTAGAGTCTTTCTATTATATTATCTTGAATCTACATAGAATAAATTACTAGATTGAAATAGTAATCTAATTCAATTTATTTTTTTCACTCCATCCACTTAATTTCTATTAAGTCAAGATTCATACAAGTTAAATCTTCTAATCAATGGTGGGCTAATAATGAATTTTTTGCATATGTATTAAGACACTTGGCCTGATTTCGAAATTGTCCACAGTTTTTTATGTAGTTTTCATTGTAAAATGATGGATCTCCTTCCGTAACATTCCAATTATGAGCTTCATTTTAATAGAAATAAATAATAAAATAATATTAAAGTAAAATGATTCAATCTTTTTTTATTTTAATAAATGTCATTTTTAGGTAATAACTAGGTAACGAACTTATGCAACTGAACTATTTCCCCCAGCCAAGTGGAGCATTTCTGATTTACTAACCTCTACAAGAAACGTGGACATGAATAAAAAGGAACTATTCGAATAGTATCTACAAATATTACCAAAACATTGTTAAAATACTTCTATGACAGGGTTTTATTGAAAGTGTTCGGAAACTGTTGGCGTAAAAGATTACGCTAACAGGTTTCTGAAGTTAGAAACTAACAAACGAAATGTTTGTGAAGTAAACTATTTCAAGCCTCCGAAAGGATAATAGCTTAAAATAGTTCGAAGATGTATATTGAATAACTTGTATTCGGTCCTCATTACAGGGTAAAACGGGGGTATTTATAGGCCCAAACATTAAGGAAAAGACCCTTTTACCCCTCTATTACAACCGACATAGTGGAAACTATTCGGTACCCTTAATAGGGCTAAAATGGTAAAAGACTAATCTAATGAGAAAGAAGATAAGTCTTCCATCCTAGCTGGCAAGGAAGCTCTCGGAAGAGTCCTAGTTCGAAGATAAACTCCGAACTAGAGTTCGCCTTCATACTTCGAATTTGATCCATGGTGATTCCGGAGTTATATGCTGGAAACCTTTGATTAAATCACCTGCCTTTATTCTGTTTCCACAATGGCTCTGAGGATGAAATGTTTTCCCCCAACAGTAGCCCCTCGAATACGCTTCTCCACTAAACCTGTGATGTTAGGAGAGCAGTATACGCAAGAAAAATAATCATGCGCAGAGACTAACAGTTTTAATCATCCTTCGAAATATGCGGAGATTCGAAACTTCGAATCAACTTATAAGAAAATTATGTTCGTACTACTTTTTAGAATTAACTTAAAAAGTCCGAAAGCTTTTTTATACATAGAAGAAATAGCCGTTGGCTTTTTCCTCAACGGTAGTTAAGGAAATGCGTTAAGTTCGCAAAGAGATAACGGTTAGGAATGCGAAACGGCAGAACACCAAACGATAAAAAATCGTGGCCTGGGCTATAAATAAGGGGCCCAGATCCTTCCCGAATACCTTCTCACCGCTCTCGTGCAAACAACTGAGTAGACAACCCTAGCCTCCATTCTTTCCTCAAGCAATCCACGCGATTTCATGGCGAAGACGAGTTTCAAAGTTCCTGGGGCGGCTTCAGCCTTGGCTCGGCAGCAGGCTGCGGCTGCAGCGGCGGCGGCGACATCAGTGACGGCGACTCCGACAGCAACAGTAGCAGCAATGGTGGCGCCAGGGAGAAATCCCCAACGCGATGATCCTCATGATCTCCTCCCGGCGTCGACGAAGTATGCGGATCAATCCTATCATTTGGGACCTTCAACCTGCCAGAGGGAATAGCTCGCGGCTGTGATAGAAGGCAAGATTAGTTCAGAGATAGTGATCCGCAAACCTGGAAAAGAAGCTATTCCTTCACCAAGGCCCGGAGAAGTGGTCGTCTTCGAAGCTAGATTAGGACTTCCGGCTATCGACTTCCTGGCCGAGGTACTGGATTTATTCCACGTTACTCTCCCCCAACTCTCTCCGAACTCGATAGCACGCCTCTCCATCTTCGAGTGGGCGTTGCGAGCCGAAGGATGCGAAGGCAGAGCAGAAATCTTCGTAGCTTTACATCGAGCTTCGTGCCAACCCAAGACCTTCGTAGGCCCCGGAGGTGAGAAGATGGTGGTGGCCTTCGGGAGTATTAACTTCCGACTTCAAGATGAGTACGCTCTTGGGTTTCCAGCCAAGGCCATCAATGCTAGGTGGTACACTGATTGGATCCTCCGATGGTTTTATGCCGAAGTTGGGGCAGCGAGTCGCCTAGCTGGACCTCTTCAGGACATAAACTTCCGGAGGGAAGCTCTTGTCCATCTGGATCCAAGTCAGCTTGAAGCTCGCCTTAGCCTACTTCAACGCATCAGCCATCGTTTGAGCATGAGGGATTTGGCAGAGGAGTTCATCAGACTTCAGATCCCCCCTCTGATGGCCAACTGGCCAATCACCTTCGAAGAAGATACGGAAGGTGGCCTTCGAAAGATTTCTTCAAGCTCGAGCCCTGCAGGTAACTTCGAAAACAACATGTTTCATATATATTTATTTGAAGAAATAACCAACATCAACTTATCTTTCAGCCTCTCTAGCTCCTATGACTTCGGAGCAAATTGTGCGAGCTTGGGAGAAAATTCTGGGAGTCCCAACTCCGGCTGAGAAAGAATGGAGGATTAAGTTGGTAGGTACTTGGGAGCGGTCCAACCGAGTATGGGGGCTACTCGAAGTTGTTCCTCCTCCTCTTTTGGATTGGGTGCCTTTAGAACAAGGGCCTAAGAAAAGGAAGGCCGAAGTTGGAGCCTTGACCTCTACCAAGACTCCATCGAAGAAAGTAGCCCGAAATCCAAAAACTGCGGCGCCTCCAAGCCCAATAGCTTCAGTCTCCGATACCTCGGAGGATGAAGGCAGAATGCTTGTTGACCTGATTGACAAGGATGCAGCCCAAGCAGATGCAAGAATTGGCGACGTTGCGAGCGTGCCAGAACTTCCAAGCAACTTTGGACAAATAGGGACTTCGGTTGCTCAAGAAGACTTACCACAGGACGAAGCCCCTATTAGCGAAGGTGGAGCCGAAGTTGCCACAGAATCAACTTCGATTCCGGAAGCAACGACTGCGGCTCCCGAAGAGGCTCCAACAGGCGAAGATTTAACTGTGAATTCTGACTCCGACGAAGACTTTGGGGTAGCTTTTGACCCACCAAGCAGTCCGATGCTCACCCGTCTACAAGACTTCGGAGGTAAACTTCACATAATCCTCTTGTTCTTTTTTCCTGCAAAATTATACAATGTATAATACCTTTGCTTCAACAGGATCTGCTTCTATGGAAGAGGTCCGTCCTGAAGATACAGTTCCTGGGACTTCGGCAAATTCGGAGCCAATTCCAGAAGTCGCCCAAATGGGACCTGGAAAAGGTAAAGGCAAATGGACCCCCCTCCCAGCTCCGAGTTCAGGATTAACTCCGTCTAAATCGACAGACGGAAGCCAATCTATAGAGGAGGGCCAATCTACCGAAGTTCCAGAGGAAACAGCTCAGCGCTCCGACCCCTCGCCAAATGAAGACGACCGGAGGGCCTTGTCTATGCTCCCTCTTCTAGTTCCTTTCTTGGAGCGAAGAACCGGACTCCGGACTTTGCTCGAGCCTTTGGATCAAACTAGCCGCGAAGTCGAGGAGACGGACTTGGTAGCCATCCTGAGCGAAGCAGAGGGTTCGGAGCTCAACGCCGCCATGGAGCGTGCAGCGTACCAGGTACAAAGTATCTGCAAAACAGAATTAATCTCATATACAGATAATTTCTCACCTTAGTTTTTCTCTTTGCAGCAAATAGTCTTGGCCCGAGCTGCGAACGTTTCAAACGAACGTGGAAACCTTCGCCTTCGAGAGGAAATCACTACTCTTCAGCGAAATCTTAATATTTTCGAAGGTCGAATTTCCCATTTAGACAACCTGGTCTCAGCAGAGCGGAGGGCCAGGCAAAGCTTGGAAACTGCGAATAAGGAGCTCGAAGCAGAACAAATTGTGCTTCGGGCGGAAATAGAAAAGATGCGGGCGAAGCATGCTACGGCAGGGGCTGAACTTGTCAAGCTCCGAGAGGAAAAGGCCAAAACTACAGAAGAGGCTAGCCATCTACTTAACCAGAAAAACTCTTTAGCTACGGAGGCAACTAGGCTCTCCAGCGTGGTGGAAGAATTGACTTCTGCGAAGGACGCTTTACTTGACGATAAGCTGAAATCGGAGAAGGTAGCTGCGGAGGTCATGAACCAACTCCTAAGTGTCCTAGAGTACTTCGGTACTACTGGGACACTTCCTTCAAACGATAACGTCTCCTTGCTTCGGTGGCTAAAAATGATCCAAGGAGCATCAAAGACGATGAAGACGACAGGCATTCGATACGGAGAACTCTCCGGACAAGTGGCTGCTATCGGCATACTTTGCTACTACGAAGATCTGGGAATAACGATAACTCTGAACGCAGAGGCGGCTCCCATTACCTTCGACGAAAACTAGCTTCTCAATCCTTCCGAAGATGTGGCCGCTGCTTGGCAAGCCTTCCAAGCTTCATGGAGAGCCAAAGGTCGCACAGCGATCAAGGCTTGGATTGATGAAGGGCAACGCCAAAAGCAAGCTCGGTTGCAAGCTTCGAGCAGCCAGCCTCCGCCAAACCTGCAGGTCTAGATTTACCTTAGGATCCTGACTATGTAAAGCATCATGTTTTTCATATATTATGAATGAAAATTTTCTTATCATGTTTTTAGGCTTCACCTCATATGGATGATGTCGAAGTGTTAAACGTTAACGAAGAACTCCGCCTACTATGGGCTACCTTCGATCTTTTAAAACTTCACAAGCGACCTCGATTTTTAGTTTCTCGAGATAGCTCCGGTGCAATTACGCCCGAAGTAAGCAAAGATATACTATCTTACATTAAAGAGGAAGAAAAAAGTTAACTTGGAAACTTCATCTTCCGAAGACATTGCATGGTCCAATGATGAAGATGAGGCTCAGGGTAAAAAGCCTGAAGAACTTGGAAGCTGGGAAAGGAGCCCCGAACGACTCCGAACTTGGGCCGAGCTTCAACAAGAACAGAAAGACTTTAGAGCTTCGAAGGGCAGGTAGGAGAGTTAAACGCAAAGTTGTTAGAACTCCCGGCTCTGGAACTAGTCGTTCCAACCTTAGTTCTAGAGATCGAAGGGGTCTTCAATTCCTTCTCGGTATAGATACTGATTTTTCATGATGTAATCATAATTTGTTCGAATAATAAAATTGATTTAAAATTGTCTCCCTATTTCCCAGCCCCTCTTTGGGCGTAAGCAACTTCGAACTATATTCAAAGATGGTTAGGCGCAAAGAAAAACTTAGGAGTACAATTTTGGGGGCTCGGAGCCCCTCAACAATTTAAAGATTGATTAAAATCTTATAAAATGTCTTCGACTACTTGGAGTCTGAAGATTGGTAGCTTAGTACCTTGTGTTTTGAAAGAAATCACTTTGGACAACTTTCCGGACACTTTAGTGTCCCAAACGATTAGTCACTTTGGACTTTTTTCACAGATATTCGAAGCTCATGAGCTCAAACTCTGTTTGTTTTGGCCTCCTTCGGCTCTTTTTGCGAATTCTATCAAACCGGTGGTTTGGAATTCGCAGTGGTCTCCTTGGTATCTTTTTACGGATGCTTTCAAGCCGAAACTTGGAATCCGCATTATTTGGTCTCCTTGGACTCTTTTTACGGATGCTTTCAAGCCGAAACTTGGAATCCGCATTATTTGGTCTCCTTGGACTCTTTTTATGGATGCTTTCAAGCCGGTGGCTTGGAATCCGTTTTCTTAGTGACTTTCCCACCTCGTCGGAAGCTTCGGACCAGTGGTCCGAAGTCCGAAAAATATGATTCAAATTAATGACACTGCCCTCCCGGTCAACTTCGCTATTCCAGTGCGTCCACTAGAAGTGGAAAGTTTATGGGGGGTAGGCATTATCTGAACCATAAGATTTATTGATTCGGAAGGTGTTTACAAATGATTACAAGGAGCCCCTATGCGAAATATCGCTTTAGGTGCTCCACATGCCATGTATGCGCTAACTCTTCACCTTCCAAATTAGCTAACTTAAAAGAACCAGGACGCCCTCAGCGAACAATTATGTATGGACCTTCCCACTTATTTCCTAATTTCCCTGGCGCTATGATACTTCACAAAATGAGATGACCCGGTCTAAGTTCATTAATTTTGACCTTCGGGTCGAACCAAGACTTTGTCTGCTGCTGATATTTTGACAAATTGGCAACAACTCGAAATCTTGCGTCTTCTGTTAAATCAAGCGAAGTTTGTCTTTCTGTTTCTATTTCCGGTTCGGTGCTGTGAAGGGATCCTCCTTTAAGCTCCGTTGGTGTCATGGCCTCGTCTCCGAATAATAGTCTGAAAGGAGTGAAACCAGTAGACCTTGTCTGAGTTGTCCAAATGGACCACAGGATTTTCGGGAGCTCTTTAGTCCATAGACCTTTTGCCAATCCAACTATTCTTCGATTCAGCCCTGATAAGATATTACCATTGGCTCTTTCAACAGCTCCATTAGACTGAGGATGCCTTACTGCAGCAAAACATAATTGGATGCCTAGGTCTTCATAGAATTTCCTAAAGGGTTCTGCATCGAACTGTGTTCCATTGTCAACTGTCAGCTGCCGAGGCACTCCGAACCGGCATATAATATTCTTCCAAAAAATTTTTGTACATTATTCGAAATGATAGCTGTTAGGGGCTCTGCTTCGACCGACTTTGAAAAGTATTTGATTGCTACCACTGCGAACTTCTAATTTCCTTTTGCTATTGGGAAGGGGCCAATAAGATCCATGCCCCATCTAGCCATGGGCCATACTGGAGCAATGACTTGGAGAGTTGTTGGTGGGCGATGACTTCTTCGTCCCATCCACTGACATCCTTGGCAAGTGCGGACTAAGCTCTCCGCATCAACTACTATTGTAGGCCAATAAAGCCCCTGGCGAAGTGTCTTTCCTGCCAAAGCTCGAGGGGCTAAATGGCTACCGCAGAGTCCTTCATGAATTTCTCGAAGAATTTCTTGACCTTCGGCTTGATATATACATCGGAACACAGGGGAACATACTCCGGCCTTGTACAAAATACCGTTCATTATATGATAACTCCGAATTGTGAGTTTCAACCTCGAAAGCTGTGGCCCTTCAGACATATTTGCTTCTCCTTGCAACAATTCCATAATTGAACTTCGCCAATCTGTACTTGGAATGCAAAGGACTTCCGCAGCAGGGATTTGTGGCACCGAAGGTGTACTGAGTTCTTCATAAAAGCCTCTTCTAGGTATACTCCGGATGGAAATCCCTTTGAATGCTGCTTCAATCTTACGGATTTCTTCCAAGTTTTTTGCAAGCTGTGGATGCCGAACTTGAAAGCTCTTGTCTACGCGCCCTGCTACAATCTGAGAATCTGTCTTAATAACAACTCTTGTAGCCCCTAGAGCGCGTGCCTTTCGAAGTCCCAATAAAATTCCCTCATACTCCGCTGTATTATTGGTAGACTTAAAGTTGAGTCTTGCGGAGTACATTGCCTTTTGCCCTGAAGGCGAAATTATCACGGCTCCGACACTTGCTCCAGATGCTTGGAAAGCTCCATCAGAGTAAATAGTCCACATCCCTTAACTTGGCTTTTCCGGAGCCCATGCTGCAGGGGGAGTCCATTCTGCCACAAAGTCCACCAACACTTGTGACTTAATTGCTGTTCTTGCCACAAAGGATATGCCGAAGGGTGCTAACTCAACGACCCACTTCCCAATTCTTCCTGTAGAATCCTTACTTCGGAGCATATCTCCCAAAGGATATGAAGTTGGTACAATTACATTATGTGCCAAGAAATAATGCCTTAGCTTCCTCGAAGCCATTATGAGAGCATAAGTGAATTTCTCAAACTCGGAATATCTTGTTTTTGCTCCAGACAATGCTTCGGACACAAAATAAAATGGATTTTGTACCAACTTCCCATTGAAATCAACCTCTCTGACAAGGACTACACTGACAACAGAGCCAGTAGTTGCAAGGTAGAGGAGTAGGGTTTCGTCCGCAATAGGCATCGTGAGTGTATCAAGGTTACTGAGATAATTCTTAATATCTTCGAAGCTCTTTTGACACTCCGGTGTCCATGCAAAATCTTCGGACCCTTTCAATGCTTTAAAGATGGGCAAACTTCTCTCCGTAGACCTTGCCAAAAACCTGCTAAGTGCTGCAAGACGACCAGTCAGCTTTTGCACTTGCTTTAAATTCTCTAGGGGAGCCATCCTTTGCAACGCAGTTATCTGAGTGGTGCTAGCTTCGATCCCTCTGCTTGAAACTAGATACCCTAACAATTTTCCAGCCTGCGCCCCGAAGATACATTTTTCGGGGTTAAGACGTATCCCACATGCCCGAAGGCTATTGAATGTTTCTGCTAAGTCTAGGCTATGTTGGTGCTTTAAAGCACTCTTTACTACAATATCATCCATATAGGCCTCTACATTGCGACCTAATTGATAACCTAGAGCCTTAGCAATAAACCTTGAAAAAGTAGCCCCGACATTTCTTAAGCCAAAGGGCATTCTTACATAACAGAAGACTCCTAGAGGAGTTACGAAGCTTGTCTTGATTTCATCTTCGCGCTTTAGCCAGATTTGATGATAGCCGGAGTACGCATCGAGGAAGCTTAATAACTCTAAACCGGCAGTAGAGTCGACCAATTGATCAATTCGGGGCATGGGGTAGGGGTCACGGTGGCATGCTTTATTCAGAGATGTAAAATCAATACACATGCGCCACTTCCCGGAAGATTTCTTCCTAACGAAGACTGGGTTGGCTAACCACTCCGTATGAGCCACTTCTCTAATAATCCCAGCCTTCAGCAGCTTTTCCACTTCATCTTTGGCAAGGATAGCTCTCTCCGTGGACAACGTCCGGAGTCCTTGTCGAACAGGCCGAGCCTTCGGATTCACAAGTAAACTGTGTTCAATAATATCCCGACTGACTCCGGTGATGTCTTCGTCAGACCAAGCAATGACATCTAAATTCTCCTCAACTACTTTCTCTAACGAAGTAGCGACTTCTGGAGGCAAGTCTTTGCCAAATTGAAATGAATATTCCTTGCCATCTTTGACAATAACCTTCGTTGCAATTTCTCCTTCGGGGCTTGGCCTTGGGAAGGATTTCTTCGAAGATTCGTTGGGAGCAGGGAGATCCTCCGGGTTATCTTGCACGCTGTTACCTGTCTCGGATCAAGAGGAGGGCCATGACCATACTCCGCTCTTCGCGCAGTGGCCTGATCTCCGAAAACAGTGAGCACTCCCGCCCGTGTGGGCATCTTCATACACAGGTAATTATGATGTGCCACAGCTCCGAATTGATTCAACATGCCCCTTCTGAAGATGACATTGTATGCATATGGAGCATCCACAACATCGAAAATCACTTCCTCCGTCCTGGCCAGTAGCCCCTCTCCAAAGGTACCCTCCAGGCCAATTTGGGCGAGGGCATCGAGAGGGGGTCCTGCGAAGCCTTGCAAGGGACGGGCTGCAGGGAGAAGATGCTTCCTGGAGATGCAGAGTTGATCAAAAGCTTGAACAAAGATAATATCTGCCGAACTCCCTCCGTCGATTAGTACTCTCTGGACTTCAGTCCCTGCTATGTCGGCAGTGATGATGAGTGGGTCTGCATGTGGAAACTTAATAACAGCTGCATCATCTACAGAAAAAGATATCGACACATGAGACCATTCAGGCATAGCAGCTGCAGACGAAGAGGTTCTAATATGGCCCACTTCTCTAACATATTCTCTTTTCTGCCTCTTCGACATACTTCCGAGGGTCCCTCCTCCGGAGATGGGGAGGACTACTCTTTTCCCTCGATCTTGTCCCTCTTCTTGCTTCGGAGGTGGCATAACATTGACCACCGGAGGCCGTCTTGCAGGGTCGAAGTTCTCTATTCGTGCCACAGCCTGGACAGGCTCCGGACGCACTTCGGTAGGAACTCGGTCAGTAGTGCCTCGACCTGATGTTCTTTCCAAGTATTCTCCTCTTAAAGCAAGTATAGATTTGCACGCATCAGTCGCGTGACTCCGATTCTCACCATGGACACAGCAGAAAAAGGCCTGGGCTTTGCCAGCCGGTTTCCCTGGCGGCCTCCAGCCGCTGGTCTTTCTTCCTGAAGGCTGCGGAGCCCTTGGGGCAAACTTCTGTGGGGTGCAATGTTCAAAACTTCTGAACGAGGATGCTTTTGCCCCCGACGCCTGTCGTGCTGAGCTTCGAAGCTAGGCCCTTGCGGCTGTGTTGAAGTTTTCACTTCCAATTTAACTTCTTGCAGTATTGACGGAGTCACAGCAGTTCTCCGAAGCCATCCCTCTTCTGACCTTGCATATTCTTCGAAATAAGACATCAACCGAGCAACAGAAGATATCTTCTTCCTGTGAAGTTTATCAAGGAGGCCCGCATGAATAACTCCCTCTCGAGCTGCATCAACTACAGAAGACGTAGTTAACCCTCGAATTTGCGACTTCGTATGAGCGAAGCGCTTGAAATACTGTCTTAAAGTCTCTCCGGGGAGGTGCTTCACCTGGAAAAGACTTCCTGTTGACATTGGGGGTACGAAGGTACCCTGAAAGTTGCTCACGAACTTCTTCCTCAACTCCCCCCATGATCTGATTGATCCTGGCTTCAGAGACCAGAACCACCGTAATGCCACTCCTTCGAGAGATAGGGGAAAACATTTGGCCATAGTGTCTCGCATTCCCCACTGCCTTCAATTGCTAATGCATAAGAGCGAGCGAACTCTCCAGGATCTTCATCTCTAGAATATTTGCAAAGCTTCGAAGTTTTGAACTTAGGGTCGAAGCACACTTTCTGCAACTCAGGATGCAGCGGAGATTCGGTGTCGAAGGAAGCGTTCTCTGGGGCTTCGGGATAAGGAAGTTCATCGTCTTCGGGCACTTCGGGGATGACTGGGGTGGCCTGAGAATGAAGCCTATCTGCGGCTTCTTGTCGCCACCTTGCTACTTCAGCTTGGAGACTGGCCATTTGAGCGGCCATATCACCAAGACCATCTTCATCTCCTCCGGCAGGACCATCCGGGTCTTGAGAACTGTAAGCATCAGTTCGAAGTGGAACTTGAGGTGGAAGAGGGACTCCAGCTGGCCGAAGTATAGATGGAGTTGGGGGAGGAACTCCGTATGCTCGAGGAAGGGAAACCCCTTCTGGAGTTTGAGGTGGAGGAAACGTCGAAGGCCCTCCAACCTCAACTGTGTTTGAAGATCTTGCTCCGGAGGTCCGAGGAGACCTCCGAATAGGACTACCACCTGCACTCCGCTTGGGAGGCATGGTTTGAGAACTTGGTAGAGAACGAAGTTTTTTGGACTAGGTTCCCCACAGACGACACCAACTGTTGGCGTAAAAGATTACGCTAATAGGTTTCTGAAGGTTAGAAACTAACAAACGAAATGTTTGCGAAGTAAACTATTTCAAGCCTCCGAAAGGATAATAGCTTAAAATAGTTCGAAGATGTATATTGAATAACTTGTATTCGGTCCTCATTACAGGGTAAAACGGGGGGTATTTATAGGCCCAAACATTAAGGAAAAGACCCTTTTACCCCTCTATTACAACCGACATAGTGGAAACTATTTGGTACCCTTAATAGGGCTAAAATGGTAATAGACTAATCTAATGAGAAAGAAGATAAGTCTTCCATCCTAGCTGGCAAGGAAGCTCTCGGAAGAGTCCTAGTTCGAAGATAAACTCCGAACTAGAGTTCGCCTTCATACTTTGAATTTGATCCACGGTGATTCCGGAGTTATATGCTGGAAACCTTTGATTAAATCACTTGCCTTTATTCTGTTTCCACAATGGCTCTGAGGATGAAATGTTTTCCCCCAACAGAAACTTATGGAAAGTAACCGATATTTCTATTTTATCTCCTTTCTATGAATGGGATCAAACCATAATATACTAATTTATAAGCACTAGAAAGTTTGATTTTAGTTCGATTGAGAGTAGCCCCCTTAGTTCAATTTCAAAAAAGAGAAACATCAATTTGCATCAAAGGTCCTAGATACATGACTACTCAAGATATCATCTTACCACCTTCCGTGGAAATCGTTGATACGACACAACCCATAGCTAACTTGATAGAGCCCATGGATTTCCGCATTGAGTTACAGATCAAGAGATCGCGTATATCACATGGAAGTCCGAAGGAACTCTCAAGATGAAAGTTATATTATAGATGTTGTATCCATGCATGTTCGAAATGTGAATTATAGTATTTTTTTCTTGTGGGAATGGAAATGCAAAAACGAGATACTTTTTCTAGAAATATGGAGTATCCGCGAAGTTCACGGGCTGGAGATAAGCAAACTCGAACTGCTGACATCCGCCATAGGGTAAACCACCGCCTCTCAGGCCTCTGCACACACATGGTTACCATATACTCATGGGGAAGCGTATTATAGTACATATATGCTTTTTAGCGGGAATCCTATTAAAGATGGGAGCATACGGATTGATTCGGATCAATATGGAATTTTTACGTCATGCTCATTATCTATTTTCCCCTGGTTAGTAATAATAGGAGCGATACAAATAATCTATGCAGCTACATATGACTTTCATCGAATACAGCTTTCCACGGAATTATATAGGGATGTATGAGATCGAGTATGGAATTCTGTTTACTCACTTTAAGTTGAGTATTTATTTCCCTCCTTTTCTCGCTAGGATCGTAACATCATACTGACATGCATCATTAACCACTAAGATCGTAGAGCAGGTACTAGTATTGTGGATTAATGAACCAGCCTCACCCCTATATTTATGGGGGCTACTCTTCTAATATCTAAGATTAATCTGTTAAGATTCGGCCTAATCATGCGCAGGGATAAAATTAGCCAGAATCAGACTCAAACTCTATCTCTAGAATTCTGCCCGAAGTGGGCCTTCGGCAGGGCCCGTCGAAGCCTGCTCCTCGGGCCGAAGCTTCGGCGAGGCAGGCCTATGAAGGCCTTCGGTCCGAAGCTAGTAGGCCTGCTGGAAGCTTCTGAAGCCCATAGCTCAATGGGCCTTCTGCCCGATCCAGGACATGTGTATTTTTGGCCTAAATTACCAAAATTGATATTTTGACAATCTTAACCATTTAATGCCATTTTTGCCATCAACACATGCCCCCTGCTTTTTAGTAAACCAAGTGAACTAAAAGCATAATAGGCTACAGACGATATCTCCCGTATCGGCCTTTCGACACTTTCAAGCATTTTGCCACACACTCGGGAAATACTTTTTCAAGTACCTGCCATTCAAAGCTCTTCAAAACCGCCCTCCTTGTAGAGACTCCAACACATATGCATTACCAGGAGTGATTTAAGCTATTTTGAAAGGGCCTTCCCAACTAGGTGACCACTTACCAAATTTAGGGCTCTTAGTGCCTAAGGGCAAAATCGTCTTCCAAACTAAGTCACCAACTTGAAATGATTTTGGTTTAATTTTCTTATTGTAGGCTCTAGCTACTCTTCTCTTGTCTATTTCTATAGCTTCTAAAGCCCTTAGCCTCTTATCGGTCACTTCTTCTAAATTATCCTTCAAAAGAGTCTCATATTCATCAACCGATAAGCCATCTTGCCTCAGAACTCTTAAAGAGCCAAGATCCACTTCTACAGGTAGAAATGCTTCTTTGCAATATACTAGCTCATATGGACTAACTTTGGTAGCACCGTGCTTCACAATTATGCAAGCCCATAGTGCCTCGGAAAGCACTTCATGCCACCTCTTAGGGAGCTCTTCTATTTTCCTCTTAATGAGCTTAACCATAGTTTTATTACTGGACTCGGCCTGACCATTGGCCTAAGCATAATATGGTGAAGAGTTTACCAACTTGATACCATAAAATTCGGCAAATCTCTCACTTCTTTAGAAACAAATGAAGTACCTTGATCTGTAGTGAGAGTTTGTGGAATACCAAATCTATGTATAATGTGCTTCAAGATAAAATCAATTACCTCATTGTGAATCATATTCTTGGGAGGCACGACTTCGATCCATTTGGTGAAGTTGTCCGTCCCCATTAACATGAATCGATGCCCTTTTGAAGAAGGAGGATGAATCTGGCCGATGGAGTCTAAACCCCAACCTCTGAACGACCATGGTTTGATAATAGGGTTAAGTAATGAAGCAGGAGCTAGCTGAATATTACCAAACTTCTAACACGCTTCACACCCTCTATAATATCTAAAATAATCCTCAGTCATAGTCGGCCAGTAGAAACCTGCTCTTTTGAGCATCTAACTCATTTTCTGGGTCGACTGATGAGTGCCACAAAGCCCTTCATGGACTTCTCCCGTAGCTACTTGGCACTATTCATCATCTAAACACTTTAAAAGTATTCCATCAATAGTTCGGTGGTACAGTACATCATCTAGCAATATAAATTTAAATGCTTGTCGCCAAACTTTCCGATCAACCCTTTGACTAGGATTTCTCAAATACCGGATGATTGGAATTCTCCAATGATCCTTATGGACATCCGGAGGGTTTGCCGACTCCTTTCCTAGAGTGATGTCCAAGCTGCTAATTTTGGTGTGCCCCCTGGGCCTTTCCCATTCTTGCTGAAGGCTTACCAAGTCGGCTGTGTGGAGCCGATTAGACCGAAGCCTTCTGCCGGAGGGTTATGTCTCCTGAAGACCTCTGCTGTCCAGCGGGCTTCAGCGCAGGGACTCCGGCGTGCATGGCCCTTCAACGGATGGAGTGTTCTGGCATGAGGGATCCAACACGTGACATCCTCCGGTGGCCGAAGGGATCCATCTAGTAGGGTTCGACAGACCTCACGCTTGCCTGAAGCTTCTGGCTTTGGCAGTAAGACCAAACATTGGCTTTTCCTATTCAGAAAATTTACCTCTCCTGACTTGATAGCCAAATGTTTGCTGGGCCAAATCATTTGTAATTGAATTAGCTTCTCTTGACACGTGAGAAATTTTGATGTCGTCATAAGTAGCAACTATGTCTAAACATTTATCCAAGTAACTATTTAGCAAGCTATTAAAACATTGAGAACTTTTAGCTTGGTTATTCATGGACATGTTTAGCACCCATAGATTCTAGTAATTCAAAGTCCTAGCAACAAAGCTTCATATTCAGCTTGGTTATTAGTAGAGGGAAACTCTAAACGGGCCGAGGTTTCAAAGTGCATCTCACTAGGTGATATGAGAACCACCCCAATACCTTAGCCATTCTTGCAAGCTGAACCATCAAAATAACGTTTCCATGGTACTACTTCAATTAGAGCAATATTGTCATCCCAATTGACGTCCACGTGTGATCGACTATAAAATTAGGAACAATTTGGCCTTTCATAGCTCTTAGAGTTTCATAGGCCAAATAATACTCAATCAAAGCGTAAGCCCACTTTCTGATTCTTCCACTTAGAATCAGCTTTTCCAACATGTATTTTATAACATCAGTTTTGCAAGCGACAATACATGTAGTAGGGAGAAGATAGTGACGTAATTTGGTACATGCGTAATAAAGTGATAAACATAAATGCTCCACAAACACGTACCTGGTTTCGGCGTCCAGTAGGCGGCGGCTCAAGAATGTGATGATGTACTCTCTTCCCTCCACCTCCTGGGTTAGCACGACTCCTATCACGCTATCTTTAGCGGTGATGTACAACCGAAATGGAATTTTGGCTTTTGGTGCTCTCACCACGGGCGGTGATGATAAGCACTCTTTAATTTTTTCAAAGGAGCTTTGCTGACTTGCCCCCCAAGTGAACTCGGCTTTATTCTTTAGCCGGAGTATAGGGACAAAGGCATCAATCTTACCAGACAAGTTATATATAAAGCGATGCAAATAATTCATCTTGCCTAGAAACTTCTGCACATCTTTCTTTCATGTCGGCGCTGCAAAGTTTCTAATCTTCTCAAGCCTCTTAGGATTAATTTCTATACCTCTTTCATGAATCACGAATCCTAAGAACTTGCCCGCCGACACGCCAAAAGAACATTTGAGTGGGTTCATTTTCAAACCATACCGTCGCATCCTATCAAAAGAAACTCCCAAATCGGCTAAGTGGTTTCGCATAGCATTCGATTTGACTACAACATCATCTATGTATACTTCTAACATAACTCCTAGCAAGTCATGAAAGATCAAGTTCATAACACATTGATATGTAGCGCCAGCATTCTTTAGACCAAAAGTCATAATGACCCACTCGAACAAGCCGACAAAACCAGGGCATCGAAAGGCTATCTTGTAGACGTCCTCTTTGGCCATAAAAATTTGATTATACCTAGCATTGCCATCAAGAAAACTTAGTACCTTGTGTCCTGAAGCATCGTTGATTTGCATGTTGGCTATTGGCATTGGATACTCGTCCTTCGGAGTGGCCTTGTTTATATCCCTGAAATCAATACAAACTCGTATCTTGCCGCTCCCCTTCTTTTCTACAGGCACAATGTTAGCGACCCATTCAGCATACCTGCATGGCCTAATAAACTCAGCCTTGAGTAATCGTTCTATCCCTTCTTTAACTCGGTCATAGATGGCCGAATTAAAATGACGCGGAGGCTGTTTATAAGTCCTAAATCTAGGTTTAATAGGTAGCCGATGCTCCACGGGCTCGCGCCTTAATCCAGGAATCTCGCTATATTCCCATGTGAAACAATCAACATATGACCGAAGCAACTTTATTACTTTGGTCTTCTCATTAGCCTGCAACGTTGGTTTACAAAAGTCACCCTTGGGATGCTACCATCGCCTATGTCGATTTCTTCTAAAGGATTAGCCGACGCAAAACCTTGACCTATCTTTTCTACTTCGCTAAAGTCTTCAATGGCCTCGGCAATACCGTCTTTAGCAAACCGATATTTCTCCACACGAGACTTTAGCCAATCTAGATTATTTTTGCTAGACACAACTACTAATTTAGAAATAGCCATGATACACCAACCGACTTTATAGACACTGGTACGAAACATCCTCCGAACACGCTAACAAAGTCATAATCCAAAAGATCCCTACCTGATAGACATTCTACTTTGTTGTGGATGGCGTCAATGGACACATCGGCCAATGCTACCTGGGCCGAAGTGTCTGCTGGTATGACCTCTACCTCATCGCCCTCCCACTGAATCAGGCATTGGTGCAAAGTGGAAGGAATACATCAATTTGCGTGAATCCAGTCATGCCCGAGTAGCACACTGTAGTTACCTTGCACATCAACGACGAAGAATGTTGTTGGCAACATCTTGTTGCCTACTGTTAACTTTCGCCGTTGAAGCCATTGAGCATTAAGTTAGTTTTCTTCAAGTCCTCCTCGTCCCTACCAAGTTTCTTCAATAGGGAGTAAGGCATTAGGTTAAGAGTGGCGCCATCGTCAACAAGCATCCGGGAGATTAGCTTCCCGTCGATGTGTCCTCTGACGTAGAGAGGCTTTTGATGGCGAGTCATATCCTTGGGTTTTTCAAAAATGGCATTGCATGGGCCGAGGTTCAACTGAGCGACCTCAGCCTCATCTTGTGATAGGGAGAACTCAGCGGGTAGCATGATGATGTTGATGTCCATCGCCTGAGGTGCGGGTCCCTCGGAGATGGGCGAGTAGTCTTCGTCGAGCATGTCGTCGTCGTCGCTCGGGCTAGGAGCTGGGTTGGTTATCTCAACCAGCTTAATCCTCCATACCAGCCTCGTCGTTGGCCGAGGGTGGATCTCCTCAAAGATGGTGTCTCGCTCATCCTCGTCTTTCTTCTCACGCATCTCCTGTGCCCGTAGGTGTTGCAGACACCTTTTCTATGATTTGGACATACCTGGAGGTGCCCAAGATGGTTGTGGCTTGGTACCAGGCGCCACTATCCTGTCTCTGTGATTTTCGGCCGAAGGGGTACTACCCAGGTCGGCCTCACACACTTCACAATGGGAGTGCCCTTCATTGCGGACCCTCCAATCGGACCGACCTCGTTTGGCTGGTCGGACCAGGCTCCGTTGCTGGCTTGGGCTGGAGTGGGAGACTTTCCTCTGTTAGGCTTTGGCCAGGGGCCTTTGGGATTGGGACTTCCTGAGACCCTACTCTTTCTGTGATAGCTTTGGACTCCCTATCCTTCGCCTCTTCATGCTCATATCCCCTGGCTCCATCTTGTGAGAGTCGATTCGGAGGTACTACGGATAGCCTGTGGATGATGTCTCCATCCACCACGTCTATTTGTCCCTACCAATTATAATACTCCAAACGAAAACAAGTGACAATGTTAAGTTGCGGAGGGTACTCCGGTCGTGATGTGTACGGAGCCCATGGGGTCCCCGCCCAATTGTATGGCGGAGGCATCGGCGGCTCAAGTGGATTCGCCCACTATGAGCCAAACCCACTGCCTGGAGGGGGGGTTCAGCTAGGTCGATGGCATTTCGGACCATATCAGTGAAGGGTCTTGCAAGTCCGGGGGTATGTTTGGCCATTGCGGGCCGAAGCCTCCCACCGGAGGATTTGTCCACAGCGGAGCCAGGCTCGGCCATTGGGATCTGAACCTGTTCTGCGTAGGGTTCAGCCACTGGGGTCCGAAGCCATCGTAGGGAGTGTTTGGCCACTGCGACCCAAAGTCATCATGAGGGGGGTTTGACCACTGTGGTGTGAAGCCACCCTTCGACTGCTTTGGCCCCTTCGGTTGACTTAGCCTTTTTGCGCGGGGGCCTATTTCCTTAGCTTTTCTTTGCTGTTTGTTTAATAGCATCTGATATGTTACCTTCGGCTTCTTGCGAGCCCTAGCCGAAGGAGACATGTTAACATTCTGTTTCCACACTCCTACTTTACGGTTCTTAGGTACGAGTGTCTGTGTGCATGATTCTCTAATAATGACTGCTTTCCCTTTAGTTGACTCGGCCTGCTCCGGTCGAATCAACACTTTCTTTCCGTCGAGGTCGACGGTGTTCACGGGAAAGGGGTCTTTGTCCAGCTTCATCTTTGGACTGGGGTCTATCTTCAATCTTCCTTCCTCTATGGCCGATTGAACCTGTCGATGAAAAACATTGTAGTCGTTAGTATAATGCGAATCATGCCACTTATAGTATGGGTGTTTCTTTAGCTCGTCGGCATATGGAATGACTTGGCCTTTAGGCAACCTGAGAAGATGGTTCTTCAAGAGGAAATCAAATATCTTATCACACTTAGTTATATCAAATGAGTACTTGACTTTGCTAGGCCGATTCGTGGTGGGAGAAGGTCGTAACTCGGAGCAAATAATATGTTTGCTCTTGGCGTTCTAGACCCATTCGACTGCGTACATGTCAGCTGAATCTTCCTCTTCATCTGATTCCTCCTCATCGGAGTGCTCCATCACGTGGACTTCAGCCCTAGGTTTGCTAAGCGCCTTAATAAACTTTTTATCCTTGACTCGGCCTTCCTGGACTAGAGCCTATTGTAAGACTTGGCTAACTTCTAAGAAGCGTCCGACCCACTAGCTTCTCCACACTGTGCTAAAAACTGACTGACATGCTCTAGTGTGGTTTTGTTACCCTCACCATCGAACTTGGTGAATTCAGGTACTCTATAGCCGCGAGGGTAAGGTATCATGTCGAAATGGTCGGGGTACGACTTTTGGTAAACCCTAGCTCGACCCTTAGGTATGAAACCGGTGCACTCTCTAAACAGTGCACGGATCCGCTCCTCGATGTCATCCTGGCCTGCTGCCTGTGCGTGCCTCTCATATAGGGGTGTGACACGTGGCTGTATGTCGGCGTGTCGGCCGCAAGGTTCCCCCTCATGCGCTAGCTTGTGATGTATGACGTGTTCGGGCCTACGTGCTTGTGCATGGTGCTAGTCTAGCCGTAAGAATGGTGACTGGTCTCGGCCATGGATATCGAGGCCAAAGACGCAATGGCTTTTCTGGTATTCTCATCAGTTCTACTGTAAATGTGATTTATCGGAGGTATGCTAGCAATCGGAGCTGGAGGTATGGCCTCAGTAAAGCCGAACCTTATAAGTGTCACCTCTACCTGGGAGCTAACTGCTGAATCGAAACGGTTGGCTAGCGAAGCGCTAACAGCTTAGTCTACCGATATGGCTATCTTCTTCTCAATTTCTAAAGAATATAAATGAGGCGATACCGGTGTTACCTGGATCCGAGCGAGGTCGGGGACGTTGACGTCGCACTTGATGAAGCCTGCACGTGTCTTGACGTAGCTCCCCAACATAAGGTCCTGGAGTGCCTTCATCTTCGCCTCAATCTCCGCTCGGTCTTCTGCGGGAGTATCCTCAAGGGTAGGCATCATGATGTTGCGGTTTTCGATATTTGCGCCTCCCATGGGATCCATCAGTGATGTAGACGTAGTAATCATTGTAGACGTACTAGCGGCCGATGTAGTTGTACTCGTCATGTTGGCGTAACCTCCCCAGCGGACTCGCCAAAAATGTGTTGACACGGAAACGTGCCCTCGCACTTGGGTCAGTTCGACGATCCAAAAGTGTGCGGATACTTAGGGACAAGCCTAAGCGTAACACAATACTGACGTCGCGTTCCGACTACCATCAACAATGACAAGGGGGGTGGACTCGCCAGGTAATCATATCACACAGAAATAATCCAATTAGCCAAAATAAATATATTAAATAAAATAAATCAGCAATCTGAACGGAGCCTGACTGATTCGAAGGGTACTATGCGAAGGGTATCACCGAAGGGTACCTTCGACATCTGCTGTGAAGGGTCTCGCCGAAGGTACCTTCGGTGTTTGGACTGATCTGGCCAAAGGCAGGCTCCGAACAGATCTCGACGCAACAATCACCTCCGAATAGTGGGGTTCGACGTGAAGTCTCTGACATGATAAAATATCTCCAACGCGACGCACGGGTGTGACTTCGTCTAGCGTAGAGTACAAACGTGGCGAAGATTGTCTTGACGAAGCCTGTTGTGAAGCTTGTTGGCGTGCGAGACTCGGTCAAACCGACAACAGCGTGACGGTCTGGCACGGCTAATCGAAGTAGGGATTCCACCGAAGGGTGTTCTGGCAGCCTCTAAAACCAGTCTCTTGGCTCTGGACACCTCTGCGAAGTGGCTCCGAGCGTGAATACCTGCAACAGAACAGAGATCAAGTGCTAATTCAGCCTAGGGACCGAATCTGCTAAGTGTTGCACTAGAGAAACGAAGGTAGCAATCTGTTACGTACATTAACGGGTATTTCACAGGCGAAGTAACGAGGCGATAGCAATCTATTACGTAGATTAACGGGTACTTCACAGGCCAAGTGTTGGGGGGAAATATTTCATCCTCAGAGCCATTGTTGTAACGAGACATAAGCTGATGATTAAATCAAAGGTTTCCACCGTATAACTCCGGGAATACAGTGGATCAAGTTCGAAGTATTGAGGCGAGCTCTAGTTCGGAGTATATCTTCGAACTTGGACCTTTCCGAGGGTTTCCTTGCCAGCTAAGATGGAAGATTTATCTTCTTTCCCATTAGATTAGTCTTTTACCATTTTAGCCCTATTAAGGATACCAAATAGTTTCCACTATGTCGGTTGTAATAGAGGGGTAAAAGGGTCTTTTCCTTAATGTTTGGGCCTATAAATACCCCCTGTTTTATCCTGTAATAAAGAGAGAATACAAGTTATTCAATATACATCTTCGAACTGTTTTAAGCTATTATCCTTTCGGAGGCTTGAAATAGTTTACTTCACAAACACTTTGTTTGTTAGTTTCTAACCTTCAAAAACCTGTTAGCATAATCTTTTACGCCAACAGTTGGCGCCGTCCGTGGGGAACCTAGTCCAAAAACTTCGTTCTCTACCAAGTTCTCAAACCATGCCTCCCAAGCGGAGTGCAGGTGGTAGTCCTGTTCGGAGGTCTCCTCGGACCTCTGGAGCAAGATCTTCAAACACAGTTGAGGTCGGAGGGCCTTCGACGTTTCCTCCACTTCAAACTCCGGAAGGAATTCCCCTTCCTCGAGCATACGGAGTTCCTCCGCCAACTCCATCTATACTTCGGCTAGCCGGAGTCCCTCTTCCACCTCAAGTTCCACTTCGAACCGATCCGTACAGTTCTCAAGACCCGGAAGATCCTTCCGGTGGAGATGAAGATGGTCTTGGCGATATGGCCGCTTAAATGGCCAGTCTCCAAGCTGAAGTAGCAAGGTGGCGGCAAGAAGCAGCAGAAAGGCTTCGTCCTCAGGCTACCCCAGTCACCCCCGAAGTGCCCGAAGATGACGAACTTCCTTATGCCGAAGCCCCAGAGAACGCTTCCTTTGACACCGAGTCTCCGCTGCATCCTGAGTTGCAGAAAGTGCGCTTCGACCCTAAGTTCAAAACTTCGAAGCTTTGCAAGTATTCCGGAGATGAAGATCCTGGAGAGTTCGCCCGTTCTTATGCATTAGCAATTTAAGCCAGCGGAGGAGTGCGAGACACTATGGCCAAATGTTTTCCCCTAGCTCTCCAAGGAGTGGTATTGCGGTGGTTCTGGTCTCTGAAGCCAGGATCAATCAGTTCATGAGGAAAGTTGAGGAAGAAGTTCGTGAGCAACTTTCAGGGTACCTTCGTACCCCCAATGTCAACAGGAAGCCTTTTCCAGGTGAAGCAGTTCCCCGGAGAGACTTCAAGACAGTATTTCAAGCGCTTCGCTCATATGAAGTCGCAAATTTGAGGGTTAACTACATCTTCTGTAGTTGACGCAGCTCGAGAGGGAGTTATTCATGCAGGCCTCCTTGATAAACTTCACTGGAAAAAGATATCTTCTGTTTCTCAGTTGATGTCTTATTTCGAAGAATATGCAAGGTCAGAAGAAGGATGGCTTCGGAGAACTGCTGCAACTCCGTCAATACTGCAAGAAGTTAAGTTGGAAGTGAAAACATCAACACAACTGCAAGGGCCTAGCTTCGAAACTCAGCACGACAGGCGTCGGGGGCAAAAGAATCATCGTTCAGAAGTTTTGAACATTGCACCCCCGCAGAAGTTTGCCCAAAGGGCTCCGCAGCCTTCAGGAAGCAAGACTAGCGGCTGGAGGCCACCAGGGAAACTGGCTGGCAAAGCCTAGGCCTTTTTCTGCTGTATCCACGGTGAAAATCGAAGCCACACAATTGATGCGTGCAAATCTATACTTGCCTTGAGAGGGGAGTACTTGGATAGAACTTCGGGTCGAGGCACTACTGACGGAGTTCCGACCAAAGTACGTTCGGAGCCTGTCTAGGCTGTGGCACGAATAGAGAACTTCGACCCTGCAAGACGGCCTCCGGTGGTCAATGTTATGCCACCTCCGAAGCAAGAAGAGGGGCAAGATCGAGGGAAAAGAGTAGTCCTCCCCATCTCTGGAGGAGGGACCCTTGGAAGTATGTCGAAGAGGCAGAGAAGAGAATATGTTAGAGAAGTGGGCCATATTGGAATCTCTTCATCTGCAGCTGCTATGCCCGAATGGTCCCATGTGCCAATATCTTTTTCCGCAGATGATGCAGTTGGTATAAAGTTTCCACATGCAGACCCACTTGTCATCACTGCCGACATGGCAGGAACTGAGGTTTGGAGAGTGCTAATTGACGGAGGGAGTTCGTCAGATATTATTTTTGTTCAAGCTTTTGATCAACTCTGCATCTCCAGAAAGCATCTTTTCCCAGCAGCCCGTCCTTTACAAGGCTTTGCAGGACCCCCTCTTGACGCCCTTGGCCAGATTGGCCTAGAAGTTACTTTTGGAGAGGGGCTATTGGCCAGGACAGAGGAAGTGATTTTCGATGTTGTGGATGCCCCATATGCGTACAATGTCATCTTCGAAAGGGGCATGCTAAATCAATTCGGAGCTGTGGCGCATCATAATTATATATGTATAAAGATGCCCACACAGGCGGGAATGCTCACCGTTTTCAGAGATCAGGCCACTGCGCGAAGAGCGGAGTATGGTCATGGCCCTCCTCTTGACCCAAGACAGGTGAACAACGTACAAGATAACTCGGAGAATTCCTCTGCTCCTGACGAATCTTCGAAGAAATCCTTCCCAAGGCCAAGCCCCGAAGGAGAGATTGCAACGAAGGTTATTGTCAAAGATGGCAAGGAATATTCATTTCAATTTGGCAAAGACTTGCCTCCAGAAGTCGCTACATCGTTAGAAAAAGTAGTTGAGGAGAATTTAGATGTCTTTGCTTGGTCTGACGAAGACTTCACCAGAGTCAGTCGAGATATTATTGAACATAGTTTACTTGTGAATCCAAAGGCCTGGCCTGTTCGACAAGGACTCCGAAAGTTATCCAGAGAGAGAGCTATCCTTGCCAAAGATGAAGTGGAAAAGCTGTTGAAGGCCGGGATTATCAGAGAAGTGGCTCATACGGAGTGGTTAGCCGACCCAGTCTTCGTTAGAAAGAAATCTTCTGGGAAGTGGCGCATGTGTATTGATTTTACATCTCTGAATAAAGCATGTCCCCGCGACCCCTACCCCATGCCCCGAATTGATCAATCTGTTGACTCTACTGCCGGTTCGGAGTTATTAAGATTCCTCGACGCGTATTCCGGCTATCATCAAATCTGGCTAAAGCGCGAAGATGAAATCAAGACAAGCTTCGTAACTCCTCTAGGAGTCTTTTGTTATGTAAGAATGCCCTTTGGCTTAAGAAATGCCGAGGCTACTTTTTCGACGTTAATTGCTAAGGCTCTATGTTATCAATTAGGTCGCAATGTAGAGGCCTATATGGATGATATTGTAATAAAGAGTGCTTTAAAGCACCAACATAGCCTAGACTTAGCAGAAACATTCAATAGCCTTCGGGCATGTGGGATCCGTCTTAACCCCGAAAAATGTATCTTCGGGGCGCAGGCTGGAAAATTGTTAGGGTATCTGGTTTTAAGCAGAGGGATCGAAGCTAGCCCCACTCAGATAACTGCGTTGCAGAGGATGGCTCCCCGAGAGAATTTAAAGCAAGTGCAAAAGCTGACTGGCCGTCTTGCAGCACTTAGCAGGTTTTTGGCAAGGTCTGCGGAGAGAAGTTCGCCCATCTTCAAAGCATTGAAAAGGTCTGAAGATTTTGCATGGACACCGGAGTGTCAAAAGAGCTTCGAAGATATCAAGAATTATCTCAGTAACCTCGCTACACTCACGGTGCCTATTCCGGATGAAACCCTACTCCTCTACCTTGCAGCTACTGGCTCTGCTATCAGTGCAGTCCTTGTCAGAGAGGTTGATTTCAACGGCAAGTTGGTGCAGAACCCAGTTTATTTTGTGTCCGAAGCATTGTCGGGAGAAAAATCAAGATATTCTGAGCTTGAGAAATTCACGTATGCTCTGATAATGGCTTCGAGGAAGCTAAGGCATTATTTTTTGGCACATAATGTAATTGTACCAACTTCGTATCCTTTGGGGGATATGCTCTGGAGTAAGGATTCCACTGGAAGAATTGGGAAGTGGGCCGTTGAATTAGCACCCTTCGGCATATCCTTTGTGGCAAGGACAACAATTAAGTCACAAGTGTTGGCGGATTTTGTGGCAGAGTGGACTCCCCCTCCAGTATGGGCTCCGGAGAAGCCAATTGAAGGGATTTGGACTATTTACTCTGATGGAGCTTTCCAAGCATCCGAAGCAGGTGTTGGAGCAGTGATAATTTCGCCTTCGGGGCAAAAGGCAATGTACTCCGCAAGACTGAATTTTAAGTCTACCAATAATATAGCGGAGTATGAAGGGATTTTACTGGGACTTCGAAAGGCACGTGCTCTAGGGGCTACAAGAGTTGTAATTAAGACTGATTCCCAGATTGTAGCAGGGCACGTAGACAAGAGTTTCCAAGTTCGACATCCACAGCTTGCTAAGTACTTAGAAGAAATTCGTAAGATCGAAGCCGCATTTAAAGGGATTTCAATTCGGAGTATACCCAGAGCAGAAAATGTGCAAGCTAATATCTTAGCAAAAGCTGCAGCCGAAGCTATGGACATACCAGAAGAGGCTTTTTATGAGGAACTCAGTACACCTTAGGTGCCACAAATTCCTTCTGCAGAAATCCTTTGCATTCCAAGTACAGATTGGAGAAATTCAATTATGGAACTGTTGCAAGGAGGAACAAGCTTGTCTAAGGAGCCACAACTTTCAAGGTTAAAGCTTAGAACCCGGAATTATCGCATAATCAATGGTATTTTGTACAAGGCCGGAGTATGTTCCCCTCTGCTCCGATGTATATCTCAAGCCGAAGGTCAAGAAATTCTTCGAGAAATTCATGAGGGACTTTGCGGTAGCCATCTGGCCCCTCGGGCTTTGGCAGGAAAAACACTTCACCAGGGGCTTTATTGGCCTACTAAGGATGTCAGTGGATGGGACGACGGAGTCATCGCCCACCAACAGCTCTCCAAGTTATTGCTCCAGTATGGCCCATGGCCAGATGGGGTATGGATCTTATTGGCCCCTTCCTAGTAGCAAAAGGAAATTTGAAGTTTGCAGTGGTAGCAATCGAATACTTTTCAAAGTGGGTCAAAGCAGAGCCCCTAACAGCTATCACTTCGAATAATGTCCAAAAATTTTTCTGGAAGAATATTATATGCCGGTTCGGAGTGCCTCGGCAGCTGACAGTGGATAATGGAACATAGTTCGATGCAGAACCCTTCAGGAAATTCTGTGAAGACCTAGGCATCCAACTATGTTTTGCTGCAGTAAGACATCCTCAATCTAATGGAGCTGTTGAAAGAGCCAATGGTAATATCTTATCAGGGCTGAATCGAAGAATAGTGGGATTGGCAAAAGGATTGTGGACCGAAGAGCTCCCAAAGAACCTATGGCCCATCCGGACAACTCAGACAAGGTCTACTGGCTTCACTCCTTTCATACTATTATTCGGAGATGAAGTAATGACACCAACGGAGCTCAAAGGAGGATCCCTTCGCAGCACCGAACCGGAAATAGAAGCAGAAAGACAAACTTAGCTTGATTTAACAGAAGAGACAAGACTTCGAGTTGTTGCAAATTTGTCAAAGTATCAGCAGCAGATGAAGACTTGGTTCGACCCGAAGGTCAAGATTAATGAACTTAGGCCGGGTCATCTCGTTTTGCGAAGTATCATAGCGCCAGGGAAATTAGGAAATAAGTGGGAAGGTCCATACTTAATTGTTCGCTCAGGGCGTCCTGGTTCTTTTAAGTTAGCTAATTTGGAGGGTGAAGAGTTAGCGCATAAATGGCATGTGGAGCACCTGAAGCGATATTTCGCATAGGGGCTCCTTGTAATCATTTGTAAACACCTTTCAAATCAATAAAGCATATGGTTCAGATAATGCCTACCCCTCATAAACTTCCCACTTCTAGTGGATGCACTGGAATAGCGGAGTTGACCGAGAGGGAAGTGTCATTAAATTGAATCATATTTTTCGGACTTCGGACCACTGGTCCGAAGCTTCCGACGAAGTGGGAAAGCCACTGAAAAATGCGGAGTCCAAGCCATCAGCTTGAAGACATCCGTAAAAAGAGTCCAAAGAGACCAAATAATGCGGAGTCCAAGCCACCGGCTGGAAGACATCTGTAAAAAGAGTCCAAGGAGACCAAATAATGCGGAGTCCAAGCCACTGGCTTGAAAGCATCCGTAAAAAGAGTCCAAGGAGACCACTACGAATTCCAAACCACCGGTTTGATAGAATTCGCAAAAAGAGCCAAAGGAGGCCAAAACAAACAGAGTTTGAGCTCATGAGCTTCGAAGATCTGTAAAAAAAGTCCAAAGTGACAAATCGTTTGGGACACTGAAGTGTCCGGGAAATTGTCCAAAGTGATTTCTTCCAAAACACAAGGTACTAAGTCGCCAATCTTTAGACTCCAAGTAGTCGAAGACATTTTATAAGATTTTAATCAATCTTTAAATTGCTGAGGGGCTTCGAGTCCTCAAAATTGTACTCCTAAGTTTTTCTTTGCGCCTAACCATTTTTGAATATAGTTCGAAGTTGCTTACGCCCAAAGAGGGGCTGGGAAATAGGGAGACAATTTTAAATCGATATTTATTATTCGAACAAATTATCATTACATCACGAAAAATCGGTATCTATTCCGAGAAGGAATCGAAGACCCCTTCGATCTCTACAGCTAGGGTTGAAACGACTAGTTCCAGAGCCGGGAGTTCTAACAACTTTACGTTTAACTCTCCTGCCTCCCTTCGAACCTCTAAAGTCTTTTTGTTCTTGTTGAAGCTCGGCCCAAGTTCGGAGTCGTTCGGGGCTCCTTTCCCAGCTTCCAAGTTCTTCAGGCTTTTTACCCTGAGCTGCATCTTCATCTTCGGACCATGCAATGTCTTCGGAAGATGAAGTTTCCAAGTTAACTTCTTTTTCTTCTTTAATATAAGATAATATATCTTTGCTTACTTCGGGCGTAATTGCATCGGAGCTATCTCGAGGAACTAAAAATCGAGGGCGCTTGTGAAGTTTTAAAAGATCGAAGGTAGCCCATTGTAGGTGGAGTTCTTCGTTAAGCTTTAACACTTCGACATCTTCCATATGAGGCGAAGCCTAAAAACACGATAAGCAAATTTTCATTCATAAATGTACAAAAGCATGATTGTTTACATAGTCAGGATCCTATGGTAAATCTAGACCTACGGGTTTGGCGGAGGCTGGCTGCTCGAAGCTTGCAACCGAGCTTGCTTTTGGCGTTGCCCTTCATCAATCCAAGCCTTGATCGCAGTACGACCTTCGGCTCTCCATGAAGCTTGGAAGGCTTGCCAGGCAGCGGCCACGTCTTCAGAAGGATTGAGAAGCTGATTTTCGTCGAAGGTAATGGGAGCCGCTTCTGCGTTCGGAGTTATAGCTATTCCCAGATCTTCGTAGTATCGAAGTATGCCGATAGCAGCCACTTGTCTGGAGAGTTCTCCGTATCGAATGCCTGCCGTCTTCATCGTCTTCACAGCTCCTTGGATCATTTTTAGCCACCGAAGCAAGGAGACGTTGTCATTTGAAGGAAGTGTCCCAGTAATACCGAAGTACTCTAGAACACCTAGAAGTTGGTTCATGACATCCGCAGCTACCTTCTCCGACTTCAGCTTGTCTTCAAGTAAAGCGTCCTTCACCGAAGTCAGCTCCTCTACCACGGCGGAGAGCCTAGCTGCCTCCGTAGCTAGAGAATTTTTCTGAGTAAGCAGGTTGCTCGCCTCCTCTACAGCTTTGGCTTTTTCCTGTTGGAGCTTGACAAGTTCAGCCCCCGCCGTAGCATGCTCTGCCCGCATCTTTTCTATTTCCGCCCGAAGAGCAATTTGTTCTGCTTCGAGCTCTTTCTTTGCAGTCTCCAAGCTTTGCCTGGCCCTTCGCTCTGCTGAGACCATGTCGTCTAATTGGGAAACTCGACCTTCGGAAATATTAATATTTCTCTGAAGAGTGGTAATTTTCTCTCGAAGGCGAAGGCTTCCGCGTTCATTTGAAATGTTCGCAGCTCGAGCCAAGACTATTTGCTGCAAAGAGGAAAAACCAAGGTGAGAAATTATTTGTATATAAGATTAATTTTGTTTTGCAGATACTTCGTACCTGGTACGCTGCATCCTCCAAACCCTCAGCCTCGCTCAAGATGGCCACTAAGTTTGTCTCCCCGATTTCGCGGCTAGCTCGATCCAAAGGCTCGAGCAAAGTCCGAAGCCCGGTTCTTCGCTCCAAGAAAGAGCTAGAAGAGGGAGCATAGACAAGGCCCTCTGGTCATCTTCATTCGGTGAGGGGCCGGAGCGCTGGGCCGTATCCTTTGAAACTTCGGCAGATTGACCCCCCTCTGTAGATTGGCTTCTGTCTGTCGATTGAGACGGAGTTGATCCTGAGCTCGGAGCAGGGAGGTGGTCCATCTTGCCTTTACCTTTTCCAGGTCCCATTTGAGCGACTTCTGGAATTGGCTCTGGAGTAGCCGAAGTCCCAGGATTGGTATCTTCGGGAAGACCTTCTTCCACAGAAGCAGATCCTATTGAAGCAAAGGTATTATACATTGTATAATTTCGCAAAAAAAAGAACAAAAGAATTATGTAAAGTTTACCTCCGAAGTCTTGTCGGCGGGTGAGCATCGGACTGCTTGGCGGGTCGAAGGCTACTCCAAAGTCTTCGTCGGAGTCAGAATTCATAGTTAAATCTTCGACTGTTGGAGCCTCTTCGGGAGCGGCCGCCGTTGCTTCACTCGGAATCGAAGTTGATTCTATAGCAACTTCGACTCCACCTTCGTCCATAGGGGCTTTGTTTCACGTAAAGTCTTCTTGTGCAACCAAAGTCCCCACTTGCCCAAGGTTGCCTTGAGACTCCGGCACGCTCGCAACATCATCAATGTTTGCATTTGTTTGGGCTGCATCCTTGTCAATCAAATCAACAAGCATTCTACCTTCATCCTCCGAGGAATCGGAGGCCGAAGCTATTGGGCTTGAAGGCGCCGCAGTTTTTGGCTTTCGGGCTACCTTCTTCGTTGGGGTCTTGGCAGAGGTCGAGGCTCCAACTTCGGCCTTCCTTTTCTTAGGCCCTTGCTCCGAAGGCACCCAATACAAAGAGGAGGTGGAACGACTTCGAGTAGCCCCCATACTCGATTGGACCGTTCCCAAGTACCTACCAACTTAATCCTCCATTCCTTCTCAGCCGGAGTCGGGACTCCCAGAATTTTCTCCGAAGCCCGCACAATCTGCTCCGAAGTCATAGGAGCTGAAGAAGCTAAAAGATGAGTTAACGTTGCTTATTTCTTCGAATAAATATATATGAAACATATGTTGTTTTCGAAGTTACCTGCAGGGCTCGAGCTCGAAGAAATTTTGCGGAGTCCGCCCTCTGGATTTTCCTCGAAGGTGATTGGCCAGTTGGCCATCAGAGGGGGGATCTGAAGTCCGATGAATTCTTCTGCCAAATCCCTCATAATCTGGCGATGGCTGATGCGTTGAAGAAGGCTAAGGCGAGCTTCAAGCTGACCTAGATCTGGATGGACAAGTGCTTCCCTCCGGAAGTTTATGTCTCGAAAAGGACCAGCTAGACGACTCCCTGCCCCAACTTCGGCGTAAAACCATCGGAGGATCCAGTCAGTGTACCACCTGGCATTGATGGCCTTGGCTGGAAACCGAAGAGCGTACTCTTCTCAAAGTCGGAAGTTGATACTCCCGAAGGCCACCACCATCTTCTCACCTCCGGGGCCTACGAAGGTTTTTGGCTGGCACGAAGCTCGATGTAAAGCTGCGAAGATTTCTACTCTGCCTTCACATCCTTCGACTCACAACGCCCACTCGAAGATGGAGAGGCATGCTATCGCATTCTGAGAGAGCTGGGGGAGAGTGACATGGATTGATCAGCCGCGAGCCTCTATTGCAGTCGCGAGCGACTCCCTCTTGCAGGTTGAAGGTCCCAATTGAAAGGATTGATCAGCATACTTCGTCGACGCCGGGAAGAGATCATGATGATCATTGCGTTGGGGATTTCTCCCTGGCGCCATCATTGCTGCTACTGTAGCCGTCGGAGTCGCTGTCACTAATGTCGCCGCCGCCGCTGCAGCCGCAGCCTGCTGCCGAGCCAAGGCTGAAGCCACTCCAGGAACCTTGAAGCTGGTTTTTGCCATGGGATCGCACGAGTTGCTTGAGAGGAAAAATGGAGGCTAGGGTTTGTCTGCTGGGTTGTTTGCACGAAAGCGGTGAAAAGGTACTCGAGAAGGGGCTGGGCCCTCTATTTATAGCCCAGGCTATAATTCTTTACCGTTTGTATCTGCTGTTTCGCATTCTTAACCGTTATATGTTGCGGAATTGACGCATCGCGTAACTTCCGTTAGAAGAAAAAGCCAACGGCTATTTCTTCTAAGCCTAAAAAAGTTTTCGGGCTTCTCAAGTTAATTCTAAGATAGTTCGAATGTAACTTTCTTAGAAGTTGATTCGAAGTTTTGAATTTCCACGTATTTTGGAGGTGGATTAAAATTGTTAGCCTCTGCGCATGATTATTTTTCTTGCGTATACTGCTCTCCTAACATTACAGGTCTAATGGAGAAATGTATTCGAGGACATGTGTATTTTTGGCCTAAATTACCAAAATTGATATTTTGACAATCTTAACCATTTAATGCCATTTTTTGCCATCAACAAACATGTCAATAAATTTAGAATACTTCATCATTTATTTTGATTGATGATGGTTGCACGTGGATTCTATCATGTTTGGGTGGAGAGTGGCAAGAGTCTTTTCAATTCCTCCTTAATATGAGATCTCTTTCTAATGGAGATTCAGAAGCATCTAGATTCGGTGCAACGTAGAGTTAAAATCTTAGGCATATTCATAAAGAGTCAGAGTTGTATCCATTATTTCTCTACTAGAAGCTTCATGGTTTACTTGAGATGCTTGAAACACTTCTTCAAGGAATCTCATAGCACTCTCTTATTCATCATGGTCATATACTCATCATTCAAAGTATGAAATGTTCGATCATTTTTATCTGGTATGGAGCAAGTTCATTATTGCTCATGGTCTACGTTGTTATGGAGCTTTCTAGTCTACGGTGATGTGCATGTCACTTCTAGTAAAATTCTATCACATTGCTAAATAGAGAAATTAATAATTTTTTTACAATTTTCCTGTATTTTTCTATGCAATTATGTATTTATTGGTAATTCAATGCATACTGGCAATTAAAAAATAAAAGGTATTTCCAAAATTTTCGACGAATCCAACAGCACATACAAAAAATTCACTGTTTTTGTGTGATTTTTTAGAAATCCAGTGGTGTTGGTGCGTTTTTTGGTCACACTTTGTGTAATGCCCCGATTTTACAAAACATGGAATTTATTGAATTTCCAGAGAAAAACAATAAATACAATATGTTCATCACACGACCTCGTACATACGACAAACAAAGTATAGATCGAAGACTATTTTATTACACAGAATTTAAAATAAAAGAAACTACAAAAATAATAAACTTGATGAACATCTTCTTCAGGATCGCTTTCTTGACTGGGACAGCTACTCTGGACCTTCGTCATCAATGAACTCGTCGTCTAAAAGATGGTGGCAACGGGTATGAGTACAAAAGTACTCAACAAGCCACCGAGAATGCAAGTAATGCGGGGTAATTACAAAGGAATGATAAGGGTTTAAAGTGTGGAAAACTACATTTTTAAGTTGCAGCATTTAATGTAGTCAAGTTTAATTGTATAAAATAATAAACATGAACAATGCATCTGTTGGGGGAAAATATCTCATCTTCGGGGTTATTGCCAAAGCAGCATGAAGACAGCCAACCAGTTCGAAGATTGTCCGAAGACCATCTTCGAAGATGCCCAGAACCTGGTTCGAAGCCCGAAGACAGACACTGGTTCGAAGTATGCCTTCGAACCAAAGCCCTTCAGGATCTTTTCTGCCAGCTAAGATGGAAGACTTATCTTCTATCTTATTAGATTAGTCTTTTACCATTTTAGCCCTATTAAGGAAACTGAATAGTTTCCTTAATGTCGGTTGTAATAGAGGGGTAAATAGGTCTTTTCCTTAATGTTTAAACCTATAAATACCCCCCATTTCACCCTGTAATAGGGACCGATTACAAGTGATTCAATACACACTTTTGAACTATTCTAAGCTATTATCCTTTCGGAGGCTTAGAACAGTTTGCTTCGCAAACACTTCGTTTGTTAGTTTCTTTTCTACAGAAACCTGTTAGCGTAATCTTTTACGCCAACAGTTGGCGCCGTCCGTGGGGTACCTAGTCCAAAAAACTTCGTTCTCTACCAACTTCTTACATCATGCCTCCTAAGCGGAGCGCACCTCGCAATCCCACTCGGAGGTCCTCTCGGATCTCCGGAGAGATACCCTTCGACACAGTCGAAGTCGGAGGGTCTTCGACTATCCCTCCACCTCAAACTCTGCAAGGGGCTTCTATCCCTCGAGGATACGAAACCTCTCCGCCAACCCCTTCCATACTCTGACCGCCTGGAGCCACTCCGCCACCCTCCATTCCGATTCGAACTGATCATACCAGTTCTCAAAACCCGGAAGGTCCTTCCGGAGGAGATGAAGATAGCCTTGGAGACATGGCCACTCAAATGGCCAATCTTCAAGCTGAGGTAGCGAGGTGGCGACAAGAAGCTGCGAACAGGCTTCGCTCTCAAGCCACCCCAGCTATCCCCGAAGTGCCCGAAGACGACGATCTTGATTATCCCGAAGCCTCGGAGAACGCCTCTTACGACAATGAATCTCCGTTGCATCCTGAGCTTCAGAAGGTTCGCTTCGATCCGAAGTTCAAAGCTTCGAAGCTCTGCAAGTATGCCGGAGACGAAGATCCCAGTGAGTTTGCGCGTTCTTATGCCCTAGCGATTGAGGCTAGCGGCGGAGACAGAGAGACTATGGCGAAGTGCTTCCCTTTAGCTCTTCAAGGAGTGGCGTTGAGATGGTTCTGGTCTTTAAAGCTAGGATCAATCATTTCGTGGTCACAGTTGAAGAGGAAGTTTATAAGTAACTTTCAGGGCACCTTTGTGCCCCCCATGTCAACATGAAGCCTTTTCCAAGTGAAACATCTCCCCGGAGAAACATTGAGGCAGTACTTCAAGCGCTTCGCTCACACGAAGTCGCAAATTCGGGGGTTGTCCACATATTCGGTGGTTGATGCGGCTCGGGAAGGCGTCAGTCATAAAGGCCTTCTGGATAAACTGCATCGGAAGAGCATCACCACAGTATCACAGCTGATGTCGTACTTCGAGGAGTACTCGAAGTCAGAAGAACGGTTGGCTTCGGAGGACTACTGCTACTTCGACAGTGTTGACGGAAGTTAAAGCAGAGTTGAAGACTTCGGCGCAGCCGCAAGAACCAGTCTTCGAAGTGCAACATGATAGAAGAAGAGGGCAAAAGCACCCTCGCTCTGAAGTCTTAAACATTACACCCCCACAGAAGTTTGCACCAAGAGCTCCACAGTCTGCGGGGAACAAGTCCAGCGGCTGGAGGCCGCCAGGGAAAACGGCTGGCAAGGGCCAGACCCTTTTTTGCTGTATTCATGGAGAGAATCGAAGCCATGCAACTGACACCTGCAAGGCTATTCTTACCCTTCGGGGAGAATACTTGGAGAGAACTTCGGGTCGAGGTAGTACCGACCGAAGTCCAGCAGCAGCAGTGCGCCCGGAGCCGGTCCAGGCTGTGGCGCGGATAGAAAATTTTGATGCTGCAAGGCACCCTCCGGTGGCCAATGTTATGCCACCTCCGAAGCAAGAGGAAGGGCAAGATAGAGGGAAGAGAGTAGTTCTCCCTATCTCCGGAGGAGGTACCCTCGGAAGCATGTCCAAGAGACAGCGAAGAGAGTACGTTCGAGAAGTAGGCCACATTGGGACTTCGTCATCTGCAGCTGCAATGCCGGAGTGGTCTCATGTTCCAATATCTTTCTCTGCGGAGGATGCAGCTGGTATTAAGTTCCCGCATGCAGATCCATTGGTTATCACTGCTGATATTGCAGGGACTGAAGTCCGAAGGGTGCTAATTGACGGAGGTAGTTCGGCAGATATCATTTTTGTGCAAGCCATCGATCAGTTATGCATTTCCCGGAAGCATCTTCTCCGCTTGATGCACTCGGCCAGATAGGCCTGGAAGTAACCTTCGGAGAAGGTTTACTAGCCCGAACTGAAGAAGTTATCTTTGATGTGGTAGATGCCCCGTATGCTTATAATGTCATCTTCGGACGAGGCATGTTGAATCAGTTCGGAGCTGTGGCGCATCACAACTACTTGTGCATGAAGATGCCCACACAACCAGGAGTCCTGACAATCTTCGGAGATCAAGCCATGGCTCGGAGGGCAGAATATGGTCACGGTCCTCCTCTTGATCCGAGGCAAGTAAACAGTGTCCAAGATAATGAAGAAATTTTTTCAGCCTCCTCCGAAGCTTCTAAGAAGTCATTTCCAAGACCAAGTCCCGAAGGAGAGATTGCAACGAAGGTCATTGTCAAAGATGGTAAAGAATACACATTTCAATTTGGTAAAGATTTACCTCCTGAAGTTGCAACTTCCTTGGAAAAGGTCGTAGAAGAAAATTTGGATGTCTTCGCTTGGTCTGACGAAGATATCACCGGAGTCGATCGGGATATTATTGAGCACAGTTTGCTTGTAAACCCGAAGGCTCGGCCTGTTCGACAAGGGCTCCGGAAGATGTCCGCAGAAAGAGCTGCTCTAGCTAAGGACGAAGTTGAAAAACTGTTGAAGGCTGGGATTATTAGAGAAGTGGCCCATACAGAATGGTTAGCCAACCCAGTCTTCGTCAGGAAGAAGTCTTCCGGGAAGTGGCGCATGTGCATTGATTTCACATCTCTGAATAAAGCGTGCCCACGTGACCCCTACCCCATGCCCCGAATTGATCAACTAGTTGACTCCACTGCAGGTTCGGAGTTACTAAGCTTCCTCGACGCGTATTCTGGTTATCATCAATATGGTTGAAGCGCGAAGATGAAATCAAGACGAGCTTTGTAACTCCTTCGGGAGTCTTCTGCTATGTAAGAATGCCCTTCGGCCTAAGAAATGCCGGGGCTACTTTTTCAAGATTAGTTGCTAAGGCTCTAGGTCATCAACTAGGTCGCAATGTGGAGGCCTATATGGATGATATTGTAATAAAGAGTGCTTTAAAGCACCAACATAACCTAGACTTAGCAGAAACATTCAATAGCCTTCGGGCATGTGGGATCCGTCTTAACCCCGAAAAATGTATATTCGGAGCTAAGGCTGGAAAGTTGTTAGGGTACTTAGTTTCAAGCAGGGGAATTGAAGCTAGCCCTACTCAAATAACTGCGCTGCAGAAGATGGCTCCTCCGGAGAATTTAAAGCAAGTGCAAAAGCTGACTGGACGTCTGGCCGCACTTAGCAGGTTTTTATCAAGGTCTGCGGAGAGGAGTTTGCCAATCTTTAAAGCTTTGAAAGGGTCCGAAGATTTTGCATGGACACCGAAGTGTCAGAAAAGCTTCGAAGATATTAAAGATTATCTCAGCAATCTTGCTACACTTACGGTGCCTATTGCGGACGAAACCCTACTTCTGTATCTTGCAGCTACAGGCTCAGCTGTCAGCGCAGTCCTTGTCAGAGAAGCGGATATCAATGGGAAGTTTGTCCAAAATCCTGTCTGTTGGCGTAAAAGATTACGCTAACAGGTTTCTGTAGAAAAGAAACTAACAAACGAAGTGTTTGCGAAGCAAACTGTTCTAAGCCTCCGAAAGGATAATAGCTTAGAATAGTTTGAAAGTGTGTATTGATTCACTTGTAATCGGTCCCTATTACAGGGTGAAATGGGGGGTATTTATAGGCCTAAACATTAAGGAAAAGACCTATTTACCCCTCTATTACAACCGACATTAAGGAAACTATTCGGTTTCCTTAATAGGGCTAAAATGGTAAAAGACTAATCTAATAGGATAGAAGATAAGTCTTCCATCTTAGCTGGCAGAAAAGATCCTGAAGGGCTTTGGTTCGAAGACATACTTCGAACCAGTGTCTGTCTTCGGGCTTCGAACCAGGTTCCGAGCATCTTCGAAGAAGGTCTTCGAACAATCTTCGAAGTAGTTGGCTGTCTTCATGCTGCTTTAGCAATAACCCTGAAGATGAGATATTTTCCCCCAACAGTAGCCCCTCGAATACGCTTCTCCGTTCGACCTGTAACGTTAGGAGAGCAGTATACGGAAAGAAAAGATAACCAATCATAGGGGTTATTGATTTTCGTTTTATCTCCGAAATGCATGAAGATATGAACTTCGAATCAGTCATAAGGTAATTACCTTTCGAACCACCTTAGAACTGACTCAGGAAGTTCGAAAGTCTTTTCAGACTTAGAAAAAATAGCCGGTAGTTTCTGTTTCTAACGGAAGCTATATGAGGCGTTATTTTCGGAGGAAAATAACAGGCGGGAATGCGAAAGGGCAGAACCCAAACGGTAACAAACGGAAAGATTAGGCTATAAATAAAGAGCCCCAAAACTTACCCGATTACCTTTTCACCGCTTCTTCCTAGTCAAAAGCTTTTTGAGCCCTTCAAGTTCTTGAGCCCTAGTCTTTGAGTTCTTGAGCCCTAGTCTCCATTCCCTCAGATCAATCCGGCAATCGCGATGGTGAAGACCAAGGGATCTGCGCCTCCTTCGGCCTTGGCTCGGCAGCAGGCAGCTGCAGCGGCAGCGGCGGCGACATCGGCGGCGGCACCCTCGATGCGGGCGACGATTTCCATGGCGGCAGGGGGGAGAAATCCCCAAATCCCCAACGACCAAGGTCTGTGCCCACCCTCAACCAAGTACTTGGATCAATCTTTTGAGTTGGGGCCGTCTACCTGCAAGAAAGAATCTTTGGCAATCACAGCGGGGGGAAAGATTAGTGATGGGGTTATGATTCGGAAGCCGGGCAAAGAATCGATTCCATCACCGAGACCCGGAGAAGTTGTAGTGTTCGAAGCTTTTTTCGAAGCGGGCTTGGGCCTCCCGGCTGTGGATTTCTTAGCCGAAGTACTTGACTTGTTTCACGTAACCCTTCCCCAGCTGTCTCCGAATGCTGTAGCCAGATTAGCTATCTTCGAGTGGGCACTGAGAGCCGAAGGTTGTGAGGGGAGGGCTGAAATCTTTGCTGCGCTACATAGAGCAACTTGTCAGCCAAAGACCTTCGTAGGTTCCGGAGGTGAGAAGGTGGTGGTTTCCTTCGGAAGCATCAATTTCAGGCTTCGTGATGAATATGCCCTGCAATTCCCTGCTAAGGCCATCAATGCTAGATGGTACACCGATTGGGTTCTGAGGTGGTTTTATGCCGAAGTTGGAGTGAGTAGTCCTCTGGCCGGTCCCCTCAAGGAAATCCAGTTCCGGAAGGAAGCCTTAGTGCAACCCGACGAAGGCCAACTCGAGGCTCGCCTCAACTTGCTTCAGAAAATCAGCAGAAGGTTGAGCATGCGGGACTTAGCCGAAGAGTTCCTCGGACTTCAAATTCCTCCGTTGATGGCCAACTGGCCTATCGCCTTCGAGGATGACTCGGAAGGCGGTCTTCGCAAAATAAGCTATACTTCGAGCCCTGCAGGTAACTTCGAAACCAACATGCATAGTACATATTTACTTCGAAGAAAGATTAACTTGAATTATTTTTAGCTTCTTCAGCCCCTATTACTTCAGAGCAAATTGTAAGGGCTTCGGAGAAGATTCTGGGTGCTCCAACTCCGTCGGAAAAAGAATGGCGAATCAAGTTAGTCGGAAGTTGGGAGCGATTTAACAGAGTATGGGGAATGCTGGAGTTGACTCCACCCCCTCTGATGGATTGGGTGCCTCAGGAGAAAGGCCCCAAGAAAAGAGTAGCTGAAGCCGGAGCTTCAGGTTCAGCAAAGACTCCGGTGAAGAAGGTGGCTCGAAAACCTAAGAATCTCGCACCTTTGGATCCTGCTCCTTCAAGCTCAAGAACCTCACTTTCTGGTTCTAAAGAGGACGAAGGTATTTTATTAGTAAAATTAATTGATGAAGATGCAACTCAACGAATTATTCACATTGAAGATACTGCAGGTATTCCGGAGCCTCAAGCCAACATCGAAGAAGTAAGAGCTCCGGATACCCAGGAAGAACAAGTCGAAGCCCCTATGGGTGTAGATGAGGCCGAAGTGCCTGCGAACGTACCGGAGTCTGGAGATAATGCTGATCAACCAATGACTTCGGTAGTTCAAGAAGATACAACTCAGGTTGGAGTTCCTGTGGACGAAGGTGGAGTCGAAGTCACTATGGCTTCGATTCTCGAAGAAGTAACGAGGACTCTTCAGGACGATGCTCCTGCAGTCCAAGATTTAGCGGCTGATTCGGATGAGGACTACACTTTTGATCCTCCGATCAGTCCGGTGCTCGATATTCCAGAGAATGTCGAAGGTACATTTTGCTTAATTCTTATCAATTTTTGCAAAATTATACAATGTGTAATATTTTTGTTTTTTCAGAACCTCCTGTTGTCGAAGTATCCCTCGAAGATACAATGCAAAGACCTTCGATAACTTCGGAGCCACAACCGGGGGGTTACTCTACCGGGGCCTGGAAGAGGAAAAAGACACATAGAGCCTCTCCCAGCTCAAGGATCGACTTCATCTGAGTCAACGGATGAAAGCGAATCAACTGAGGGGGGGCCATCTTCAGAAGTTCCAAGGGCCTCGGAAGAAACCTCCGGACCCTCGCTAAGCAGAGCTGATCAGAAGGCTTTAGCACTGCTTCCTCTCATAACTCCATTTTTGGAGGAGAAAACCGGACTTGGGACTTTGGTTAAACCTTTGGGTGAAGCCAGTCGCAAAGTCGGGGAAACAGAGCTGGTAGCCCTTTTAAGCAGAGCGAAGGGTTCGGAGCTTAATATTGCTGTGGAAAGAGCAGCTTATCAGGTATAAAGCATCTTCGAACCAAATAATGAATTATATATGAATAATTTCTTATTCCAGTTTTTCTTTTTTCTTAGCAAGCAGTCTTAGCCCGCGCTGCAGCTTTATCGAGCGAAAATGAAATTGCTCAACTTCGGGAAGAGAACGAAACTCTTCAAAGAAATTTTAACTTCTCCGAAGGTCGAGTAGCTCAAATGGACAATGTAATACTAGCAGAGCGAAGGGCTAGGCAAAGCTTGGAGGCTGCTAAGAAGGAACTCGAAGCAGAAAGAATTGTGCTTCGGGCAGAGATTGAAAGACTGCGGACGGAGGATGCTGCCAAAGGGACTGAACTTGTAAGGCTACAAGAAGAAGCTGGCCAACTCCGGACTCAGAAGAATGCTTTGACTACGGAGAATGCTAAAATCTCCGGAGTTTTAGCAGAAACGACTTCGGTCAAGGATGCACTTAATGCAGAAAAGCTCAAGTCTGAGAAGGTGGCTTCGGAGGTCATCGAACAGATGCTAGGTGTCTTGGAGTACTTCGGTACTACTGGATCACTACCTTCGGATGACAATGTAACTCTGCTGCGCCGGCTAAAGAGGATCCAAGGAGCAGCGAAGCAAATGAAGACGGCAGACATACGTTATGGAGAACTCTCCGGACAAGTGTCTGCCCTTGGAATACTTCGCTACTACGAGGATTTGGGCCGAACAATCACTCCGAGCGCAGAGGGCTCCATCATCTTCGACGACGCGAGACTTTTGACTCCTTCCGAAGGCGTAGCTACTGCTTGGCGAGCCTTCCAGACTTCGTGGAGAGCCGAAGGTCGATCTGCGATCAAGGCTTGGATTGATGAAGGCCAACGCCAAAAGCAAGTTCGGAGTCAAGCTTCGAGCAGTCAGCCTCCTCCGAACCCGCAGGTTTAGGATTATTTAGGATTTTTTGATTATGTAAAGCTGATGCTTGTAAATATTTATCAATGAAAATCTTGTTTGTCATATTTTAGGCTTTGCCTCTTATGGAAGATATCGAAGTGTTAGAGCTTAACAGCGAACTTCGCTCACTGTGGAACACCTTCGAACTTCTCAAGAGTTATAAACGTCCTCGATTCCTTATCCCTCGAGATGACTCCGGCGTTATTACGCCCGAAGTAATCAAAGACGTATTGTCTTATATTAAAGAGGAGGATAAAGAGATCGACGCAAACACCTCGTCTTCTGAAGACACTAATTGGTCCGAAGACGAAGGTGAAGCCCAAAATAAAAGATCTGAAGATCTTAGAAGCTGGGAGAGAAGCCCCGAGCAGCTTCGAACTTGGGCCGAGCTTCAACAAGAACAGAAGGATTTTAGAGCTTCGAAGGGGAGGAAGAGAGTTAAACGCAAAGTTCTTAGAACTTCCGATGTTGGAACTAGTCGTTCCACCCCTAGCTCTCGGGACCGAAGAGGTCTCCGATTCCTTCTTGGTATAGATACCAATTTTTCATAATGTAATCTGTAAACACATTTATTTCAATAATGAATGCCGATTTAAAATTGTCTCCATATTACTAGCCCCTCTTTGGGTATAAGCAACTTCGAACTGCATTCAAAGATGGTTATGCGCAAAGAAAAAACTTCGGAGTACAATTTTTTGGGGGTTCGGAGCCCCTCTGTCATTTAAAGATCTTTTGAAATCTTATAAAATGTCTTCGACCTTTGTAGTCAGAAGGATGGTAGCTTGGTACCTTTATTTATTTCATGAAAGAAATCAATTGAGATAACTTCCAGGACACTTTAGTGTCTTAAAAAATTTGTCACTTTGGACGCATATGAACAGACATTCGAAGCTCATGGCTTAAATGCTGTTTTGCTTTAGCCACCTTCGGCTGTTTTTTGCAGAAATCTACCAGCCGGAGCTTGGATTTCGCAGAAATTGTAGCCACCTTCGGCTATTTTTGCAGAAGTCTACCAGCCGGAGCTTGGACTTCGCAGAATTTGGCCAACTTGGGCTCTTTTTTGCAGAAGTCTACCAGCCGGAGCTTGGACTTCGCAGAATTTGGCCACCTTCGGCTCTTTTTACGGATGTCTGCAAGCTGCAGCTTGGACTCCGCAGATTTTGGCCACCTTCGGCTCTTTTTACGGAAGTCTACCAGCCGAAGCTTGGACTCCGTAGAATGTGGTATTGGCTCTTTTACGGATGCCTACAAGGTATCAGCTTGGGCTCCGGATGGATTTCAGCCACCACACCGAAGACTTCGACTTTATGGGTACGAAGTCCGGAAATACAGCCCAGCTTAATGACACTTCCCTCTCGATCGACTTCCGTCCCAGCGCGTCCGCTCGGGAAACTAGGAGTGTCAAGGGGAAGGCAACTATCAGGGTGTATGCTTTATTAATTTAGAGGTGATTACAAACGAATTACAAGGAGCCCTTATGCGAAGTATCGCTTTAGGTGCTCCGCATGCCAAGTATGCGCTAACTCTTCACCTTCTAAATTAGCTAATTTAAATGAACCAGGGCGCCCGGAGCGGACAATTAGATATGGACCTTCCCATTTATTGCCTAACTTCCCTGGTGCTATAATGCTTCGTAGAACAAGATGACCCGGCCTTAACTCGCTGAGCTTAACCTTCGGGTCATACCAAGTCTTCGTCTGCTGATGATACTTTGATAAATTAGCTACAGCCCGAAGTCTTGTTTCTTCTGACAAATCTAACGAAGCTTGTCTTTCTTCTTCGATGTCCGGTTCGGTGCTGCGAATCGACCCCCCTTTGAGCTCTGTCGGAGTCATAGCTTCATCTCCGAATAGTAGTCTGAACGGAGTAAAACCTGTGGACCTTGTTTGCGTAGTCCGAATGGACCATAGAATCTTTGGCAGCTCTTCGGTCCACAGTCCCTTTGACAACCCTACTATTCTTCGATTTAGCCCTGATAAGATATTTCCATTGGCTCGCTCAACGGCTCCATTCGACTGAGGATGTCTCACTGCAGCAAAACATAGTTGAATGCCTAGGTCTTCGCAAAACTTCCTGAAGGGTTCTGCGTCGAACTGTGTTCCATTATCAACTGTGAGATATCTAGGCACTCCGAACCGGCAAATAATGTTCTTCCAGAAGAATTTCTGTACATTATTCGAAGTGATAGCTGTTAAGGGCTCTGCTTCCACCCACTTAGAAAAATATTCAATAGCTACCACTGCGAACTTCAGATTTCCCTTTGCTAACGGAAAGGGACCAATTAGATCCATACCCCATCTGGCCATAGGCCATACCGGAGCAATGACTTGAAGAGCTGTTGGTGGGCGATGACTCCGTCGACCCATCCACTGGCATCCTTGACAAGTGCGGACCAAGCTCTCCGCATCAGCTGTTATTGTGGGCCAATAAAGCCCCTGGCGAAGTGTTTTTCCTGCCAGAGCTCTAGGGGCTAAATGACTTCCACAAAGGCCTTCGTGAATTTCTCGAAGAATTTCTTGGCCTTCGGCTTGAGATATACATCGGAGTAGAGGGGAACATACTCCGGCCTTGTATAATATACCGTTGATTAACTGATAGTTTCTTGCTCTGAGCTTTAATCTTGACAATTGGGGCTCTTCGGGCAAATTTGTTCCTCCTTGCAAGAGTTCTATGATTGAATCTTTCCAATCTGCACTGGGAATGCAGAGAATCTCTGCAGAAGCAACTTGTGGCACCGAAGGTATATTGAGCTCCTCATAGAAAGCTTCGTCAGGCACATCCACAGCTCCGGCAGCAGCCTTCGCTAAAATGTCCGCTTGTACGTTTTCATCTCTTGGTATACTCCGAATGGAAATACCCTTGAAATGTGCTTCGATCTTGCGAATTTCTTCCACGTATTTTGCAAGCTGTGGATGTCGAACTTGAAAACTTTTGTCTACGTGCCCTGCTACTATCTGAGAATCTGTTTTTATAATTATTCTTGTAGCCCCTAGAGCACGTGCTTTCCGGAGTCCCAATAATATTCCTTCGTACTCCGCTATATTATTGGTAGACTTAAAGTTGAGTCTTGCGGAGTACATTGCTCTTTGTCCTGATGGTGAAATTAATACTGCCCCAATGCCTGCTCCGGATGCTTGGAAAGCCCCATCGGAGTAAATAGTCCAAACTCCGTCATCTGATTTTTCCGGAGTCAACTTCGCAGGTGGAGTCCACTCTGCTACGAAGTCTGCTAGGACTTGAGATTTGATAGCTGTCCTTGCCAGGAAGGATATGCCGAAGGGTGCTAGTTCTACTGCCCACTTTCCAATCCTTCCAGTGGAATCTTTGCTTCGGAGCATATCTCCTAAAGGATATGAAGTTGGTACAATTACATTATGAGCCAAAAAATAATGCCTTAGCTTCCTCGAAGCCATTATCAGAGCATAAACGAACTTTTCAAGTTCGGAGTATCTTGTTTTTGCTCCTGACAATGCTTCGGATACAAAATAGACAGGATTTTGGACCAACTTCCCATTGATATCAGCTTCTCTGACAAGGACTGCGCTGACAGCTGAGCCTGTGGCTGCAAGATACAGAAGTAAGGTTTCGTCCGCAATAGGCACCGTAAGTGTAGCAAGATTGCTGAGATAATCTTTAATATCTTCGAAGCTTTTCTGACACTCCGGTGTCCATGCAAAATCTTCGGACCCTTTCAAAGCTTTAAAGATTGGCAAACTCCTCTCTGCAGACCTTGATAAAAACCTGCTAAGTGCGGCCAGACGTCCAGTCAGCTTTTGCACTTGCTTTAAATTCTCCGGAGGAGCCATCTTCTGCAGCGCAGTTATTTGAGTAGGGCTAGCTTCAATTCCCCTGCTTGAAACTAATACCCTAACAACTTTCCAGCCTTAGCTCCGAATATACATTTCTCGGGGTTAAGGCGGATCCCACATGCCCGAAGGCTATTGAATGTTTCTGCTAAGTCTAGGCTATGTTGGTGCTTTAAAGCACTCTTATTACAATATCATCCATATAGGCCTCCACATTGCGACCTAGTTGATGACCTAGAGCCTTAGCAACTAATCTTGAAAAAGTAGCCCCGGCATTTCTTAGGCCGAAGGGCATTCTTACATAGCAGAAGACTCCTGAAGGAGTTACAAAGCTCGTCTTGATTTCATCTTCGCGCTTCAACCATATTTGATGATAACCAGAATACGCGTCGAGGAAGCTTAGTAACTCCGAACCTGCAGTGGAGTCAACTAGTTGATCAATTCGGGGCATGGGGTAGGGGTCATGTGGGCACGCTTTATTCAAAGATGTGAAATCAATGCACATGCGCCACTTTCCGGAGGACTTCTTCCTGACGAAGACTGGGTTGGCTAACCATTCTGTATGGGCCACTTCCCTGATAATCCCAGCCTTCAACAGTTTTTCAACTTCGTCCTTAGCTAGAGCAGCTCTCTCTGCGGACATCTTCCGGAGTCCTTGTCGAACAGGCCGGGCCTTCGGGTTTACAAGCAAGCTGTGCTCAATAATATCCCGATCGACTCCGGTGATATCTTCGTCAGACCAAGCGAAGACATCCAAATTTTCTTCTACGACCTTTTCCAGGGAAGTTGCAACTTCGGGAGGTAAATCTTTACCAAACTGAAAAGTGTATTCTTTACCATCTTTAACAATGACCTTCGTTGCAATCTCTCCTTCGGGACTTGGTCTTGGAAATGACTTTTTCGAAGCTTCGGAAGAGGCTGAAAAAATTTCTCCATTATCTTGGACACTGTTTACCTGCCTCGGATCAAGAGGAGGACCGTGACCATATTCTGCCCTCCGAGCCATGGCTTGATCTCCGAAGATTGTCAGAACTCCTGATTGTGTGGGCATCTTCATGCACAAGTAGTTGTGATGCGCCACAGCTCCGAACTGATTCAACATGCCTCGTCCGAAGATGACATTATAAGCATACGGGGCATCTACCACATCGAAGATAACTTCTTCAGTTCGGGCTAGTAAACCTTCTCCGAAGGTTACTTCCAGGCCTATCTGGCCAAGTGCATCAAGCGGAGGTCCTGCAAAGCCTTGCAGAGGACGAGCCGCTGGGAGGAGATGCTTCCGGGAAATGCATAACTGATCGAAGGCTTGTACAAATATGATATCTGCCGAGCTACCTCCGTCAATTAGCACCCTTCGGACTTCTGTCCCTGCAATATCAGCAGTAATAACCAATGGATCTGCATGCGGGAACTTGATACCAGCTGCATCCTCCGCAGAGAAAGATATTGGAACATGAGACCACTCCGGCATTGCAGCTGCAGATGACGAAGTCCCAATGTGGCCTACTTCTCGAACGTACTCTCTTCGCTGTCTCTTGGACATGCTTCCGAGGGTACCTCCTCCGGAGATAGGGAGAACTACTCTCTTCCCTCTATCTTGCCCTTCTTCTTGCTTTGGAGGTGGCATAACATTGGCCACCGGAGGATGCCTTGCAGCATCAAAATTTTCTATCCGCGCCACTAGCCTGGACTGGCTCCGAGCGCACTGCTGCTGCTGGACTTCGGTCGGTACTACCTCGACCCGAAGTTCTCTCCAAGTATTCTCCCCGAAGGGTAAGAATAGCCTTGCAGGTGTCAGTTGCATGGCTTCGATTCTCTCCATGAATACAGCAAAAAAGGGTCTGGCCCTTGCCAGCCGTTTTCCCTGGCGGCCTCCAGCCGCTGGACTTGTTCCCCGCAGACTGTGGAGCTCTTGGTGCAAACTTCTGCGGGGGTGCAATGTTTAAGACTTCAGAGCGAGGGTGCTTTTGCACTCTTCTTCTATCATGTTGCACTTCGGAGACAGGTTCTTGCGGCTGAGCCGAAGTCTTCACCTCTGCTTTAACTTCTGTCAACACTGTCGAAGTAGCAGTAGTCCTCCGAAGCCAACCTTCTTCTGACTTCGAGTACTCCTCGAAGTACGACATCAGCTGTGATACTGTGGTGATGCTCTTCCGATGCAGTTTATCCAGAAGGCCTTTATGACTGACGCCTTATCGAGCCGCATCAACCACCGAGGATGTGGACAACCCCCGAATTTGCGACTTCGTGTGAGCGAAGCGCTTGAAGTACTGCCTCAGTGTTTCTCCGGGGAGCTGTTTCACTTGGAAAAGGCTTCCTGTCGACATGGGGGGCACGAAGGTGCCCTGAAAGTTACTTATGAACTTCTTCTTCAACTGTGACCATGAAGTGATTGATCCTGGTTTTAAAGACCAGAACCATCTCAACGCCACTCCTTGAAGGGCTAACGGGAAGCACTTCGCCATAGTTTCTCTGTCTCCGCCACTAGCCTCGATTGCTAGGGCATAAGAACGCGCAAACTCACTGGGATCTTCGTCTCCGGCATACTTGCAAAGCTTCGAAGCTTTAAACCTCGGATCGAAGCGAACCTTCTGAAGCTCGGGATGCAACGGAGATTCATTGTCGTAAGAGGCGTTCTCCGGGGCTTCGGGATAATCAAGATCGTCGTCTTCGTGCACTTCGGGGATAGCTGGGGTGGCTTGAGGACGAAGCCTGTTCGCGGCCTCTTGCCGCCACCTCGCTACTTCGGCTTGAAGATTGGCCATTTGAGTGGCCATGTCTCCAAGGCTATCTTCATCTCCTCCGGAAGGACCTTCCGGGTCTTGAGAGCTGGTATGATCAGTTCGAATCGGAATGGAGGGTGGCAGAGTGGCTCCGGGCGGTCGGAGTGTGGAAGGGGTTGGTGGAGAGGTTTCGTATCCTCGAGGGATAGAAGCCCCTTGCGGAGTTTGAGGTGGAGGGATAGTCGAAGACCCTCCGACTTCGACTGTGTCGAAGGGTATCTCTCCGGAGATCCGAGAGGACCTCCGAGTGGGATTGCGAGGTGCGCTCCGCTTAGGAGGCATGATGCAAGAGGTTGGTAGAGAACGAAGTTTTTTGGACTAGGTTCCCCACGGACGGCGCCAACTGTTGGCGTAAAAGATTACGCTAACAGGTTTCTGTAGAAAAGAAACTAACAAATGAAGTGTTTGCGAAGCAAACTGTTCTAAGCCTCCGAAAGGATAATAGCTTAGAATAGTTTGAAAGTGTGTATTGATTCACTTGTAATCGGTCCCTATTACAGGGTGAAATGGGGGGTATTTATAGGCCTAAACATTAAGGAAAAGACCTATTTACCCCTCTATTACAACCGACATTAAGGAAACTATTCGGTTTCCTTAATAGGGCTAAAATGGTAAAAGACTAATCTAATAGGATAGAAGATAAGTCTTCCAACTTAGCTGGCAGAAAAGATCCTGAAGGGCTTTGGTTCGAAGACATACTTCGAACCAGTGTCTGTCTTCGGGCTTCGAACCAGGTTCCGAGCATCTTCGAAGAAGGTCTTCGAACAATCTTCGAAGTAGTTGGCTGTCTTCATGCTGCTTTAGCAATAACCCCGAAGATGAGATATTTTCCCCCAACACTGTCTATTTCGTATCCGAAGCATTGTCAGGAGCGAAGACAAGATACTCCGAACTTGAGAAGTTCGTTTATGCTCTGATAATGGCTTCGAGGAAGCTAAGACATTATTTTTTGGCTCATAATGTAATTGTACCAACTTCGTATCCTTTAGGAGATATGCTCCGAAGCAAAGATTCCACTAGAAGGATTGGAAAGTGGGCAGTAGAACTAGCACCCTTCGGCATATCTTTCCTGGCAAGGACAGCTATCAAATCTCAAGTCCTAGCAGACTTCGTAGCAGAGTGGACTCCACCTGCGAAGTTGACTCCGGAGAAATCAGATGACGGAGTTTGGACTATTTACTCCGATGGGGCTTTCCAAGCATCCGGAGCAGGCATTGGGGCAGTATTGATTTCACCGTCAGGACAAAGAGCAATGTACTCCGCAAGACTCAACTTTAAGTCTACCAATAATATAGCGGAGTACGAAGGAATTTTATTGGGACTCCGGAAAGCACGTGCTCTAGGGGCTACAAGGATAATTATAAAAACAGATTCTCAGATAGTAGCAGGGCACGTAGACAAAAGTTTTCAAGTCCGACATCCACAGCTTGCAAAGTACTTGGAAGAAATTCGCAAGATCGAAGCACATTTCAAGGGTATTTCCATTCGGAGTATACCAAGAGCTGAAAACGTGCAAGCGGACATTTTAGCGAAGGCTGCTGCCGGAGCTGTGGATGTGCCTGACGAAGCTTTCTATGAGGAGCTCAATGTACCTTCGGTGCCACAAGTTGCTTCTGCAGAGATTCTCTGCATTCCTAGTGCAGATTGGAAAGATTCGATCATAGAACTCTTGCAAGGAGGAACAAATTTGCCCGAAGAGCCCCAATTGTCAAGATTAAAGCTCAGAGCAAGAAACTATCAGTTAATCAACGGTATATTATACAAGGTCGGAGTATGTTCCCCTCTACTCCGATGTATATCTCAAGCCGAAGGCCAAGAAATTCTTCGAGAAATTCACGAAGGCCTTTGTGGAAGTCATTTAGCCCCTAGAGCACTGGCAGGAAAAACACTTCGCCAGGGGCTTTATTGGCCCACAATAACAGCTGATGCGGAGAGCTTGGTCCGCACTTGTCAAGGATGCCAGTGGATGGGTCGACGGAATCATCGCCCACCAACAGCTCTTCAAGTCATAGCTCCGGTATGGCCTATGGCCAGATGGGGTATGGATCTAATTGGTCCCTTTCCGTTAGCAAAGGGAAATCTGAAGTTCGCAGTGGTAGCTATTGAATATTTTTCTAAGTGGGTAGAAGCAGAGCCCTTAACAGCTATCACTTCGAACAATGTACATAAATTCTTCTGGAAGAACATTATTTGCCGGTTCGGAGTGCCTAGATATCTCACAGTTGATAATGGAACACAGTTCGACGCAGAACCCTTCAGGAAGTTTTGCGAAGACCTAGGCATTCAACTATGTTTTGCTGCAGTGAGACATCCTCAGTCGAATGGAGCCGTTGAGCGAGCCAATGGAAATATTTTATCAGGGCTAAATCGAAGAATAGTAGGATTATCAAAGGGACTGTGGACCGAAGAGCTTCCGAAGATTCTGTGGTCCATTCGGACTACGCAAACAAGGTCAACAGGTTTTACTCCGTTCAGACTGCTATTCGGAGATGAAGCTATGACTCCAACGGAGCTCAAAGGAGGATCATTTCGCAGCACCGAACCAGACATCGAAGAAGAGAGACAAGCTTCGTTAGATTTGTCAGAAGAAACAAGACTTCGAGCTGTAGCTAATTTATCAAAATATCACCAGCAGACGAAGACTTGGTATGACCCGAAGGTTAAGCTCAGCGAGTTAAGGCCGGGTCATCTTGTTCTACGAAGCATTATAGCACCAGGGTCAGCTTGCAGACATCCGTAAAAAGAGCCGAAGGTGGCCAAATTCTGCGAAGTCCAAGCTCCGGCTGGTAGACTTCTGCAAAAAAGAGCCGAAGGTGGCCAAATTCTGCGAAGTCCAAGCTCCGGCTGGTAGACTTCTGCAAAAAAGAGCCGAAGGTGGCCAAATTCTGCGAAGTCCAAGCTTCGGCTGGTAGACTTCTGCAAAAATGAGCCGAAGGTGGCCAAATTCTGCGAAGTCCAAGCTCCGGCTGGTAGACTTCTGCAAAAACAGCCGAAGGTGGCTAAAGCAAAACAACATTTGAGCCATGAGCTTCGAATGTTTGTTCATATAAGTCCAAAGTGACAAATTTTTTAAGACACTAAAGTGTCCTGGAAGTTATCTCAATTGATTTCTTTCGTTAAACAAAGGTACCAAGTTACCATTCTTCTGACTACAAAAAGTCGAAGAAATTTCATAAGATTTCAAAAGATCTTTAAATGACAGAGGGGCTCCGAACCCCCAAAAAATTGTACTCCGAAGTCTTTTCTTTGCGCATAACCATCTTTGAATACAGTTCGAAGTTGCTTATACCCAAAAAGGGGCTAGTAATATGGAGACAATTTTAAATCGGCATTCATTATCGAAATAAATGTATTTACAGATTACATTATGAAAAATTGGTATCTATACCAAGAAGGAATCGGAGACCTCTTCGGTCCCGAGAGCTAGGGGTGGAACGACTAGTTCCAACATCAGAAGTTCTAAGAACTTTGCGCTTAACTCTCTTCCTCCCCTTCAAAGCTCTAAAATCCTTCTGCTCTTGTTGAAGCTCGGCCCAAGTTCGAAGCCGCTCGGGGCTTCTTTCCCAGCTTCTAAGATCTTCAGATCTTTTATTCTGGGCTTCACCTTCGTCTTCGGACCAATTAGTGTCTTCAGAAGACGAGGTGTTTGCGTCAATCTCTTTATCTTCCTCTTTAATATAAGACAATACGTCTTTGATTACTTCGGGCGCAATAACACCGGAGTCATCTCGAGGGATAAAGAATCGAGGACGTTTATAACCCTTTAGAAGTTCGAAGGTGTTCCACAATGAACGAAGTTCGTTGTTAAGCTCTAACACTTCGATATCTTCCATAAGAGGCAAAGCCTAAAAATATGACAAACAAGATTTTCATTGATAAATGTTTACAAGCATAAAGCTTTACATGGTTAGAAATCCTAAAATATTCCTAAACCTGCGGGTTCGAAGGAGGTTGACTGCTCGAAGCTTGGCTTCGAACTTGCTTCTGGCGTTGGCCTTCATCAATCCAAGCCTTGATCGCAGAACGACCTTCGGCTCTCCATGAAGTTTGGAAGGCTCGCCAAGCAGCAGCTACACCTTCGGAAGGTTTGAGAAGTCGGTCGTCGTCGAAGGTGATTGGACCTCTTCCTGCGTCCGGAGTTATTGATCGGCCCAAATCCTCGTAATAGCGAAGTAGACCAACAGCAGACACTTGTCCGGAGAGTTCTCCGTATCTAATGCCCGCCGTCTTCATCTGCTTCGCCACCCCTTGGATCCTTTTCAACCGGCGCAGAAGGCTGATGTTATCATCAGAAGGGAGAATTCCGGTAGTACCGAAGTACTCCAGGACTTCTAACAACTGATTCATAACCTCCGCAGCCACCTTCTCAGACTTCAACTTATCTTCGTTCAGCGCATCCTTCGTCGAAGTAACTTCGTCCAAAACTCCAGAAAGCCTAGCATTCTCAGTGGTCAAAGTGTTTTTCTGTGTCAACAATTGGCTAGCTTCCTCTTCGAGTCGGACGAGCCTAGACCCTGCAGTAGCATGCTCCGCCCGCAGTTTTTCAACCTCTGCTCGAAGCACAATCCTTTCCGCTTCGAGCTCTTTCTTTGCAGCTTCCAAGCTTTGCCTGGCCCTTCGCTCTGTTGATATTATATTGTCCATTTGAGTCACTCGACTTTCAGAGATGTTAAAATTCCTTTGAAGAGTGCTATTTTCTTCCCGAAGCTGAGCGATTTCTTCGTCATTGCATAGACTTGCAGCTCGGGCCAAGACAGTTTGCTGTCAAAATAAAAACTAAAATAAATATTTATTCGAAGATAAATTCTATAATATTTCGCAGTTACTTCGTACCTGATAGGCTGTACGTTCAATAACGGCATTAAGCTCCGTCCTGTCAGCCTTGCGCAGGATGGCCACTAATTTGGTCTCCCCTATGTCACGACTAGCTCGATCCAAAGGTTCGAGCAAAGTCCGAAGACCAGTTGTTTGCCCTAAGAAAGGAGCCAGCAAGGGGAGCATGCTTATTGCCTCTTGGTCATCTTCGTTCAACGAAGGACCGGAGCTTTGGCCTATGGTCTTCGGAGCCACTGGAGTTTGAGTCTCCCTGGAAGATTGGCTCTCGTCTGTTGAATCAGACGGAGTTGATTCGGAGCTTATAACAGGCAGAGGCTCTATTTGTCTTTTGCCTCTTCCAGGTCCCTTTTGAGTAACTTTCGGGGCTGGCTCCGAAGTCGTCGAAGGACCAGAAATTATTTCCTCCTGACGGACTTCTTCCATAGGAGTGGGCTCTGTAAAATAATGAAAAATATTATACATAGTATAAATACTCAAATAAATACAAAAAGTTATTCGAAGTCTACCTTCGGCAGTTTGCGGAGGAGTCATCGTCAGACTGTTTGGTGGATCGAAAGCTAATTCTTCATCCGAATCAGCTGTTAAATCTTGGACTGCAGGAGCATCGTCCTGGGCAGTCCTCGTTGCTTCTTCGGGAATCGAAGCCATAGTGATTTCGACCTCACCTTCATTCACAGGAACTTCGTCCTGAGTTACATCTTCTTGAACTACCGAAGTCCTTGGTTGATCAACATTTTCTCCGGACTCCGGTACGTTCGCAGGTACTTCGGCTTGTGCAGCCATTTGAGTTTCATTCTCTTCCATCAGGTGCACAAGTAACCTCCCTGTTTCTTCTTGGGAGTCGGAAACCGAAGCTCTTGAGCTCGAAGGTACAGGATCTAAAGGTGCGAGGTTCTTCGGCTTCCGAGCCACCCTCTTCACCGGGGTTTTTGCTGAACTTGAAGTTCCAGCTTCGACTTTCCTTTTCTGAGGCCCTTTCTCCAAAGGCGCCCAATCCATCAGAGGGGGAGGAGTGAGTCTCAGCATTCCCCATACTCTGTTAAATCTCTCCCAACTCCCAACCAGTTTAATTCGCCACTCTTTCTCAGTCGGATTTGGAGCACCCAAGATCTTTTCCGAAGCCCTTATAATCTGTTCTGAAGTAACAGGGGCTGAAGAAACTACAAAATAAATAATTCAAGTCAGTTTTCTCTTCGAAGTAAATATGTTTAATGCATGTTGGTTTCGAAGTTACCTGTAGGACTTGAAGTCAAGTTAATTTTGCGAAGACCGCCTTCGGAGTCATCTTCGAAGATGATAGGCCAGTTGGCCATCAGTGGAGGAATTTGAAGACCGATGAATTCTTCAGCCAAGTCTCGCATACTGAGCCTTCGGCTAACTTTTTCAAGCAGATTCAGACGGGCTTCGAATTGGCCTTCGTCGGGACGCACCAAAGCTTCTTTTCGGAATTGGATTTCTTTAAGAGGTCCGGCCAGAGGATTGCTTGCCCCAACTTCGGCATAGAACCATTTCAGAATCCAATCGGTGTACCATCTGGCGTTGATAGCTTTAGCAGGAAAGCGAAGGGCATACTCATCCCGAAGTCTAAAGTTGATGCTGCCAAAAGATATTACTACTTTTTCACCTCCGGGAGTTACGAAGGTTTTCGGCTGGCAGGTTGCTCTATGTAATGCAGCGAAGATTTTCGCCCTTCCTTCACATCCTTCGGCTCTCAAAGCCCACTCGAAGATAGCTAATCTAGCTACGGCATTCGGAGACAGTTGGGGGAGGGTTACATGAAACAGGTCAAGAACTTCGGCCAAGAAATCCACAGCAGGGAGGCCTAAGCCTGCTTCGAAAAAAGCTTCGAACACTACGACCTCTCCGGGTCTTGGTGATGGAATTGATTCTTTGCCCGGCCTCCGAACCATAATCCCATTGCTAATCTTTCCCCCTGCTGTGATTGCCAAAGATTCTCTCTTGCAGGTAGAGGGTCCTAACTCAAAAGACTGATCCAAGTATTTAGTCGAAGCTAGACACATACCTTGGTCATCGGGGATTTGGGGATTTCTCCCCCCTGCCGCCATGGATGTTCCCGTCTGCATCGAGGGTGCCGCCGCCAATGTCGCCGCTGCTGCTGCTGTGGCTGCCTGCTGCCGAGCCAAAGCCGAAGGAGGCGCAGATCTTTTGGTCTTCACCATTATGATCGCTCGGTTGCTCAAGAACTCAAAGGGCTCAAGAACTCAAGGGCTAGGGCTCAAGAACTCAAGGGGCTCACAAAGCTTTTGACTGAGAGGAAACGGTGAAAAGGTAATCGGGTAAGTTTTGGGCTCGTTATTTATAGCTTAAATGTTCCGTTTGTTACCGTTTGAGTTCTGCCCTTTCGCATTCTTGCCCGTTATTTCCTCCGAAAATAACGGATCGTTTAACTTCTGTTAGAAGAAACAGGTTAACGGCTATTTTTTCTAAGTCTAAAAAGTCTTCGGTATTTCTAAAGACACTTCTGAGTTACTTCGAATGTAACTCCTTCGAATGCCAATCCGAAGCATTTATCTCCACATAGTTCGGAGATGATATAAATTTGTTAACCCCTACGCATGAATACTTTTCTTGCGTATACTGCTTTCCTAAACGTTACAGGTCAAATGGAGAAGCGTATTCGAGGGGCTACTGTTGGGGGAAAATATCTCATCTTCGGGGTTATTGCCAAAGCAGCATGAAGACAGCCAACCAGTTCGAAGATTGTCCGAAGACCATCTTCGAAGATGCCCAGAACCTGGTTCGAAGCCCGAAGACAGACACTGGTTCGAAGTATGCCTTCGAACCAAAGCCCTTCAGGATCTTTTCTACCAGCTAAGATGGAAGACTTATCTTCTATCTTATTAGATTAGTCTTTTACCATTTTAGCCCTATTAAGGAAACTGAATAGTTTCCTTAATGTCGGTTGTAATAGAGGGGTAAATAGGTCTTTTCCTTAATGTTTAAACCTATAAATACCCCCCATTTCACCCTGTAATAGGGACCGATTACAAGTGATTCAATACACACTTTTGAACTATTCTAAGTTATTATCCTTTCGGAGGCTTAGAACAGTTTGCTTCGCAAACACTTCGTTTGTTAGTTTCTTTTCTACAGAAACCTGTTAGCGTAATCTTTTACGCCAACAGCATCATCATCTAACTCGAGGAGCCCAATTGGCTCTCCTCACTCAACAGTCCTTACATGCCAATTCATCATGCGACACCCATAAATATAAACTTACTACGAGATGTCACGCAACCCGCCCTTGACCGTGGGCTGAGCTTTTCAAAAAGATTTAAACTCTGATCAGAGGTGTACTATTGTACCCACAAGGAACTCATCCCTGCACACCTTAGTGTGTTTAGATGACCCAAGTCACAGAAACTCATGCCAAAACCTTAGCATGAGATGCTCCAATCCGATAACACCCGCTCTAGGTTTCACCGACGCGCCAGTGCACTGGACAATGTCACACCCCCTATTGCGCCAAATCGGTACAAGCCACCCGTAGGTGCTGCTTGACCCATCTCCAAGTGGTGCCTCGAGTTGGAACGCCACATACCTCAGTTAGGACTTACCCACTAGACTTGTGGTTAGTACGGAAGTGTATTGCAACGGATCCCACAGACCAGTCCTTATAGTGCCCTGGGTGTGACTAACCAATGTCCTCGCTTGCACCCGAAACCCACCATGCTATCATACTAAACCATAACTCCATAACCAATAGAATTCTAGGGGTGAGAGAAATCAGGGGATCATATAATAGAATCGAAGTATCTATGACTCATTTTTATCCTATAGTGGTTCTGTTAATACATTGGACACTATCTAATAATACTATTATTATGGCGACAAGGAGTTTAGGCTCAATAGCATGGCTTGGGTTTGCACTTCAAGGTCGGGGATCTAAATGAATATAATGTAAGGCTTTCAATTTGACTAATGCATTTATAGCCTATGTGAGAAACCAAGCTGAGATGTGCCTTGGTTTCATGTCTATGATGAGTGATTGAAAAGTTTCCTTCTCTGGGCGAAGGGGTCCCTCCGAAGGGGTTCGGAGGTGTTTTCCGAAGGGTGCGGATTTAGCTGGCTACAACTGTGCAACGGAGTGTGTCTGTCGGAGAGGTCCAACAGAGCACGATGACATGGTGGTACCAAAGGGCTCGGTACTTTGGGCGGTGCATCGGAGTGTGTACCGATGGTTGTTTACTGGAGAGGTCTTTGGGGTACTAGAAACACTTGTCTGCTTGTCGGTTGTGCGCAGGTGACTTCATAGGTGACGAAGGTTCGCAGCGACTGAACCTGGATCAAGCGGGAGGCTTGGTGCCAGGTGAGCGGGGAGCTCGGTCATGAAGGTTGTGTGGGGTCGAGGTCAGTCCTCGGGTCAAGGTGCGCCAAGCGGAGGTAGAAAGTGCGAATGGTGGCTCCGGCTAAAGGTACCCCGAGGTGAAGTCCTCGGAGGCGAGGTACTTCGAAGGGTTCTCCGAAAGGAGTAACTTCGGAGTATAGTGGATGAAGTTCTTAGCATTGAGGCAAGGCATTCGAAGTGTGCTCCGGATGGAGGCACTTGAAGGGACACCTGACGAAGGTCTCGGAAGTCAAGGTGCATCGAAGACATGGTCCGGATAAGGGTCTTCGTAGAGTGTGCTTAGGGCTGAGACACTGCGAAGGGGTACTTATGGATATGCTTCATGCGGGGGCCTTGGGTGGTGGGTCTTCGGAAGGTGGCGAAGATACTCTGAAGGTGGGGCTTCGGAGTGTGGCTGACTTGAGGTACTTCGGACATGCATGGCTTTAGTACATAGACTGACGGAGTTCGAGCTGAGAGTAGCTGGGGAGCCATGGTGGTCCACTCCGAAGGTGATGGTGCGAAGGCTCAAGAGCTTTGACGGCTTCGGCTCAAAGCCATCACTATATCAAAGGCTGACTTCGGTGAAGCTAAGGGCTACGGGTTTAGGCTTGTCACCAAATCTACTACACACCTCGTGTGCAAAGGGGGCTTTAGAAGACTCCAAATGTGCAAAGGTTGATCGTGTCTGCTCTATAAAAGTTGATGTTGTCTCCTCTGTGAAGCTGACAAAAGAAGCCTCCAGAAAAGTAGACTACCATCTATGCCCCTTGTCTTGCTGAGACAAAAACAGTGTAAACCCTAGGGGTAGAGTAGTCTATTCGCAGGGCTGAATAGTGCCTATAAATAGTGAAGGCTGGCTAGGTCTAGGCAACACTTTGAGCAGCCATTTCTAGAATTCTAGAGCTAGCCGCCACACCCATGTACTCAGTCCTGTGAGTCTTTTGTGTTCCCTGTTCATGCAATGAAATTTACATTCTGTTCTTCATCTGTTGCTTGAACTTGTATCTCTATTTTTCACAACATGTATTGATTTCTCTATGATTCACTTCATTCTGTTCAGACTTGAGTGTGCGCACTGTTTCTTTTCAAGAGAAGAGTTTTAGTGATCTGTGCATGCGAAGTGTGTGTTGTTCAGTGTGTGTTTGCTCTGTGTGAACTGAGGCAACCCCTCTATGTTTACTAGCGAAGCACTGAGTAGAGTTGTGCTTGAAGTCTGTTTTCTTTCCTCTATCGAAGTCCCCAGCGCAGTCTGTTTTGTCTACTGTATCCCCTTTGAAATATGAAGGCTAGTACCATTTGCTAGTGCTGAGTATCTATTCGAAGCCCACAGAGGGAAACCTTCTTCTGCGAAGTGTGTAGTGCGAAGCCCGGTCAAAGGCACATAGTGTGCGGAGCCTGCACTATCCTAGCGGAGTTGTGATTTTAGGCCTATGGGTGTGAGCGAAGTCTTCTTGACTTCGAACTTTTACTCTTTGCGATGCCTAAGTTTGGAGCCATAAAATACCTCTCAATCAAACCTCTGAAGGGTGTGTTCGAAGCCTGTTCCGCTGGAGTCTGATTTAACACAGAAGGCTAGTTTTAGCCAAAAATTTTAAAAGCACCCATTCACCCCCTCTGGTTGCCCTTTTCGGTCCAACAATTGGTATTAGAGCAGGTTAAGATCACCAGTTGACCTTAATTGGTTTTGTGATCTTTTGGAGACATGGATAGAGTTAATAAATACATCTGTTCGATGGGACTGATTTTGCATAGTGGAGGGTGCGCATGGAGGCTTACTTGCTAAGCCAAGGAAATGCGATTTGGGAGATTGTGGATTCACAATATTCCATCCCTAAAACCCGTACCACTCAAACAGAAAAGGATCAGTATAATTCTAACTCCAAAGCTAGAAATATACTATTCATTGGTTTGAGTCGAAGTGAGTTTGATAGGGTTCAACACCTAAGGACAGCTAGGGAGATTTGGACTACACTCAATATTTTTCATGAGGGTTCTACACAGATTTAGTCTAGGTGCCAAAGCACATACAATCAACAGTATAAGCTATTTGTGCAATCACCTGGTGAATCTATAGATGCCATGTTTTCTCGCTTAGACACTATAGTGAGTAACCTGCGGTCCAATGGGACGCTTGATTACAATGACCATGATAGGGCTATCAAGCTTCTCTATGCTCTTGATCGTAGCATATGGGAAGTGAAGATATCCAGCATTGAGGAGTCCGCAGGTTATGACACATTGACCTGTGATGAGCTCTTCAGCAAGCTGAAGTCCACAGAGATTGCCAAGGCATCTCTTGCAGTGCACAAGAACACTTTGCCACAACCGTTGGCACTAGTTTCTGGCTCTAGCCATGGCACTACTAAAAAACCAAGCACATCTGGTACTTGTGTTCTTGCAGGATGTTTTGCTTTGTCCTCCCTGGTCTCTGTTGCTAAGGAGTAGGTGGATACTTCGGATGATGAAGAGCTTGCTCTCATTGCCAGATGGTTCACCCGTTTTCACAATGAGAGACGGGATCATAGGAGAAGTGGATTTACTGGTTGTTTTGAGTTTGGTGACACTTCTCACATCAAGGCCAATTGTCCTAAGCTCAAGAGGAGAGATGAGAGTGAGCGCCCTAAATACCACAAGAAGGAAAGGAAACCCTTTGTGAAGGGTAAATGCGGCAAGATGGCTAAGAGGGTAACCAAGGATGCTTCTAGAGCATTTGTTATTGCACTCAGCGACATCAACACTTTCTCAACTGAAGATTCGAGCTCTGACGAGGAGAAAGAGTCCGCAAGAAAGGAGGAGAAGAAGGCAATGGATTTCACCGGCCTTTGCTTCATGGCCGACAACAGTCATAGCGGCGATGAGCTTGATTCATCTGAGGTACCTCTATCTTATGACCAGCTCTCAATTAAGGTAAATGAACTGAATGAAGTAGTTCTTGGTCAGGCTGCTAGAGATAGAAAAGACCTTAGACTTAGGCTAGACTCTATTTCTATTGATTATGCCATGCTTAAGTCTAAAATTGATGATGCTGAATGTGAATCTTGCACTGTTGTCATGAGTGAGCTTGCTCAGTTGCATTTTGTGCATGCTCAAACTGCTGATAAGCTTGAGACTGCACAAAAGCAGCTTTTGGTGGTGGAGTCTAGACCTATTTCTTCCGATGCTTATTCGAATTGTCCTTTATTGATTAATAGCATTTAGTTAAGAGACAAGCATGTTAGGGAGTTAGAGGCTATATTGGAGAGTGCTGAGTGTTCCAAGGATGTGCAGTCTGTTTGTCCCACCTGCATCACCCTTAAGGACCGACTCAGTTTTGCTAGAGGGCAAGATGAAAACCTTATGACTGAAAATGAATACCTTCTTCTTGTGGTTAACAAATGCACTAAGGGAAAGGGTAGGATGGATTTGCTCTTGGCCAAGACCAAGATGTGTGCTGACAGGGCAGGGTTAGCTCTAGGTTTGGGTTTTGAGAGTGTTTCATTGTTCTTACTGTCAGAGGGCGGGTCATTTGGTAGAGTTTTGCTATCATCGCATCAAGTATGAGCGACGTTCTCAGGCGTTGAGGTTCCAGGACATGCACTACTCACCTCTAGGTATGCATGAGTCTTAGTTTACTCACGTCCTATTTATGAGGCTCCTCGATCTTCTCGGAGAGGCTTCTCCCCTCAGGTGTTCACCATGTTTCATATGGTGCTAGACCTCGTGTTAGTGGCTTTATGCCTTGACAGGTTGGGAGACCTCGTCATACATCTAGGTCACTTCATGTAGGTAGACCTCACACTTTGCATTACTCAATTTTTCCTGTGTGTAGACAGTCTATTTTTACTGTGCCTACTGCTCGTATCACTCAGTGTTGGTTGCCTCGTCATGTTTTCACTCACCCTAGCACTTGGCGATCGAGCTTCTCTCTTTTTGTGTTGGCATCGGACCGAGGCTTGGAGGTCACGTGGATCATGGACTTCGGTTATTCGCGCCACATGACCGGAAATGCAGCTTGGTTCTCCAGCCTCACCACAACCAAGCAAAAGGAACAAATCACCTTCGGCAACAATCGAAGGAGTAGAGTGAAAGGCAAAGGGGTGGTAAGAATCAACTTGAACTTCACTGTAAAGATGTTGCTTTGGTTGAAAATTTGGGATACAATTTGCTTTCTGTATCCAGTTTCTTGTTGAGGGCTTCGAAGTGCAATTTCATCGTGATACTTCACAAGTACTCAATTCTATTGGCGCTGTGGTCTGTAAGATCTTCAGAGTTGGGAGAGTTTTTGGAGCTGATTTTTCTGAGTCATCTGGTTCTTCTCATTTCCTTGTTGCACATTCATCTTCTGAGCTTTGGAAGTGGCATAGGAGACTAGGGCATATGAGCTTTGAGTTGCTCGCTCGACTAAGTGCCCTAGGTCTGATGATTGCCGACATGGGAAAATGATTGCCGCTTCGCACTCGCCAGTCACTATGGTGATGACTGAACAACCCGGAGAACTTCTCCATATGGACACTGTAGGTCCGTCTCGGGTTAGTTCTTTAGGCGGCAAGAGGTATGTGTTAGTCATTGTCGATGATTTCTCTCGCTACTCTTGGGTCTTCTTTCTAGCTAGCAAGGATGAAGTGTTTTCACACTTTCGGAGCTTGGCTTTGAGACTTTTTACTGAACTCACTGGTGCATTGAAATTCATTCGAAGTGATAATGGCACTGAGTTCAAGAACAGTCTCTTTGTTGACTTTTGCATGGAGCATGGCATAGAACATAAATTCTCTGCTCCGCGAGTTCCTCAACAAAATGGTGTTGTTGAGAGAAAGAACCACACTTTGATTGTGATGGCTAAGACGATGCTCGATGAGTATAGGACTCCTAGAAAATTTTGGGCTGAGGCCATGAGTAATGCTTGTTACATCTCAAACCAAATTTTCTTGCGCTCAATTTTAAACTTGACTTCTTATGAGCTGGGTTTTGGGAGACAGCCCAAAGTTACTCATCTTTGAGTATTTGACTGTCGATGCTTTATTCTAAAATGTGGAAATTTGGACAAATTTGAGTCGCGCTCTTCTGATAGGATTTTCTTGGTGTTGGGGGAATAAGTTTTCCCTTAAACAAGGGCCAAATGATGCCAGCCTCCATAGGCCTCCAGCCCAGAGCCTAATACTGCTAAAGCATGAAGTTGGAGTAAATCCTCCCTGCTGAAGCTATTTCCAAGCATCATTCAACCCTAATCTCCAGACTCCCTTCGGAGCCCTCTAGAGCCGAGCCTCTAGGCTCCCTTCAAAGTCTTCCGAAGCCAAGTCTCCGAGCTCTCTTCAGAGTTAGCCTCCAGGCTCTCTTTGGAGTTAGCCTCCGGGCTCCTTTCATAGCCCTCCAGAGCAAAACCTCCGGGCTTCCTTCGGAGCTCCCCAGATCCAATCTCCGGACCCCTCTCTGGTCAATTCAAAGATAAATCTCCGGGAGTCAATTCAGAGTTCAATTAGAAGCATACTTCGAAGTCCACTTCAGAGTACCCTTCGAAGCCTTAATCGTAGTCTCCGCCCGAAAATCTTCGGCCACTACTTCGAACCAGGAAAATATCTCCACTCCACTACAGTGCAGAGCCATACCAGGGGTCCCTCTGCCCCCAGTATGTTGTTTAGCTGCTCAGAAGTGACGTTTATCTGACACGTCTGTAAAGATGTAAAGCACTTTGTATAGTAAACTAGTCTTTTTTCCCTTCTTGCCCCTATAAGGCCTATGACCTGTAGAGGGCATTTAAGTCTTTTCCTTTGGCCTGCGTGCCTATAAAAGCAGGCCAAGCCCTTGTAATGGAGGGATCCATTAGATTCAGCAGAGGCAAAGTATGCCAAATCCACCACAAACTAGACGTAGGGATATTATCCCTTCGGGGAGGCCCGAACCAGTATAAATATTTTCTCCTTCTAAGAGAACCCTTCGAGTTTCATTTTATACACCGTATACACACAAAACCTGTGCTGTAGCTAACGCAATTGCTGCAACAGTTGGCGCCATCTGTGGGGAACCTAGTCCTAAAAGCTAAGTTCTCTACCACTGTCTGTATCTCAAAGTGTGGTTGAGGGGGGAGCTTCGAAGTCTTCTTGCTTCGCGCACCCTCTGGCAAGGGGCTTCGAGTGCAGCCTGAAGGCCTTTCTCGCCTTCCACCATCCCCTGTGCTTCGGAGTTTACCCTCCGGCTAGGGGCTCCGCTTCGCGCACCGAAGGCCTCCGAAGCCCCAGGGGCTACGAGGCAAGCTTTTCACCCAATGTACGAGGTATGTACACCGTCTGAAGCCTCACTTCGCTGTGCAAATTTACAAGTATTTCAATAAATCATTGAAGTCCCACTTCATCAAAAACTCAAAGCCTTGATTCACCTTATCAAAAACCTGAAGCCTTGCTTCGCCTTATTTAAAATTTGAAGCCTTGCTTCGCTTTACAAAATCTGGAGGACCCCTCCGAAGGCTACACAGCGCCTCCGAGTCCGTAGCAGTGGGCTTTAGGACTCCCTTGAGCGATGACTCGAGGTGTCCAGGACTTCCGAGCGATGGCTCGACGAGTCCGGGATTCGAGGCCCCGGCCTAATGCATCCTAGGGTCAAAGGTGGCCCAAAGTCGAAGGTGGCTTAGAGTCGTAGGTGGCTCAACCCATCACAGGTTCAGTGAATCCACACCAAATATCCCTTTCATTCATTACAGGATCAAGCTAAAGAAGCCTTGCTTCGCTATCTGAACGGGCACCGAGGCCTCGCTTCGCGTGACGTGATCTAATCTAAAATTTAAGCATATTGAGAAACCAAGGGTTGGTTTTGGTATTTGTGATGAGTGATTGACAGGCTTTTACCCTCTGGTTCGAAGGGGTACCTCCAAAGGGGGTTCAGAGGTTGGAACACCGAAGGGTTTGGTGGTTTGGTTGCTGCAGCTGTTGCAGCGGAGTGTGCCTATCGGAGGGATCCGACAGTACATGATGACTGGTTTGTACCGAAGGTCTCGGTACTTTGGGCGGTACACCGGAGTGTCTGCCGAAGGCTGCTAACCTGGAGAGGTCTCCGGAGTACTGGATACACTTGTATGTTTGTCTGTGGTGCGCAGGGGACTTCGGAGGCGACGGACATTCGTAGCAGGTAAACCTGGGTCAAGCGGGAGGCTTGATGCTAGGGGAGCAGGGAGCTCCATCACGGTGGCTGCGAAGGGGTCCAGGTCGAACCTCGGGTCGAGGTGCATCTGGAGAAGGCAGTAAGTGCGGAGCGTGGCTCCGGGTGAAGGTACTCCGAGGCAACGTCCTCAGAGGCGAGGCACTTCGAAGGGTACTCTGGATGGAGTGACTTCGGAGTATGGTGGATCAAGTCCTCTGCGGAGGCAAGGAGTTCGAAGTGTGCTCCGGAGGGAGACATTCGAAGGTACCCGACGAAGGTCTCAGAAGTCGAGGCACATCGAAGGCATGATCCAGGTGAGGCTCGTCGAGGAGTGTGCTCGGGGAGAGACACTGCGACGATGGGCTCATGGAATGCTTCATGCGGAGGCCTTGGACGAAGGAGGGACTTCGAAGGGTGGTACTCCGAAGGTGGGACTTCGGAGTGAGGAAGGCTTCGGAGCGAGGCTAGCTCCAGAGCGAGGTTGACTTGTGGTGCTTCGGCCATGCATGGCTTCGGTACACGGACTGACGGAGTTCGAGCTAGGAGTAGCTGCGAAGCCGTGGTGGTCCACTCCGGAGGTGGTGGTGCGAAGGCCCAAGGGCTTTGACGGCTTCGGCTCAAAACCGTCACTGTATCGGAGGCTGTCTTCGGTGAAGCGAAGGCCATCAGGCTCAAGGCTTCTCACCGAAGCTACCGCACCCTTCGCGTGCGAAGGGGGGCTTCAGGAAGGTCAAAGACTGCAAAGGCTGACATTGTCTACTCTACAAAAAGCTGACGCTGTCCCCTCTACAAAGCTGACAGAGAAGCCTCCAAATAAAGTTGACTACCTTTTGTAGCCCTCTGTTCTGTAGAGACAAAACTGGTGTAAACCCTAGGGGTAAAGTAGTCAATTCACTTGGGTGAACTGTAGGCTATAAATATGGGGGCTCGGTAGGTAACATTTAACACTTTGAGCATTTACTGTTGAGCTCCTGTAGCCACATACCTCGCTGTATTCATCCAGAGTTCAAATATTTTTGTGTTCCTTGTTCAAGCGGCGAAGCCCTGCTTCTTTGTGCTTTTTGCTTGAGCTCGCGTTACATACCTCGCTAGTTATAGTGCACCGAAGCCTGTCTAGGCGAAGGGTGTTTTGTGCGAAGTGTGTTTTTCAGCGTGTGTTCGCTCTGTGTAACTTGAGGCCAGACCTCACAGATTACTAGCGAAGCCCTGATCGAAGCTCGTTTTGCTTCTTGTGTCGAAGCCCGTAGCGAAGTCCGTTTGTGTGCGTGTAGACCTTCGTGTACGAAGCCCAGCACCAGTTGCTGCTGCCAAGTACTCGGTCGAAGTCCCCAGTAGGGTGTCCACTCTTGCAAAGGGTGAAGTGCGAAGCCTGCTCGAAGCACCCTGTGTGCGGAGCCTGCACTGACTTAGCAGAGTAGATTTTCGAGGATTGATAGTGGAGCGAAGTCTTCTTGGCTTCGAACTTTTGAACCTGTGAAGCCTGCGTTCGGAGCTGTCAAAGCACCTCCGAACCAGACCTCCGAAGGTAGTGTTCGAAGCCTGTTCCGTAGAAGACAGAACTGAAACCGAAGGCTACTTTTTAGCCCGAAATTTTAAAAGCTCCCATTCACACCCCCTCTAGTCGCCGTTTCCGGTCCAACAATTGGTATCAGAGCGGGTTAAGATCACCAATTGACCTTAACCGGTTTTGTGATCTGTTGGCGGCATGGATAGAGGCAGTAAAATTCCTCTGTTCGATGGGACAGATTTTGCATACTGGAAGGTGCGCATGGAGGCTTACTTGTTAAGCCAAGGAAATGCAATTTGGGAGATTGTGGACTCACAATACTCCATCCCTGATACTCGCACCACTCAAACAGAGAAATATCAGTATAATGCCAACTCGAAGGCAAGAAATATACTGTTCATTGGTTTGAGCAGAAGTGAGTTCGATAGGGTGCAGCACCTTAGGACTGCTAGAGAGATTTGGACAACACTCACTGTCTTTCATGAGGGCTCTACGCAGATTAAGGCCAGGCGCCAAAGCACCTACAACCAACAGTATCAGCTGTTTGTGCAGGCACCTGGTGAATCTATAGATGCCATGTTTTCTCGCTTTGATGCGATAGTGAGTAACTTGCGGTCCAACGGGACGCTTGCTTACGATGATCATGATAGGGCTATCAAGCTTCTCTATGCTCTTGACCGTAGCATATGGGAAGTGAAGATATCCAGCATTGAGGAGTCTGCAGGTTATGACACATTGACCTGTGATGAGCTCTTCAGCAAGCTGAAGTCCACAGAGATTGCCAAGGCATCTCTTGCAGTGCACAGAAGCTCTTTGCCACAGCCATTGGCATTGGTTTCTAGCACTAGCCGTGGCACCACTGCAGAACCAAGCACATCTGGCACTTGTGTTCTTGCAGATGGTTTTGCTTTGTCCTCCCTGGTCTCCGTCACAAAGGAGCAGGTGGACACTCTAGATGATGATGAGCTTGCTCTCATTGCCCGGAGGTTCACCCGCTTTCATCATGAGAGACGGGATCAGAGGAGAAGTGGTTTTAGTGGTTGCTATGAATGTGGTGACACCTCTCACATTAAGGCAAATTGCCCTAAGCTCAAAAAGAGAGATGAGAGTGAGCGCCCTAAATACCACAAGAAGGAGAGGAAACCCTTTGTGAAGGGCAAGCGCGGCAAGATGGCTAAGAAAGTAGCCAAGGCCGCTTCCAGAGCATTTGTTGCTGCTCTCAGCGACATCGACACTTCCTCAACTGAGGAGTCGAGCTTTGAGGAGGAGGAGTCCCCAAGGAAAGAGGACAAGAAGGACAAGAAGGGATGAGACTTCACCGGCCTTTGCTTCATGGCCGACAGCGATCACAGCGGCGATGAGCTAGACTCATCTGAGGTACCTCTATCATCTGACCAGCTATTAATTAAATTAGATGAGCTGAATGAAGTAGTTCTTGGTCAGGATAGATTACTTGTGCAAGCCGCTAGAGAAAGAAAAGACCTTAGACTTAGGCTAGAATCTGTTTCTACTGAATATGCCATGCTTAAGTCTAAGTTTAATGATGCTGAATGTGAATCTTGTTCTGTTGTCATGGGTGAGCTTGCTCAGTTGCGTTCTGTACATGCTCAAACTCTTTCTGAGCTTGAGACTGCACAGAAGCAGCTTTTGGAGGTGGATTTTAGACCTCATGATGTTATTGATTGCATGAACTGCTCTTTATTACACGAAAGCATTAATTTACGTGATAAGCATGTTCATGATTTAGAGGCTAGATTGGAGAGGGCCGGTAGTTCTGAGGATGTGCAACCTGTTTGTGACACTTGCATCACCCTTAAGGACCAGCTATGCACTGTTAGAGAGCGGGCTGAGAACCTCATGACTGAAAATGAATACCTTCTTTCTGTGGTTAATAAATGCACTGAGGGAAAGGGTAGGATGAATTTGCTCTTGGCCAAAACCAAGATGTGTGCTGACAGAGCAGGGTTAGCTCTAGGTTTGGGTTTTGAGAGGATACCTTCAGAAAGTGAAAACAAAACTGTTTTTACCTCTCCCACTACCCTAGAGAAAGAGAGAGCTCTGTTAGACACCCCATCAGCCAAAAAACCTACCCGACCAACAAAGAAAGCCACACCTCCTACCTAGAAAAATCCTCCCAAGAAAACCACTTAGAGAAAACCCAAGGAGCCTGTGAGAGTTGCTCCTGTGACCCATGAGAGTGTCCCGAGGAGAGTGTTTATTGTTCCTATTGTCAGCGGGCGGGTCATTTGGTTAGGTTTTGTTTTCGTCGCATCAAGGATGAGCGACGCTCTCAGGCGATGAGTTACCAGGACATGCATTACCCATCTTTAGGTATGCATGAGTCTGAGTTTTACTATCGTCCTGCTTTTGAGGCTCCTCGTGCTTCTCGGAGAGGTTTTGCTCCTCGAGGTGTTCACCATGTTCCATATGGTGGTAGACCTCGGGCGAGTAGCTTTGTACCTCGTCAGAGTAGGAGACCTCGACATGTTGTTCGATCACAACATGTAGGTAGACCTCGCACTTTGCATCATTTCGATTTTCCTGTGCGTAGACCGTCTACTTTTGCTGCACCTACTACTCGTGTCACTCAGTGCTGGATGCCTCGTCATTATTTTACTCACCCCAGCACTGAGCGATCGAGATTTTCTTATCATGTGTAGGCGACAGATCGAGGCTTGGAGGGCACGTGGATCATGGACTCCGGTTGTTCGCGCCACATGACCGGAGATGCAGCATGGTTCTCCAGCCTCACCACAACCAAGCAAAGGGAACATATCACCTTCGGAACAATCGAAGGAGTAGAGTAAAAGGTAAAGGTGTGGTAAGAATTAACTCGAATTTCACTCTCAAAGATGTTGCTTTGGTTGAAAACTTGGGATACAATTTGCTGTCTATATCTCAGTTGCTTGATGAGGGCTTCGAAGTGCGATTTCATCGCGATACTTCGCAAGTGCTCAATTGTGATGGCGTTGTGGTGTGTAAGATCTTTAGAGTTGGGAGAGTTTTTGGAGCTGATTTTTCTGAATCTTCTGGATCTTCTCACTGCCTTGTCGCACATTCGACTTCTGAGCTTTGGAAGTGGCATAGGAGACTAGGGCATATGAGCTTTGAGTTGCTCGCTCGTCTGAGCGCCCTAGGTCTGATCCGAGGATTGCCCAAGCTCAAGTTTGAGAAGAATTTAGTTTGCGCTCCTTGTCGACATGGAAAAATGATTGCTGCTTCGCATTCGCCAGTCACCACAGTGATGACTGAACAACCCAGAGAACTTCTCCACATGGACACTGTAGGTCCTTCTCGGGTTAGTTCTTTAGGCGGCAAGTGGTATGTATTAGTTATTGTCGACGATTTCTCTCGTTACTCTTGGGTCTTCTTTCTTGCCAGCAAGGATGAAGTGTTTTCACACTTTCAGAGCTTGGCTTTGAGACTTTTTACTAAACTCCCTGGTGCATTGAAATTCATTCGAAGCGATAATGGCACTGAGTTCAAAAATAGTCTCTTTGTTGACTTTTGCATGGAGCATGGCATAGAACATCAATTCTCTGCTCCGCGGGTTCCTCAACAAAACGGTGTTGTTGAGAGGAAGAACCGCACTTTGGTTGAGATGGCTAGGACGATGCTTGATGAGCATAGGACTCCTAGAAAATTCTGGGCTGAGGCAATGAACACTGCATGTTACATCTCAAACCGTATCTTCTTGCGCTCAATTTTAAACTTGACATCTTATGAGCTGCGTTTTGGGAGACAGCCCAAGGTTACTCATCTTCGAGTTTTTGGCTGTCGCTGCTTTATCCTAAAATGTGGTAACTTGGATAAATTTGAGTCGCGATCTTCTGACGGGATCTTTTTGGGTTACACAACACATGGTCATTCTTATCGTGTTTATAACATTGGAAACTAACACTGTCATCGAGTCATGTGATGTGACTTTTGATGAATCAACCCCCTCTGTTAGTTCTACTTTTGAACAGGCAAATGAACACGACATGGAACAAACCTTATTTGAAGAAGAAGATCCCGGAGAATTCGAGGATGAACCCCTACTACCCTCGACATCAACCCCCGAAGCCGACCCCGCTTCGACCACTTCGGCACGAGGTCCCGAAGCGACTACCTCAACATCGGTCATCTTGGACCACTCCAACGCACAAGTTGAGGGGGAGACTGCATCCCGCCACGAGGCTCCACACCATGTTCAAAGGATGCATCCTCCAGAGCAGATCATTGGTGAGCTTGATCAAAGGGTAACACGTTCTCATGCTCATTTCATTGATTCCGCTTTTGTTGCTTCTTTCGAGCCCTTAGATGTTAGTCATGCACTTTCTGATTCTAGCTGGATCAATGCCATGCATGAGGAACTTGAAAATTTTGAGAGAAATCAAGTCTGGATTTAGTTTCCTCCACCTAATGATTTCAT
>JAAALK010000285.1:60061798-60448924 GCA_019279435.1 Zizania palustris | reverse complement strand
CGAGGCGCATCGAAGGCATGGTCCGGGTGAGGCTCGTCGAGGAGTGTGCTCGGGGAGAGACACTGTGACGAAGGGCTCATGGAATGCTTCATGCGGAGGCCTTGGACGAAGGAGGGACTTCGAAGGGTGGTACTCCGAAGGTGGGACTTCGGAGTGAGGAAGGCTACGAAGCGAGGCTAGCTCTGGAGCGAGGTTGACTTGTGGTGCTTCGGCCATGCATGGCTTCGGTACATGGACTGACGGAGTTCGAGCTAGGAGTAGCTGCGAAGCCGTGGTGGTCCACTCCGGAGGTGGTGGTGCGAAGGCCCAAGGGCTTTGACGGCTTCGGCTCAAAACCGTCACTGTATCGGAGGGTGTCTTCGGTGAAGCGAAGTCCATCAGGCTCAAGGCTTCTCACCGAAGCTACCGCACCCTTTGCGTGCGAAGGGGGGCTTCAGGAAGGTCAAAGACTGCAAAGGCTGACATTGTCTGCTCTGCAAAAAGCTGACGCTGTCCCCTCTACAAAGCTGACAGAGAAGCCTCCAAATAAAGTTGACTACCTTTTGTACCCCTCTATTCTGTAGAGACAAAACTGGTGTAAACCCTAGGGGTAAAGTAGTCAATTCACTTGGGTGAACTGTAGGCTATAAATATGGGGGCTCGGTAGGTAACATTTAACACTTTGAGCATTTACTGTTGAGCTCCTGTACTAGCCCCTCATACGTTGTATTCATCCAGTGAGTTCTTTTACTGTGTTCCTTGTTCAAGCGGCGAAGCCCTGTTTCTGTGTTGTCTTTCTGCTTGAGCTTGTTTGCATACCTCGCTAGTTATAGTGCACCGAAGCCTGTCTAGGCGAAGGGTGTTTTGTGCGAAGTGTGCTTTTCAGTGTGAGTTCGCTCTGTGTAACAGGAGGCTAGACCTCGCTGATTACTAGCGAACCCCTAATCGAAGCCCGTTTTGCTTCTCGTGTCGAAGCCCCTAGCGAAGTCTGTTAGCGTGCATTTAGACCTTCGGTGTACGAAGCCCAGCACCAGTTGCTGTCGCTAAGTATTAGGTCGAAGTCCTCAGAGGGCTGTACACTCTTGCGAAGGGTGAAGTGCGAAGCCTGCTCGAAGCACTCTGTGTGCGGAGCCTGCACTGACTTAGCAGAGTTGTTTTCAGGGTAGTGGGTGGAGCGAAGTCTGCTTGGCTTCGGACTTTTACTCCCTGCGAAGCCTGTGTTCGGAGCTGCCAAATACCTCCGAACCAGACCTTCGAAGGTTGGTGTTCGAAGCCTGTTCCGCAGTAGACAGAATCAAAACCGAAGGCTGTTTTTAGCCTGAAATTTTAAAAGCTCCCATTCACCCCCTCTTGTCGCCGTTTCTGGTCCAACACATATCAAAGTCATGCTTCGCCTAAAATCTAAGTGCATTTCGGAGCCTTGCTCACACACATTATCCAAATCCAAGCATGCCGAAGCATGCTTCGCTTAATTTGGCTACGCTGAAGCCTTGCTTCGCTCCAAATTAGTGCGTTCGAAGCCTAAAAGAGGCCTTCGCTTGACACGATATAAGCGTCTAAAGCCGCCAAAAAGGCGCACCCCTTCGCATTCCAAATTGCTCGCACCAGCAATGACTAAGTCCCTAGCTACCACACGCAAGGGGGGACCGAAGTATGTATGTGAAGTGTGCGAATGTAATGCGCAATACGAGCGTGACAAGCTAAAACGTTCCAAACAATCGTGCGAAGCATGTAGACGAAGTATGCAAATACAATAAGTCTCATTCATTGAATGATAATTAATAAGTATGTTACAAACACACTTCAAAAACAAAATTATGAGTAGTCTGTATCTAAGCCTAAGAAAAAGTAAGCTCGAGGCCCCGACATGTTTGACCCTCGCTTGCTCTTCTTCTAGGCAGGGCCCCCTCGGTTGGATGAAGCCCCATCGGAGCCTGTTCTCCCATGGCCGGACCGTCCACGCTCTGAAGCCTGCAGACCTTGACTTTCACCTTGCAGGTTTGTCCAAGTCTAGGATGCAGGTGGTGCCATATCAAACGCAGAGAAGTCTAAGTCTTTGTCGCCTATTAAAGCCATACTCGAAGGTTGTACCCCCTCACCACTTAAGTGTACTTTGAAACAGCTTAAGTCTGGCGAGGAGGAAGAACTCCGAAGAGGCTCCATCTTCATGGTAGCAAGTAGCTCCTGGGCTACTTCGGAATGGCTTCACCCTTAGGCCACCTCGGAAGTTTAAACCAAGGAAGGTCTTCGGACCTAGCTACCTCGAGCACCACCCAAAGCTGGCGAAGCTCCTCAGAATCCTCAAGTACTTCGAGGTCAACATTCAAAGGCTGAGCCTGGGAAGGTATAAAGTACCCCCGCATTTATATTAATAAACTGAAGAGTTTTTACAAGCCTACAACTAAGAATTACAAGGAGCCTAAGGAGGTCTACACCTTCAGAGTTGGAGGCTTCGACGTCGAAGGCTGAGCTGGTGAGGCTTGTGCCGTGGCTCGGCAAAGGCGGAGGGCCCGTTGGAGGTCGAGGACTACTTCACAGCCTTGGACCTTCCAAGGTTCCTGAAGGCGGCGCTATGCTCCGTGGACATCCGAAGGGGTCGCCACCAAGTGCTGGCCTCCGAAGGCCACCAGAGTCACCGAGGTCGCCACCTTGAGGTGGTTGCACCCCGCGTCGTTAAGCATTTGCAACACTCCTTGGCCCGCCACTCGGCCAGCCATCAGAGCGAAGCCCTTCATCGACTCTTCCGCCGTCGCAGTCGCAGTCCGCAGGAACTCGACGCAATCCCCGACTGGGTCTTGAAGGCTGAAGTCCGGAACCCGACACTCAGTCCCTATTCATTCAAGGACTGTAGTCAAGCTCCAAGTGGCTTCGTCGACACCTTGGACCACGAAGTTCTCCAGACAATGGCTGGTGAGGAGCCATGCTGAATAGCGTGGGCCTCATGGCTCCAGATGTGATGAGTCATTGTCAATGATAGTCAAAGAGGACTGGAATGAGAAGAGAAGACCTACTGCGTCTGGGCCGCGTGTGACTCAGGTACACGGGCAGCGAGCGACTGTCGGGCAGAGGGGCCGCGAAGTCGGGCTGGCCCAATCCGGGTACATGGGCTAGGATCAGCAGAGGATCCACTGGACTGTTGACCGGGATTGACTCAGGTACACAGGCGGCGAGTGATTGCCGGGCTGAGGGAGCCACGGAATCAGGCCGGCCCAATCCGGGTACCCGGTGCGAAGACGGTGGACGCTTTGTCAGTTTCGGCGCAAAACTGACGACCGTTGATTTCGGATCTGACCGTCCTGAGGCGAAGCCGTAGCTGCTACGAAAGCTCTGCATCAGGACAAGTTACCTTTATTTAGGATTTTACTATTTTGCCTTTAGGCCCACAGTCTGTCAGTCGAGTCTGTAAAAATATCCTAAGGGCAGTTTGGTCTTTTCCATTTATTTCAGCGTCTGTAAAAAACCCTAGGGGTATTTCTGCATTTTCACATTTTATGGGCTGCCTATAAATAGGCCCCAATAGTCTAGGGTTAGGGCACCCTTTTTTGAAGAAATCACTTTACCAATTCTGAAATCTTGAGGGTCATTTTTTCCTCCTTCTCTCTGTTCATCGAGCGCCGCCAGCTCTTCTGTTTGATTTTTTTTCCTTCCTCCACGGTGCTTCTCTCGAAAACCAGTGGCCGGTTTTTTCGAGGATCCACGGCAGCGGATCGGCTCAAGCCGGGCACCAATCGTTTTGGCAAGGGAGAAGCTGTGCTTGGTCTTCGGCGGAGGAGGCGTGCGACTGTTTGCTGCTGAGTGACGGCGTGCACATGCAAGCGGCAGGAAGAAGCTTCGTTAGTCGTGCCAAGCAAGAAGTCTCACGAAGTGTGCAGCCCGGATCTTCTGTGGCACACCGCAACGTGGAAAACAAGCTTTGGCGACAGGAGTTTTCTTGAAATCCAGGCGCACGTAGTTCGAGGTGAATCATGTTGCTCGGTTCTTCTTCATGGTTTTATTATCTAGCAGCTGCAGTATTCTGATTAGTTTTTTTTTAATCTGTTAGTTCATCTATTTCAGGCATGATTAGTTTGAGATGATACTTTGATTAGGATCTGAGAAATTTATCTTTGTTCGGTACTCGTATGATTCATCTGATAATTTATCATCTACTGTTGGTCTATTTTTAAATGCCTTTGACAGACATATTTGTGATGGATGAAAAGCATATATGAATATTTTGATGTAAATGATGGATTACCTACGTTTTGGTGAAATATTTGTGGAGATGCTATTTGTTTAGTGAATGAATTTAATCTGCCTTTAAGCACTGTGTTGGTGTCTTTTCGATTAGGACACCGGTTGTTTTTAGGCTAGATCATTTTAAGTACCTACGTTCTGTTTGCTTCAGAGGTTTTTGTTTATCGAGGTGCGTTGGGTGTTGGGAGCAGGCCATTGATTCGAAAGAATTTTTTAGGCGCCCATTCACCCCCCCTCTGGTCGCTACTTTCGGTCCTACAGCCGGCTTTGCGTAGCTCTGAGTTCTCCGCCGCCAACTTCATTCTAGCCTCCTTCGAAGCTCGAAGTTCCGCCCGAAGCTTGTTGGTCTGCGAGACCAAGACCTCTCTCGCCTTCTCAGCCTCGACCCTCGCCTCTTCTGTAGAGGCTTCGGCTCACCTTCGCTTCTCGGCCTCCACCGAGATCTCACATCAGAGGTCATCCCTCTCCTCCACCAAGTGAGTCATCCGATGGTCTGCAGAGATTGCTGCTGCAACATTCAGCGCGAAGGCCTGAAAAGATTCAAGAAAACCATAAGTGTTGATTGAAAAGCATGTATGACTCGAATATCGTATGGGACTTCGCTCACCTGGATGAGGGCTTCATTTGCGTTTGTGAAGAGGTCGAAGGGGCTCGAGCGGCTGAGTTGTGCCACCAAGCTCCCTGACCCTACAGCAATGCAGCCTTCATGGAAAGTGTCGATAGCTGCCTCCATCACAGGCTCCTTCGGTTGTAGAGGACGGACTATCTCCGCCACAGCCACCTCCGGTGCAGATTCCCGTGGAGCCAGGGTCCGGTCCACCACCTCAACATGCTCTTCGGCCTCATCCTGAAGGTTCCCTTCATCCTGGCTGTCCCCTCCATCCTCTTCAGATGAAGTGCTGTCGAACCCCGAGCTGCTGCTGTCGCTGCTGCTGCTGCTGCTAGAGGCCTCCGTGGGCTTCGGCACGGCGAGCCTCGTATCGGCATCGACATCTGCAGAAATTTATCTTTGTTCGGTACTCGTATGATTCATCTGATAATTTATCATCTACTGTTGGTCTATTTTAAATGCCTTTGACAGACATATTTGTGATGGATGAAAAGCATATATGAATATTTTGATGTAAATGATGGATTACCTACGTTTTGGTGAAATATTTGTGGAGATGCTATTTGTTTAGTGAATGAATTTAATCTGCCTTTAAGCACTGTGTTGGTGTCTTTTCGATTAGTACACCGGTTGTTTTTAGGCTAGATCATTTTAAGTACCTACGTTCTGTTTGCTTCAGAGGTTTTTGTTTATCGAGGTGCGTTGGGTGTTGGGAGCAGGCCATTGATTCGAAAGAATTTTTTAGGCGCCCATTCACCCCCCCTCTGGTCGCTACTTTCGGTCCTACAAGTGGTATCAGAGCCTGGTTAGGGTTTTTCCATACCTTAACCGGTTCTAAACCCCAGTAGTGATCATGACGTCTCCTGGCAAGGTCCCGTCCTTGGAAGCTTATGGCTATAATTATTGGAAGACTCGCATGCGAGCCTATCTCATGAGCTAAAGCTCGGACATCTGGGATATTTGCGTTCACGCTACGTTTGTCATATTGCCAGTTGCTGAGCGTGATTCTCCTAGTATCATCGCCCAGCATGTGAACAATAGCAAAGCGGTGAACATCTTGTTTTCTGGTTTGGGTCCCACTGAGTTTGAGCGTGTGAGCCATCTCTCCACTGCGAGAGAGATCTGGGCTACCCTCCAGGCACACCATGAGGGGACAGCTCAGGTCAAGGCTCGGCTCTATCAGACCTACCGGCGTGAGTACGAGAACTTCACACAAAAGCCGGGTGAATCTGTTGAAGCGTTGTTTGGTTGTTTTCAGTCGATCATAAACAAGCTTCGAGACAACAAGGCTGAGGGTGTTCAGTTAGTCTCAGATCACGAACAGGCGCTCAAGGTTCTTCATACCTTGGACCCAAAGATCTGGGAGATCAAGGTATCCTCTATCATTGAGAGCACTTCTTATGATACCTTGACCATTTCTGATTTGTTTAGCAAGCTGAAGGCCACCGAGGTTGATACCCAGTTGAGATCAAATCTCACTGGCTCTGGATCAAAGTCTCTGGCCATTGCTACACCTTCTGTTGATCCCTCTTATGTGAGTTGTGTTGGGTTCTCTCTGATGTCTATCACTGAGGATCAGCTTGAGTCGTTGGGAGATGATGATTTGTGTCTTTTTAACAACCGGGTGCGTCGTGTCTATGATAAGAGAATGTTCAAAAGACACGGCACAAAGACCGGATGCTTTGAGTGTGGTGATCCAGGACACTTCATCGCCGACTGCCCCAAGCGCAATGGCCACAAGAAGGGCACCGGTGGTGGCTTCCACGACTCCGGCAAGCACGACAGCTCCTCCTTCAACAAGGGAAAGCCAAAGACCAGATTTTTCAGAAAGGCCCTGAAGGACTACCGGCGAGAGAACAAGAAGCGCGACAAGGCCTTCTTCGCCGAGATGGAGAAGAGCTACTCCAAGCAGTCCACGTCTTCTTCCTCTTCATCGAGCTCGAGCGATGAGGAGATCATCATCAGGAAGGGGAAGGACAAGGACGATCCAGCAGGTCTTTGCTTCATGGCCTTCGGGGACAGACCAAAGAGCCGCTCACATCAGCGCCGAAGATCCCGCAAGAGCTTCTGCTCAATGGCTCTTGGGGATAAGAAAGAGAAGATCTCCTTCCGATGACTCCGACGACGACGACAATGAAAAGGTATCATCTTATGAACGTGAAATCGTTGATTTACTTGAAAGCAATCGTCAGGAGTTAAAATATCGGGAAAAACTGCTTAGAGGGGCTAAGAAGAGGATATATGAGTTAGAAAGTGAGCTTGCCGTGGCCAACGGCAGAATTGAGAGTCTATCTTCTTCCCCTTGCTTGGGTGATAGCAGTGAGTGCCCAAAGTGTGAGGTGCTTCTGTGTGACCTGTCGACTCTGAAGTCCAGGTACACAGAAAGGGTTGATGAGAGGGACGCTTTGGCCACTGAGCTTGAAAGTGCTCAGCTGGAGCTGAAAGATGCTCAAGCCACTGTCGTCGTACCCTGTGCTGATTGCCCATCTCATCTTGCTAGTTTAGCTGAGCTGAAAGTCAAGGGCGATAAGCATCTGGGTGATTTGGAGAGAATGAGAGCTGAGCTTGCGCAGACTAGGCTAGAGCTTGAGACACTGTCAGTTGCACCCACTATCTGTGAGAACTGTCTGTCTCTTAGAATGGAGTTAATTAAGCTGAAAGCCGAGAAGTCTGTCCAGGTAGATAGCCGAGAAGTCTGTGAGAAGCCTGTCTCTTAGAACTGCTTGTCTCAGGTGGAGGTACTAGCTTCCTTGAGAGAGGAGCTAGCTGATTCGCAAAATGAGAATTTTTACCTCCGTTCTATCCTGAGTTGGATCAGTGCCAGAGAGCCACAGCTCGGCATGATGATCCAGCAGTTCAAGAGGCAGGATGGGTTTGGGGTAGGTTACACCTACACCAAGGCTGACTTTGAGAGTGCCATTAGCCGGGCAGTGGAGTGGAGTAAAATGACTCCTGAGCAGAGATATCCCAAAACCCATTCCACTGAGTCTTCCCAGGCTTGTCAGCCCAAGGATGGAGTGATCCATGAACCATCCAAAGCTCCACCCAAGAAGCCCATTTGGGTTCCAAAGCCCAAACATCTCCACACTTCTCTAGACTCTCTTCCTGGACCCTCTCAACCCAAGAAGACTACACCAAACACCACTAAGCCCAAGAACCCCAAGTCTCAACCTCATCCCAAGAAGCCCACCTATCATTGTGAGTATTGTCAGAGAGACGGGCATCTTGCGGAGTTTTGCTTCAGGAGGAAGCGGGTTGAGAGAGCAGAGAGAGCTCGTGGTGGTCAGGAGCAGTTCTACCAGCAGGGTGGTAGACTGCGTGTTCCTCGACACGGGGAGAGGCTGGAGGCCAGGCCGCGTCGTGTAGGTGGTGGTAGAGGAGACGACTTTTCTTGCTCGTACTCCAGTTGGTGGTGGTCGTTCCGGCAGAGCTCCAGGCCGTTTTGGCTACGGTCCTGGACCTCGTGGCCGAGGTTTTAGGCAGAACCAAGGACCGCGCTTTGAGCCGCGTTTTGGTCCAAACTTTTTTGATGATTTCTGCTTTCCGTCTTTTGAGCAGATGGCTCGACACTGGTTTAGCTCTTTTGCTAAACCCGGTGCCGGACCATTTGCTCCCACTTACAGCCACTGATTGTGCAGGATCGGGGACTGGAGGACGTTTGGATCATGGACTCAGGGTGTTCTCGCCACATGACGGGACATCGCAGATGGTTCTCCAGTCTCACTCCCCCGAGCTCCAAAGAGTACATCACCTTCGGGAACAGTGGCCAAGGGAAAGTAAGTGGCATTGGCTCAATTCGCATTTCAGACCATTTTTCTTTGAAGAACGTTGCTTTGGTTGGAAACTTGAACTTCAATTTGATTTCTGTTTCACAACTTCTCGAGGATGGTTTGGAGGTGCGTTTTAAGAAGGGCAATTCTTCTGTGTTTGATTCTAGAGGGTCTTTGATTTGCCAGATCTTACCTTTCGGTAAGGTTTTTCGGATTGACTTCTCTAGTTCTTTTGGCCCTTCTCGCTGTTTGATTGCTGGATCCTCCTCTAAGCTCTGGAAGTGGCATAGGAGGTTAGGCCATTTGAGTTTTGACCTGCTAGTCAGGTTGAGCTCTATGGACCTCATCCGAGGATTGCCCAAGCTTAAGATGGAGAAGGATCTGGTTTGCCATCCCTGTCGTCACGGGAAAATGGTTGCCGCTTCTCACTCACCTGTGACTCAGGTGATGACTTCGTATCCGGCGAGCTGTTACACATGGACACTATCGGTCCAGCTCGGGTACGCTCAGTCGGTGGGAAGTGGTACGCACTTGTGATTGTTGACGACTTTTCTCGATTCTCGTGGGTTTTCTTTTTGGAGTCTAAGGATGAAACTTTTCATTTTGTTCATGACCTGATTTTGAAGCTGAAGAATGAGAACAATGGTCGGATGCGAGCAATTCGCTCCGACAACGGCTCTGAGTTCAAGAACTCTCAGTTCGTCAGCTTCTGTAGTGATCAGGGTCTTGACCATCAGTTTTCTGCTCCTTACACTCCCCCACAGAATGGCGTTGTGGAACGAAAGAACCGCACGCTAGTCGAGATGGCCAGGACGATGCTCGATGAGCACAGGACTCCTAGGCGCTTTTGGGCTGAAGCCATGAACACGGCTTGCTATCTTGCCAACCGCATTTTTCTTAGAGCTTACCTTGGTAAGACCTCTTATGAGTTGCGGTTTGGCAGACAGCCCAAGGTGAGCCACTTGCGAGCGTTTGGCTGCAAGTGCTTTGTGCTCAAGAAGGGAGGGCATTTGGACAAGTTTGAGTCTCGTTGCTGGGATGGTGTTTTTCTTGGTTAAGCTTTGCATTCTCGAGGCTTCCGTGTTTGGAACCTTGACTCCCAGCAGCTTGTCGAGACTTGTGAGGTTTCGTTTGATGAGTCTTTGCCTTCTTTGAATCCTTCCTTTGAGCTTTCTGGTGATGGTGAGCTCGGAGAGTCCATCTTCGAGGAAGATGAGGATACTCCAGCTGCTGATGAGGGTGGGCCTTCTGCACCTCCTGCAGAGCACACACCTTCTGAGACTTCGACTGAGGACGAGGGCGGACCTCTGATCACTTCTTCCACTTCGATCGAGCCCCCTCAGTCGAGTCCAGAGGTGCCAGCTGCTGACTCCAGTGAGGTGACTTCAGATCACCAGGGATCCCGAGCAGTTCAGCGTGATCACCCCTCAGAGCTCATCATCGGTGATGTGTCTTCAAGAACTTTGCGTTCGTCTGTTGACTCTCTTGCTGTGTATGCTGAATCTGCTTTTGTTGCATCTTTTGAGCCCAGAGACATTTCTCATGCTCTTTCTGACTCGAACTGGATTAATGCCATGCAAGAAGAGCTTGAGAATTTTGTCTGCAATCGGGTTTGGACACTAGTAGAGCTGCCACCAGGATGCAACCCCATAGGCACCAAGTGGGTGTTCAAGAACAAGCAAGGTGAAGATGGGGTTGTGGTGCGCAACAAAGCTCGACTAGTTGCCCAGGGTTTTTGCCAGAAGGAAGGTATTGATTTTGAAGAAACCTTCGCTCCCGTTGCCCGTCTTGAGTCCATTCGCATTCTTTTAGCTTTTGCCGCTTCGAAGGGTTTTAAGCTTTTTCAAATGGACGTCAAGAGTGCTTTTCTGAACGGGTACATAGAGGAGGAGGTTTATGTTAGGCAGCCCCCCGGTTTTGAAAACCCCAAGTTTCCTCGACATGTTTTTAAATTGCAAAAAGCTTTATACGGGTTAAAGCAAGCCCCCAGGGCTTGGTATGACCGGTTAAAGCATTTTTTGTTGGGGAAGGGCTTTGTGATGGGTTCTGTGGATAAGACTCTCTTCTTGCTCAGAGATGCTTCAGATTTCTTAGTCGCTCAGATATACGTGGACGATATTATTTTTGGTGGTACTACTAACGATCTTGTGTCCAAGTTTTCTGAGCAGATGCACAGCGAGTTTGAGATGAGCCTCATGGGTGAGCTCAAGTACTTTCTAGGGCTCCAGATCAAGCAGACCAAGGACGGCACCTTCATCCACCAGGGTAAGTACACTCGGGACATGTTGAAGAAATTCGATTTTGGTGGAGAGCTGAAGCCTCAGATTACCCCAATGGGTACATCTGGGGGCCTGGACAAGGACGAGAGCGGCGTCAAGGTCAACGAGAGAGAGTTTCGAGGGATGATCGGTTCGCTGCTGTACTTGATGGCGACGAGGCCAGACATACAGTTCGTCGTGGGACTGTGCGCGCGCTTCCAGTCTTCACCACGCGCGTCTCATCGACAGGCTGTCAAGCGCATCTTCAGGTATCTCACTTATGCGCCTGATCTTGGTCTTTACTATTCAGCATCATCATCTCTTGATTTATCTGGCTTTTCAGACGCTGACTTTGGTGGGTGCCGGTTGGATCGCAAGTCGACTTCCGGTACTTGCTAGTTTCTTGGTTCGTCTCTTGTCTCTTGGTCTTCTCGAAAGCAATCTGGAGTTGCTCTTTCGACCACAGAGGCTGAGTATGTAGCTGCTGCTAGCTGCTGCTCACAGTTGGTTTGGATGATTTCCACTCTGCGAGATTTTGGGTTGTTCTTTCCTACCAGAGTTCCTTTGTTTTGCGACAGCACCAGTGCTATTAGTGTAGGGAAAAACCCATGTCTTCATTCAAAAACCAAACACATTGATGTGCGCTTTCACTTTTTGCGGGATCAATATGAGAAAGGTGTCATTGACCTTGTTCATGTTGATACCCATCATCAGTTGGCTGACATTTTCACCAAACCCCTAGATCAGTCTACTTTTGAGCGTTTACGAGGGGATTTGGGTGTTGTGTATCCTTTTTAGGATATTTTGAGTCAGTTCATTTCTTTCTTCTTTACTCTTTTCTTGAGTCTTTTTGTGTGTGTTCATATCATACATATTCACATATCACACTTTTGAGCCTGCTTCTGTTATATGATTGAACTGCTTTACTTATTCTAGCTGGTACATGCTTTTGATTACTTGTCGATGATCATGCTTTGCTTCACTTCACATGATATGTCGGATATCTGTCATATGCATGGCTTTTATGCTTTAAACTTGAAAAATGATCACCATTGCTTCTGGTAACTAGCATGTGTAGGCTGAGTGCTTTTGCTATCTGTTACATACCTTGTAGCTAGTTCATCACATAGATGCAGATATGCAACTTGGACATCTTTATGCTTTAACATGGAAAATATGCTATAAAAATGATAAAAAATCAAGAATGAATGAAAATTCCATGCCCTTTTATGCTTGAGTTGAAAAGATCCAAGTGGGTTTGCATTGTCGCATTGCATTGTTCTGGACTGCTTACCATAGCACTTTGGTATGAACTAGGACAGTGTAGTGTATGCCAAGACCAATGTCTTAAGCTTCTGATGGTCCAGTTCTGGCCTAGGCTTGACTTGGTCGGTTAGCATAAGGTTTGACATGCAAATAACCCTTGGCAAAAATGAAAAAGGAAAATGAAAAAGCCTGAAAATTAAAAAGACAACAAGTTTGCTGAAGCACTGTGTTTTGGACAATGCTCATCTTGGTAGATATCAGTTAGCTTCTGCATCTCATGTTTTACCTTGCTTGTTAACTGGAAAATGTGGTGATGCTTTTTGTTTGCAAAAACTAAAAAATGCGTGCTAATGACTTTCTTTAGATATCATCTGTTGCACTGATCATGCCATGTGTCTTAGACAGTATGTCTTTTGCTATACTTGTTAGATGTTGTAATTGCAGTCAATCATATCTGAGAAGCATGCTTTCTACACTCCACCTGCACCCCAGTTGCATTCATTGCATATTTTGAGGGGGAGTTGCATTTCAGGGGGAGTCAGTGTCGTTTGTAGAGTGCTTGATGAGTTCACTTGTCAACAAGGGGGAGAAATTTTGGTATAAGAGTTTAAGGGGGAGTTTTGGCTTTCTCTGGGATTTGTTTCAGGGGGAGTTTTTGTCCCGTTTGTCCTTACTCTTTTGATATCCTTGTTGATGTTTCTGAGACTGCACTCGTTTTGAGCTTTTACTTTTGGTTAACCATAATGACCGTTTCTTGCTTTTGTTCGGCTTTTGGTCATTAGGGTTAAACTTTTACTTTATTTTCTTCTTCTCTGTTTTCTTGTGTTTTTGTTTTTCGTGTTTCCACGGTTGCTTGCAGGTACTAAGAGCAGATTAAGAGAAGTGTTGACAATGCACTCATCAAGGGGGAGATTGAGGAGCCATGCTGAATAGCGTGGGCCTCATGGCTCCAGATGTGATGAGTCATTGTCAACGATAGTCAAAGAGGACTGGAATGAGAAGAGAAGACCTGCTGCGTCTGGGCCGCGTGTGACTCAGGTACACGGGCAACGAGCGACTGTCGGGCAGAGGGGCCGCGAAGTCGGGCTGGCCCAATACGGGTACATGGGCTAGGAGCAGCAGAGGATCCACTGGACTGTTGACCGGGATTGACTCAGGTACACGGGCGGCGAGTGATTGCCGGGCTGAGGGAGCCGCGGAATCAGGCCGGCCCAATCCGGGTACCCGGTGCGAAGACGGTGGACGCTTTGTCAGTTTCGGCGCAAAACTGACGACCGTTGATTTCGGATCTGACCGTCCTGAGGCGAAGCCGTAGCTGCTACGAAAGCTCTGCATCAGGACAAGTTACCTTTATTTAGGATTTTACTATTTTGCCTTTAGGCCCACAGTCTGTCAGTCGAGTCTGTAAAAATATCCTAAGGGCAGTTTGGTCTTTTCCATTTATTTCAGCGTCTGTAAAAAACCCTAGGGGTATTTCTGCATTTTCACATTTTATGGGCTGCCTATAAATAGGCCCCAATAGTCTAGGGTTAGGGCACCCTTTTTTGAAGAAATCACTTTACCAATTCTGAAATCTTGAGGGTCATTTTTTCCTCCTTCTCTCTGTTCATCGAGCGCCGCCAGCTCTTCTGTTTGATTTTTTTTCCTTCCTCCACGGTGCTTCTCTCGAAAACCAGTGGCCGGTTTTTTCGAGGATCCACGGCAGCGGATCGGCTCAAGCCGGGCACCAATCGTTTTGGCAAGGGAGAAGCTGTGCTTGGTCTTCGGCGGAGGAGGCGTGCGACTGTTTGCTGCTGAGTGACGGCGTGCACATGCAAGCGGCAGGAAGAAGCTTTGTTAGTCGTGCCAAGCAAGAAGTCTCACGAAGTGTGCAGCCCGGATCTTCTGTGGCACACCGCAACGTGGAAAACAAGCTTTGGCGACAGGAGTTTTCTTGAAATCCAGGCGCACGTAGTTCGAGGTGAATCATGTTGCTCGGTTCTTCTTCATGGTTTTATTATCTAGCAGCTGCAGTATTCTGATTAGTTTTTTTTTAATCTGTTAGTTCATCTATTTCAGGCATGATTAGTTTGAGATGATACTTTGATTAGGATCTGAGAAATTTATCTTTGTTCGGTACTCGTATGATTCATCTGATAATTTATCATCTACTGTTGGTCTATTTTTAAATGCCTTTGACAGACATATTTGTGATGGATGAAAAGCATATATGAATATTTTGATGTAAATGATGGATTACCTACGTTTTGGTGAAATATTTGTGGAGATGCTATTTGTTTAGTGAATGAATTTAATCTGCCTTTAAGCACTGTGTTGGTGTCTTTTCGATTAGGACACCGGTTGTTTTTAGGCTAGATCATTTTAAGTACCTACGTTCTGTTTGCTTCAGAGGTTTTTGTTTATCGAGGTGCGTTGGGTGTTGGGAGCAGGCCATTGATTCGAAAGAATTTTTTAGGCGCCCATTCACCCCCCCTCTGGTCGCTACTTTCGGTCCTACAGCCGGCTTTGCGTAGCTCTGAGTTCTCCGCCGCCAACTTCATTCTAGCCTCCTTCGAAGCTCGAAGTTCCGCCCGAAGCTTGTTGGTCTACGAGACCAAGACCTCTCTCGCCTTCTCAGCCTCGACCCTCGCCTCTTCTGTAGAGGCTTCGGCTCACCTTCGCTTCTCGGCCTCCACCGAGATCTCACATCAGAGGTCATCCCTCTCCTCCACCAAGTGAGTCATCCGATGGTCTGCAGAGATTGCTGCTGCAACATTCAGCGCGAAGGCCTGAAAAGATTCAAGAAAACCATAAGTGTTGATTGAAAAGCATGTATGACTCGAATATCGTATGGGACTTCGCTCACCTGGATGGGGGCTTCATTTGCGTTTGTGAAGAGGTCGAAGGGGCTCGAGCGGCTGAGTTGTGCCACCAAGCTCCCTGACCCTACAGCAACGCAGCCTTCATGGAAAGCGTCGATAGCTGCCTCCATCACAGGCTCCTTCGGTTGTAGAGGACGGACTATCTCCGCCACAGCCACCTCCGGTGCAGATTCCCGTGGAGCCAGGGTCCGGTCCACCACCTCAACATGCTCTTCGGCCTCATCCTGAAGGTTCCCTTCATCCTGGCTGTCCCCTCCATCCTCTTCAGATGAAGTGCTGTCGAACCCCGAGCTACTGCTGTCGCTGCTGCTGCTGCTGCTGGAGGCCTCCGTGGGCTTCGGCACGGCGAGGCTCGTATCGGCATCGACATCTGCAGAAAAAGTATAAGTCAATATTCACGTATGAAAAGAGAAGTGATCAAGTGTTTACCTTCGTCGGAAGAGATGTCTTCGAAGGAGGGGGAGCGATGTGTGCTCCCCAATCCCTGCACTGCGCAGGCAGAGCCCCAGCCCTTGCGCTCGAAGAGGGTGCTGAAGCGGTCCTCGCCGCCCCTTCGGTAGCCGCCGCCGGAGCTCCTACTGGCTCCACTTCAGTTTCAGTGCTCACAGCCATTGGCCCCTCCGTAGCAGGGGCTTCGACTGTCGGGAACTCCGGGCGAACCCTCGAGGCTTTGGGTTCATCATCGTCCACCCTTTTTCTCTTGGAACCGCTCGTCGAGGGTGTATGGTTGGTGAAGTCTGGCAGAGCTTGGACCCCCTCGATGCTGAGCCAGGCCCACACCCTATTCTAGTGTTCCCAAGTCCCCACTAGAGCGAGCCATTGAGCCTGCTCCTTATGTGTTGGGGCCCCGACGACGCGTTCCGCTGCTATGATTGCCTCCTCCGGAGTCCTTACTTCTCGAATGGCTTCATCAAAACTCCAAGTCAGCACGAGTTCATTTTGCGAAGTATAAAGATGAAAAGAAATCGAAGTCTTACCACGGCGCTCTGCCGACACCTTGCTTGGGCTCTCCGAGCCCGAAGGTTGAAAGAGACCCTCCGGCCAAGAGAACGCGAGGGGGCTGAGACGACGGGTGATGAACTCCTCCGCGAGGTCCCTCATGCTCATCCTCAAAGCCACCCTCCGTAGGAGCAAAATACTTGAGTGAAGGATGTCGGGGATCATCTTCACCACGCCTTCACATCGGTAGGAGATGAGCGCGTTGGTACTCCGAAGGGGAGAGTTCGTGCCGACTGAAGCATAGAACCACTCTTGGTCCCACTTCGAGTACCACTAGTTGTTGGCCCTCGCTGGGAAGGAATCCTAGTACTCCTTCCAAAGTTGGAAATTGGTGCTCCCGAAGGCCAAGGCCCTTTTGACGCGGTCTACCCCATCCCTCTGCTTCGGTTGGCAGTTGGCTTCATGAAGAGAAACGAAGACATCTGCGCGCCCCTCGCAGCCTTCGGCCCTCAGAGCCCATTCAAAGATAGCCAACCTCGCCATGGCATGTGGTGACAGTTGAGGAAGCTCGAGGTTGTAGACCTTCAAGACTTCGCTCAGCATGTCTACCGCCGGTAGCCCAAGGCCAGCCTCGAAGAGTACGACTTCGTCAGCTCGAGGCCTTGGTATGGCCTCCAACTTCTCTGGTACCCAAAGCTAGATCTCCGGTGATATCTTCCCCTCATAGGCACTTTGGACAGACTCCTCCGTTGAGGCCGAAGCCCTCATCTCCAGAGTTTGCTCGAACTTGTCCGACGGCGACCGAAGGTCCCTCGGCCCCAAGTGCCTCGCTACAGGCTTCACTGCCACCGCCGCCGCCTGTGCCTGGGCAGAGCTCGAACTCACGCCCAAGGCGAAGGCCTTCTTCGATGCAACCTTCTTCGACATTTCGTGGGGCTTCGGCACGAAGGGCACTAAAGCGAAGAAAATGAGAGTGTGTCGAAGCCGTATGCGGTGGGTAGAGAAGAAAGAAAAGGATGCTAGGAGTTGAGAAAGAAGCAAATGAGAGTGTGCTGAAGCTGTATGCGGTAAACCCCTTTTTATAGGCGGTAAAAACCTCGACGGTTTCCGTGCCGAAGTCTATGACAGGTGGGCCTCAGACGAAGTTGAAGCGAACCGGCACACTGTAACGGTCAATTTTGTAGCCGTTGTGGAGTCGTTGGGTCTCCCCGAGGTCACTCTATCAGTCGAGGCAGGCAATTATTGCCTACGCAAGTCAAAGCCCCCTTCGGTCCAATCTTCGAAGGCCTGTCTTCTCTGAAGTTACATTTTTTACTGTCATTTCTCCATAGGCGCACGCACCCCTTCATTCCGAAGGGCTGCGGGCGAGGGGCTACTATTGGGGGAATAAGTTTTCCCTTAAACAGGGGTCAAATGACGCCAGCCTCTGTAGGCCTCCTGCCCAAAGCCTGAACTGCCAAAGCATGAAGTTGGAGCAAATCATCCCTGCTGAAGCTATTTCCAAGCATCATTCAGCCCAATTCTTCGGACTCCCTTCGGAGCCCTCCGGAGTTGAGCCTCCAGGCTCCCTTCGAAGTCTTCCAAAGCAAGGTCTCTGAGCTCTCTTCGATGCTCTCTTCGGAGTTAGCCTCCGGGCTCTCTCCGGAGTTAGCCTACGGGCTTCTTTCGGAGCCCTCCAGAGCAAAACCTTCAGGCTTCCTTCGGAGCTCCCCAGAGCCAATCTCCAAACCCCTCTCCGGTCAATTCAATGCTAAATATCTGGGAGTCCATTCAGAGTTTAGTTAGAAGTTACTTCGAAGTCCACTTCAGAGTACCCTTCAAAGCCTTAATTGCAGTCTCCGCCTGAAAAGCTCTGGCCACTACTTCGAACCAGGAAAATATATCCACTCCGCTACAGTGTAGAGCCATACTGGGGGCCCCTTTGCCCCTAGTATGTCGTTCAGTTGCTCAGAAGTGACGTTTATCTTACATGTCTGTAAAGCTGTAAAGCACTTTGTACAGTAGACTAGCCTTTTTCCCTTCTTGCCCCTATAAGGCCTATGACCTGTAGAGGGCACTTACATCTTTTCCTTTGGCCTGCGTGCCTATAAAAGCAGGACAAGCCCTTGTAATGGAGGGATCCATTAGATTCAACAGAGGCAAACTATGCCAAATCCACCACAAACTGGACGTAGGGCTATTATCCGTTCGGGGAGGCCTGAACCAGTATAAATATTTTCTCCTTCTGAGAGAACCCTTCGAGGTTCATTTTATACACCATATACACACAAAACCTGTGTTGTAGCTAACAGCAATTGCTACAACACTTGGGTTATACTACTCACGGTCATTCTTATCGTGTTTTCAATTTAGTAACTAACATTGTCATCGAGTCATGTGATGTGACTTTTGATGAATCAACCCCTTATGGTAGCTCCTCTTTCGAATAGGCCAATGAACACGATATGGAGCATACCATCTTCGAAGAAGAAGATCCCATAGATTTCGAGGACACACCCCTACTACCTGAGGAGCCATGATGAAGATCATGGGCCTCATGGCTCCAGATGTGATGAGTGATTGTCAATGGAAGTCAAGAGGACATGAAGAGAAGAGAAGAGCTGCTGTGTCTTGGCCACGTGTGACTCAGGTACATGGGCAATGAGCGACTGTCGGGCAGAGGGGCCGCAAAGTCGGGCTGGCCCAATCCGACTACATGGGCTAGGACCAGTAGAGGATCCACTGGTATGTTGACCGGGATTGACTCAAGTACACAGGCGGCGAGCGATTGCTAGGCTGAGGGAGCCACGGAATTGGGCCGGCCCAATCCGGGTACCCGGTGCGAAGACGGTGGACGCTTTGTCAGTTTCGCTGCAAAACTAATGACCGCTGATCTCGGATCTGACCGTTCTAAGGCGAAGCCGTAGCTGCTACGAAAGCTCCGCATCAGGACAATTCATATGTATTTAGGATTTTACTATTTTGCCTTTAGGCCCATAGTTTGTCAGTCGAGTCTGTAAAAAATCCTAAGGGCATTTTGGTCTTTTCCATTTTATTTCAGCGTCTGTAAAACCCTAAGGGTCTTTTGGTATTTTTCCTAGTCTATTGGGCTGCCTATAAATAGGGCCCCAATCCCTAGGGTTAGAGTTAACTCAGTAAAATGCAAAACTAGAGTTCATCCCCATTTCTGTTGTTTTCTTCACCGCCACCAAACCTCAGTTCATCCGGATTTTCTGAGCCGCCACCTCGTTTTTCCCTTCACGCAATACACCGGCCACCGTTGTTTTTCTTCGGCAGTAGCAGCAGATAGCTGTGTAGCCTAGGACACATAGGCCGCAGCCTAGCTTGCAGCACACGGCGCGGCATCCAAGGCCGACATAGGCTCTTGCGTGGAGCCCATCGGCGAGCAGCACAAGAGTCATCCAGGCAGGGTTCGCACAACAGCCTTTGTTTTCATCTGGCTCCATGTCCGAAGCCCACACTCGTCAGAGATTGAAGCGAAGACGTGAGCGAAGGCAGGCTTCGCACGACTGCATCATGCAGACTTCGGACATGCTTCGACGTCTACGACTACAGGCTTCGCATGACTGCTTCGCACAAGCTTCGGCAAGTATTGTACAAGAGATAGATTTGAACAGTAAAGTCACTCCTTGTTTTGCGTGCACTTGAATTAAATTGCTTGTGTTGACTGTTTTGATGATGCTTAAAATGACTATGTCTTGACTGCTCTGTTAATCTGACTTTGAACACAGTTTTGGTGTCTTTTCAACTAGGACACCGGTTGTTTTTAGGCTAGATTATTTTTAGCACTTTAGAACTGTTTTTGTTTTTGTTGATTGTTTGTTGAGGTGTGTTGGGTGTTGGGAGTAGGCCATTGATTCGCAAGAATTTTTTAGGCGCCCATTCACCCCTCCCCTCTAGTCGCTACTTTCGGTCCTACAAGTGGTATAAGAGATTGGTTAGGGTTTTTCCATACCATAACCGGTTCTAACCCAGGTAGTGATCATGACTTCTTCTAGAAAGGTCCCATCCCTGGAAGCTTTTGGCTACACTTATTGGAAGACTCGCATGCGAGCCTATCTCATGAGCTAGAGCTCGGACATTTGGGAAGTTTGTGTTCACGCTACTTTCACCATACTTCCTGTTGCTGATCGTACATCCCCGAGATAATCACCCAGCATCAGAACAACAACAAAGCGGTGAACATTTTGTTTTCTGGGCTACCCTCCAGGCACACCATGAGGGGACAGCCCAGGTCAAGGCTCGGCTCTATCATACCTACCGGCGTGAATATGAAAATTTCACACAGAAGTCGGGTGAATCTGTTGAAGCCTTGTTTGGTCATTTTCAATTGATCATCAAAAATCTTTGGGCCAACAAGGCTGAGGGAGTTCAGCTGGTCTCAGATCATGAGCAGGCGCTCAAAGTTCTTCATACCTTGGACCATAAGATTTGGGAGATCAAGGTATCCTCTATCATTGAGAGCACCTCTTATGATACCTTGACTATTTCAGAGCTGTTCAGCAAGCTCAAGGCCACAGAGGTTGATATCCAGTTGAGATCAAATCTGATTGGTTCTAGCTCAAAAACCCTAGCCCTTGCGACACCTTCTACTGACTCCTCTTCTTTGAGCTGTGCTGGGTTCTCCCTGATGTCTATCACTAAGGACTAGGTTGAGTCGCTAGGAGATGATGATCTGTGCCTGTTTAACAACCGGGTTCGTCGTGTCTATGATAAGCGAATGTTTAAAAGACACGACACAAAATCCGGATGCTTTGAGTGTGGTGATCCAGGTGATTTCTTTGCCGACTGCCACAAGCGGAATGGTCATAAGAAGGGCACCGGTGGTGGCTCCTACGACTTCAGCAAGCACGACAGCTCCACCTTCACAAAGGGCAAGCCCAAGACAAGGCCTACCGGCGTGAGAACAAGAAGCGAGACAAGGCCTTCTTCGCCGAGATGGAGAGAAGCTACTCCAAGCAGTCTTCGTCTTCTTCCTCTTCATCAAGCTCAAGTGATGAGGAGATTGTGATCAGGAAGGGGAAGGACAAGGATGATCTGGCGGACCTCTGCTTCATGGCCTTTAGGGACAAGCCGAAGAGCCGCTCGCACCACCACCGAAGATCCCGTAAGAGCTTTTGCTCAATGGCTCCATGGGATAAGGAAGAGAAGGGCTCCCCTGACAACTCTAACGATGACGACGATGAAAAGGTATCCTCCTATGAACAAGAAGTCATTGATTTACTTGAAGAGAACCATAGGAGTTGAGGTATCGGGAGAAACTTCTTAGAGGGGCTAAGAAGAGGATACATGAGCTTGAGAGTGAGCTTACAATGGCCAACGACAGGATTGAGAGTTTATCTTCTTCCCCTTGCTTGGGTGGTAGCAGTGAGTGCCCTAACTATGATGTGTTACTGTGTGACCTGGCGACTCTGAAGTCGAGGTACACAGAGAGGGTAGATGAGAGAGACGTTTTGGCCATTGAGCTTGAGAGCGCTTAGCTGGAGCTAAAAGATGCTCATGCCACTGTCATCGTGCCCTGTGTTGACTGCCCATCCCATCTAGCTAGTTTAGCTGAGCTGAGAGCCAAGAGTGATGAGCAGTTGGGTGAGTTGGAGAGAGTCAGAGCTGAGCTAGAGCAGACTAGGCTAGAGCCCAAGACATTGTTAGTTCCACCCACTGGTTGTGAGAACTTCTTGTCTCTTAGATTGGAGTTGATCAAGATGAAAGCTGAGAAGTCTGTCCAAGTCGATAGAGAGTGTGAGATCTGCTTGTCTCAGGTGAAGGTGCTAGCTTCCTTGAGAGAGGAGCTAGCTGATGCTTAGAATGAGAACTTTTACCTTTGTTAGATCCTGAGTTGGGTGAGTGCCAGAGAGCCACAGCTCGGCATGATGATCCAGCAGTTCAAGAGGCAGGATGAGTTTGGGGTAGGTTACACCTATACCAAGGCTAATTTTGAGAGTGCAATTAGCTGAGCAGTGGAGTGGAGTAAGATGACTCCTGAACAGAGATATCCCAAGACTCACTCCACTGAGTATTTCTAGGCTAGTCAGCCCAAGGATGGAGTGTTCCAAGAACTACCTAAAGCTCCTCCCAAGAAGCCCATCTAGATCCCAAAGCCTAAACAACTTCACACTTCTCTTGACTCTCTACCTAGACCCTCTCACACCAAAGAGTCTACACCCAACACCACCAAGCCCACGAACCCCAAGCCTCAACCACATCCCAAAAAGCCTACCTATCACTGTGAGTGCTGTCAGAGAGATGGGCATCTTGAGGATTTTTGCTTCAGGAGGAAGAGGGTTGAGAGAGTAGAGAGAGCTCGTGGTGGGCAGGAGCAGTTCTACTAGCAGGGTGGTAGACAGAGAGTCCTTCGTCGCGGGGAGAGGCTAGAGGCCAGGACGAGTCGTGTAGGTGGTGGTAGAGGAGATGTCTTTCATGCCCGTGCTCCGGAGGGTGGTTTTTGCTCTGACAGAGCTCCAGGTCATTCTGGATACAGCTTTGGACCTCGTGGCCGAGACTTTAGGCAGAACCGAGGACTACGCTTTGAGCTGCACTCTGGTCTGGACTTTTATGATTCTTTCTGCTTTCCTTCTTTTGAGCAGATGGCTCAACACTGGTTTAGCTCTTTTCTAAACCTGGTGCCAGACCATTTGCTCCTACTTATGACCACTGATCGTGCAGGATCGAGGACTAAGCACGTGTGGATCATGGATTCAGGATGCTGTCACCACATGACGGGACATCGCTGATGGTTCTCCAGCCTCACTACCCCGAGCTCCAAGGAGTACATCACTTTCGGGAACAGTGGTCAAGGGAAGGTACATGACATTGGCTCAATTCGCATCTTTGATCATTTTTCTTTAAAGAATGTTGCTTTGGTTAGAAACTTGAATTTCAATTTGATTTCTATTTCGCAACTTCTTGAGGATGGTTTGGAGGTTCGATTTAAGAAGAGAATGTCTTTTGTTGTCGATTCTAGAGGATCTTTGGTTTGTCAGATCTTACCCTTTGGTAAGGTTTTTTGGATTGATTTCTCTAGTTCTTTTGGCCCTTCTCGCTATTTGATTGCTGGATTCTCCTCTGAGCTCTAGAAGTGGCATAGGAGGTTAGGCCATTTGAGCTTTGAACTGCTAGTCAGATTGAGCTCTATGGACCTTATCCGAGGATTGCCCAAGCTTAAGATGGAGAAGGATCTAGTTTGCCATCCCTGTCGTCATGGGAAAATGGTTGCCGCTTCTCACGCACCTGTGACTCAGGTGTTGACTTCGTACCCAGGAGAGCTACTACACATGGACACTGTTGGTGCAACTCGGTTATGCTCAGTCGGTGGGAAGTGGTACGCGCTTGTGATAGTTGACGATTTTTCTCGATTATCGTGGGTTTTCTTTTTGGAGTCTAAGGATGAGACTTTTCAGTTTGTTCATGACCTGATTTTGAAGCTGAAGAATGAGAACAATGGTCGGATGCGAGCAATTTGCTCTAACAACGGCTCTGAGTTCAAGAACTCTCAGTTTGTCAGCTTTTGTAGTGATCATCATCTTGAGCATTAGTTTTCTGCACCTTACACTCCACATAGAATGTTGTTGTGGAACGAAAGAACCACACACTAGTCGAGATGACCAAGATGATGCTCGATGAGCATAGGACTCCTAGGCGCTTTTGGGCTGAAGCCATTAACACGTCTTGCTATCTGGCTAACCACATTTTTCTTAGAGCTTACTTAGGTAAGACGTCATATGAGTTGTGGTTTGGCAGACAGCCCAAGGTTAGTCACTTGCGAGCAATTGGCTGCAAGTGCTTTGTGCTCAAGAAGGGAGTGCATTTGGACAAGTTTGAGTCTCGTTGCTGGGACGGAGTTTTTCTTGGCTATGCTTTGCATTCTTGAGGCTTCCGTGTTTGGAACCTCGACTCCTAGCAACTTGTCGAGACTTGCGAAGTTTCTTTTGATGAGTCCATGCCTTCGCTGACTCCTTTTGAGCTTTCTAGAGATGGTGAGCTTGGAGAGTCCATCTTCGAGGAAGATGATGACACTCCTACTATTGATGAGGTTCGGCCTTCTGCACTACCTGTAGACCCCATACCTTCTGTGACTTCGACTAAGGATGAGGGCGGACCTATGATCACTTCTTCCACTTTGATCGAGCCCCCTCAGTCAAGTCCAGAGGTGCCAGCTACTAACTCCGGTGAGGTGACTTCAGATCACCTAGGATCCCGAGCAGTTCAGCGTGATCACCCCTCAGAGATCATCATCGGTGATCTCACCGAGAGAACGTTGCGTTCCTCTGTTGACTCGCTTGCTGTGTTTGCTAAATCTGCTTTTGTTGCCTCTTTTGGGCCCAGAGATGTTTCTCATGCTCTTTTAGATTCTAATTGGATAAATGCAATGCAAGAAGAGATTGAGAATTTTGTTCGCAATTGGGTACATCTGGAGGCCTAGACAAGGACGAGAGCGGTGTCAAGGTCAATGAGAGTATCGAGGGATGATCGGATCGCTGCTGTACTTGACGGTGACGAGACCGGACATTCAGTTTGTCGTGGGACTGTGCGTGCGCTTCCAGTCTTCACCACGCGCATCTCATCGGCAGGCAGTCAAGCACATTTTCAGGTACCTTACCTATGCGCCCGATCTAGGTCTTTACTATTCAGCATCATCGTCTCTTGATTTATCTGGCTTTTCCGACACTAATTTTGGTGGGTGCCGGCTGGATTGTAAGTCAACTTCAAGTACTTGCCAGTTTCTTGGTTCTTCACTTGTCTCTTGGTCTTCTCAAAAAAGTCTGGAGTTGCACTTTCTACCACAGAGGTTGAGTATGTAGCTGCTGCTAGCTGCTGCTCACAGTTTGTTTGGATGATTACCACATTGCGAGATTTTGGGTTGTTCTTCCCTGCTAGAGTTTCTTTGTTTTGTGATAGCACCGGCGCGATTAGTGTATGGAAAAACCCATGTATTCATTCAAAAACCAGACATATTGATGTGTGCTTTCACATTCTGAGGGATCAATATGAGAAAGGTGTCATTAACCTTGTTCATGTTGATACCCATCATCAGTTAGCTGACATTTTTACTAAACCCCTAGATCAGTCTACTTTTCAGCGTTTGCGAGAGGATTTGGGAGTTGTGTATCCATTTTAGGATATTTTGAGTTAGTTTTCTTTCTTCTTTACTCTTTTCTTGAGTCTTTTCATGTGTGTTCATATCATGCATATTCACATATCACACTTTGAGATTGCTTCTGTTATATGATTGAGCTGCTTTACTTGCTCTAGCCAGTATATGCTTTTGAATACTTGTCGATGATTATGCTTTGCTTCACTTCACATGGTATGTCTGATATTTGTCATATGCATGGCTTTTATGCTTTAAAATTGAAAAATGATCATCATTGCTTCTGGTAACTAGCATGTGTAAGCTGAATGCTTTTGCTATCTTTTACATGCTTGGTAGCTAGTTCCTCACTTAGATGCAGATATGCAACTTGGACATCTATATGCTTTAACATGGAAAATGTGCTATAAAAAATATAAAAAATCAGAAAAATGAAAATTCCATGCCTTTTTATGCATAATTTGAAAAGATCCAGGTGGGTTTGCTTTGTTGCATTGCATTGTTCTGTACTGCTTACCATAGCACTTTGGTATGAACTAGGACACTGTAATATATGCCAAGACCAATGTCTTAAGCTTCTGATGATCTAGTTCTGGCCTAGGCTTGACTTGGTCGGTTAGCATAAGGTTGACATGCAAATAACCCCTGGCAAAAATGAAAAAGGAAAAGAAAAAGCCTGAAAAATAAAAAGATAACAAGTTTGCTAAAGCACTTTGTTCTGGACAATGTTTATCTTGGTAGATATCAGCAAGCTTTTGCATCTCATGCTTTACCTTGCATGTCGACTAGAAAATGTGGTGACACTTTTGTTTGCAAAAATTGAAAATGCGGCCTAATGACTTTCTTTACATATCATCTATTGCACTGATCATGCCATGTGTCTTAGACAGTATGTGTTTTGCTATACCTGCTAGATGTTGTAATTGCAGTCGATCATATCTGAGAAGCATGCTTTTTGCACTCCACCTGCACCCCAGTTGCATTCATTGCATATTTTGAGGGGGAGCTGCATTTTAGGGGGAGTTTGAGTCTGTGTCTTTTTAGAGTGCATTTAGTCTGGCTTGATGAGTCCAATTGTCAACAAGGGGGAGAAATTTTGGGTGGAGTGTAGAAATGCAACTCCCCCTCAATATATGCAATGAATGCAACTAGGGTGCAGGTGGAGTGTAGAAAGCATGCTTCTCAGATATGATTGACTGCAATTACAACATCTAACAAGTATAGCAAAAGACATACTGTCTAAGACACATGGCATGATCAGTGTAACAGATGATATCTAAAGAAAGTCATTAGCACACATTTTTCAATTTTTTTTCAAACAAAAGCATCACCACATTTTCTAGTTGACAAGCAGGGTAAAGCATGAGATGCAGAAGCTAACTGATATCTACCAAGATAAGCATTGTCCAAAACAAAGTGCTTCAGCAAACTTGTTATCATTTCAATTTTCAGGCTTTTTCATTCTCCTTTTTCATTTTTGCCAAGGGTTGTTTGCATGTCAAACCTTATGCTAACCGACCAAGTCAAGCCTAGGCCAGAACTAGACCATCGGAAGCTTAAGACATTGGTCTTGGCATACACTACACTGTCCTAGTTCATACCAAAGTGCTATGGTAAGCAGTCGAGAACAATGCAATGCGACAAAGCAAACCCACTTGGATCTTTTCAACTCAAGCATAAAAGGCATGGAATTTTCATTCATTTTTGATTTTTATCATTTTTATAGCACATTTTCCATGTTAAAGCATAAAGATGTCCAAGTTGCATATCTGCATCTATTTGAGGAACTAGCTATAAGGCATGTAACATATAGCAAAAGCACTCAGCCTACACATGCTAGTTACCAGAAGCAATGGTGATCATTTTTCAAGTTTAAAGCATAAAAGCCATGCATATGACAGATATCCGACATATCATGTGAAGTGAAGCAAAGCATGATCATCGACAAGTAATCAAAAGCATGTACCAGCTAGAATAAGTAAAGCAGTTCAATCATATAACAGAAGCAAGCTCAAAAGTGTGATATGTGAGTATGTATGATATGAACACACACAAAAAGACTCAAGAAAAGAGTAAAGAAGAAAGAAAACTAACTCAAAATATCCTAAAAAGGATACACAACACCCAAATCCCCTCGTAAACGCTCAAAGGTAGACTGATCTAGGGGTTTGATGAAAATGTCAGCCAACTGATGATGGGTATCAACATGAACAAGGTCAATGACACCTTTCTCATATTGATCCCACAGAAAGTGAAAGCGCACATCAATGTGTTTGGTTTTTTAATGGAGACAAGGGTTTTTCCCTACACTAATTGCACTGGTAAAGTCGCAAAATAAAGGAACTCTAGTAGGAAAGAACAACCCAAAATCTCGCAATGTGGAAATCATCCAAACCAACTGTGAGCAGCAGCTAGCAGCAGCTACATACTCAGCCTCAGTGGTCGAAAGAGCAACTCCAGATTGCTTTCGAGAGGACCATGAGACAAGAGAAGAACCAAGAAACTGGCAAGTACCGGAAGTCGACTTGTGATCCAACCGGCACACACCAAAGTCAGCGTCCGAAAAGCTAGATAAATCAAGAGATGATGATGCTGAATAATAAAGACCGAGATCAGGCGCATAGGTGAGATACCTGAAAATGCGCTTGACAGCTTGCCGATGAGACGCGCGTGGTGAAGACTGAAAGTGCGCGCACAGTCCCACGGCGAACTGTATGTCTGGCCTCGTCACCGTCAAGTACAGCAGTGAACCAATCATCCCTCGAAACTCTCTCGTTGACCTTGATGCCGCTCTCGTCCTTGTCTAGGCGCCAGATGTGCCCATTGGGGTCATCTGCGGCTTCAGCTCTCCACGAAAGTCAAATTTTTTCAACATGTCACGAGTGTACTTACCTTGGTGGATGAAGGTGTCGTCCTTGGTCTGCTTGATCTAGAGCCCTAAGAAGTACTTGAGCTCACCCATGAGGCTCATCTAAAACTCGCTGTGCATCTGCTCAGAAAACTTGGACACAAGAACATCAGTAGTACCGCCAAAGATAATATCGTCCACGTAAATCTGAGCGACTAAGAAATCTGAAGCATCTCTGAGCAAGAAGAGAGTTTTATCCACATAACCCATCAAAAAACCCTTCCCCAACAAAAACTGCTTTAACCGGTCATACCAAGCCCTGGGGCTTGCTTCAGACCGTATAAAGCCTTTTGCAACTTAAAAACATGTCGAGGAAACTTGGGGTTCTCAAAACTGGGGGGCTGCCTAACATAAACTTCCTCCTCTATGTACCCATTCATAAAGGCACTCTTGACGTCCATTTGAAAAAGGTTAAAACCCTTCGAAGCGGCAAAAGCTAAGAGAATGCGAATGGACTCAAGACGGGCAACAGGGGCGAATGTTTCTTCAAAATCAATACCCTCCTTTTGGCAAAAACCCTGGGCAACTAATCGAGCTTTGTTGCGCACCACAACCCCATCTTCACCTTGCTTGTTCTTGAACACCCACTTGGTGCCTATGGGGTTGCATCCGGGTGGCAGCTCAACCAGTGTCCAAACCGCGATTGCAGACAAAATTCTCAAGCTCTTCTTGCATAGCATTAATCCAGTTTGAGTCAGAAAGAGCATGAGAAACGTCTCTGGGCTCAAAAGATGCAACAAAAGCAGATTCAGCAAACACAGCAAGTGAGTCAACAGAAGAACGCGAAGTCCTTTCAGATAAATCACCGATGATGAGCTCTGAGGGATGATCACACTGAACTGCTCGGGATCCCTGGTGATCTGAAGTCACCTCACCGAAGTCAGCAGCTGGCACCTCTGGACTCGACTAAGGGGGCTCGATCGAAGTGGAAGAAGTGATCAGAGGTCCGCCCTCGTCCTCATTCGAAGTCTCAGATGGTGTGGGTTCTGCAGGCTATGTAGAAGGCCCACCCTCATCAACAGCTGGAGTGTCATCATCTTCCTCGAAGATGGACTCTCTGAGCTCACCATCTCTAGAAAGCTCAAAAGAAGGAGTCAAAGAAGGCAAGGACTCATCAAAAGAAATCTCACAAGTCTCAACAAGCTGCTGGGAGTCGAGGTTCCAAACACGGAAGCCTCGAGAATGCAATGCATAACCAAGAAAGACTCCATCCCAGCAACGAGACTCAAACTTGTCCAAATGCCCTCCCTTCTTGAGCACAAAGCACTTGCAGCCAAACACTCGCAAGTGGCTCACCTTGGGCTATCTACCAAACCGCAACTCATATGAAGTCTTACCTAAGTAAGCTCGAAGAAAAATGCGGTTGGCCAGATAGCAAGCCGTGTTCATGGCTTCAGCCCAAAAACACCTAGGAGTCTTGTGCTCATCGAGCATCGTCCTGGCCATCTCGACTACCGTGCGGTTCTTTCGTTCCACAACTTCATTCTGTGGGGGAGTGTAAGGAGCAGAAAACTAATGGTCAAGACCCTGGTCACTACAGAAGCTGACGAACTGAGAGTTCTTGAACTCAGAGCCATTGTCGGAGCGAATTGCTCGCATCCGACCATTGTTCTCATTCTTCAGCTTCAAAATCAGGTCATGAACAAAATGAAAAGTCTCATCCTTAGACTCCAAAAACAAAACCCACGAGAATCGAGAAAAATCATCAACAATCAGAAGTGCATACCACTTCCCACCGACTGAGCGCACCCGAGCTGGACCAACAGTGTCCATGTGTAATAGCTCGCCTGGATACGAAGTCATCACCTGAGTCACAGGTGAGTGAGAAGCGGCAACCATTTTCCCGTGATGACAGGGATGGCAAACTAGATCCTTCTCCATCTTAAGCTTGGACAATCCTCGGATGAGGTCCATAGAGCTCAACCTGACTAGCAGATCAAAACTCAAATGACCTAACCTCCTATGCCACTTCCAGAGCTCAGAAGAGGATCCAGCAATCAAACAGCGAGAAGGGCCAAAAGAACTAGAGAAGTCAATCCGAAAAACCTTACCAAAAGGTAAGATCTGGCAAATCAAAGACCCTCTAGAATCAATCAGAGAAGAACTGCCCTTCTTAAAATGAACCTCCAACCCATCCTCAAGAAGTTGCAAAACAGAAATCAAATTGAAGTTCAAATTTCCAACCAAAGCAACGTTCTTTAAAGAGAAATGGTCAGAGATGCGAATTGAGCCAATGTCGTGTACCTTCCCTTGACCACTGTTCCCGAAGGTGATGTACTCTTTGGAGCTTGGGGAAGTAAGACTGGAGAACCATCTGCGATGTCCCGTCATGTGGCGAGAGCATCCTGAGTCCATGATCCAAACATCCTCCAGTCCTCGATCCTGCACAATCAGTGGTTGTAAGGGGGAGCAAATGGTCCGGCACCATGTTTAGCAAAAGAGCTAAACCAGTGTCGAGCCATCTGCTCAAAAGACGGAAAGCATAAATCATCATAGGAGTTCAGACCAAAATGCGGCTCAAACCGCGGTCCTCGGTTCTGCCTAAAACCTCGGACACGAGGTCCAGGACCGTATCCAGAACGACCTGGAGCTCTGCCAGAACAGGCACCACCAACTAGAGCACGGGCATGAAATCCGTCTCCTCTACCACAACCTACATGACGCGGCCTGGCCTCTAGCCTCTCCCCGCGTCGAGGAATTCTCAGTCTACCACCCTGCTGGTAGAACTGCTCCTAACCACCACGAGCTCTCTCTGCTCTCTCAACCCGCTTCCTCCTGAAGCAAAACTCCGCAAGATGCCCGTCTCTCTAACAATACTCACAGTGGTAGGTGGGCTTCTTGGGATGTGGTTGAGGCTTGGGGTTCTTGGGCTTAGTGTTGTTTGGTGTAGTCTTCTTGGTGTGAGAGGGTCCAGGAAGAGAGTCTAGAGAAGTGCGGAGGTGTTTGGGCTTTGGAACCCAAATGGGCTTCTTGGGTGGAGCTTTGGGCTGTTCTTGGAACACTCCATCCTTGGGCTGACTAGCCTGAAAAGACTCAGTGGAGTGGGTCTTGGGGTATTTCTGCTCAGGAGTCATTTTACTCCACTCCACTGCCCGGCTAATGGCACTCTCAAAGTCAGCCTTGGTGTAGGTGTAGCCTACCCCAAACCCATCCTGCCTCTTAAACTGTTGGATCATCATGCCGAGTTGTGGCTCTCGGGCACTGATCCAACTCAGGATTAAACGGAGGTAAAAGTTTTCATTCTGAGCATCAGCTAACTCCTCTCACAAGGAAGCTAGAACCTCCACCTGAGACAAGCAGGTCTCACACTCTCCATCTACTTGGACAGACTTCTCGGCTTTCAGCTTGATCAACTCCATTCTAAGAGACAAACAATTCTCACAGACAGTGGGTGAAACTGATAGTGTCTCAAGCTCTAGCCTAGTCTGCGCCAGCTCAGCTCTTACTCTCTCCAAATCACCCAAATGCTCATCGCCCTTGGCTTTCAGCTCAGCTAAACTAGCTAGATGAGATGGGCAATCAACACAAGGCACGCCGATAGTGGCATGAGGATCTTTCAGCTCCAGCTAAGCATTTTCAAGCTCAGTGGCCAAACCGTCCCTCTCATCAACCCTTTCTGTGTACCTGGACTTCAGAGTCGACATGTCACACAGAAGCACCTCACACTTTGGGCACTCACTGCTATCACCCAAGCAAAGGGAAGAAGATCGACTCTCAATTCTGTCGTTGGCCACGGCAAGCTCACTCTCTAATTCATCTATCCTCTTCTTAGCCCCTCTAAGCAGTTTTTCCCGATATTTTAACTCCTAACGATTGCTTTCAAGTAAATCAATGATTTCACGTTCATAAGATGATACCTTTTTGTTGTCGTCGTCGTCGAAGTCATCGGAGGAGCCCTTCTCTTCCTTATCCCCAAGAGCCATTGAGCAGAAGCTCTTGCGGGATCTTCGGCGCTGATGTGAGCGGCTCTTCGGTCTGTACCCAAAGGCCATGAAGCAAAGGCCCGCCGGATCGTCCTTGTCCTTCCCCTTCTTGATGATGATCTCCTCATCGCTTGAGCTCGATGAAGAGGAAGAAGACGTGGAACGCTTGGAGTAGCTCTTCTCCATCTCGACGAAGAAGGCCTTGTCATGTTTCTTGTTCTCTCGCCGGTAGTCCTTCAGGGCCTTTCTGAAGAATCTGGTCTTTGGCTTGCCCTTGGTGAAGGAGGAGCTGTCGTGCTTGCCGGAGTCGTGGAAGCCACCACCGATGCCCTTCTTATGGCCATTGTGCTTGGGGCAGTCGGCGATGAAGTGTCCTATATCATCACACTCAAAGCACCTGAATTTCGTGCCGTGTCTTTTGAACATTCTTTTGTCATAAACACGACGCACCTGGTTGTTTAAAAGACACAAGTCATCATCTCCTAACGACTCAAGCTGTTCCTCGGTGATAGACATCAAGGAGAACCCAGCACAGCTCACAGAGGAGGGGTCAGTAGAAGGTGTAGCAAGGGCCAGGGACTTTGATCTAGAGCCAGTGAGATTTGATCTCAACTGGGTATCAACCTCAGTGGCCTTCAGCTTGCTAAACAACTCAGAAATGGTCAAGGTATCATAAGATGTGCTCTCAATGATAGAGGATACCTTGATCTCCCAGATCTTAGGGTCCAAGGTATGGAGAACCTTGAGCGCCTTCTCATGATCTGAGACTAACTGAACACCCTCAGTCTTGTTGGCTCGAAGCTTGTTGATGATCGACTGAAAGCAACCAAACAAGGCTTCAACAGATTCACCCGGCTTCTGTGTGAAGTTCTCATATTCACGCCGGTAGGTCTGATAGAGCCGAGCCTTGACCTAGGCTGTCCCCTCATGGTGTGCCTGGAGAGTAGCCCAGATCTCTCTTGCAGTGGAGAGATGGCTCACACACTCAAATTTAGTGGGACCTAAACCAGAAAACACGATATTCACCGCTTTGTTGTTGTTCTGATGCTGGGCTACAATATCTGGAGTAGTGCACTCAGCAACAGGCAACACTGTGAAAGTAGCGTAAATGCAAATGTCCCAGATGTTCGAGCTTTGGCTCGTGAGATAGGCTCACATGCGAGTCTTCCAATAATTATAGCCATAAGCTTCCAAGGACGGGACCTTTCCAGGAGATGTCATGATCACTATTGGGGTTTAGAACCGGTTAAGGTATGGAAAAACCCTAACCAAGCTCTGATACCACTTGTAGGACCAAAAGTAGCGACCAGAGGGGGGTGAATGGGCGCCTGAAAATATTCTTTAGAATAAATGGCCTGCTCCCAACACCCAACGCTCCTCAAAAGACTTAGAAGCAAGACATAAACCGATTGCCAAAGCTAAAAGTATCTAGCCTAGAAACGACCGATGTTCTAAACAAAGAAACACCAACACAGTGCTAATAGACAGAATAATTAAAGCATTCAAATCATGGCAGATCAAAACTTCACAGAAATAAATCACAACAATCGATTGAGAGATTACTATTCAAAGTTGTCTCCAGTAAGTTACTTGACGAAGCCTTCAGTGTCGAAGCCTGCAGTGTCGAAGCCTGCAGTGTAGAAGCCTGTAGTGTCGAAGCAGATAGTGTCGAAGCCTGCTTCGAAGTCCACAGTATCGAAGCCTGTAGTCTTGACTGTTGAGGAATATCCGAAGCCTGCCACTTCGATGTGTATACTTCAAAAGCACACTCTGAAAAACTCTCAGTCGTGTAAACAGAGCCAATAGTTTTGCCAAAGCTAGCTGTGTGGGCATTTGTTTATTTCTTTTTCTTAGCCTTCGCTCGGTATCTCCCGATTCTAGTACTTGTTAGCTACAGTGCACTAGGTTCTAGCCTTTGTTTTTTACGCAAGTAGCATCCGCAGCTTTGTCAGCGAGTTGTTTGCATACGGTTTTTACTTGTTCGAAGCCCACTTCGACACGTAAAAGTGCTCCGAATGCGTAGTCAGACTCTGAGTTGATTTTTCCTGGTTTCGAAGTTCAGATCGAGGTCTAAAGCAAAGTACATTTCTCTGGCGTTTTTGCCCGTGTTCGAAATCTTTCACTATACTTCGCATCGAAGCCTGGAGCGAAGCTAATTTTCCGGTTGGCTTCGTCCGAAGTATGTGTGGAGGCACCGCTCTCTGTGCAGGAACTGCTGCCTTGCCTGCTACAATAAGGCTAATGGCCAGCTATCATGCGCACATAGCTGTCAATAGCATGCTATAGAACTGCAAATAGGCAAGAAACAAAGTGCATGTACGTAACACTCAAGAGGCTAAAACATAGCTTGCAGCCTAGATTTCAAGAAGACAGAGCTACTTCTGCTGCTAGCTTGTACCAGCCAATGCTACACATCAGATCCACACACAACGAACACAAGAAAACAAAATACAACGGCACGTAGAGGAGAAATGGTAAACGCCCAGCGAAAATCGATGAACAACGGGCGCTTAGAAGAAAGCTCGCAGATCGAGGCACACCGAATAAACAAGTTCACAGAAGTGTATCCAACGATGGAGATAAGAAGAATAACACCTCACACAGCCTTCTCTCGAAGAACCAAAGCAAGAATAATAAAAGCATCCGCCGGCGGCGCGAGCAGGAAGAACAAGGAAAATGACCCAGTCAATTGATTAAAAAGTGATTTCAGTAAAAAGGGTGACCTAACCCTAGGGATTGGGGCCCTATTTATAGGCAGCCAAATCAGCCTAGAATATTCCACAGACCCTTAGGGTTTTTACAGACGCTGAAATAAAGGATATTTTTACAGACTCGACTGACTGACTGTGGGCCTAAGGACAAAAAGGTAAACTCCTATTTATAGATGACTTATCCGGAAGCTAAGCTTTCGTAGCGGCTACGGCTTCACTTCTGGACAGTCCGATGCAAGATCAGCGGTCGTCAGTTTTGCGCCGAAACTGACAAAGCCTCCACCGACTTTGCACCAGGTACCCGGATTGGGCCGGCCCGACTCTACAGCTCTCTCAGCCCGGCAATCGCTCGCCGCCTGTGTACCTGGGTCAATCCTGGTCAACAGCCTAGTGGATCCTCTGCTGCTCATAGCCCATGTACCCGGATTGGGCCAGCCCGACTTCGCGGCCCCTCTGCCCCACAGTCGCTCACTGCCCGTGTACTAGAGTCACACGCGGCCCAAACGCAGCAGGTCTTATCTCTCTTTTTAGTCCTCTTTGACTATCGTTGACAATGACTCATCACATCTGGAGCCATGAGGCCCACGCTCTTCAGCATGGCTCCTCACCATTCTGAGGTGAAGCCGTAGCTGCTACGAAAGCTCCACATCAGGACAAGTCATTTGTATTTAGGATTTTACTATTTTGCCTTTAGGCTCATAGTCTGTCAGTCGAGTCTGTAAAAAAATCCTAAGGGCATTTTGGTCTTTTCCATTTTATTTCAGTGTTTATAAAAACCCTAAGGGTCTTTTGGTATTTTTCCTAGTCTATTGGGCTGCCTATAAATAGGGCCCCAGTCCCTAGGGTTAGGGTTAACTCAGTAAAATGCAAAATTAGAGTTCATCCCCATTTTTGTTGTTTTCTCCGCCGCCACCAAACCTCTGCTTCATCTGGTTTTTCTCATCCGTCGCCTCATTTTTCCCTTCACGCAATACACCGGCCACTGTTGTTTTTCTTCGACAGCAGCAGCAGCTAGCTGTGCCGCCTAGGCCATAGCCGAGCTTGCAGCACACGGCGCGGCAGCCAAGGCCAGCATAGGCTCTTGCATGGAGCAGTGGCTGTAGAGGCGCTAGGCTCATAGGCCTTGGAATGCACGCACGCAGGAAGGTGACAACTTCCTTGTTGTCCAGTCGATGCGGGCGACACGACAGTTGCTGCTTCTCGAGGCTTCCAGGGCGCAGCGGCAGGATGCATGCGTGTGGGGCCCATCGGCGAGCAGCACAAGCATCATCCAGGCGGGGTTCACACAACAGCCTTCATTTTCATCTGGCTCCGCGTCCTAAGCCAACACGCGTCGGAGATTGAAGCGAAGACTTGAGTGAAGGTAGGCTTCACACGACTACATCGTGCAGACTTCGGACATGCTTCGACGTCTACAACTACAGGCTCCACACGACTTCTTCGCATAGGCTTCGGCAAGTACTGTATAGGAGACATATTTGGACAGTAAAGTCACTCCTTGTTTTGCGTGCACTTGAATTAAATTGCTTGTGTTGACTATTCTGATGATGCTTAAAATGACTACGTCTTGAATGCTTTGTTAATCAGCACTTTAGAACTATTTTTGCTTGTGATGATTGTTTGTTGAGGTGCGTTGGGTGTTGGGAGTAGGCCATTGATTCGCAAGAATTTTTTAGGCGCCCATTCACCTCCCCTCTGGTCGCTACTTTCTGTCCTACACTACCCTCGGCATGAACCCCGGAAGCTGACCCCGCTTCGATCACTTTGGCAACAGGCCCCGAAGCTACAACCTCAACATCGGTCATCTTCGACCATTCACCGACACAAGTTGACGGGGAGACTGCATCCCGCCGCGAGGCTCCTCATCACATTCAAAGGATGCATCCTCCTAAGCAGATCATTGGTGAGCTTGATCAAAGGGTGTTGGAACGACGGATCAGACCAGCAGGTTTTCTTGGTGGAAATGAGGGTGCTGTATTCAATGCTCCTTGAGCTTGTTTCATTACAACTGTAGTTGGGGGGTATTTATAAGGCGCCCCGTCCAGAGGCCAAGTGCCTCTGGAACGCCAACGGCTACCCGGCCAACCACCGGTCGACAGTATAGACAAAACGGACTATATACAGTACAGACAAGAAGATTCGACTCTGACAGCGTATCAGCCGTGTCGGACGCTGCCTGCGCCGCCCGACACGGCTCAGAGGATCGCGATCCTGTCCCCTGTACATTTGTCCCATCCTTCTCCCGCCAACGCTCCCCTCGGGTTCGCTACTGCGGCCCGAGGGAGGGGCCTTCGGTAATTCCGTCCCGGAGGGCGGTCTCCGACGACCTTCTGCCGGAGGGTGGCCTCCGGCATCTTTCTCCCGGAGGGTGGCCTCCGGCATCTTCCTTGCGGGGGATGGCCTTCGGTGTCCTTGTACCGGAGGACGGCCTCCCGCCTTCATCTCCCGGAAGGAGGCCTCCGGCCCCCCTCTCCCGGAAGGCGACCTCCGGCAGCCTTCTCCCGGAGGGCGGCCTCCGGCAGCCTTCTCCCGGAGGGTGGCCTCCGGTATCCTTCTCTCGGAGGGTGGCCTCCGGTATCCTTGGCTTCAGACCTCCTGGTGGTGGGCCCCCTGGCCGTCGGGATTATCTCCCCCAACAGTAGCCCCTCGCTTCTTTCCTCTCGGGAGCCCTGCGTTAAGAGAGGGTGGAAGCGCACATGATAATTCCGATAACTTTCATAAGGACGTAACTTACATTGAGGTGCCGGGCCTGGCCGGAGTGTGACCCCCTTCGACCGACGCCGAGGAGCTCTGGAGGGGCAGGCGCGGCCGGACTGGGGGTGGAGGTCCGCTTCGAGTTCCTCTTCCCAAGGGGTTGGGAGAAGTTTGACCGGCTCCTCAGACGTTTACGCGCCTTGGATCATAGGGCTCCAGCCCCGAGGAGGTGGCTTAACGCCACCCAAGGCAGTTAATGCCACGGGCGTGCACTCGGCGTTGGGGCGGCGAACCGTCTGTAGACCGCTGCACCCCGAGGCGCCGGTTAGACATTAAATGTAGGCGCCATGCAACCGCCGCGTTCACACGCGGAACGAGCGGAAGAGGAAACTGCCGGCTTCGTACTTAAATACCACCCGCTACGCGTCTGGTTCCTCCTTCCTGACTTCATCGCACACACTCCAGCCACACCAGCCTGCACTCACTTCGCTTCCTGAGCGCTAGCCCTCTCCTTACTCGTTGCGCGATGGTGAGAGGTGACGCCCCGGCGATGGCGATGGATCCGCGCTTTCTGCAGCTCCAGATGGTGGCGGCGGCGGCGGCCACCGGCCCATCAGAGACACGCGGCTCGCGCGAGCTTCGTCCTGCCTCGGAACGGTTCCGGGAGCAGACCTTGGAGCTTGGCCCATCTACATGCACGGGGGCATCGATCGAGCAGGCGACCAGGGGCCGCCTTGGTCCCGAGACGCAGGCGAGGAGACCAGGTCGGGAGACGGCCCCGCGGCCGCGAGAGGGCGAGGTCGTCGTCTTCGAGGCTTTCTTCGAGGCGGGGCTGGGGTTTCCCGCCTCGGAGCTCCTCGCTGGGGTGCTGGACGCATTCCACGTGGAGTTCCCGCAGCTGTCTCCCAACGCCGTGGCCTGCCTCGCCATCTTCAAGTGGGCCATGCACGCCGAGGGCTGTGAAGGAAGGGTGGAGGCCTTCGCGGAGATGCACGAGGCCCTCTGCCAGCCGAAGAAGAAGGGGGGTCAGATACTAGCTTTCAGAAGCATTAATTTCCAACTCCGGAGGAAGTACGTGTAACACTTCCCGGCGAAGGCCATCAACGAGAGGTGGTACTCCAAATGGCTGAGCCGGTGGTTCTACGTCCATGTGGGGCTTAGCTCCGGACTCGCCGGGATTCCACGCCACATCTGGTTCCGGAAGGAGGCGCGCGTCGAAGTTGACTCCGGCTCGATCTCCGCGAGGATCAAGCTTCTTCAGATCGTTGCTCGCCGAATGAGCATGCGCGACTTGGCGGAGGAATTCGTGGCCCTTGAAATCCCTCCGCTGAAGGAAGAATGGCCGGCGTCACTCCGGAGCAGCCAGGATGAATCGATGCCAGCGGAGCTCTCCCGCCAACTCGGTAAGCGTTTGCGCTTGTTTACCTTGACTCCGCTTTCTGCTCGGAGGGTATTTTGATTCTGACCTTTGGACTACAGGATCGCTTGTGGCCCGGACCCCCGAAGAGGTGGCCCGCGTGGCGGAGGGGATCCTTGGTGCCCCTACCCAAGCCGAACGCACCCGACGGTTGGAACTGGTGGGTTCCTGGGAGCGCTTCAACCGAGTGTGGGGCGCTCTTGAGCTCACGCCTCCGCCTCTTTCGGAGGGAGAGGCCCTTCGGGATGTCTCGAAGAGGAAGGTGGGCGATCCCGACGGTGGCCTCTCGCCCAGGCGCCCCTCGAAGAAGAAGAAGATAGTGAAAGGGCCCAAGCGGCTTTCCCCGGAACCAACTTCCGCCTCCGGCTCTGAAGGAGGAGGATCTAGCGACGGGGCTCAATCGGAGTCGGGGGATCCTCCGGCGAATCTGGACCCGATTCCGCCCATCCGCTCGGGCACCGAGAGGACCGAGGGTGCTCTCCCTCGCTCGGGCTTCGAGAACCCTGCGCCGAGCGCTAGGCAAGGGGTCCCTTCCGCCCGGACAACACCGCCTCCAGAGGCTTCTTCCCCGCGGCAACCAACTTCGGAGGGGGGCTCCGTCAGCTCTCACGGGAGCAGGGCGACAGACGGCCTGGATCGCGGCGGGCTGGCCGACCCCCTCGGGGCCGTCGAAGGGCGCGAGGCCATGGAAGCCGAGCTCGCCGCGGCGGCGGCGGGTTCGCCCGTGAACTCCATCGACGACCTCTTCTTCCGCCTGAGCCCATCCGGTCCGACTCCGCCTTCGGAGGATCTTGGCGATGGCGCGGATGAAGGTAAGATAGCTTACCCGTCTTTCTTCAGACCCCGGGATTCCTTCGAACTTCAACCCCATTCATCTACGCAGGCACATCTTCCCGGGTCGCCGAGCCAGTCGTCTTGCCCCGGGACGACGCCGCAGACGAGAGGCCCGCAGCCCCTATTAATGCGACGGAGGCTTTGGAGCAGCGAGCCGGAGTGGAGGCGGGGGCCTCCGAAGGGGCTTCTCCAGAGGTGGCCGAGGGCGCCAGGGGCTCACCTCGGGCCCCTACATCCAACCGGGGCGCGCGCGCTACGGTGCCCCTCCTGCGCCCCTTCCTGGCGAACAGTGAGGACTTCGCGTCCAGGGTGGCTCCGGTCCACAACTATTACCTGCGGCTCCGCGAAGCCCCGGTAATAGAGGAGCTGGGGGCGTCCGACGGCCTAGACCTCGGCCGGGCCATCGAGACCGCAGTGGGCCAGGTACGTCCTTGGAATGCCTTCAGTGAGCCTCTAGCCCTTCTCTTGCTAACCTTCTCCGGACGCAGGTGGTCGCCCTGGCGCAGGGCCAGATGATTGCCCTTCTCTCCGAACGCCAACGCCGCGAGGCGGAGACCGCGAGGCTCGCAGCTCAAGGGGATGTCGCGGAGGCACTGGCTCGGGAGCGGGCGGCGGAAGTAGAAGCCTTCCGTCTCCAAGCGGCGAGGGCCGAAACACTTGAGGCCCCAGTGGCGGAGATGGGCTCCCTCAAGGCTCGTGTTGTGGAATTGGAAGGGCTCCGGGCTCGAGCTGCCCGGGCCGACGAGCTGGAGGCGGAAGTTGCCGCCCTCCGGGCCCGAGCTGCCCGGACCGACGAGCTGGAGGCGGAGGTTTCCTCTCTCCGAGCTCGGGTCTCGGAGGAAAGCAAGCTTCGGGAAGAGGCGGCGACCAGCACGGAGTCCCTCCGGGTACGAGTGGCCCAGATGGAGCGGACTGAGGCGGACCTCACCACCCGGAACGGGGAGATGACCGAGGCCCTTGCTGAGGCAGGGAAAACTGCGGCCGACACCGCGGTGTCTCTCCGGAAGGTGCTGGCGCGCTACGGCACCGGGTGCGGCGCGTTTGACATCGCCCGGGAGTCTTTGCTTCACCGAGTGAAGTTCATTCAGTCCGCCGTCCGGCAGATACACTTGACCATAACGCAGTACGGCGAAGTGTCTGCTCGGGTGGCCGCTTACGGAATCCTTCGCCATCTCGAGGTGTCTGGCCTTCCGCTTCCTTCACCTTCGAGCCCGCATCCGGTCGTCTTCGTGGGAGATCACCTTCGAACACCGAGCGTCGCGCTGAATCGATCTTGGCGAGCGCTCAAGGCGGTCTGGGAGACCGAGGGCCCCGGGGCGATCAAAGCTTGGCTGGAGGAGGCACTCCGTGGCCGCGGTCCTCCGGATCCTTCAAAGCTTCCGGCCTCGGCTCGCCAGCCGAACCCGAAGGTGTAACCTCTTTGCGACCTTCCGCTGTGCTAACTTGTAATAGCTTAGGAACTTAATCGCATATTAATAAAGAGTACCTCTTGGGGTTTATCTAGGGTGTCCACGATTGCGAACGCGATATCGAAGTGCTTGATTTTGACGACGCTCTTCGACATCAATGGGCCATCTTCGAGTTCCTGAAGGCAAAACGGCCCGCACGCTTCGTCCTCCCCCGTAGCGGCGATGGGCGCGTGGATCCTGACATCCTTCGCGGTGTTCTGGGCTTCATTAAGGAAGAAGAGGCGGGATCCCGCTCTTCGTCCTCGTCTCCGGAGCCGGTGGATTGGTCCGACACGGAGGCCAGCTTAGACGAAGCGCCTTCCGGGAGGGATAACCTGCGCAGCTGGGCCCAGCTTCAGGAGGACCAGAGGGCCTTTCGCGCCCGGAAGAAGGAAGAGGAGCGGAAGAAAAGGAAGGAAAGGTTCGCGCGAAGCGAGCCTGGGCACATGCCCGAAACGCGCTCTGGCGCTGGTGACCCCTCCGACCGAGGGGGTCTTTGTTTCTTGCTTGGCTTGGATGAAAATTTCTCTTGACTCTTCTTTTCCGTCTTTGATTTGTAATAAACATTGTACGCCCTCTGTGCTTCCGATATGTGCTGTCGAAGCCTTTCGCCTTGCTCCTTCCCTTCCCCCCTTAGAGGGTAGTCGATTGGCCGGCTGGGCGCTAACCAGCTAGGAGGAAGGCGCGTTGAATGTATCCACGACTGGGGGCGGCACACTTCGGACGAGATTTAGGAGTCCGAGTGCGAGGGAGTGTCGAGTCGGAGCCTGGGACCCGCTAGCGAGGGTGCGTCGAGCCTGAGCTCGGAACCCGATAATGAGGGTGCATCGAGCTAGAGCTCAGAACTCGATAGCGAGGGTGGGCCGAGCCGGAGCTCGGAACCCGATAGCAAGGGTGCGTCGAGTCGGAGCTCGGAACCCGATAGCGAGGGCGCGTCGAGCCAGAGCTCGGAACCCGATAGCGAGGGTGCGTCGAGCCAGAGCACGGAACCCGATAGCGAGGGTGCGTCGAGCCGGAGCTCGGAACGCGATAGCGAGGGTGCGTCGAGCCGGAGCTCGGAACCCGATAGCGAGGGTGCGTCGAGCCGGAGCTCGGAACCCGATAGCGAGGGTGCGTCGAGCCGGAGCTTGGAACCCGATAGCGAGGGTGCGTCGAGCCGGAGCTCGGAACCCGATAGCGAGGGTGCGTTGAGCCGGAGCTCGGAACCCGATAGCGAGGGTGTGTCGAGCCGGAGCTTGGAACCCGATAGCGAGGGTGCGTCGACCCGGGGCTCAGAACCCGATAGCGAGGGTGCGTCGAGCCGGAGCTCGGAACCCGATAACGAGGGTGCGTCGAGCTGGAGCTCAGAACCCGATAGCGAGGGTGCATCGAGCCGGAGCTCGGAACCCGGTAACGAGGGTGCGTCGAGCCGGAGCTCGGAACCCGATAGCTTCGGTGAAGCGAAGTTCTTTGAGTCGTTGCGCATTTCGTGCTGGGCGAGAATATTGGTCTGGTGATTTTATTACACAATTAGGATACAAGATCAGGGGCCATCGACCGTTAGCGGAATACAGTGACGACTCTACGGAAAGTAGCGCTTCAGGTGCTCCGCATGCCAAGTATGCTTCAGCTCTTCGCCTTCTAGGGTGGCGAGCCGGTTGGATCCCGGTCGCCCAGACCTTGTGATAATGTAGGGTCCTTCCCATTTGTTGCCCAGCTTGGTGGGAGTGATCATCGTGCGAAGGACGAGGTGCCCGGGTTGGAACTCATTGCGCTTGACCTTGGGATCGTACCAAGCTTTGGTCTCTTTCTGATACTTGGATAGGTTGGCGACTGCCCGAAGCCGCGTCTCTTCGGCCAGGTCGAGGGAGATGGTACGCTCGTCCTCGCCCTCGGGTGCTGTGACACGCAACAAACCGGCTCGGAGCTCCGTTGGGGTCATTGCTTCATTGCCGAACAAGAGGCGGAATGGAGTGAAGCCGGTGGCCCGGGAAGTGGTTGTCCGGATGGACCACAAGATCTTCGGCAGCTCGTCAGGCCATAACCCTTTGGCTAAGCCGACGATGCGTTTATTGAGGCCCGAAAGGATGTGCCCATTAGCTCGCTCCACGGCTCCGTTAGACTGGGGATGCCGCACGGCGGCGAAGCAGAGCTGGACTCCCAATTCGTCGCAGAATGCCCGGAAGGGTCCAGCGTCGAACTGCGTTCTGTTGTCCAATGTGTGCTGCTTGGGTACTCCGAAACGGCACACAATATTCTGCCAGAAGAATTTCTGGACGCTTCGGGATGTGATGGAGGTTAATGGCTCCGCTTCGACCCACTTGGAAAAATATTCGACGGGGACAACGGCAAAGCGCAGGTTTCCTCTCGCTCTGGGGAGTGGCCCGATGAGGTCCATGCCCTAGCGGGCCAGAGGCCATACCAGAGGGATGGGTAGCAGGCTGGCTGGAGGTCGGTGACTGCACCGCCCTATCCACTGACAACCCTGGCAGGTGCGGACGAGTTCTTCGGCGTCGGCTACGACGGTGGGCCAGTATATGCCTTGTCAGAGAGCCTTTCCTGCGAGAGCCCGTGGTGCCAGGTGGCTCCCGCACAGCCCCCCGTGGATTTCTCGGAGCATGGCAACTCCGTCCGAGTGTGAGATGCAGCGGAGTAGCGGGGTGCATACGCCGGACTTGTATAGAATGCCATTGATAACCTGAAATGACCTCGCACGGAGCTGCAGGCGAGCTTGGTCTGGGCTAGGATGGTCATCTTCGCTACCTACGAGCGTGCGTAGGATGGGCTCCCGCCAATCAGCATCAACCGTGCACAGGACTGGGGCTGGCTGAGGTGGCGGTGGGGGCTCGTCCGAGGAGGTGGAGGCGGATGCCTCGCTGCGAGGGGGCGCCGAAGGTTGGGTGAGCTCCTCGAAAAAAGCCCCTGGCGACGAAATCGGCGAGGATTTGGGACTTGATGGCTGTCCGGGCGACGAAGGAGATCCCGAACGGGGCTAATTCCACCGCCCACTTTCCAACGCGGCCGGTGGCGTCTTTGTTCCGGAACATGTCGCCTAGCGGGTAGGCAGTCGGGATGACGATGTCGTGAGCCAGGAAGTAGTGCCGGAGCTTTCGGGAGGCCATGACGAGGGCGTAGGCCACCTTTTCGAGCTCGGAGTACCTAGCCTTTGCTCTGGCGAGGACTTCGGAAACGAAGTAGACAGGGCATTGGATTAGCTTCCCGCCGAGCTCCTCCTCTTGAACTAAAGCCGCACTCGCTGCCATGCCGGAGGCGGCGAGGTAGACCAATAAAGGGTTGTCGGCCTGGGGTGTGGCGAGGGCCACGAGGACGGAGAGATATTCCTTGATTTGCCGGAAGCAGTCCTAACACTCGGGGGTCCAGTCGAAATGCTTGGAACTTCGGAGCGCCTTGAAGATGGGCAGGCTGCGCTCTGCTAATTTTGCCAGAAAACGCCCGAGGGCCGCCAACCGTCCAGCCAGCTTTTGTGCTTGCTTCAGATTCTGAGGGGGGGCCATGTTCTGTAACGCCTGAACTTGCGTTGGACTGGCTTCGATGCCCCGACTGGAAACGAGGTACCCAAGCAGCTTCCCTGTGCGTGCTCCAAAGACACATTTGTCCGGATTGAGCCGGATTCCACACCGCCGGAGGCTGTCGAAGGTCTCAGCTATGTCTGATCCGTGGTGGCTTTTGGTGGCACTTTTGATGACAATATCGTCCATGTATGCTTCCACATTGCGTCCTAGCTGATGACCCAGGGCTTTGGAGATTAGCCTGGAGAAGGTTGCCCCGGCGTTGCGAAGGCCGAAGGGCGTCCGGAGGTAGCAGAATACTCCGGCCGGAGTGACAAAACTTGTTTTCACCTGGTCTTCGGGCCTTAGCCAGATCTGATGGTATCCGGAATAAGCGTCGAGGAAACTAAGGAGCTCTGCTCCGGCCGTGGAGTCAACTAGCTGGTCAATGCGGGGCAAGGGGGTAGGGGTCACGGGGGCAAGCTTTATTCAGAGAAGTAAAGTCGATACACATGCGCCGACTTCCAGATGTTTTCTTCTGGACAAACACTGGGTTAGACAACCAGTCGGTATGACTCACTTCCCGGATGACCCCGGCTCGAAGCAGCTTCTCCGTCTCTGCCTTGGCGAGCTCAGCCCACTTGGTTGAAAGCCTCCGGAGCCCCTGGTGAACTGGCTGTGCCTTCGGGTCGACGGCCAGCGAGTGCTCGATGATCGAGCGGTCGACTCCGGTAATGTCCTCGTCGGACCACGCGAAGATGTCGAGGTTGCCGCGGATGATAGCTTCGATCTGCGCCGACACCTCCGGTTCTAGGCCCCCTCCGAATTTGATCGGGTAATCCTTCCCTCCTTGAGTCAGGGTCTTGGTGATGATTTCCCCCTCCGGGAGGGGTTTGGCTGGGCGGCCCTTCTGCTCGGGGTCATTGCTTCCCGCGAGGCCGACTCCGTCGGCACCCTCGCGGACACTGTGAATTTGCCATGGCTCCAATGGTGCTGAATGGCCATACTCGACCCGGCGGGCCGCAGCCTGGTCACCCAAGACTGACAGCACCCCCCCGGGAGTCGGCATCTTGAGGCAGAGGTAGTTGTGGTGCGCGACGGCTCCGAAGCAATTGAGGATCCCCCTCCCGAAGATAGCGTTGTAGGCGTACGAGGCGTCGACGACGTCGAACAGAATTTCTTCGCGGCGCTGCAAGGGGGAGACGCCGAAGGTTACTTCCAACAGGATCTGGCCCAGGGCATCCAACGGGGGGCCTGCGAAGCCTTGGAGCGGGCGCGAAGCTGGCAGGAGGTGCTTGCGCGACAGGCATAGCTGATCGAAGGCCTGCACGAAGATGATGTCAGCGGAACTCCCCCCGTCGACCAGTATACGACGCACCTCGGCTCTGGCGATGTCTGCTGAAATGACGAGGGGATCGGCGTGCGGGAATTTGACTCCGGAGGCGTCTTCGGTGGAGAAGGTGATGGGGACATGAGACCACTCCGGGAGGGCCGAGGGGCCGGATGTGCCGATATGCCCGACCTCCCGAACGTAGTCTCGGCGCTGTCGCTTGGAAAGAGCCCCCAAGGCTCCCCCTCCGGATATGGGGAGGACCACTCGCTTCCCCCTGTCTGGGGCGCTTTCGAGCTTGGGGACCGGGGCCCCGCCGTACTCCGAACCCGGGATCGGGACTTCCGGCTCCTCGCGGCGCCCAACTACCTGGATCGCTTCGGGGCGAGGTGTAGCGACCCCCCTGTCGGTGGAGCCACGGCTGGCATTACGCTCGAGGTAGTCGCTACGAAGGGCGAGTATGGTTCGGCAGGAGTCGGTGTCGTGGCTCTAGTTCTCGCCGTGGACGCTGCAGTAAAAGGCTTCCCTGGAAAGCGCCCGGGGTGGATGCTTGGCTCCGGCTGGGCGGCTTCCACCGGGCGTGTGCAGGTGCTTGGTGGGGGCTTGGGGGTTGATACTGAGGACTTCCCCCCGAAGGTGCTTGCGGCCTCGCCGAGAGTCTCGAAGGATGGGATCCTGCCGACTGGGCTCCTATCGGCGAAAGTCGGAAGCTTGGCGTGCTCCCCGGCGAAGATCCGGGGGGCCTCATACGTCCTGGCGCTCGGGGCCCGGACGGGGGCTACCATCGCTTGCCGGCGCATCTGGCCCTCTTCGGACCGGGTGTACTCTTCGAAGTACGTCATGAGTTGGGCCACTGAAGAGATAGGTTTTTGGTGGAGCTTATCGAGGAGACCTGGGTGGGTGACGCCCTCTCGGGCCGCGTCGATGACGGAGGAAGCCGAAAGCCCCTTGATCTGGGCCTTGGTGTGCGCAAAGCGCTGAGAGTACTGCCGCAAAGTTTCCCCAGGCTGCTGCTTCACTTGGAAGAGGCTCCCGGTGGACATGGGGGCCACGAAGGTTCATTGGAAGTTGTTGACGAACTTCTTCCTCAGCTGCTCCCACGAGTGAATGGTCCCTGGTCGGAGCAACCAGAACCATCAGAGGGCGATCCCCTCGAGTGCCAGGGGGAAGCATTTAGCCATGGTGTCCCGGCTTCCTCCGGACGCCTCTATGGCCAAGGCGTAGGAGCGGGAGAACTCTCCCGGGTCGGAGTCGCCGGAGTACTTGGGGAGCTTGGCGGCGCGAAACTTCGAGCCGAAGCGCACCCTCTGGAGGTCTGGGTGCAAGGGGGACTCCTCGTCGTACGACGGGTTCTCTCCGCCCTCTGGGTCTTCATCGTCGCTTAGCGCCACGGCCATAGCTTTCGTGGCGCGGAGGGGTTCCGGAGGGCGGAGCGACGCCTCCTGGCGCCACAAGGCCAGCTCTGCCTTCAGCCGGGCGTTTTCAGTGGCCAGGGCGTCGGCTTGACTCCCGCTTCCTCCTGAAGCGGTATCGGGGTCCCGAGAGCGGGCGTAGTCAGTCCGAAGGGACACCACCGGGGGTCCGGCTGGAGCGTGCTGCTCCGGCGGTACCTCCGGCACCCCCGCCAGGTTGACGGAGGTTGGCTCGGGTATGCCGGCGGGGCCTCTGGCCTCGTGCGTCTCTTCCGGCATCTGGGTTGGCTCTAGGGAAGGTGCCCCGACCGGCGTATCGGCAGGGGCCGAAGGACCGGGGTCGGGGATCGCGGCGGGCTTGACCCCGGCGGTGCGGGCCGACCGGCGTGGGGGAACCACGCTTGCTCCTTTTCGACTTGACATGGTTTGGTGAGTGGGTGTAGAGGACGATAGCTTCTTGGACTAAGGTCCCCACGGACGGCGCCAACTGTTGGAACGACGGATCGGACCAGCAGGTTTTCTTGGTGGAAATGAGGGTGCTGTATTCAATGCTCCTTGAGCTTGTTTCATTACAACTGTAGTTGGGGGTATTATAAGGCGCCCCGTCCAGAGGCCAAGCGCCTCTGGAATGCCAACGGCTACCCGGCCAACCGCCGGTCGACAGTACAGACAAAACAGACTATATACAGTACAGACAAGAAGATTCGACTCTGACAGCGTATCAGCCGTGTCGGACGCTGCCTGCGCCGCCCGACACGGCTTAGATGATCGTGATCCTGTCCCCTGTACATTTGTCCCGTCCTTCTCCCGCCAACGCTCCTGCGGCCCGAGGGAGGGGCCTTCGGTAATTCCCTCCCGGAGGGCGGTCTCCGACGACCTTCTGCCGGAGGGTGGCCTCCAGCATCTTTCTCCCGGAGGGTGGCCTCCGGCATCTTCCTTGCGGGGGATGGCCTCCGGCGTCCTTGTACCGGAGGACGGCCTCCCGCCTTCGTCTCCCGGAAGGAGGCCTCCGGCCCCCCTCTCCCGGAAGGCGGCCTCCGGCAGCCTTCTCCCGGAGGGTGGCCTCCGGTATCCTTCTCTCGGAGGGTGGCCTCCGGTATCCTTGGCTTCAGACCTCCTGGCGGTGGGCCCCCTGGCCGTCGGGATTATCTCCCCCAACAAAGGGTAACACGTTCTCATGCTCATTTCATTGATTCTGCTTTTGTCGCTTCTTTCGAGCCATTAGATGTGAGTCATGCACTTTCTGATTCTAGTTGGATCAATGCCATATATGAAGAATTTGAAAATTTTGAGAGAAACCAAGTCTGGTCTCTTGTAGATCCTCCACCTAATGTTCATTTTATTGGAACTAAATGGATTTTCAAAAACAAACAAGGGGAGGATGGGTTTGTGGTTAGAAACAAAGCTAGACTTGTGGCTCAGGGTTATTCTCAGTTAGAAGGGATTGATTTTATAGAAACTTTTGCACCTGTTGCGCCGTTAGAATTTTACTTGCATTTGTAGCATCCCGTCGTTTCAAACCTTATCAAACGGATGTTAAAAGTTCTTTTCTTAATGGCTTCATAAGCGAAGATGTTTATGTAAAACAACCCCCCGGATTTGAAAACCCTAAATATGCACATAAAGTCCTTAAACTTCATAAGGCTCTCTATGGCCTCAAGCAGGCTCCTCGGGCTTGGTATGATAAACTTAAATCTTTTCTACTTGAGCGGGGGTATTTGATGGGATTTGTCGATAAAACCTTGTTCACTCTCAAGCATGGCAAAGATTTTCTTCTAGTTCAGATTTATGTTGACGATATCATCTTTGGTGGCTCTTCTAATGCTTTAGGTTGCCGAGTTTGTAGATAACATGAGCAGGGAGTTCGAAATGTCCATGATGGGCGAACTCACATTTTTCCTTGTTTTGCAAATAAAACAAAGCAAACAATGTACCTTCATCCACTAGACAAAGTACACCAAGGACCTGCTCAAGAAGTTTGACATGGCTGATGCGAAGCCCCTCGCCACTCCAATGGCTACATATATAGCATTGGACCCTGATGCGGATGGAGAAGCTGTAGATCAGAAGGAGTTCCGAAGCATGATCGGCTCCCTCTTCTACTTGACTGCTACAAGGCCGGACATACACTTCACAGTTTGTCTGTGCGCTCGTTTTCAGGCATCACCACGTGCTTCGCACTGCCAAGCGGTAAAGCGCATTCTCAGGTATCTCAAGCATACCCTTGAGTTTGGCAGTTGATATTCTGCATCTTCCTCTTTGTGTCTTCGTGGTTATTCAGATACGGATTTTGCTGGATGTAGAATTGATAGGAAGAGTACCTCTGGTACTTGTCATTTTCTAGGTATTTCTCTTATTTGCTAGTCTTCCCGCAAACAGTCTGTTGGGGGAAAATACTTCATCTTCAGGGTTATTCCTATAACAAGACAAAGGTAGGTGATTGAATCAAAGGTTTCCAGCATCTAACTTCGGGAGTACGTTGCATCAAGTTCGAAGTATGGAGGCGAACTCTAGTTCGGAGTATATCTTTGAACTTGGACTCTTCCGAGAGCTTTCCTGCCAGGTAGGATGGAAGATTTATCTTCTATCTCATTAGATTAGTCTTTTACCATTTTAGCCCTATTAAGGGTGCCGAATAGTTTCCACTATGTCAGTTGTAACAGAGGGGTAAAAGAGTCTTTTCCTTAATGTTTGGGCCTATAAATACCCCCCGTTTTACCCTGTAATGAGGACGGAATATCAAGTTATTCAATACACATCTTCGAACTGTTTTGAGCTATTATCCACTTCGGAGGTTTGAAATAGTTTACTTCACAAACACTTCGTTTGTTAGTTTCTAATCTCTAGAAACCTGTTAGCGTAATCTTTTACGCCAATAGTTGGCGCCGTCTATGGGGAACCTAGTCCAAAAAACTTCGTTCTCTACCAAGTTCTCAAACCATGCCTCCCAAGCGGATTTCAGGTGGCAGTCCTATTCGGAGGTCCCCTCGGACCTCCGGAGCAAGATCTTCAAACACAGTTGAGGTCGGAGGACCTTCGACTTTTCCTCCACCTCAGACCCCGGAAGGGATTCCCCTTCCTCGAGCATACGGAGTTCCTCCCCCAACTCCATCCATACTTCGGCCAACCGGAGTTCCTCTTCCACCTCAAGTTCCACTTCGAACTGATGCATACAGTTCTCAAGACCCAAAAGGTCCTTCCGGAGGAGATGAAGACGGTCTTGGCGATATGGCCGCTCAAATGGTCAGTCTCCAGGATGAAGTAGCAAGGTGGCGGCAAGAAGCCACAGATAGGCTTCGTTCTTAGGCCACCCCAATCATCCCCGAAGTGCCCGAAGACGTTGAACTTCCTTATCCCAAAGCCCTGCAGAACGCTTCATTCGACATCGAATCTCCGCTGCATCCTGAGTTGCAGAAAGTGCGCTTCGACCCTAAGTTTAAAAATTCGAAGCTTTGTAAATATTCTAGAGATGAAGATCTTGTGGAGTTATCCCGTTCTTATGCATTGGCAATTGGGGCCAGCGGGGGAGTGCGAGACACCATGGCTAAGTGTTTTCCCCTAGCTCTTGAAGGAGTGGCACTGCAGTGGTTTTGGTCATTGAAGCCAGGGTCAATCAGAACCTAGGAGCAACTGAGGAAGAAGTTCATAAGCAATTTTCAGGGTACCTTCGTACCCCCAATGTCAACAGGAAGTCTTTTCTAGGTGAAGCAGCTCCCCGGAGAGACTTTAAGACAATATTTCAAGCGCTTCGCTCATACGAAGTCACAAATTCGAGGGTTAACTACATCTTCTGTAGTTGATGCAGCTCGAGAGAGAGTTACCCATGCGGGCCTCCTTGATAAACTTCACAGGAAGCAGATATCCTCTGTTGCTCAGTTGATGTCTTATTTCGAAGAGTATGCAAGGTCAGAAGAGGGGTGGCTTCGAAGAACTGCCGCAACTCCGTCAATCTTGCAAGAAGTCAAGTTGGAAGTAAAGACTTCAACACAGCCACAGGGGCCTAGATTCGAAGCTCAGCACGACAGGCGTCGGGGGCAAAAGCATCCTCGTTCAGAAGTCTTGAACATTGCACCCCCGCAGAAATTTGCAACAAGTACTTCGCAGCCTTCAAGAAGCAAGACCAGCGACTAGAGGGTGCTAGGGAAGCCGGCTGGCAAAGCCCAGGCTTTTTTCTGTTGTGTCCATGATGAGAATCGAAGTCACGCAACTGATGCGTGTAAGTCTATACTCGCTTTAAGAGGCGAGTACCTGGAAAGAACTTTGGGTCGAGGCACTTCTGACCGAGTTCCGACCGAGGTGCGTCCGGAGCCTGTCGAGGCTGTGGTGCGTATAGAGAACTTCGACCCTGTGAGAAGGCCGCCGGTGGTCAATGTTATGCCACCCCCGAAGCAGGAATATGGTCAAGATCAAGGGAAAAGAGTAGTCCTCCCCATCTTTGGAGGAGGGACCCTCGAAAGCATGTCAAAGAGGCAAAGAAGAGAATATGTCCGAGAAGTGGGCCATATAGGAACTTCTTCGTCTACAGCTGCTATGCCTGAATGGTCCCATGTGCCAATATCTTTTTCTGCAGATGATGCAGCTGGCATAAAATTTCCACATACAGACCCACTTGTCATCACTACCGACATAGCAGGGACTGAGGTCCGGAGAGTGCTGATCGACGGAGGGAGTTCAATGGATATTATCTTCGTCCAAGCTTTTGATCAACTCTGCATCTCTCGGAAGCATCTTCTCCCAGCAGCTCGTCCTCTGCAAGGCTTCGCAGGACCCCCTCTTGATGCCCTCGGCCAAATAGGCCTGGAGGTTACTTTCGGAGAGGGGCTATTGGCCAGGACGGAAGAAGTAATTTTTGATGTGGTAGATGCCCCATATGCGTACAATGTTATCTTCGGAAGGGGCATGTTGAATCAATTCGGAGCTGTGGCGCATCATAATTATCTTGTATGAAGATGACCAGACAAGCGGGAGTGCTCACTGTTTTCGGAGATCAGGCCACTGCGCGAAGAGTGGAATATGGTCATGGCCCTCCTCTTGACCCAAGATAGGTGAACAGCGTGCAAGGTAACCCGGAGGATTTTTCTGCTCCTGGCGAATCTTCGAAGAAGTCCTTCCCAAGGCCAAGCCCTGAAGTGGAGATTGCAACGAAGGTTATTGTCAAAGATGGCAAGGAATTTAGATGTCTTTGCTTGGTCTGATGAAGAGATTACCGGAGTCAGTCGGGATATTATTGAGCATAGTTTGCTTGTGAACCCGAAGGCTCGGCCTGTTCGTCAAGGACTGCGAAAGCTATCTACGGAGAGGGCTATCCTTGCTAAAGATGAAGTGGAAAAGTTTTTGAAGGCTGGGATTATCAGAGAGGTAGACCATACAGAGTGGCTAGCCAACTCAGTCTTTGTTAGGAAGAAATCTTCCGGGAAATGGCGCATGTGTATTGACTTTACATCTTTGAATAAAGCATGCCCTCGTGACCCCTATCCCATGCCTCGAATTGATCAATTAGTTGACTCCACCGCTGGTTCAGAGTTATTAAGCTTCCTTGACGCGTACTCCGGCTATCATCAGATTTGGCTAAAGCGCGAAGATGAAATCAAGACAAGCTTTGTAACTCCTTCGGGAGTTTTCTGTTATGTAAGAATGCCTTTTGGCTTAAGAAATGTTGGGGCAACCTTTTCGAGGTTAATTGCTAAGGCTCTAGGTCATCAAATAGGCCGCAATGTTGAGGCCTATATGGATGATATTGTAATAAAGAGTGCTTTGAAGAACCAACATAGCCTAGACTTAGCAGAAACATTCAATAGCCTTCGGGCATGTGGGATCCGTCTTAACCCCGAAAAATGTATCTTCAGGGCGCAGGCCGGAAAATTGTTAGGGTATCTAGTTTCAAGCAGAGGGATCGAAGCTAGCCCCACTCAAATAACTGCGTTGCAAAGGATGGCTCCCCCGGAGAATTTAAAGCAAGTGCAAAAGCTGACTGGTCGTCTTGCAGCACTTAGCAGATTTTTGGCAAGGTCTGCGGAGATAAGTTTGCCCATTTTCAAAGCATTGAAGGGGTCCAAAGATTTTTCTTGGACACCGGAGTGTCAAAAAAGCTTCGATGATATTAAGAATTATCTCAGTAACCTCGCTACACTCACGGTGCCCGTTGCGGACGAAAACTTACTCCTTTACCTTGCATCTACTAGCTCTGCTGTTAGTGCACTTCTTGTTAGAGAGGTTGATTTCAATGGAAAGTTGGTACAGAATCTAGTCTATTTGTATCCGAAGCATTGTCCGGAGCAAAAACTAGATATTCCGAGCTTGAGAAGTTCACCTATGCTCTGATAATGGCTTCGAGGAAGTTAAGGAATTATTTCTTGGCACACAATGTGATTGTACCAACTTCATATCCCTTAGGAGATATGCTCCGAAGTAAGGATTCCACTGGAAGAATTGGGAAGTGGGCCGTTGAAATAGCACCCTTCGGCATATCCTTTGTGGCAAGGACAGCAATTAAGTCACAAGTGTTGGCGGACTTTGTGGCAGAGTGGACTCCCCCTGCAGCATGGGCTCCGGAGAAGCCAAGTGAAGGAATTTGGACCATTTATTCCGATGGAGCTTTCCAAGCATCTGGAGCAGCCGTCGGAGCAGTGATAATTTCACCTTCAGGGCAAAAGGCAATGTACTCCACAAGACTCAACTTTAAGTCTACCAATAATACAGCGGAGTATGAAGGAATTTTGCTAGGACTTCGAAAGGCACGTGCTTTAGGGGCTACAAGAGTTGTTATTAAGACAGATTCTAAAATTGTAGCAGGGCACGTAGACAAGAGTTTTCAAGTTTGGCATCCACAGCTTGTAAAATATTTGGAGGAGATCCGTAAGATTGAAGCAGCATTTAAAGGGATTTCCATTCGAAGTATACCTAGAGCAGAAAATGCGCAAGCTGATATCTTGGCAAAAGCTGCAGCCGGAGATTTGGACATTCCAGAAGAGGCTTTTTATGAGGAACTTAGTACACCTTCGGTGCCACAGATCCTTTATACAGAAGTCCTCTGCATTCCATGTACAGATTGGCGAAGTTCAATTATGGAATTGTTGCAAGGAGAAGCAAATTTATCTGAAGGGCCACAACTTTCGAGGTTGAAGCTTAGAATCCGAAATTATCATATAATCAACGGTATTTTGTATAAGGCCAGAGTATGTTCCCCTCTGCTCCGATGTATATCTCAAGCCGAAGGTCAAGAAATTCTTCGAGAAATTCATGAAGGACTTTGCGGTAGCCATCTGGCCCCTCGAGCTTTGGTAGGAAAAACACTTCGCTAGGGGCTTTATTGGCCTACAATCGTAGCTGATGCGGAGAACTTAGTCCGCACCTGCCAAGGTTGTCAGTGGATGAGAAAAAGAAGGCATCGCCAGCGAACAACTCTTCAAGTCATTGCCCCAGTATGGCCCATGGCCAGATGGGGCATGGACCTTATTGGCCCCTTCCCAGTAGCAAAAGGAAATTTGAAATTCGCAGTGGTAGCAATTGAATACTTTTCCAAGTGGGTCGAAGCAGAACCCCTAACAGCTATCACTTCGAATAATGTATAAATTTTTTTCTGGAAAAATATCATTTGCCAGTTCGGAGTGCCTCGGCAGCTGACAGTTGACAATGGAACACAATTTGATGCAGAACCCTTCAGGAAATTTTGTGAAGATCTTGGCATACAACTATGCTTCGCTACAGTAAGGCATCCTCAGTCTAATGGAGCTGTAGAAAGAGCCAATGGTAATATCTTGTCAGGGTTAAATCGAAGAATAGTAGGATTGGCAAAAAGGATTGTGGACCGAGGAGCTCTCGAAGATTATATGGTCCATCCGGACCACTCAAACGAGGTCCACGGGTTTCACTCCTTTCAGGCTATTATTCGGAGATGAAGCTATGACACCAACGAAGCTTAAAGGAGGATCCCTTCGCAGCACCAAACCAGAAAATAGAAGCATAAAGGCAAACTTCGCTTGATTTGACAGAAGAAACAAGACTTCGAGCTGTTTTCAATCTATCAAAGTATCATCAGCAGACGAAGACTTGGTTTGATCCGAAGGTCAAACTTAAAGAGCTTAAGCCGGGTCATCTTGTTGTACGAAGTGTTTTAGCACCAGGGAAACTAGGGAATAAGTGGAAAGGTCCATATATAATTCTCCGTTCAGGACGCCCTGGTTCTTTTAAGTTAGCTACTTTAGAAGGTGAAGAGTTAACGCATACATGGCATGCGGAGCACTTAAAGCGATATTTCGCATAAGGGCTCCTTGTAATCATTTGTAAACACCTGAATTAATAAAGTTCATGGTTCAGATAATGCCTACCTCTCAAACACTTCTTACTTCTAGTGGACGCACTAGAAGGGCGAAGTTGGCTGGGAGGGAAGTGTCATTAATTTGAACCAATTTTTCGGACTTCGAACCACTGGTTCGAAGCTTCCGACGAGGTGGGAAAGTCACTGAAAAATGGATTCCAAGCCACCGGCTTGAAAGCATCCGTAAAAAGAGTTGAAGGAGACCAAATAATGTGGATTTCAAGCTCCGGCTTCAAAGCATCCGTAAAAAGAGTCCAAGGAGACCACTGTGAATTCCAAACCACTGGTTTGATAGCATTCACAAAAAGAGCCGAAGGAGGCCAAAACAAAACAGAGTTTGAGCTGATAAGCTTCGAATATCTGCGAAAAGAGTCCAAAGTGACCAGTTGTTTGGAACACTAAAGTGTCCAGAATGTTTGTCCGAGGTGATTTCTTTCGAAACAAAATGTACTAAGTTACCATTTTTCGGACTCCAAGTAGTCGAAGACATTTTATAAGATTTTAATCAATCTTTAAATTGCTGAGGGGCTCCGAGCCTCCAAAATTGTGCTCCTAAGTTTTTCTTTGTGCCTAACCATCGTCGAGTATAGTTCGAAGTTGCTTACGCCCAAAGAGGGGCTGGGAAGTAGGGAGACAATTTTAAAATCGATATTTATAATTCGAACAAATTACAATTACATCACGAAAAATTGGTGTCTATGCCGAGAAGGAATCGAAGACCCCTTCGATCTCTAGAGTTACCACTAAACTCGGAACGACTACTTCCAGAGCCGGGAGTTCTAACAACTTTGCGTTTAATTCTTATACTTCCCTTCGAAGCTCTAAAATCTTTCTGTTCTTGTTGAAGTTCAGCCCAAGTTCGACGTCGTTCGGGGCTCCTTTCCCAGCTTCGAAGTTCTTCAGGTTTTTTCCCTTGATCTTCAGCAATACCGTCATCTTCGGACCATGCAATGTCTTCAGAAGACGAAGTTTCCAAGTTAACCTCTTTTTCTTCCTCTTTAATATAAGATAATATATCTTTACATATTTCGGGCGCAATTGCACCAGAGCTATCTCGAGGAATCAAAAATCGAGGTCGTTTATGAAGTTTTAAAAGATCGAAGGTAGCCCATAGCAGGCGGAGTTCTTCGGTTACGTCTAACACTTCGACATCATCCATACGGGGTTGAGAAGCCTAAAAACATGATAAGTAAATTTTCATTCATAATGTATGAAAGCATAATTTTTTACATAGCCGGGATCCTAAAACAAAGCTAGACCTGCGGGTGAAAGATAAGTTGGTATTAGTCATTTCATCACATAAATGTATACAGAACATATTGTTTTCGTAGCTACCTTCAGGGCTCGAGTTCGAAGGAATTTTTCAGAGTCCGCCCTCCGGGTCTTCTTCGAAGGTGATAGGCCAGTTGGCCATCGGCGGAGGAATTTGGAGTCCGATGAACTCCTCCGCTAGGTCCCGCATGCTCAAGCGGTGACTAATTCTTTGGAGCATGTTAAGGCGACCTTCGAGTTGGCCAGGATCTGGATGAACTAGGGCTTCCCTTCGAAAGTTTATGTCCTGCAAGGGTCCGGCCAGGCGGTTGCTTGCCCCAACTTCGGCATAAAACCACCGGAGGATCCAATCTGAGTACCATCTTGCATTGATGGCCTCCGCTGGAAATCTTAGAGCATATTCATCCCGAAGCCGAAAGTTGATGCTTCCGAAGGCCACCACGATCTTTTCACTACCGGAGCCTACGTAAGTCTTGTGTTGGCAAGATGCCCTGTGCAGTGCTGCGAAGATCTCTGCTCTTCCTTTACAGCCTTCAACTCGCAACGCCCATTCGAAGATGGCAAGGCGCGCTATTGCGTTCGGAGAGAGTTGTGGGAGGGTGACGTGAAATAAATCCAGCACCTCCGATAAGAAGTCGACTGTCGGAAGTCCTAACCCCGCTTCAAAGAAAGCTTCGAAGACTACCACTTCCCAAGCCTTGGCGAAGGGATGGCCTCCTTTCTAGGTTTGCGGATTATGATCTCCGAACTAATTTTTCCTTCCACTGCTGCTGCGAGCGATTCCCTCTTGCAGGTAGATGATCCCAGTTGATAAGACTGGTTCGAATACTTCGACGATGCGGGGAGGAGATCGTGAGGACCAACATTTTGGGGATTTGCTTCCTGGCGCCGCCACTGGTGCTGCTACTGATGCCGCCAGAGTCGCCATCGCCCAGGGTGTCGCTGATGCCGCTACCGCCGCTGCCGCCGCAGCCTGCCGTCGGGCAAGGGCTGAGGCTGCCCCAGGGACCTTGAAGCTTGTCTTCGCCATGAAATCGCACGGATTACTAGAGAAGAAATTTGGAGGCTAGGGCTTGTTTGCACGAAAGTGGGGAGAAGGGTATTCGGGAAGTGTCTGGGGTCCCCTATTTATAGCCCAGGCCCACGATTTTTTACCGTTTACGTTTGTCGTTTCGCATTCTTGACCGTTGCCCCTTGCGAAGTTAACGCATAGTGTAACTTCTGCTGAAAGGAAAAAGACAACGACTATTTCTTCTAAGTCTAAGAAAGCTTTAGAACTTCTTAAGTTAATTCTAAAAATAGTTCGAATATAATGTTCTTAGAAGTTGATTCGAAGTTTTGAATCTCCGCATATTTCGGAGGTTGATTAAATTTGTTAACCCCTACGCATGATTATTTTTCTTGCGTATACCGCTCTCCTAATGTTACAGATCTAGCGGAGAAGCATATTCGAGGGCTACTGTTGGGGGAAAATACTTCATCTTCAGGGTTATTGCTATAACAAGACAAAGGCAGGTGATTGAATCAAAGGTTTCCAGCATCTAACTTTGGGAGTACATTGGATCAAGTTCGAAGTATGGAGGCGAACTCTAGTTCGGAGTATATCTTTGAACTTGGACTCTTCCGAGAGCTTTCCTGCCAGCTAGGATGGAAGATTTATCTTCTATCTCATTAGATTAGTCTTTTACCATTTTAACCCTTTTAAGGGTGCCGAATAGTTTCCACTATGTCGGTTGTAACAGAGGGGTAAAAGGGTCTTTTCCTTAATGTTTGGGCCTATAAATTCCCCCCGTTTTACCTTGTAATGAGGATGGAATATCAAGTTATTCAATACACATCTTTGAACTGTTTTGAGCTATTATCTACTTCGGAGGCTTGAAATAGTTTACTTCACAAATACTTCGTTTGTTAGTTTCTAATATCTAGAAACCTGTTAGCATAATCTTTTACACCAACACAGTCTAACGTTGTGCAATCTACGGCTGAGGCCGAATATGTTGCTGCAGCTAGCTGTTGCTCATAGATTTTGTGGATGGTTTCCACTTTGCGGGATTTCGGGTTAGACTATACGAGTGTTCCACTATTTTGTGACAACACTAGTGCTATTTGCATTGCAAACAACCCGGTTCAGCATTCCAAAACCAAACACATTGATGTGAGATATCATTTTCTCAGGGATCACAATGAGAAGGGTGATATTGAGCTTCAATATCTTGATACCCAGAACCAGCTTGCCGACATTTTTACCAAACCACTTGATGCATCCCGATTTGCTTATTTGCATGGGGAACTGGGTATTTGTCATCCTTATGGCATTTTGTGAGGGGGAGCGTGTTTTATGTGTGTTGCATTGGCTTTCTTCGCATGATTTGTCTTGTGTTTAGCATGTGTAGTACAGAATTGCTTTATCTATCTTTTATCTGCCTGGTAGATAGAATCCTTTAATATGGATGCAAAATTGAAACTTGAGAATAATATTGCTACTCCTAGAATCATACAACAAATGTTACACGACAAAAAAATTAAATATCCATGATTTATGTGCTAAAAATGGAAAGATCTAGGCGGGTTTGCTTGTTGCACTTCTTTATTCTTGGGTGCTTACCATTGCACTTTGGTATGAACTGGGATATCTTAGTGTGTGCAAAAATCACTACCTTAAGCTTCTAATGGTCTTTCTTGACCTAGGCTTGGCTTGGTTGGAAAGCATAAGGTAGACAAGCAAATAACTCCTAGCAATATAACATAATTGCAAAGTCTAAATAACTTGCTAATCAAGCTTGCTAAATGCACCATGACTATTGGACTTGCTTTCCTGGGGTAGAAATTGTTTAGCTTTTGCAGTTCTCGTTTTCACGTGTCTAGCTGACTAGTCTAAGTGGTACCGAAGGGCTCGGTACTTTGGGTGGTGCACCGGAGTGTGTACCGAACGTTGTTTACCGGAGAGGTCTCCGGGGTACTAGAAACACTTGTCTGCTTGTCGGTTGTCCATAGGTGAGTTCAGAGGCGACGGATGGTTCACAGCGAGTGAACCTGGATCAAGTGGGAGGCTTGGTGCCAGCCGAGCGGGGAGCTCAGTCACGAAGGCTGTGTGGGGTTGAGGTTGGTCCTCGGGTCAAGGTGCACCAAGCAGAGGTAGAAAGTGCGGAGGGTGGCTCCAGCTGAAGGTACCTCGAGGCGAAGTCCTCAGAGATGTGGCACTTCGAAGGGTGCTCCGAAAGGAGTAACTTCAGAGTATGGTGGACGAAGTCCTCAGCATTGAGGCAAGGCATTCGAAGTGTGCTCCGGATAGAGACACTCGAAGGTACACCTGACGAAGGTCTCAGAAGTCAAGGTGCATCGAATGGATGGTCTGGATAAGGGTCTTCGTAGACTGTGCTCAGGGCTGAGACATTGCGAAGGGGTACTTATGGATATGCTTCATGCGGAGGCCTTGGATGATGGGAATTCGGAAGGTGACAAAGATACTCCAAAGGTGGAGCTTCGGAGTGTGGCTGACATGAGGTACTTCGGCCATGCATGGCTTCGGTACACAGACTGACGGAGTTCGAGCTGTGAGTAGCTGCAAAGCCGTGGTGGTCCACTCCGAAGGTGATGGTGTGAAGGCTCAAGAGCTTTGATGGCTTCAGCTCAAAACCGTCATTGTATCAAAGGCTGACTTCGGTGAAGCGAAGGCCTATGGCTTCAGGCTTGTCACCAAAGCTAATACACACCTCGTGTGCGAAGGGGGCTTCAGAAGACTCCAAATGTGCAAAGGTTGATCGTGTCTGCTTTGCAAAAGCTGATGTTATCTCCTCTGCGAAGCTGACAAAAGAAGTCTCCAGAAAAGTAGACTACCATCTGTACCCCTTGTCTTGCTGAGACAAAAACAGTGTAAACACTAGGGGTAGAGTAGTCTATTCACAGGGCTGAATAGTGCCTATAAATAGTGAAGGCTGGCTAGGTCTAGGCAACACTTTGAGCAGCCATTTCTAGAACTCCAAAGCTAGCCGCCACACCGATGTACTCAGTCCTGTGAGTCTTTTGTGTTCCTTATTCATGCAATGAAATTTACATTCTGTTATTCATCTGTTGCTTGATCTTGTATCTCTATTTTGCACAACATGAATTGATTTCTCTGTGATTCACTTCATTCTATTTAGACGTGAGTGTGTGCACTATTTCTTTTCAAGGGAAGGGTTTTAGTGATCTGTGCATGCGAAGTGTGTGTTGTTCAGTGTATGTTTGCTCTGTGTGAACTGAGGAAAGCCCTCACTGTTTACTAGCGAAGCACTGAGTAGAGTTGTGCTCGAAGCCTGTTTTCTTTTCTCTATCGAAGTCCCTAGTGCAGTCTGTTTTTTCTACTGTATCCCCTTCGAAATACGAAGCCTAGTACCACTTGCTAGTGCTGAGTATCTATTCGAAGCCTCTAGAAGGTAACTGTTGGGGGAAAATATCTCATCTTCGGGGTTATTGCCGAACAACATAAAGGCAGACAACAGATTCGAAGGTTCCCAGACGATCAACTTCGAAGATACCCGGAACCATGTTCGAAGTACGAAGATAGGCGTTGGTTCGAAGTACATCTTCGAATTAAGGCCCTTCAAGATCTTTTCTGCCAGCTAAGATGGAAGACTTATCTTCTTTCTGATTAGATTAGTCTTTTACCATTTTAGCCCTATTGAGGGAACCAAATAGTTTCCATTATGTCGGTTGTAATAGAGGGGTAAATAGGTCTTTTCCTTAATGTTTGGGCCTATAAATACCCCCCATTTCATCCTGTAATAGGAACCGAATACAAGTTATTCAATACACACTTTCGAACTATTCTAAGTTATTATCCTTTCGGAGGCTTAGAACAGTTTGCTTCACAAACACTTCGTTTGTTAGTTTCTTTTCTACAGAAACCTGTTAGCGTAATCTTTTACGCCAACAGTTGGCGCCGTCCGTGGGGAACCTAGTCCGAAAAACTTCGTTCTCTACCAACTTCTTACATCATGCCTCCTAAGCGGAGCGCACCTCGCAATCCCACTCGGATGTCCTCTCGGATCTCCGGAGAGATACCCTTCGACACAGTTGAAGTCGGAGGGTCTTCGGCTTTCCCTCCGCAAACTCCGGAAGGGGCTTCTATTCCTCGGACATACGAAGCCTCTCCGCCAACCCCTTCCATACTCCGACAGCCCGGAGTCACTTCTCCACCCTCCATCCCGATTCGAACTGATCCTACCAGTTCTCAAGACCCGGAAGGTCCTTCCGGAGGAGATGAAGATAACCTTGGGAATATGGCCACTCAAATGGCCAACCTTCAAGCTGAGGTAGCAAGGTGGCGACAAGAAGCTGCGAACAGGCTTCGCTCTCAAGCCACCCCAACTATCCCAGAAGTGCCCGAAGACGATGATATTGATTATCCCGAAGCCCCGGAGAACGCCTCTTACGACAATGAATCTCCGTTGCATCCTGAGCTGCAGAAGGTTCGCTTTGATCCAAAGTTTAAACTTCGAAGCTCTGCAAGTATGCTGGAGATGAAGATCCCGGAGAGTTCGCACGTTCTTATGCCCTAGCGATTGAAGCTAGCGGCGGAGTCAGAGACACTATGGCGAAGTGCTTCCCGTTAGCTCTTCAAGGAGTGGCGTTGAGATGGTTCTGGTCTTTAAAACTAGGATCAATCAATTCGTGGTCGCAGTTGAAGAGGAAGTTTATAAGTAACTTTCAGGGCACCTTCGTACCTCCTATGTCAACAGGAAGCCTTTTCCAGGTGAAACAGCTCCCCGGAGAAACATTGAGGCAATACTTCAAGCGCTTCGCTCATACGAAGTCGCAAATTCGGGGGCTGTCCACATCCTCAGTGGTTGATGCGGCTCGGGAAGGCGTCAGTCATCAAGGCCTTCTGGATAAACTGCATCGGAAGAGCATCTCCTCAGTTTCGCAGTTGATGTCATACTTCGAGGAGTATGCGAGGTCAGAAGAGGGTTGGCTTCGGAGGACTGCTGCTACTTCGACTGTATTGCAAGAAGTCAAAGCAGAAGTGAAGACTTCGGCACAGCCGCAGGAATCAGTCTTCGAAGTGCAACATGATCGGAGAAGAGGGCAAAAGCACCCTCGCTCTGAAGTCTTGAATATTGCACCCCCACAGAAGTTTGCACCAAGAGCTCCACAGTCTACGGGGAACAAGGCCAGCGGCTGGAGGCCGCCAGGGAAAACGGCTGGCAAAGGCCAGACCCTTTTTTGCTGTATTCATGGAGAAAATCGAAGCCATGCAACTGACACTTGCAAGGCTATTCTTACCCTAAGGGGAGAGTACTTGGAGAGAACTTCGGGTCGAGGCAGTACCGACTGAAGTCCAGCAGCAGCGCGCCCAGACCCGGTCCAGGCTGTGGCGCGGATAGAAAATTTTGATGCTGCAAGGCACCCTCCGGTGGCCAATGTTATGCCACCTCCGAAGCAAGAGGAAGGGCAAGATAGAGGAAAAAGAGTAGTTCTCCCTATCTCCGGAGGAGGTACCCTCGGAAGCATGTCCAAGAGACAGCGAAGAGAGTACGTTCGAGAAGTAGGACATATTGGGACTTCGTCATCTGCAGCTGCAATGCCGGAGTGGTCTCACGTTCCGATATCTTTCTCCGCGGAGGATGCAGCTAGTATTAAGTTCCCGCACGCAGATCCATTGGTTATCACTGCTGATATTGCAGGGACTGAAGTCCGAAGGGTGCTAATTGACGGAGGTAGTTCGGCATATATCATTTTTGTGCAAGCCTTCGATTAGTTATGCATTTCCAGGAAGCATCTCCTCCCAGCGGCTCGTCCTCTGCAAGGCTTCGCAGGACCTCCGCTTGATGCACTTGGCCAGATAGTCCTGGAAGTTACCTTCAGAGAAGGTTTATTAGCCCGAACTGAAGAAGTTATCTTTGATGTGGTAGATGCCCCGTATGCTTATAATGTCATTTTCGGACGGGGCATGTTGAATCAGTTCGGAGTTGTGGCGCATCACAACTACTTGTGCATGAAGATGCCCACACAAGCAGGAGTCCTAACAATCTTCGGAGATCAAGCCATTGCTAGGAGGGCGGAATATGGTCACGGTCCCCCTCTTGCAACGAAGGTCATTGTTAAAGATGGTAAAGAGTACACTTTTCAATTTGGTAAAGATTTACCTCCTGAAGTTGCAACCTCCTTGGAAAAGGTAGTGGAAGAAAATTTGGATGTCTTCGCTTGGTCTGACGAAGATATCACTGGAGTCGATCGGGATATCATTGAACACAGTTTACTTGTAAACCCGAAGGCCCGGCCTGTTCGACAAGGACTCCGGAAGATGTCCGCAAAGAGAGCTGCTCTAGCTAAGGACGAAGTTGAAAAACTGTTGAAGGCTGGGATTATCAGAGAAGTGGCTCACATAGAATGGTTAGCCAACCCAGTCTTCGTCAGGAAGAAGTCTTCCGGGAAGTGGCGCATGTGCATTGATTTCACATCCTTGAATAAAGCATGCCCACGTGACCCCTACCCCATGTCCCGAATTGATCAGCTAGTTGACTCCACTGCAGGTTCGGAGTTATTAAGCTTCCTTGACGCGTATTCTGGTTATCATCAAATATGGTTGAAGCGCGAAGATGAAATCAAGACAAGCTTTGTAACTCCTTCGGGAGTCTTTTGTTATGTAAGAATGCCCTTCGGCCTAAGAAATGCTGGGGCTACTTTTTCAAGATTAGTTGCTCAGGCTCTAGGTCATCAATTAGGTCGCAATGTAGAGGCCTATATGGATGATATTGTAATAAAGAGTGCTTTAAAGCACCAACATAGCCTAGACTTAGCAGAAACATTCAATAGCCTTCGGGCATGTGGGATCCGTCTTAACCCCGAAAAATGTATATTCGGAGCTAAGGCTGGAAAGTTGTTAGGGTATTTAGTTTCGAGCAGAGGAATTGAAGTTAGCCCTACTCAAATAACTACGCTACAGAAGATGGCTCCTCCAGAGAATTTAAAGCAAGTGCAAAAGCTGACTGGACGTCTGGCCGCACTTAGCAGGTTTTTATCATGGTTTGCGGAGAGGAGCTTGCCAATATTCAAAGCTTTGAAAGGGTCCGAAGATTTTGCATGGACACCGGAGTGTCAGAAAAGCTTCGAAGATATTAAAGATTATCTCAGTAATCTTGCTACACTCACGGTGCCTACTGTGGACGAAACCCTACTCCTGTACCTTGCAGCTACAGGTTCAGCTGTCAGCGCAGTCCTTGTCAAAGAAGTAGATTTCAATTGGAAGTTGGTCCAAAATCCTGTCTATTTTGTATCCGAAGCATTGTCAGGAGCGAAGACAAGATACTCCGAACTTGAGAAGTTCGTTTATGCTCTGATAATGGCTTCGAGGAAGCTAAGACATTATTTTTTGGCTCACAATGTAATTGTACCAACTTCGTATCCCTTATGAGATATGCTCCGAAGCAAAGATTCCACTGGAAGGATTGGAAAGTGGGCAGTCGAGCTAGCACCATTCGGCATATCTTTCTTGGCAAGGACAGCTATCTAATCACAAGTCCTAGCAGACTTCGTAGCAGAGTGGACTCCACCTACGAATTTAACTCCGGAGAAATCAAATGACGGAGTTTGGACTGTTTACTCCGATGGGGCTTTCCAAGCATCCGGAGCAGGCATTGGGGCAGTGTTGATTTCACCGTCAGGGCAAAGAGCAATGTACTCCGCAAGACTCAACTTTAAGTCTACCAATAATATAGCGGAGTACGAAGGGATTTTATTGGGACTCCGGAAAGCACGTGCTCTAGGGGCTACAAGAATAATTATAAAGACAGATTCTCAGATAGTAGCAGGGCACGTAGACAAAAGTTTTCAAGTTCGGCATCCACAGCTTGCAAAGTACTTAGAAGAAATCCGCAAAATCGAAGCACACTTCAAGGGTATTTCCATTCGGAGTATACCAAGAGCTGAAAACGTGCAAGCGGACATTTTAGCGAAGGCTGCAGCCGGAGCTGTGGATGTGCCTGAAGAAGCTTTCTATGAGGAGCTCAATATACCTTCGGTGCCACAAATTGCCTCTGCGGAGATTCTTTGCATTCCTAGTGCAGATTGGAAGAATTCGATCATAGAACTCTTGCAAGGAGGAACAAATTTGCCCGAAGAACCCCAGTTGTCAAGATTAAAGCTTAGAGCAAGAAACTATCAGTTAATCAACGGTATATTATACAAGGCCGGAGTATGTTCCCCTCTACTCCGATGTATATCTCAAGCCGAAGGCCAAGAAATTCTTCGAGAAATTCACGAAGGCCTTTGTGGAAGCCATTTAGCCCCTAGAGCTCTAGCAGGAAAAACACTTCGCCAGGGGCTTTATTGGCCCACAATAACAGCTGATGCGGAGAGCTTGGTCCGCACTTGTCAAGGATGCCAGTGGATGGGTCGACGGAGTCATCGCCCACCAACAGCTCTTCAAGTCATTGCTCCGGTATGGCCCATGGCCAGATGGGGTATGGATCTAATTGGTCCCTTTCCGTTAGCAAAGGGATATTTGAAGTTCGCAGTGGTAGCTATTGAATATTTTCTAAATGGGTGGAAGCAGAGCCCTTAACAGCTATCACTTCGAACAATGTACAAAAATTCTTTTGGAAGAACATTATTTGTCGGTTCGGAGTGCCTAGATACCTCACAGTTGATAATGGAACACAGTTCGACGCAGAACCCTTCAGGAAGTTTTGCGAAGACCTAGGCATTCAGCTATGTTTTGCTGCAGTGAGACATCCTCAGTCGAATGGAGCCGTAGAGCGAGCCAACGGAAATATTTTATCAGGGCTAAATCGAAGAATAGTAGGACTAGCAAAAGGACTGTGGACTAAAGAGCTTCCGAAGATTCTATGGTCCATTCGGACTACGCAAACAAGGTCCACAGGTTTTACTCCGTTCAGACTACTATTCGGAGATGAAGCTATGACTCCAACGGAGCTCAAAGGGGGATCATTTCGCAGCACCGAACCGGATATTGAAGAAGAAAGACAAGCTTCGTTAGATTTGTCAGAAGAAACAAGACTTCGAGCTGTAGCTAATTTATCAAAGTATCATCAGCAGACGAAGACTTGGTATGACCCGAAGGTTAAGCTCAATGAGTTAAGGCCGGGTCATCTTGTTCTACGAAGCATTATAGCACCAGGGAAGTTAGGCAATAAATGGGAAGGTCCATATCTAATTGTCCGCTCAGGGCGACCTGGTTCATTTAAATTAGCTAATTTAGAAGGTGAAGAGTTAGCACATACTTGGCATGCAGAGCACCTAAAGCGATACTTCGCATAAGGGCTCCTTGTAATTCGCTTGTAATCACCTCTAAATTAATAAAGCATATGACCCTAATAGTTGCCTTCCCCTCATAGACTTCCAGCTTCCGAGTGGACGCACTGGAACCGCGGGGTCGACCGAGAGGGAAGTGTCATTAAGTTGGGTTGTATTTTCGGACTTCGAACCCATAAAGTTCGAAGCCTCCGACGTGGGGGCTGACATAATCCGGAGCCCAGGCCACTAGCTTGTAGGCATCCGTAAAAGAGCCCAAAACCACATTCTACGGAGTCCAAGCCATTGGCTGGTAGACTTCCGTAAAAAGAGCCGAAGGTGGCCAAAATCTATGGAGTCCAAGCTGCAGCTTGCAGACTTCCGTAAAAAGAGCCGAAGGTGGCCAAAATCTGCGAAGTCCAAGCCATTGGCTGGTAGACTTCTGCAAAAACAGCCGAAGGTGGCTAAATTATACGGAGTCCAAGCCATTGGCTGGTAGACATCCGTAAAAAGAGTCCAAAGAGACCATTGCAAAACTCCGAACCATTGGTTCGTCAGAGATCGCAAAGACAAGCCGAAGGTGGCTAAAGCAAAACAACATTTGAGCCATGAGCTTCGAATGTCTGTTAACATAAGTCCAAAGTGACAAATTTCTTAAGACACTAAAGTGTCCTGAAAGTTATCTCAATTGATTTCTTTCGTAAAACAAAGGTACTAAGTTACCATTCTTCTGACTGCAAAAAGTCGAAGACATTTCATAAGATTTTAAAAGATCTTTAAATGACAGAGGGGCTCCGAACCCCCAAAAAATTGTACTCCGATGTTTTTTCTTTGCGCATAACCATCTTTGAATACATTTCGAAGTTGCTTATACCCAAAGAGGGGCTAGTAAATATGGAGACAATTTTAAATCGGCATTCACTATTGAAACAAACGTGTTTACAGATTACACTATGAAAAATTGGTATCTATGCCAAGAAGGAATCGGAGACCTCTTCGGTCCCGAGAGCTAGGGGTAGAACGACTAGTTCCAACATCAGAAGTTCTAAGAACAATACGTTTAACTCTCTTCCTCCCCTTCGAAGCTCTAAAATCCTTCTGCTCTTGTTGAAGCTCGGCCCAAGTTCGAAGCCGCTCGGGGCTTCTTTCCCAGCTTCTAAGATCCTCAGATCTTTTATTTCGAGTTTCACCTTCGTCTTCAGACCAATTAGTGTCTTCAGAAGACGAGGTGTTTGCGTCAACCTCTTTATCTTCCTCTTTAATATAAGACAATACGTCTTTGATTACTTCGGGCGCAATTACGCTGGAGTCATCTCGAGGAATAAGAAATCGAGGACGCTTATAATTCTTTAGAAGTTCGAAGGTGTTCCACAATGAGCGAAGTTCGTTGTTAGGCTCTAACACTTCGATATCTTCCATAAGAGGCAAAGCCTAAAAATATAACAAACAAGATTTTCATTGATGAATGTTTACAAGCATAAAGCTTTAAATGGTTAAAAATCCTAAAATATTCCTAAACCTGCGGGTTCGAAGGAGGTTGACTGCTCGAAGCTTGAGTCCGAGCGTGCTTCTGGCGTTGGCCTTCGTCGATCCAAGCCTTGATCGTAGAACGACCTTCGGCTCTCCAGGAGGTTTGGAAGGCTCGCCAAGCAGCAGCCACACCTTCGGAAGGTTTGAGAAGTCGCTCGTCGTCGAAGGTGATTGGACCTCCTTCTGCGTCCGAAGTTATTGATCGGCCCAGATCTTCGTAATAGCGAAGTAGACCAACAGCAGATACTTGTCCGGAGAGTTCTCCGTATCTAATGCCCGCCGTCTTCATCTGCTTCGCCACCCCTTGGATCCTTTTCAACCGGCGCAAAAGACTGATGTTATCGTCAGAAGGGAGAGTTCTAGTAGTACCGAAGTACTCCAGGACATCTAACAACTGACTCATAACCTCCGCAGCCACCTTCTCAGACTTCAACTTGTCTTCGTTCAGTGCATCCTTCGTCGAAGTGACTTCATCCAAAGTCCCAGAAAGCCTAGCATTTTCAGTGGTCAAAGTGTTCTTCTGGTTTAACAGTTGGCTAGCTTCCTCTTCGAGTCGGACGAGCTTGGACCCCGTAGTAGCGTGCTCCGCCCGCAGTTTCTCAACCTCTGCTCGAAGCACAATCCTTTCTGCTTCGAGCTCTTTCTTCGCAACTTCCAAGCTTTGCCTGGCCCTTCGCTCTGTTGATATTATATTATCCATTTGAGCCACTCGACTTTCGGAGATGTTAAAATTCCTTTGAAGAGCACTATTTTCTTCCCGAAGCCGAGCGATTTCTTCGTCATTGCATATATTTGCAGCTCGGGCCAAGACAGTTTGCTGTCAAAATAAAAACACTAAAGTAAATATTTATTCGAAGACGAATTCTGTAATATTTCGCAGTTACTTCGTACCTGGTAGGCTGTACGTTCAATAACGGCATTAAGGTCCGTCCTGTCAGCCTTGCTCAGGATGGCCACTAATTTGGTCTCCCCTATGTCACGGCTAGCTCGATCCAAAGGTTCGAGCAAAGTCCGAAGACCAGTTGTTTGCCCTAAGAAAGGAGCCAGCATGGGGAGCATGCTTATTGCCTGTTGGTCATCTTCATTCAACGAAAGACCGGAGCTTTGGCCTATAGTCTTCGGAGCCACTTGAGTTTGACCCTCCCTGGAAGATTGGCTCTCGTCTGTTGAATCAGACGGAGTTGATTCGGAGCTTATAGCAGGCAGGGGCTCTATTTGTCTTTTGCCTCTTCCAGGTCCCTTTTGAGTAACTCTCTGGGCTGGCTCCGAAGTCGTCGAAGGCCCAGGAATTATTTCCTCTTGACGGACTTCTTCCATAGGAGTGGACTCTATAAAATAATAAAAAGTATTATACATTGTATAAATACTCAAAATAAACACGAAGAAGTTATTCGAAGTCTACCTTCGACATTTTGCAGAGGAGTCATCGTCGGACTGTTCGGTGGATCGAAGGCTAATTCTTCATCCGAATCAGCCGTTAAGTCTTGGACTGCAGGAGCATTGTCCTGAGCAGTCCTCGTTGCTTCTTCGGGAATCGAAGCCATAGTGACTTCAACCCCACTTTCATTCACAGGAACTTCGTCCTGAGTTACATCTTCTTGAACTACCGAAGTCCTTGGTTGATCAACATTATCTCCGGACTCCGGTACGTTCGCAGGTACTTCGGCTTGTGCAGTCCTTTGAGTTTCATTCTCTTCCATCAGACGCACAAGCAATCTCCCTGTTTCTTCTTGGGAATCGGAAACCGAAGCCCTTGAGCTCGAAGGTGCAGGATCCGAAGGTGCGAGGTTTTTTGGCTTCCGAGCCACCTTCTTCACCGGAGTCCTTGCGGAGCTCGAAGCTCCGGCTTCAGCCATTCTTTTCTTGGGTCCTTTCTCCAGAGGCACCCAGTCCATCAGAGGGGGTGGAGTCAACTCCAACATTCCCCATACTCTGTTAAACCTTTCCCAACTCCCGACCAATTTAACTCGCCATTCTTTCTCAGTCGGAGTTGGGGCACCCAGAATCTTCTCCGAAGCCCTTATAATTTGTTCTGAAGTCATAGGGGCTGAAGAAGCTGCAAAATAAATAATTCAAGTTAGTCTTTCTTCGAAGTAAATATGTATAATGCATGTTGGTTTCGAAGTTACCTGCAGGGCTCGAAGTCAAGTTGATTTTGCGAAGACCACCTTCTGAATCATCGTCGAAGATGATAGGCCAGTTGGCCATCAGCGGAGGAATTTGCAGGCCGATGAATTCTTCAGCTAAGTCTCGCATACTTAACCTTCGGCTAACTTTTTGGAGCAGGTTCAGACGAGCTTCGAATTGACCTTCGTTAGGCTGCACCAAAGCTTCCTTTCGGAATTGGATTTCTTTGAGGGGCCCAGCCAGAGGATTGCCTGCCCCAACTTCGGCATAGAACCATCTTAGAATCCAATCAGTGTACCATCTGGCATTGATGGCTTTGGCGGGGAATTGAAGGGCATACTCATCCCGAAGCCTAAAGTTGATACTACCAAAAGATACCACCACCTTTTCACCTCCGGAGCTTACGAAGGTTTTCGGTTGGCATGTTGCTCTATGCAATGCAGCGAAGATCTCTGCCCTTCCTTCACACCCTTTGGCTCTCAAGGCCCATTCGAAGATAGCTAATCTAGCTACCGCATTCGGAGATAGTTGGGGGAGGGTTACATGGAACAGACTGAGTACCTCGGCCAGGAAGTCCACAGCAGGGAGGCCCAAGCCTACTTCGAAAAAGGCTTCGAATACTACAACCTCTCCGGGTCTTGGCACTGGAATCACTTCTTTGCCTGGCTTCCGAATCATAACCCCCGTACTGATCTTTCCTCCTACTGCGATTGCCAAGGATTCTCTTTTGCAGGTCGAAGGCCCCAACTGGAAAGACTGATCCAAGTACTTGGTTGATGGGGGGCACAAACCTTGATCATCAAGGATTTGAGGATTTCTCCCTCCTGCCACCATAGATGTTGCTGCAGATGCCAGAGGTGCCATCGCCAAGGTTGCTGCCGCTGCTGCTGCTGCCGCCTGTTGTCGAGCCACGATCGACGGAGGCGCTGATCCTTTGGTCTTCACCATTGCGATCTCTAGATTGTCTTGGAGAAACTGGAGGCTAGGGCTCAAGAACTCAAGGGGCTCAAAAAGCTTTTGACTGTGAGAAAGCGGTGAAAAGGTAATCGGGTAAGTTTTAGGCCCTTTATTTATAGCCTAAATGTCCCACCTGTTACCGTTTGGCTCTGCCTTTTCGCATTCTCGTTCGTTATTTTCCTCCGAAAATAACGCATTGTATAACTTCCGTTAGAAGAAACGGGCTAACGGCTATTTCTTCTAAGTCTGGAAAGTCTTCAATCTTTTTAAAGATATTTCTAAGTCACTTCGAATGTAATTTTTTCGAATACCAATTTGAAGCATATATCTCCACATAATTCGGAGATGATATAAATCTGTTAACCCCTACGCATGATTACTTTTCTTGCGTATACTGCTCTCCTAACGTTACAGGTTAAAACGGAGAAGCGTATTCGAGGGGCTACTGTTGGGGGAAAATATCTCATCTTCGGGGTTATTGCCGAACAACATAAAGGCAGACAGCAGATTCGAAGGTTCCCAGACGATCAACTTCGAAGATACCCGGAACCAAGTTCGAAGTACGAAGATAGGCGTTGGTTCGAAGTACATCTTTGAATTAAGGCCCTTCAAGATCTTTTCTGCCAGCTAAGATGGAAGACTTATCTTCTTTCTGATTAGATTAGTCTTTTACCATTTTAGCCCTATTAAGGGAACCGAATAGTTTCCATTATGTCGGTTGTAATAGAGGGGAAAATAGGTCTTTTCCTTAATGTTTGGGCCTATAAATACCCCCCATTTCATCCTGTAATAGGAACCGAATACAAGTTATTCAATACACACTTTCGAACTATTCTAAGTTATTATCCTTTCGGAGGCTTAGAACAGTTTGCTTCACAAACACTTCGTTTGTTAGTTTATTTTCTACAGAAACCTGTTAGCGTAATCTTTTACGCCAACAGTAACCTTCTTCTACGAAGTGCATAGTGCAAAGCCCGCTCAAAGGCACCTAGTGTGCGGAGCCTGCACTATCCTAGCAGAGTTGTGATTTTAGGCTTGTGGGTGTGAGTGAAGTCTTCTTGACTTCGAACTTTTACTCTTTGCGATGCCTGAGTTCGGAGCCATAAAATACCTTCGAATCAGACCTCTGAAGTGTGTGTTCGAAGCCTGTTCCGCAGGAGACTGATTTAACATAGAAGGCTAGTTTTAGACAGAAATTTTAAAAGCTCCCATTTACCCCCCTCTGGTCACCCTTTTTGGTCCAACACTGTGTGTTTTAGTGATATTTTGAGAAAACTGGGTTCAACATGCTCAAAAATTATGTTTGGTGACTTGCCTTGATTTGTGAATGGAGATGGAGGAACCTTGGGGAAAATGGTCCGGCTCCTCAACGGTGTCGTAATTTTCTCGGCACGCAAAACGAGAATAACAAACAATTGAGAGAAATAATAAAACAAATAGTACAAGTTGTTGATAGCAAGAAATGGCATTAATTGTTAGATTGTCAAAATATCAATTTTGGTGGTTTGGGCCGAAAATACACATGTCTAGGGTCTGTCTGAAGCCCTACAGGGCCGAAGTCCATTGAGCTATGGGCTCCAAAAGCCTCTAGCCGGCCCATGGGCTTTGGCCGAGAAGCCTTCGGAGGCCCATGCTGCCGAAGCTTCGCCCCGAGGAGCAGGCCTCGATGGGCCTGGCCGAAGCCCACTTCGGCAGAGATAGAATTTTATGCGTTTCCAGCTCAATCTTTATCTCTATCTGGCCGGATTAATAGCAGATTAGATTAGGAGTTAAGCCCCTATAAATAGAGAGGCAAGGCCGGCGTAGAGACCCCCCCCAACTCAAACCAAACCAAAGCCCATGCTTTGATCGTATTTACTTTACCTTTATTTTCCTGTACCTCTTCGTGGGTTTGCCTGGAAGCCCTCCGCCGGCCACTACGGAATAGTGGTAATCCTTGTTACTTCGCTTGTGAAGTATCCGTTAATCTACATAATAGATTTCTATTACCTTGTTACTTCGCCTGTAAAGTATCCGCTAATCTGCGTAATAGATTGCTACCTTCGCTACTAGTGCAACACTTTGAAAAATTCGGTCCTCAGGCCAAATTGGTACTTCGAATCATCTGTGTTGTAGGCTCACATGTTCGGAGCCACTTCATCGGAGGTGTCCGGAGCTAAGAGATCGGTTTCGGAGGTCCCTAGGACACCCTTCGGCGGGACTGCAAGCTCTGGCAATATGCTTCGCCAGCACACTTCATCACAACAGGCTTCGCCACGACTATACTCTACACCGGACAAAGTTGCACTCGCGTGTGGCCCTCGCGTCACTATTCCGTAGTTTGCTGTATCGGAGATCTCACGCCGAACCCCGTTGTTCGGAGGTGATCATCGTGTCCAGATCCGTTCAGAGTCTATCTTCGGTCGGATCAGTCTGAACGCCAAAGCACCCTTCGGCGGAGCACTTCGCACCAGACGCCGAAGGTACACTTCGGTGACCCCTTCACATTAGACTTCGAACCAGATGGGGCTCTGACTGGTTTGTTGATTTTATCCTGTTTAATCTATCTTTTCGGCTAATTGGATTATTTTGTGTAATCTGGTTGCTTGGCGAATCCACCCCCCTTATCACTACTAAGGGTAGTTAGAACGCGACGTCGGTGCCACGTCACGCTTAGGCTTGTCCCTAAATATCCTTGCACTTTTGGATCGTCGAACTGACCCAAGTGCGGGGGCACGTTTTCGTGTCAACACACTTTTTGGCGACTCCGCTGGGGAGGGCTACGCCAACATGATGAGTACGTCTACATCGGCCACCGGTACATCTACATCGACTACTACGTCTACACCGCCGATGGACGCAATAGGAGGCGCGGATATCGACAACAGCAACATATTGTCACCTACACTTGAAGATATCCCCGCATAAGACCGAGCAAAGATCGAGGCAAAGTTAAAGGCGCTCCAAGACATGATGCTTGGGGGCTACGTCAAGACACGCGCAGGCTTCATCAAGCGCGACGTCGTCACCCCGACCTCGCTCAGGTCCAGGTAACACCTGTATCGCCTCATTTATCTTCTTTAGAAATTGAACAAAAAATAGCTGCATCAGTAGATCAAGCCGTTAGCGCTTCGCTAGCCAACCGTTTAGATTCGGCAGTCAGCTCCCAAGTAGAGGCAACTCTTAGGAGGTTCGGCTTTACTGAGGTCGTACCCCCAGTTCCTATTGCTAGTGCACCTCCGACAAATCACCTATACGGCAGGACTAACGACAGCACCGGCACAATCATGTCTCCAGCCTCATCACTTATGGCCGAGACCAATCATTATACCTATGGTCAAACTAACACTGCATACCACACACCACCACCTGCGCCGGTGCCCGCGCTACCCGCACCACACACACAGGCACCCGGACATGAACACGTCATACAAATAGCGTGGAGGGAAGAGGCCCATGGCCGACACGCCGATATCCCACCACGTGTCACGCCCCCGCATGAGAGGCGCATGCAAGCAACGTACCAAGATGACATAGAGCGGGTCCGCGCACTATTTAGGGAGTGTGCTAGCTTCGTGCCCAAGGGGCGGGTTAGGGTTTACCGTAAACCATACCCCGACCACCTTGACATAGTACCCTACCCCCGCGGCTATAGAATCCCTGAATTCACTAAATTCGATGGCGAGGGTAGAAAGACTACACTAGAGCACGTTAGCCAATTTCTGCACAGTGTGGAGAGGTTAGCGGGATAGATGCTCTAAAGGTTAGACTATTTTCTCTCTCGCTGTCTGGCACAGCTTTCACTTGGTTTTCGGTGCTCCCGCCGCACTCCATCCACACGTGGGACGATTTAGAGCAAAAATTCCATGATTATTTCTACACAGGTGAGACAGAACTTAGGCTTTCGCATTTGACATCGGTTAAGCAGAAATCTAGCGAGAGCGCCTCTGAGTACATCAAGTGTTTTAGGGATACTAGAAACCGATGTTTTAGCCTTAATATTTCAGAAAGGGACTTGGCAGAATTAGCTTTTAATGGGTTGCATTCCGAAATTAAGGAGAGGTTAGATAACTAGAACTTTTTAGAAGTTAGCCAAGTTCTATAGCAGGCTCTGGTCTAGGAAGGCCGAGCCAAAGATAAAAAGTTTCTTAAGACGTTTAGCAAGCCTAGGGCCGAAATCCACATCATGGAACGCTCTGATTAGGAGGAGTCAGAGGAGGAGGATTCGGCCGACATGTACGTGGCCGAATGGGTTTGGAACACTAAAAATAAACTTGTCACTTGCTCCGAGTTACGACCATCCCCCACAAAGAATAGACTTAGTGAGGTCAAGTACTCGTTCGATATAACTAAATGTGATAAAATATTTGATTTTCTCTTAAAAAGTCAGGTTCTTAGGTTAGCTAAGAGTCAAGTCATCCCACCTGCCGATGAGTTAAAGAAGCATCCATACTGTAAGTGGCATGATTCACATTCGCATAATACTAATGATTGCAATGTTTTTCGACGGCATATACAATTGGCCATAGAAGAAGGATGATTGAAGATAGACCATGATCCAAAGATGAAGCTGGATAAAGATCCTTTTCCAGTCAACGCCGTCGACCTCAGCGAAAAGAAGGTGTTGATTCGGCCAGAATAGGCTGAGTCAGCTAAAGGGAAGGCTGTAATTGTTAGAGAACCGCGCACTCGCATACTCGTGCCAAAGAATCCCTAGGTAGGAGTGTGGAAACAGAACGTTAATACCCCTTCGGCTAAGGCTCGCAAAAGGCCGAAGGTGACATATGATATGCTATTGAACAAGCATCAGAGAAGGGCCAAGGAAGCAGGTCCACGCGCTAAGCTAAAACACTCAAAGGGGCCAAGACCCTCGGAGGGTGGCTTCGGACCGAAGCAGGCGAACCCTCCACACGAAGGCTTCAGGCCACGGTGGCCTGATGCTCCGCAAGGTGGTTCTGAGCCACAATGGCCGAACCCCCCGTACGGCAGCTTCGAAACCCAGTGGTCGGGTCCCCCATGCAACAACTTCGGCCCCCAATGGCCGAACCTCACACCGTGTTGGACGTCTCCAATGTGAGGCTTCGGCCCGCACTGGCCGAACGTACCTTCGGCCTGGCAGGACCCTTCGCTGGTGTGGTCCAAGATACCTTCGACTTGGCCGAACCTTCCTCCAGGTAGCGGGTTCGGCTCATAGTGGGCGAGGCCACTAGAGCCACCGATGCCTCCGCCGTATGACTGGGCGGGGACCCCATGGGCTCCGTACGTATCCGGGTCAGGGTACCATCCGTAGCCTAACACTATGCCTTGTTTTCCTTCGGAGTATTATGGATGATAGGGGCAAACAGACGCAACGGAGGGGGCATCGTCCACAGATTGTCTATGGTGCCTCCGAATCGGACCATATAGATCAAAGCCGAAGGGTGCGAACACGCGGAGGCCGAAGTCAGGGAGTCTGAAGCCATAACTATCAGAGTTGGGTCTCAGGAAGTCCCAATCCCGAAGACTTTGTCATCGAGGTATGACGGAGGTAAATCTCATGCTTCGGCCGAGCCCTGCGCCGAAGCTTCTTTCGGTTGGCCGAACGAGGCCAGTCCGACGGGGTTCGCAGCGAAGCCTCCTCCGAACGCAGGGTGCACAAGGCCAAAGGGCACTATGCCACTTCGGCCAGAATCAATGGAAGTTGAACAGTTGCACCCGGCGCCAAGCCGCAGCCATCTTGGGCCCCTCCAGGCATGTCCAAATCACAGAAGAGACGCCTACAAAGACTACAGGCACAAGAGATGCGCGAGAAGAAAGCTAAGGCCAAGCGCGACGCTATCTTCGAAGAAATCTGCCCTCGATCAGCTACGAAACAGGTATGGAGGGAGAAGCCGGTTGAGATAACCAACCCGGCTCCTAGTCCAAGCGACGACGACGACATGCTCGAAGATGATTACTCGCCCATCTATAAAGGACCCGCACCCCAAGTGATGGACATCAACATCGTCACGCTGCCTGCTGAGTTCACCCTACCACGGGACGAGGCTGAGGTCGCTCAGTTGAACCTCGGCCCATGTAGTGCCATCTTCAAGAAGCCTGAGGACTCGGCTCGCCATCTAAAGCCCCTCTATGTCAGGGGTCACATCAATGGGAAGCCGATTTCCCGGATGCTCGTCGACGGCGGCGCCACTGTTAACTTAATGCCTTATTCGTTATTGAAGAAACTTAGCAGGGACGAAGATGACCTGAAGAAGACCAACTTGATGCTCAACGGCTTCAATGGCGAGAGCTCTGAGGCCAAGGGAGTACTATCTATGCAGTTGACAGTGGGGAACAAGACGTTGCCAACAGCATTTTTCGTCGTCGACGTGCAAGGTAACTGTTGGCGTAAAAGATTACGCTAACAGGTTTCTGAAGATTAGAAACTAACAAACGAAGTGTTTGCGAAAGAAACTATTCCAAGCCTCCGAAAGGATAATAACTTAGAATAGTTCGAAAGTGTGTATTGAATAACTCGTATTTGGTCCTTTTTACAGGGTAAAACGGGGGGTATTTATAGGCCCAAACATTAAGGAAAAGACCTTTTTACCCCTCTATTACAACCAACATAGTGGAAACTATTCGGTACTCTTGATAGGGCTAAAATGGTAATAGACTAATCTAGTTAGAAAGAAGATAAGTCTTCCATCTTAGCTGGCAGAGAGGTTCCTGGAAGAGTCCATGTTCGAAGATGTACTCTGAATTAGAGCCCGTCATCATACTTCGAACTTGACTGGATGCATCTCCGAAATTATATATCGGACATCTTCATCTTAATCACCAGTCTTTATCTTGTTGCTGCGATAATCTTGAAGATGGAATATTTTCCCCCAATAGTAGCCCCTCGAATACGCTTCTCCGTTAAATCTGCGATGTTAGGGAAGCAGTATACGCAAGGAAACATATCCATATGCAGGGATTAGCAAACTTAATACAACTCCGAAATATATAGAGATGCGAACTTCAAATTATTTTCTAAATGAATTGCATTCGAAGTATTTTAGAATTAACTTGGGAAATCCGAAAGTCTTTTTAGACTTGGAAAAAATAGCCGTTGGCTTTTTCCTTCTGACGAAAGTTACATAATGCGTTAATTCCGGAATAAAGTAACTGTCAAGAATGCGAAACGGCATAAGCAAACGGTAAAAAATTGGGGTTTGAGCTATAAATAGAGGGCCCGACCCTTTCTTGTACCTTTCCACCGCTTTCGTGCAAACAGACCAACTCTCGAACCCTAGCCTCCCTTTTTCCTTCAAAGCAACCCAAGAGATCTAATGGCGAAAACCAGCTTCAAGGGTCCTAGAACAGCTTCAACCTTGACTCGGCAGCAAGTTGCGGCGGCAGCGGCGACCGCTACATTGGCGGTGACTGCTCCGACACCTGCAGCAGCAGCAATGGCGACGACGGGGGAAAATCCAAAAAATGTTGGCCATCAAGACCTCTGTCCGGCGTCGACAAAATATATGGATCAATCTTATCAGCTAGGGCCTTCAACCTGCAGAAGAGAATCACTTGCGGCCGCAGTACAGGGCAAGATCAGTTCTGGGGTTATGATTCGCAAACCTGGGAAGGAAATCATTCCATCACCGAGACCCGGAGAAGTGGTTGTTTTCGAAGCTTTCTTCGAAGCTGGGTTGGGGCTTCCGGCAGTCGACTTTTTAGCGGAGGTATTAGACTTGTTTCATGTCACCCTCCCCCAACTCTCTCCGAATGCGGTAGCACGCCTTGCCATCTTCGAATGGGTGTTGCGAGCCGAAGGTTGTGAAGGAAGAGCGGAGATCTTCGCAGCATTACACAGAGCATCATGTCAACCGAAGACCTTCGTAGGCTCCGGAGGTGAAAAGATAGTAGTGGCCTTCGGAAGTATCAACTTCAGACTCCGGGACGAATATGCTCTTCGGTTTCCTGCCAAGGACATTAATGCTACATGGTATACTGATTGGATCTTGAGATGGTTTTACGCCGAAGTTGGGGCGAGCAGCCGCCTAGCTGGACCTCTGCGAGAAATCCACTTCCGAAAGGAAGCCTTAGTGCACCCGGATCTAGGCCAACTCAAAGCTCGCTTGAGCTTGCTTCAAAAAATCAGTCGTCGCTTGAGTATGCGAGACTTAGCCGAAGAATTCCTAGGGCTTCAAATTTCTCCCCTAATGGCCAACTGGCCTATCATCTTCGAGGAAGATTCGGAAGGCGGTCTTCGAAAAATTTCCTCAACTTCGAGTCCTGCAGGTAACTTTGAAAACAACATACTCTATGTATATTTATTCGAAGAATTAACAAACTTAACTCGTTTTTTAGCTTCTTCAGCCCCTATAACTTCGGAGCAAATCGTACGGGCTTCGGAGAAGATTTTGGGCATTCCAACTCCGACTGAAAAAGAATGGAGAATCAAATTGGTTGGTAGTTGGGAACGATCCAACAGAGTATGGGGGCTGCTGGAAATTGTTCTGCCCCTTCTGATGGATTTGGTACCTTCGGAGAAAGGGCCCAAGAAGAGGAAAGCCGAAGCTGGAACTTCGAGCTCCGCCAAGACTCCGGTTAAAAAGGTGGCTCGAAAGCCAAAAGTTCATGCGCCTTCAAGCCCAAGAGCTTCAATCTCCGATTCTCAGGAGGATGAAGGTAGGTTGCTCGTGAGGTTGATTGATGAGGATGCAGCCCAAAGAGCTGTACGAATTGATGAAACTGCGAACGTGCCGGAGTCTCAAGAGAATCTTGAGCAAGCGAGGACTCCGGTTGTTCAAGAAGATTTACCTCAGGACGGAGCCCCTGTGGATGAAAGTGGAGTCGGAGTCACTGCAGCTTCGATTCCGGGTGAAGGAACAACGGCTGTTCAGGAAAATGCTCCGACAGTCGAAGATTTGACGCTTGATTCTGACGAAGATCTTGCCTTCGACCCAACGAGCAGTCCAATGCTCACCCGCCGCCAAAATGTCGAAGGTAAACTTCGAATAATTCTTTTATCCTTTTTTTTGCAAAATTATACAATGTATAATACCTTTGTTTTTACAGAGTCCACTTCCATGGAAGAGGTCCGTCCCGAAGATACAGTTCTTGGACCTTCGACAACTTCGGAGCCAATTCAAGGAGCCACTCAAATGGGGCCTGGAAAAGGCAAAGGGAAGATGGACCCCCTCCCTGCTCCGAGCTCAGGATCAACTCCGTCTGAGTCAACAGACGAGAGCCAATCTACTGAGGGGGGCCAGTCTATTGGGGCTCCGAAGACCATAGCTCAACACTCCGGGCCTTCGCCAAACGAAGATGACAAACAAGCCTTAAGCATGCTCCCCCTTCTAGCTCCTTTCTTGGAGCGAAGAACTGGGCTTTGGACTTTGCTCGAGCTTTTGGATCGAGCTAGTCGCGAAGTCGGGGAGACGGACTTGGTGGCCATCTTGAGCGAAGTGGAAAGCTCGGAGCTTAACGCTGCCATGGAACGCGCAGCATACTAGGTACGAAGTATCTGCAAAACAGAATCAAATTTATATACAAATAATTTCTCACCTTGGTTTTTTCTTTTCGCAGCAAACAGTCTTGGCCCGAGCTGCGAACATCTCCAATGAACGTGGAAATATTCGCCTTCGAGAGGAAAATGCAACTCTTCAACGAAATCTGACTATCTCCGAAGGTCGAGTGGCCCACATGGATAACATGGTTTCAACGGAGCGCAGGGCCAGACAAGGCTTGGAGGCTGTGAATAAAGAGCTCGAAGCAGAAAAAATTGTGCTTCGAGCAGAAATTCTTTAACTACGGAAGCGGCTAGGCTCTCTGGAGTAATAGAAGAGCTAACTTCGATGAAGGATGCATTAATTGAAGATAAGCTGAAGTCTGAGAAGGTAGCTGCGGAGGTCATGGACCAATTGCTAGGCGTTCTGGAGTACTTCGGTACTACTGGGATGCTTCCTTCGGATGACAACATCTCCCTACTGCGCCAGTTGAAAAGGATTCAAGGAGTAGCGAAGCAAATGAAGACAGTAGGCATTCGTTATGGAGAAATCTCCGGACAAGTGGTTGCTATTGGCCTACTTCGTTACTACGAAGATCTGGGTCGATCGATAACTCCGAGCGCATTAGAGGGTCCTATTACCTTCGATGACGACCAGCTTCTTACTCCCTCCGAAGGTGTGGCCGCTGCTTGGCAAGCCTTTCAAACTTCATGGAGAGCCGAAGGTCGCTCTGCGATCAAGGCCTGGATTGACGAAGGACAATGCCAGAAGCAGGTTCGGTCCAAAGCTTCGAGCAGTCAGCCTCCTCCAAACCCGTAGGTTTAGAATTACCTTAGGATCTTCAACTATGTAAAGCACTATGATTTTGTACATTTATGAATGAAGATTTGTTTATCATGTTTTAGGCTTTGCCTCATATGGAAGATGTCGAAGTATTAGATGTTAACGACGAACTTCGCTTATTATGGGCTACCTTCGATATCTTAAAACTTCACAAGCGCCCTCGATTTCTAGTTCCTCGGGATAGTTCCGGAGCGATTACATCCGAAATAAGCAAAGATATATTATCTTATATTAAAGAGGAAGAAAAAGAAGTTAACTTGGAAACTTCATCTTTTGAAGACATTATATGGTCCGAAGACGAAGATGAAATTCAAGGTAAAAATCCTGAAGAACTTGGAAGCTGGGAAAGGAGCCCTGAACGGCTTCGAACTTGGGCCGAGCTTCAACAAGAACAAAAAGACTTTAGAGCTTCGAAGGGAGGCAAGAGAGTTAAACACAAAGTTGTTAGAACTCCCGGCACTGGAACTAGTCGTTCCAACCCTGGCTCTAGAGATCGAAGAGGTCTTCGATTCCTTCTTGGTATAGATACCAATTTTTCGTGATGTAATCATATTTGTTCGAATAATAAATATCGATTTAAAATTGTCTCCCTATTTATTAGCCCCTCTTTGGGCGTAAGCAACTTCGAACTGTATTCAAAGATGGTTAAGCACAAAGAAAAACTTAGGAGTACAATTTTCGGGGTTCGGAGCCCCTCAGCAATTTAAAGATTGATTAAAATCTTATAAAATGTCTTCGACTATTTGTAGTCTGAAGATTGGCAACTTAGTACCTTATGTTTTCGAAAGAAATCACTTGAGATAACTTTCCGGACACATTAGTGTCTTAGATAATTTGTCACTTTGGACTTTCTTAATAGACATTCAAAGCTCATGGCTCAAACTCTGTTTTTGTTTTGGCCTCCTTCAGCTCTTTTTTGCGAATTCTGTCAAACCAATGGTTTGGAGTTCGCAGTGGTCTCTTTGGACTCTTTTTACGGATGTCTACAAGCCGGTGGCTTGGACTCCGCATGATTTGGTCTCCTTGGACTCTTTTTACGGATGTCTACCAGCCGATGGCTTGGACTCCGTATGATGTGGTTTTGGGCTCTTTTACGGATGCCTACAAGCCAGTGGATTGGACTCCGGATTTTGTCAGCCCCCACGTCGGAAACTTCGAACCATTGGTTCAAAGTCCGAAAATATGATTCAAATTAATGACACTTCCCTCTCAGTCAACTCCACGGTTCCAGTGCGTCCACTCGGAAGCTGGAAGTTTATGAGGGGTAGGCACTATCTGAACCATATGCTTTATTAATTCTGAAGATGATTACAAATGATTACAAGGAGCCCCTATGCGAAGTATCGCTTTAGGTGCTCCGCATGCCAAGTATGTGCTAACTCTTCACCTTCCAAATTAGCTAATTTAAAAGAGCCAGGACGTCCTGAACGAATAATTAAGTATGGACCTTCCCATTTATTTCCTAATTTTCTTGGCGCTATGATGCTTCGTAAAACGAGATGACCCGGTCTAAGCTCATTGAACTTAACCTTCGGGTCAAACCAAGCCTTCGTCTGCTGATGATACTTTGATAAATTGGCCACAGCTCGAAGTCTTGTCTCCTCTGTTAAATCTAGTGAAGCTTGTCTTTCTCCTTCAATCTCCGGTTCGGTGCTGCGAAGTGATCCTCCTTTGAGCTCCGTTGGAGTCATAGCTTCATCCCCGAATAGCAATCTCAATTGAGTGAAACCTGTGGACCTTGTTTGTGTAGTCCGAATGGACCATAAAATCTTCGGAAGTTCTTCGGTCCACAGTCCTTTTGCCAATCCTACTATCCTCCAATTTAACCCTGACAAAATATTTCCATTGGCTCTTTCTACAGCTCCATTAGACTGAGGATGTCTCACTGCAGCAAAACATAACTGGATGCCTAGATCTTCGCAGAACTTTCTGAAAGGTTCTGCATCGAACTGTGTTCCATTATCAACTGTGAGTTGTATAGGCACTCCGAACCGGCAAATGATACTCTTCCAAAAGAATTTATGTACATTGTTCGAAGTGATAGCTGTTAAGGGCTCTGCTTCTTCCCACTTAGAAAAATATTCAATAGCTACCACTACGAACTTTAAATTTCCCTTAGCTACTGGAAAGGGACCAATCAAATCCATACCCCATCTGGCCATGGGCCATACCGGAGCAATAACTTGAAGAGTTGTTGGTGGGCAATGACTCCGTCGACCCATCCACTGACATCCTTAGCATGTGCGGACTAAGTTCTCCGCATCTGCTACTATCGTAGGCCAATAAAGCCCCTGACGAAGTGTTTTTCCTGCCAAAGCTCGAGGGGCCAGATGGCCACCGCAAAGCCCTTCATGAATTTCTCGAAGAATATCTTGGCCTTCGGTTTGGGATATACATCAGAGTAAAGGAGAACATATTCTGGCCTTGTATAAAATACCGTTGATTATTTCGTAATTCCTGGCCCTGAGTTTCAATCTTGAAAACTGTGGCTCTTCAGACGAATTTGCTCCTCCTTGCAAAAGTTCCATGATTGAATTTCTCCAATATGTACTTGGAATGCAAAGAATCTCTGCAGAGGGAATTTGTGGCACCGAAGGTGCACTGAGCTCCTCATAAAAAGCCTCTTCTGGTATATCCATAGCTCCGGCTGCAGCTTTTGCTAAGATGTCCGCTTGCACATTTTCTGCTCTTGGTATACTCCGAATGGAAATACCCTTGAATTGTGCTAAGATGTACTTTGCAAGCTGTGGATGCCGAACTTGAAAACTTTTATCTACGTGCCCTGCTACTATTTGAGAATCTGTCTTTATAACAACTCTTGTAGCCCCTAGAGCACGTGCTTTTCGGAGTCCCAGTAAAATCCCTTCATACTCTGCTATATTATTGGTAGACTTAAAGTTGAGTCTTGCGGAGTACATTGCTCTTTGCCCTGAAGGCGAAATTAAAACTGCTCCAACACCTGCTCCGGATGCTTGGAAAGCCCCATCAGAAAAAACAGTCCAAATTCCTTCGCTTGACTTCTCCGGAACCCACGTTGCAGGGGGAGTCCATTCTGCTACGAAATCTGCTAAGACTTGCGATTTGATTGCTGTCCTTGCCAGAAAGGATATGCCGAAGGGTGCTAGTTCGACTGCCCACTTTCCAATTCTTCCAGTGGAGTCTTTACTTCGGAGCATATCTCCCAAAGGATACGAAGTTGGTACAATTACATTATGAGCCAAAAAATAATGTCTCAATTTCCTCGAAGCTATTATTAGAGCATAAGTGAAATTTTCGAGCTCGGAATACCTTGTCTTTGCTCCTGACAATGCTTCGGACACAAAATAAACTGGATTTTGTACAAACTTCCCATTGAAATCCATTTCTCTGACAAGGACTGCGCTGACAGCAGAGCCTGTAGCTGCAAGGTAAAGGAGTAGGGTTTCGTCCGCAGTAGGCACCGTGAGTGTAGCAAGATTACTAAGATACTCTTTAATATCTTCGAAGCTTTTCTGACACTCTGGTGTCCATGCAAAATCTTCGGACCCTTTCAATGCTTTAAAGATGGGCAAACTTCTCTCCGCAGACCTTGGTAAAAATCTGCTAAGTGCTGCCAGACGACCAGTCAGCTTTTGCACTTGCTTTAAATTTTCTGGAGGAGCCATCTTCTGTAGCGCAGTTATCTGTGTAGGGCTAGCTTCAATCCCTCTGCTTGAAACTAAATACCCTAACAACTTCACAGCCTTAGCTCTGAAGATACATTTCTCGGGGTTAAGACGGATCCCACATGTCCTGAAGGCTATTAAATGTTTCTGCTAAGTCTAGGTTATGTTGGTGCTTTAAAGCACTCTTTATTACAATATCATCCATATAGGCCTCTACATTACGACCTAATTGATGACCTAGAGCCTTAGCAACTAACCTCGAAAAAGTAGCCCCGGCATTTCTCCTCAACTACTTTTTCCAAGGAGGTAGCAACTTCTGGAGGTAAATCTTAACCAAATTGAAATGAATATTCTTTATCATCTTTAACAATAACCTTCATTGCAATCTCTCCTTCAGGACTTGGTCTTGGGAAGGATTTCTTCGAAGATTCGCTAGGAGCAGAAAAATTTTCTCGATTATCTTGCACACTATTCACTTGTCTTGGATCAAGGGGGGGCCGTGACCATATTCCGCTCTTCGGGCGGTAGCTTGATCTCCGAATATAGTGAGCACTCCCGCTTGTGTGGGCATCTTCATGCACAAGTAATTGTGGTGTGCCACAGCTCCGAACTGATTTAACATGCCTCTTCCAAAGATGACGTTATATGCATATGGAGCATCCACGACATCGAAGATTACTTCCTCTGTCCTGGTTAACAGTCCTTCTCCGAAGGTAACTTCCAGGCCAATTTGGCCGAGTGCATCAAGCGGAGGTCCTACCAAGCCTTGCAAAGGACGAGCCGCTGGAAGAAGGTGCTTTCTGGAGATGCATAATTGATCGAAGGCTTGAACAAAAATAATGTCTACCGAACTTTCTCCATCAATTAGCACTCTTCGAACTTCAGTTCCTGCAATGTCGGCAGTAATGACAAGTGGGTCTGCATGTGGAAATTTAATGCCAGCTGCATCCTCTGCAGAAAAAGATATTGGTACATGGGACCATTCAGGCATAGCAGCTGCAGACGACGAAGTTCCAATATGCCCCACTTCTCTAACATACTCTCTTCTCTGCCTTTTTGACATGCTTCCGAGAGTCCCTCCTCTGGAGATTGGAAGGACTACTCTTTTTCCTCGGTCTTGCCCTTCTTCCTGCTTCGGAGGTGGCATAACATTGACCACCGGAGGGTGCCTTGCTGGATCGAAGTTCTCTATTCGCGCCATAGCCTGGACAGGCTCTGGACGCACTTCGGCTTGAACTCGGTCAGTAGTACCTCGACCCGAAGTTCTCTCTAAATACTCTCCTCTCAGAGTAAGTATAGCCTTGCACGCGTCAGTTGCGTGACTTCGGTTCTCACCATGAATGCAGCAGAAAAAAGTTTGTCCTTTTCCAGCCGATTTCCCTGGAGGCCTCGAACTGCTGGTTTTACTTCCCGAAGATTGTGGAGCTCTCTGAGCAAACTTTTGTGGGGGTGTAATGTTCAGAACTTCTGAACGAGGATGCTTTTGCCCCCTTCTCCTGTCATGCTGAGCTTCGAAGACGGGTCCCTGCGACTGTGCCGATGTTTTTACTTCCAATTTTACTTCCTGCAGTATGGATGGAATAGCTGCAGTTCTTCGAAGCCAGCCCTCTTCTGACCTTGCATATTCTTCAAAATAGGACATCAGCTGAGAAACAGAAGATATGCTTTTCCGGTGAAGTTTATCAAGGAGGCCTGGATGAATGACTCCTTCCCGAGCCGCATCAACTACTAAAGACGTAGTTAACCCTCGGATCTACGACTTCGTATGAGCGAAGCGCTTGAAGTATTTTCTTAGGGTTTCTCCAGGAAGCTGCCTCACTTGGAAAAGACTTCCCGTCGACATTGGAGGCACGAAGGTGCCCTGGAAATTACTCACAAACTTTTTCTTTAACTGCCCCACGAACTGATTGATCCTGGTTTTAAAGACCAGAACCATCGCAAAGCTACTCCTTGAAGAGCCAGGGGGAAACATTTTGCCATGGTGTCCCACACTCCTCCACTGGCTTCAATCGCCAAAGCATAAGATCGGACAAATTCTCCAGGATCTTCATCTTTGGCATACTTGCAAAGCTTCGAAGTCTTAAACTTCGGGTCGAAGCGAACTTTTTGCAGTTCAGGATGCAGCGGAGACTCGGTATCAAAGGAGGCGTTCTCTGGGGCTTCAGGATAGATAGGTTCGTCGTCTTCAGGCACTTCAGGAATAACTGGGATGGCTTGAGAGCGAAGCCTATTTGCAGCTTCTTGCCGCCATCTCGCTACTTCGGCTTGGAGACTGGCCATTTGAGCGGCCATATCACCAAGATTGTCTTCATCTCCTCCAGAAGGATCTTCCGGGTCTTGAGAACTGTAAGGATCAGTTCGGAGTGGAACTTGAGGTGGAAGAGGAACTCCGGGTGGCCGAAGTGTAGATGGAGTTGGCGGAGGAACTCCGTATGCTCGAGGAATGGGAATCTCTTCCAGAGTTTGAGGTGGAGGAAACGTCGAAGGTCCTCCGACCTCAATTGTGTCTGGAGATATCACTCTGGAGGTCCGAGGGGACCTCCGAACAGGGTTACCAGTTGTGCTCCTCTTAGGAGGCATGGTGAAAGAAGTTGGTAGAGAACGAAGTTTCTTGGACTAAGTTCCCCACGGACGGCGCCAACTGTTGGCGTAAAAGATTACGCTAACAGGTTTCTGAAGATTAGAAACTAACAAACGAAGTGTTCGCGAAAGAAACTATTCCAAGCCTCCAAAAGGATAATAACTTAGAATAGTTCGAAAGTGTGTATTGAATAACTTGTATTCGGTCCTTTTTACAGGGTAAAACGGGGGGTATTTATAGGCCCAAACATTAAGGAAAAGACCTTTTTACCCCTCTATTACAACCGACATAGTGGAAACTATTCGGTACTCTTGATAGGGCTAAAATGGTAAAAGACTAATCTAGTTAGAAAGAAGATAAGTCTTCCATCCTAGCTGGCAAAGAGGTTCCTGGAAGAGTCCATGTTCGAAGATGTACTCCGAACTAGAGCCGTCATCATACTTCGAACTTGACTGGATGCATCTCCGAAATTATATATCGGACATCTTCATCTTAATCACTAGTCTTTATCTTGTTGCTGCGATAATCTTGAAGATGGAATATTTCCCCCAACAGTAACTATAGCGTACTACTCGGGCGTGACTGGATTCACGTGAACTGTTGCATCCCTTCTACTCTACACCAGTGCCTGATACAGTGGGACGACGATGAGGTAGAAGTCATCCCCACAAATACTTCGGCCCAAGTAGCATTGGCCGATGTATCAGTCGATGCCGTCCATGACAAAGTAGAGTGTCTGTCTGGAAGAGATCTTTTAGATTACGATTTTGTTAGCGTATCCGAAGGATGGTTTGTACCAGTGTCTGTAAAGCCAGCTGGAGTAGCACGGCTATTTCTGTATTAATAGTCATGTCTACCAAGAACAATCTAGATTGGCTAAAGTCTCGTGTGGAGCAATATCGGTCCAGTAAAGACGGTATTGCCGAGGCCATCGGGGACTTTAGCGAAGTAGATAAATTAGGACAAGGTTTTGCGTCGATTGATCCCTTGGAGGAAGTAGATATAGGTGATGGTAGCGTCCCAAGGCTGACTTTTGTAAACCAACATTTGCAGCCCGGTGAAAAGGCTGAAGTAATAAAGTTACTTCGGTCATATGTTGATTGTTTCACATGGGAATATAGCGAGATGCCAGGGATAAGCCGCGAGCTCATGGAGCATCGGCTGCCCATCAAGTCCGGATTTAGGCCTTATAAGCAGCCTCCCCGCCGCTTTAATTCGGCCGTCTATGACCGAGTTAAAGAAGAAGTGGAGCGACTACTCAAGGCTGAATTTATTAGGCTGTGCAGGTATGCAGAATGGGTTGCTAACATTGTACCTGTAGAGAAGAAGGGGAGCGGCAAGATACGGGTATGCATTGACTTCAGGGATCTGAACAGAGCCACCCCAAAGGACGAGTATCCAATGCCGATAGCCGACATGCTGATCAACGATGCGTCAGGACACAAGGTACTAAGTTTTCTTGATGGTAATGCTGGTTATAATCAAATCTTTATGGTCAAAGAGGACGTCTATAAGACTGCCTTTCGATGCCCTGGTTTTGTCGATTTGTTCGAGTGGGTCGTCATGACTTTTGGTTTGAAAAATGCCGGCGCCACATATCAGCGCGCTATGAACCTAATCTTTCATAGTCAAATCGGACGCTATGGGAAACCATTTAGCCAATTTGAAGGTTGCTTTCGATAGGATGCGGTAGTATGGGTTGAAAATGAACCCACTCAAGTGTGTTTTTGGTGTGTCGGCGGGTAAGTTCTTAGGTTTCATGATTCACGAGAGAGGCATAGAAATTGATCCTAAGAGACTTGAGAAGCTTAGAAACATTGCAGCGCCGACATGCAAAAGGGATGTACAAAAGTTGCTAGGCAAGTTGAACTATTTGCGTCGCTTTATATCTAACTTGTCCGGTAAGATTGATGCCTTTGTCCCCATACTCCGGCTAAAAAAGTGCTTTCGATAAGATCAAGGAATGCTTGTCATCACCACTGGTGGTAAGAGCACCTAAAGCCGGGATTTTGTTTCAGCTGTACATCGCCGCTGAAGATGGCGTGATTGGAGCCATGCTAACCCAGGAGATAGAGGGGAAGGAGTACATCATCACATTCTTGAGCCGTCGCCTGCTGAACGCCGAAACCAGGTACACATTTGTGGAGCAATTGTGTTTATCACTTTATTATGTGTGCACCAAGTTACACCATTATCTTCTCTCCACTACATGTGTTGTCGTTTGCTAAACCGATGTTATAAAGCACATGTTACAGAAGCCAATTCTAAGTGGGAGAATCGGAAAATGGGCTTACGCGTTGATTGAGTATGATTTGGCCTACGAACCCCTAAGAGCGATGAAAGGTCAAGTCATAGCCAACTTTATAGTTGATCATCACATAGATGTCGGCTAGAGTGACAATATTGCTCTAGTTGAGGTAGTGCCATGGAAGCTTTATTTTGATGGTTCGGCTTGCAAGAGGGGCTAGGGTATTGGAGTGGTTCTCATATCACCTAGTGGTATGCACTTTGAAACTTCGGCCCGATTAGAATTTTCTGCCACTAACAACCAAGCCGAATACGAGGCTTTATTACTAGGTCTTGAATTACTAGAATCTGTAGGTACTAGACATGTTCACGCATACGATGATTCTTTGTTAGTAGTGCAACAAGTAGCTAAGAGTGCTCAATGTTTTAATGGTTTGTTGAATAGTTACTTGGATAAATGTCTAGACATAGTTGGCACTTTTGATGATTTCAAAATATCTCACGTGTCAAGAGAAGCCAATTCAGTCGCCAATGATTTGGCTCAGCAAGCATCCGGCTACCAAGTCAGGAGAGGAAAATTTTCTGTATTGGAGAAGCCGATGCTCAGCCTCACTACTGAAGCCAGTAACAGTAGGCAGGCGCACGCTCCGGGTCGAACCCTTTGGGTCACCGGAGGCCACCGCACTACGAAGCCCCTATATCGGAGTGCTCTGCCGACCGAGGGATTTGGGACCCCAGAGCCCATGGTCCAAAGCCCCATGAACGGAGAAGGCTCCTCGGAGTCCGAAACCTCCGGAGGGCTTCGGCCCAGCACACTCCAAATGGCCACCCCAGCCAGGCTTCGGCAGGAGCTGGAATGGTTTGGGGGCACCTCGAAGTCAGTGGTCTAGAAGTTTGTTTAGAAAGTGGACCAACAAAACCCTCTGAAACCTATGAGGGCGATTGGAGAGTCCCAATCGTCCGGTATTTGAGAGACTGTAGCCAAAGGGTTGATCGGAAAGTTCGGCGACAAGCGTTCAAATTTGTGTTGATAGATGACACATTGTATCGCCGAACCATCTACAAGTGCTATTGAAGTGTTTAGACCATGAGCAGTCCCAAGTGGCTACAGGAGAAGTCCATGAGGGGCTTTGCGGCACTCATCAGTCGGCCCAAAAGATGAGTTGGATGCTCAAAAGAGCGGGTTTTTATTGGCCGACTATGACTGAAGATTGTTTCAAGTGCTAGAGAGGGTGTGAGGCATGTCAGAAGTTTGGCAACATCTAGTTAGCTCCTGCCTCATTGCTCAATCCTATTGTCAAGCCATGGCCGTTTTGAGGTTGGGGTTTAGACTTCATCGGCCAGATCTACCCTCCTTCCTCAAAGGGGCATCGGTTCATGTTGCTGGCGACAGATTACTTCACTAAATGGACAAAGGTTGTACCTCTCAAGAACATGACTCACAATGAGGTACGTGATTTTATTTTAAAGCACATCATACATAGATTCGTCATCCCTCAAACTCTTACTACGGATCAAGGTAGTTCATTTGTCTCTAAAGAAGTAAGGGACTTCGCCAAATACTATGGTATTAAGTTGATAAATTCTTCACCTTACTATGCTCATGCCAATGGTCAGGCCGAGTCTAGTAATAAAACCGTGATTAAGCTTATTAAGAAGAAAATTGAACAGTTTCCTAAAAGGTGGCATGAAGTGCTTTCCGAGGCGTTATGGGCTTGTAGGATTGCAAAGCACAGTGCCACAAGGGTCAGTCCATATGAGTTGGTATATGGACAAGAGTACGTTCTGCCTGTAGAAGTAGATCTTGGCTCCTTAAGGGTGTTAAAGCAAAACGGCTTATCGGTCAACGAGTATGAAGCTCTTTGAAGGATAATCTGGAGGAAGTGACCGATAAGAGACTAAGGGCTTTAGAAGCAATAGAAGTAGACAAGAAGAGAGTAGCTAAAGCCTACAATAAGAAGGTTAGGCCAAAATCGTTTCAAATAGGATATTTAGTGTGGAAAATGATTTTACCCTTAGGCACGAAGAGTCCCAAGTTTTTTAAATGGTCACCTAGTTCGGAAGGTCCTTTTAAGATAGCCGAAATTGCTCGCGGCAACGCATACGTGTTGGAATCCCTGTAGGGAGAGCGGTTTCGGAGAGCTTTGAATGGTAGGTACTTGAAAGGGTATTTCCCAAGTGTGTGGCAAACATCATAAAAGTGTCGGAAAGCCGATATGGATGGTATCGTATTCATCTCGTTGTGCTTTTAGTTCACTAGTTCACTAAAAGGCAGGGGGCATGTGTTGATAGCAAGAAATGGCATTAATGGCTAGATTGTCAAAATATCAATTTTGGTGGTTTGGGCCGAAAATACACATGTCCAGGGTTTGTCCGAAGCCCTAGAGGGCCAAAGTCCATTGAGCTATGGCCTCCGAAAGCCTCTAATCGGCCCATGGGCTTTGGCCGGGAAGCCTTCAAAGGCCCATGTTGCCGAAGCTTCTGCCTGAGGAGCAGGCCTCGACGGGCCTGACCGAAGCCCATTTCGGCAGAGATAGAATCGTATGTGTTTCCAGCTCAATCTTTATCTCTATCTAGCCGGATTAATAGCAGATTAGATTAGGAGTTAAGCCCCTATAAATAGAGAGGCAAGGCTGGCGTAGAGACCCCCCAACTCAAACCAAACCAAAGCCCATGCTTTGATCGTATTTACTTTACCTTTATTTTCCTGTACCTCTTCATGGGTTTGCCTGGAAGCCCTCCGCCGGCCACTATGGAACAGTGGTAATCCTTGTTACTTCACTTGTGAAGTATCCGTTAATCTACGTAATAGATTGCTATCGCCTTGTTACTTCGCTTGTGAAGTATCCGCTAATCTGCATAATAGATTGCTACCTTCGCTACTAGTGCAACACTTAGCAAAATTCGGTCCTCAGGACAAATTGGTACTTCGAATCATCTGTGTTGCAGGTTCGCACGTTCAGAGCCAATTTGTCGGAGGTGTCCGGAGCTGAGAGATCGATTTTGGAGGTCCCCAGGACACCCTTCGGCGAGACTGCAGGCTCCGGCAATAGGCTTCGCCAGCACACTTCGTCGCAACAGGCTTCGCCACGACTATACTCCGCACCGGACGAAGTTGCACTCACGCCGTCCCCTCCCCTCACAACTCACGCCCCGACCCCACCTGTCGGCGCCGATCGTTAGCCCCTTCATCCTTTCGCACTCACTGACCAGTGGGTCCCACCTGTTGGTCTTCGTCTTCCTCGCGTGCTAGAGATCCCAGCCACCATGGTTATGTCCTGATCACCACCGTCGTGGGCCCAAGCTCTGAATAAACGTCAGGAATTAACTCCATGTTACTCCTGCATTCGATTGACCTCGGATCCCCTCGCCGTTATACTCCAAAGCATCGTAATTAGCAAGTTTAACACCTCGCCGGAGTAATTGGAATTAATCCCTCGGTTTCCCCCTTTCTCGCCACTGTTCACCTCGCCGGAGCACTATAAAAGGCTCTTGGCCACACCGCGTTCACCACACTGCTCAATTTCCCTCTGTAGGATCGGAATGGCAACTAGAGGGGGGTGAATAGGCATCTCGACAAATTCTTGTGAATATGATGGCCTTTTCAAATCACCCAATGCACCTCTAAATGAATAAGCGTAATCAGATGTAGTAAAGACTCCGATAAAAATAGATGTTATCACCGTCCTATCTGATATTATGTCAAATGATAGATTGAGGGATCACCAGCACTGAATTTTCCCACACAAAGATTGCACTTTAAAAATAGCTCTGAAACTTTTTCTGTTCTATACGAAAGACTCACATAAAAAACAATTTCAGAATAGGCTTGGTGGAACATGTGCTCTGTACTACATGCAGTTGTTAATGAAGAAAATCATCACTACATACCGCAGCAAATGATCGGCAAGCTAAGAAACAAAAAGAAAGGAGAAAAATGTTTCTAGAGTCAACTTTCAGCCTTCAAGATTTTCAGCAAATGACCACCTTCCAGAATTTTATAGCATATAGATGAGATAAAAATTATATGTAGATGTGTTCAGAACCTTTTGCAAACTTCAAACATCAAACCCTTGTAACTTGGACAACAAGAGTTACGTAGAACTCAGGTCCAAAAACAGAGCCAATATAGATCAAAAATTGACTCAAAGATTGAATCCAGACATAAAACAGAACACAACTTGGCAGAAATCAGCAGTTTTTAGAATATTTTAGTCACTTTGTTGGACAAGAAAATATATGCAGAAGTGGTCAAAACATTTTGCACATTTCAAAAATGGAATCCTTGAAACTTAGACAACAAAAGTTATGTAGAACTCAGGTCCAATAACAGTACCAAAACAAATCAAAACTTGACTCAAAAATTGAATCCACACTGAAAACAGAACTTTGCAGAAATCAGCAGTTTTTCAGAACATTTTAGGCACTTTGTTGGACAAGAAAATATATGCAGAAGTGGTCAAAACCTTTTGAAAATTTCAAAACTTGAACCCTTGAAAATTGGACAAAAAAAGTTATTTAAAACTCAGGTCCAAGAACAGTACCAAAACAGATGAAAACTCGCCTCAAAGATTGAATCCAGACTGAAGACAGAACTAATCAGCAAAAATCAGAAGTTTCCAGAACTGTTTAGGCATGTTGTTGGACAGAAAAATATATGCATAAGTGGTCAAAAACTTTTGAAAAATTCAAAAATGGAACCCTGGAAACTTGTAAAACATAAGTCGTGAAGAACATAGGTCCAAAAACAGCATCAAAACAGTTCAAAACTCAGCTCCAAAAGTGAATCCGAAAAGGATGAACTGTACCCGCGCTGGAAGCTCCTGGATGCTGTTTTTGCTTGATCCGAATGATGAACACTAAGCACGAAATTAAAAACAGCAAAAAGGCTAGAACAAAATAGAAATTGTGATTGGTAGCCCCAAAATGTTCAACCGAAAGAGTCTAATGACAGCCATACCAACCCTGGGCCTTTAGGTCCTTTATATAGGCAAGCCCACAAAGGAAAATCCCAAAATGCCCCTAGGATTTAATTACAAATTAATACTTAAAACTAATTAAACCTGAAATACCCTTCTGTATTTTTCACAATTAAATCCAGAAAAATACACGAATAATATACCTAATTTATTACAACACTTAATCCTATACTTTTAATATATTTTCAGAATTTTGATAATTCCAAAAAATATTAAAAGTTTACACTTAATCTAAATTACTAAACGAAAATAAACTCCTAATTATTTTAATTTAAAAATATTTAGAGATGAGACGGTTTTCAGCAAAAACCGACAAAGCCTCCTCGACCACCGACATGTGACGCCAATCCGCGAACTCGGCCACTAGCAAGTCTCTCCCGCTCTCGATCCCCTCAAGCCACCTGATCACTTGCACTGGCCTCCCTTTCGCTGACTTGATCGTCACTCTGTCTCGACCATTCGTCCGTCCATGTCTTGCTCTATCTCCTGGTGCACTCCTAAGATCATCTCCAACTTCACCCGACATCCTTGATCCTCTGGCATCGAGCTCTCTGCTCAACCCTTGATCACCTACCGTTGATAGTTGGTTAGCATCTCCACCCTGCACACATGAGACAGGCCAAAACAAGAGATGCAACGCACACCGATCCCCTCGGCATCCACTCTCCATAACCACACATCGATCCCATCGATGCAATCAAGCTGTCACTCACTGATCTCACCAGATCGCTCAACCTCATCAATCACTCATCATAAAGACAAAAACCACAGTTCTACCTCACTTAGTTTCACAATATCCCCCTTGATGATTGCATTGACAACCCTAAATAGAAACATGATGAAATTTTCAAGTTTAGCGCACAAGTGACCATAAAAACTCAGAAAAGATCAGAAACATGTCCCTTGATAAAATATCTCCCCCTTTGGAAAAAACTCATGCATAGAAAAGCATCTTTGTTGGCAAAAACATCAATGCATCATGAAAGCCATTACTCCCCCTAAACAAAGCAATCATCCAAAAGCATCATGTAAACCATTTGTGTGAGGGTAGAGTATAGATGCAAGCTTCTGAAACATGAGCAAATCCAATTATAGTACAAACAAGCATTTGCCTTGAATATTGTCTAAAAGTACTGAATGAAATACTCAGATGAATACTATCTAAACACAACCCTGAGCAAGCATTTTTAGATCTAAGCAAATAAAAGCATCACCACTCAGACTAGTATGCTAGACATGGCAAGGCATGAGATGCAGAAGCTAATCAAATACTAACCAGATAAGCATATCCTACTACAAGGAGCTTCATCAAACTTGATATGTAATTGATTAAAGTTTTTTGTTTTTTTATTTTCCATTTTAGTGCCAGGGGTTATTTGCATGTCAACCTTATGCTAACCGACCAAGCTAAGCCTAGGTTTGAAACCATCAGAAGATTAACGAAAAGGTCTCGGCATACACTTCAATGTCGTAGTTCATACCAAAGTGTCATGGTAAGCAGTCCAGAACAAAGTAGTGTGACAAAGCAAACCCACCTGGATCTTTTCAATTTCAGCAAAAAAACAACATGAATATCAATCATTTGCATTCATTTTTCATTTTTTTTAATTTTTAGCATAATATTTTTGAAATGATCAAGTTGCGTATTAGCATCCAAGTGAAAAGGACTTAGCTACCAGTAAGTAAAAGATAGCTAAAGCACTCAACCTATTCATGCTAGTTTCTAGACTAAGTAGTGATCATTTTCAAATTTTCATAAATAAAAGCCATGATCATTACAAATATTAGATATAAACAAGCCAAGTAAAATCAACAGTATTAAAGACAATACTTCAAAGGCATAACAAAGCATGTACTTGTAAAAGAAATTAATCATATAACAAAAGCTCATGCAGTGCTACACATCTCCCCGTCAAAACATGCTAGAAGATCTCGAATGCTTAGTGTTGGGGTGAGTGAAAAAATGTTTAGGAATCCAGCATTGTAAAACTCAAGAACTAGGTAAAGCAGTAGACTGATCATGCACAGGGTATGAGTCATGATAAAAAGTGTGTGGTCTACCTCCAAAGTGCGAGCCTGGAAAATGACGAGGTCTCCTAAACTGTCGAGAATCAAAGCCTCTTACATGCGGTCTAGCACCATATGAAGCATGGTGTACACCATGATGGACAAAATCTCTCATGGGACCATGGGGAGCCTCAAAATCAGGATAAGAGTGAAAAGAAGACTTATGCATACCAAAAGAAGGGTAATGCATTCCTGAAAGCTCATCGCAAAAAAACATCGTTCATCCTTGATACGACGAAAGCAAAACTCAATCAAATGACCCACCTGATGATAGTAGGAGCAGTGATATACTCTCTTAGGTGTGTGAGCATGGGTCTTAGGTGGAAATCTCACTGTCTTCTTGGGTTTTTGCTGAGAAGTTTCCTTTGGTGGACGAAGGGCTTTCTTTGTAGGTTGAGTAGGATTCTCCACTTTTTTAATGGTGTCTAACTGGGCTCTTTCTCTCTCAAGGGTAGTGGGTGGAGTGAACACAATTTCGCTCGGAGTGTTTAGAGTGGTTCTCTCATAACTCAACCCTAGAGCTAACCCTGCCCTGTCAGCACACAATTTCGTTTTAGCCAAAAGCAAATCCATCCTACCCTTCTCTTCAGTGCATTTTTCAACTACGGAGAGAAGATAATCATTTTCACATTTATTTTTTCAACTTGCTCTTTAGCAAAGCTGAGTTTGTCTTTAAGGGTGATGCAGGTGGGACACACCGGTTGCACATCCTTAGAACACTCAGCACTCTCCAATCTAGCCTTAAGTTCATCAACATGCCTATCTCTCAAATTAATGCTTTCAACAAGTAAAGGACAGTTCATGCATTCGTTGATGACAACAGGACTAGATTCCACCTACAAAAACTGCTTTTGAGTACTTTCAACTTGTTCAATAACTTGAGCATGAGTAGTACCCAGCTGAGCAAGTTCATTCATGACAACAAGACATGACTCACATTCGGCATCATCAGACTTAGATTTCAAATTGCAAGTTTAGTGGAAATAGTTTCAAGTCTGAATTTTAGTTCTTTTCGTTCTTTAGCAGCAAGTTTAAGTAATCTATCTTAAGAACAGACAGCATCATGCAATCCATCATTTTGAACAAGAAGCTCATCACGGGATAGATATACCTCAGAAGTGTCGAGCTCATTGCTGCTATGGTTGCCATCGACCATGAAGCAAAGGCCAATGAGATCCATTGTCTTCTTCTCCTTCTTGGGAGGTTCCTCCTCTTCTGAGCTTGGCTCCTCGCTTGATGTACCGTCGATGTCGCTGAGGGTGGCCACAAAAGCTTTGGCTACTCTTTTAGCCACTTTTCTGTGCTTCCCTTTGAAGTAAGGTTTCTTGTTCCACTTCTGGTGCTTGTTCTCATTTGGATTTTTCATTTTTAATTTAGGGCAATTAGCTTTATGTGAGAAAGATCTTGGCATTCAAAACATCCCTGCGACCCTCCTCTCCTTTGGTCTCGTCTATCATTGTAGAAACGGGTGAACTTCTTAACAACGAGAGCTAGCTCCTCATCATCTAGAGTGTCCACTTGTTCTTTTGTGACAAAGACAAGGGACGACAAGTCAAAACCACCAAAATAAGCACAAACTGTAGAACCTCCAGAAAAGTTACCTCCAGATGAGGTACCACTGCTAGGACCGGAAACCAAAGCAATAGAAGACAATAAAGAGTTTCCAAATCCTGTACGAGATGTCTTGGCGATCTCAGTGGACTTAAACTTACTGAAAAGTTCATTGCAAGTCAAAGTGTCAAAGCTCGCTGACTCTTCAATGCTAGAGATCTTCACCTCCCATATGCTACGATCAAGAGCATAGAGAAGTTTGATCACCCTATCATGGTCTGAATAAGCTAAAGTCCTAGTGGAGCGTAAATTGCTCACAATCCCATCAAATCGAGCAAACATGGCATCTACAGATTTGTCTGGGCCTTGCACAAAAATTTGGTATTCTTGGTTATATGTGCTTTTCCTCCTAGCCTTAATCTGAGAAGTGCTCTCATGAAAAGTTTTCAAAGTAGACCAAATCTCACGTGTAGTTCGTAGGTGCTGAACCCTGTCAAACTCATTGCGACTCAGACTGATGAACAATATGTTTCTTGCTTTGCTATTACAGTCGTACTGTAATTTCTCAGTCTCCGAGGTGCGAGTTTCAGGGATCACATATTGGGAATCAACAATATCCCAAATAGCACTTCCTTGGCTTAGTAGATAAGCCTCCATGTGCACCTTCTAATAAGCAAAATCGCAACCATTGAATATCAAAATCTTAGTGTTTCTTTCCATGTCGCCAAAAAAGGATCACAAACCGGTTAAGGTCAACTGGTGATCTAACCGGCTCTAATACCAATTGTGGGATCGGAATGGCGACTAGAGGTGGGTGAATAGGCGTCTCGACAAATTCTGGCGAATATGATGGCCTTTTCAAATCACCCAATGCACCTCTAAATGAACAAGCGACAGCAGATGTAGTAAAGACTCCGATAAAAATAGATGCTATCACCCACCTATCTGATATTATGTCAAATGATAGATTGAGGGATCACCAGCACTAAATTTGCACACACAAAGACTGCACTTTAAAAATAGCTCTGAAACTTTTTCTGTTCTATACAAAAGACTCGCATAAAAAAACAATTTTAGAATGGGCTTGGTAGAACATGTGCTCGGCAATACATGCAGTTGTTAATGGAGAAAAGTATCACTGCATACAACAGTACATGATTGGCAAGCTGGGAAAGAAAAAGAAAGGAGAAAAATGTTTCTAGATTCAACTTTCAGCCTTCAAGATTTTCAGCAAATGATCACCTTCCAGAATTTTATAGCATATAGATGGGACAAAAACTATGTGTAGATGTGTTCAGAACCTTTTGCAAACTTCAAACATAGAACCCATGTAACTTGGACAACAAGATTTATGTAGAACTTAGGTCCAAAATAGAACCAAAACAGATGAAAAATCGAATCAAATATTGAATCCAGACTGAAAACAGAACACAACTTGGTAGAAATCAGCAGTTTTTAGAACATTTTAGCCACTTTGTTGGACAAGAAAATATAGGCAGAAGTGGTCAAAACCTTTTGAAAATTTGAAACATGGAACCCTTGAAACTTAGACAACAAAATTTATGTAGAACTCATGTCCAAGAACAGTACCAAAACAGATCAAAACTTGACTCAAATATTGAATCTAGACTGAAAAAAGAAAACATGGCAGAAATCAGTTTTCAGAACATTTTAGGCACTTTGTTGCATAAGAAAATATATGCAGTAGTAGTCAAAACCTTTTGCAAATTTCAAACATGGAACCCTTAAACTTGGAAAACAAAAGTTATGTAGAACTCAGGTCTAAGAACAGTACCAAAACAGATCAAAACTCGCCTCAAAGATTGAATCCAGACTGAAGACAACTCAAATTAGCAGAAATCAGAAGTTTCTAGAACTATTTAGGCACATTGTTGGTCAGAAAAATAAATGCAGCAGTGGTCAAAAACTTTTGCAAACTTCAAAAATGGAACCCTGGAAACTTGTACAACAAAAGTCGTGAAGAACTCAGGTCCAAAAACTGCATCAAAATAGTTCAAAACTTAGCTCCAAAGGTGAATCTGAAAAAGATGAATAGTACCTACGCTGGAAGATCCTGGATGATGTTTTTGCTTGATCCGAATGATGAACACTAAGCACGAAATTAAGAACAACAAAAAGGCTAGAACAAAATAGAAATTATGGTTGGTAGCCCCCAAAATGTTCAGCTGAAAGAGTCTAATGATAGCCACAAAAGCCACATCAACCCTAGGCCTTTGGGTCCTTTATATAGACAAGCCCACAAAGGAAAATCCCAAAATGCCCTTAAGATTTAATTACAAATTAATACTTAAAACTAATTAAACCTGAAATACCCTTTGGTATTTGAGAAACAAGGGATGGTTTCGGAGTTTGTGATGAGTGATTTACAGATTTTACCCTCTGATTCAAATGGGTCCCTCCGAAGGGGTTTGGAGGTTGTTTCACCGAAGGGTTCGGTGGGTCTGGTTGCTGCAGCTGTTGCAGCGGAGTGTGCTTGTCAGAGGGGTCCGACAGTACATGATGACTAGGTTGTACCGAAGGGTTCGGTACTTTGGGCAGTACACCGGAGTGTGTGCCAAAGGTTGTTTACCCGGAGAGGTCTCCGGGGTACTTGATACACTTGTCTGTTTGTCTGTGGTGCGCAGGTGACTTCCGAGGCGATGGACGGTTCGCAGCAGGTGAACCTGGGTCAAGCAGGAGGCTTGATGCCAGGCGAGCGGGGAGCTCGGTCGCGAAGGCTGCGAAGGGGTTGAGGTCGGACCTCGGGTCGAGGTGCGCTAGGAGAAGGCAATAAGTGTGGAGCCTGGCTCCGGGTGAAGGTACTCTGAGATGAAGTCCTCGCAGGCGAGGCACTTCGAAGGTTACTCCGAATGGAGTGACTTCGGAGTATGGTGGACCAAGTCCTCAGCAATGAGGCAGGGATTTCGAAGTGTGCTCCGAAGGGAGGCACTGGAAGGTATACCCGACGAAGGTCTCAGAAGTCGAGGTGCATCGAAGGCATGGTCCGGGTGAGGATCATCGAGGAGTGTGCTCGGGGAGAGACACTGCGATGAAGTGCTCATGGAATGCTTCATGCGGAGGCCTTGGACGAAGGAGGAACTTCGAAGGGTGGTACTCCAAAGGTGGGGCTTCGGAGTGAGGCTGGCTTCGGAGTGAGGCTAACTTGAGGTGGTCCACGGACTGACAGAGTTCGAGCTGAGAGAAGCTACGAAGCCGTGGTGGTCCACTCCGAAGGTGTAGGTGCGAAGGCCCAAGGGCTTTGACGGCTTCGGCTCAAAACCGTCTCTGTATCGAAGGCTGACTTCGGTGAAGCGAAGGCCGTTAGGCTCAAGGCTTCTCACCGAAGCTACCGCACCCCTCGCGTGCGAAGAGGGGCTTCAGAAGAATCCAAGACTGCAAAGGCTGACCGTGTCTACTATGCAAAAGCTGATGTTGTCTCCTCTGCGAAGCTGATAAAAGAAGCCTCCAAATAAAGTAGACTACCAGCTGTACCCCCTGTTCTGATGAGACAAAAACAGTGTAAACCCTAGGGGTAAAGTAGTCTATTCACAGGGCTGAATAGTGCCTATAAATAGTGGAGGCTAGCTAGGTCACATCAACACTTTGAGTAGCCATTTTTGAGCTCCTGTGCTAGCTTCCACACACTTTGTATTCAGTCTGTGAGTTCATTTTTGTGTTCCCTGTTCAAGCAATGAAAGTTTGATTCTATTTTCATTTACTGCTTGAACTCGTATGCGTACTTCTCTACATGCTTTGATCTCTCCGTGTCTCACTTCTTTTGAGTTGAGTTTGTGCACTGAATATTTCCTGGAGAAGTGTGTGAGAAGCCTGTTCGAGTGAAGTGTGTGCTTTTCAGTGTTGGTTCACACTGTGTAAACTGGAGGCAAGACTTCTCTGATTACTAGCAAAGCACTGTTCTTGGCTTAGATCGAAGCCCGTTTTCTTCACTTGTCGAAGTCCTCGGCGAAGTGTGTTCCGTGTGTGTTTAGACCTTCGAAGTACGAAGCCTAGCACCAGTTGCTATTGCTGAGTATTTGGTCGAAGTCCTCAGAGGGAAGTCTGCTCTTGCGAAGGGTAAAGTGTGAAGCCTGCTCGAAGGCACCCAGTGTGCGGAGCCTGCACTGACTTAGCAGAGCTGAATCTTCAGGGTTGTGGGTGGAGCGAAGTCTTCTTGGCTTCGAACTTTTGCTCCTTGCGAAGCCTTATTTCGGAGCAGTAAATACCTCCGAACCAGAACTTCGAAGGGTGTGTTCGAAGCCTGTTCCGCAGAAGATAGAATTAAAACAGAAGGCTATTTTTAGTCTGAAATTTTAAAAGCTCCCATTCACTGCCCCTATGGTCGCCATTTCCGGTCCAACAATTGGTATCAGAGCAGGTTAAGATCACTAGTTGACCTTAACCGGTTTTGTGATCTATTGGTGACATGGACAGAGTTAGTAAAATACCTCTGTTCGATGGGACAGATGTAACACCCCAAATATTCAAATAAATAAAAATATCATTTAATATATTTTCCTGGGATTAATTAAATAGGAAATACCTTTAATGCCTTCTTAGCCTATTTGAAAATTTTCCTGGATTAATTAAATAGGAAGAACCTAGTTGAAATTACCAAACCAGAGGCTAGAAAATTGTGTACGAGTTCCCAAGACCAAGGTATATTTTTGAGAATTTTATCACCCTTGAAAGTAGCCCAAATATTTTAAATCAATTTCTGTAATTATTTTTATTCGGAAAAGGATTGAAACAGTAACGGGCCCCTTCCCCCTCTTCTCTCTCCCTTGGCCGGCCCAGCCCGCTCCCTTCCCGCGCCTCCGACTGACACCCGGACCCCACTTGTCAGTGGCCCTCTCACTCCGCGCGCGCGCCTGCCCGCCACCTCGGCCCCACCTGTCGTCACCACATAGCTCTCAGCCAAACCCGACCCCACCCGTTAGCCCCGCCCATTGTCGCGCCTGCGCCTGCTGCCCGGTGGCCCCCACCTTTCAGATCCGTCTTCCCCGCGGGATCCGCCCCCAAATCCCCCCTCGCTGGCCGAAGCCCTAATCCTGCCTCGGATCCGCCCCCGCCGGCCCCCTCCCTTTAATCCGTCGTCGGCCCTATTTAAGCCCCTGGTGCGTCCGAGTTAGACCCCCACGCTCACACGCTGCAAGAATGAACAAAACGCCCTCGCTCCGGTTTTTAACACTCCTCTACCGCCCGCACTCCAGCCAACGTTCGCCGTCACCAGAGACCTCCTCCACCCTCGGCGACCAGACCGTCGTGACCGTAGGCGCCTCCCCGACCTTGGCCACCCCTCCGCCGACAATGAACCCCGCTGGAGCACCATCGCCGTCGAGGACCCGAACTCCTTCGCCACCCCCCGCTCATCACCGGCCACGCTCCGATGACCTCTCGCCTCACCTAAGGTACCCTCGTGATCCCCGTAGCCCCCTCCATCCATTTTAGCCCTTAGATCCAGCTGCCACCCGCTCGCCGTGGCCCCTGGCCCGCTCGCCATCACCGGAGAAGACGACCGACGTGGGTAAAGTACCCGTGCCATGTCGGATTCGTCCCCCACCGCGCGATCGTGATCCGACGGCCAGGATTAAATCCACCCCTCGGTTTAATCTGGCTCGTCAGATCCAAGCGAAGCGATACGATGTGATCTCGTGCGTCCATTAGTATTTAAATTCCGCATCGCATCTGACCCGTCCATCGCGTACTGTTTCAACGTTTTAATCTCAGCCGTCCACGTCAACTTAACTCCCCCGCCTCGCCCGTGGCCGCCCGATCGCGATCCAACGGTGGATCTTGATCCGGCGCACGCGCACAGTGCGCGGGTTCATGGTGGATCTGGTTCACCGTGGATCCGAGGCCATTTGTGATTTAAATAAATTTCCAGAAATTGTTTTAAACTTATAAATTCATATCTGGCGCATTTTAACTCCAAAAATTATCATTTCAATTCCAGAAAATTCATAATTTTATTCTCTACATGATAATGCAATAAAACAGTATGTTTACTTTGATTATTTCATGCTTATTTAATAAAGTATTCAAATGCACTTTAGGGTAAATTACAAAAAGGTTCATTTCAATTTTAGCAAAATTTATCTTTCATCCTTTTCATGTTAGTATAATAAAACCACTAAGTTTACACTGAACCTTCTTATTTTAGATTAGTTAGAAAAATTTAAAACATAATTGTTTACTTTATTATCCCTTTTAGAAAGGACCTTATTTCATTAAAGTTCATTTTAAAATATTCATAAAATGAATTTCAGAAACTTAACAACTTTATTTTTCCTTGGTTTAAACCAATCAAAACTTATATACCTGTTGTGTGGTTTTTGGATTGTTTAATTGAGTGTTACGTTTAATTTGTTTATATCAAGAAGACTACGACGCCGCCGAGGAGCCGGAATACTTTCCCGAAGTTCCTCCCTCCCCTTTCGCTGAACAAGGCAAGTCACCAAACCATTCTTTTGAGCATATTGAACCCATGTTTTACTAAACTGTCGCTAAAATACATAGGATATATATTCATTAGTCAAATGAAACCCTTACAATATATTTATTAGGATCCCCCGACCTTGATGTGCAACCCAAGCCATGCTATCTAGCCTAGACTCCTTGTCACATATGATTAGTATTATTAGCTAGTGTTCAATGTATCGACATGATTGCTATAGGATTAAAATGAGTCGTAGCAACTTGGTTCTACTATATGATCCCCGTTATCCTTATCTTTGGAATTCTGTTGGTGATAGAGTTTTGGTTGTGAGTGTATGCATGGTGGGTTCCGGGTGCAAGATAGGGCATTGGTCGGTAGCACCTGGAGCACTATAAGGACCGGTCTGAGGGATCCGCTGCAATACACTTCCGTACTAACCACAAGTCTAATGGGTAAGTCCTAACTAAGGTATGGAGTGTTCCAAACCGAGGCCACCATTTGGAGATGGGTCAAGCTGCACCTGCAGGTGGCTTTACCGACGTGGCGCAAAAGGGGGTGCGACGTTAGCCAGGATGCGGCCCGGCACGCCAGCGAAACCTAGAGAGGGTGGTTATCGCTTGAAGCATTTCATGCTGAGGTTTTGGCATGAGTTCCCATGGTATGGGTCATCTCGTTACACTTTGGTGTTTGGGACGAGTGTGTGCCTTGTTGGTACAGTAGTACATCTCTGATCAGAGTCATAAATCTTTTCGAAAAGCCGAGCCCACGGTCAAGGGCGGGTTGCGTGACATCCCACAGTTAGTTTACTTTTGGAATGAATGTGCATAATGGTTTGACATGTAAGGACTGTTGTGCGAGGAGGGAGAACGTATTCCTCGAGTTAGATGGTATTATGATGTTCATGTTTATTATTTCGCACGATTAAATTTGACTACACTAAATGCAATAATTGAAAAATGTACTTTTCCGCACTTTTAGCCATTATCCTTCCTTTGTTATTATCTTGCATTACTACTTACATTTGCGGTGGCTTGTTGAGTACTCTTTGTACTCATACCCGTTGGACACACAATTCAGAGGATGCCTACTATGAGGATGGTCTAGAGTAGCGACCCAGTCAAAAAGAAAGATCCTGAAGAAGGCGTTCGTCATGCAGTTTATTTTTATTATTTTAATTTTACCCTTATGTAATAATATGGTCTGCGTACCATGAATACTTGTCGTATGTACGTTGTCGCATGATGAACCTCTTGTATTATTGTTTTTCGTTGGAAATTCAATAATGTTCCGATTTGTTAAATCAGGGCGTCACAAGATGGTATTAGAGCCGACTTGACTGTAGGAAGCCAAACGTACCAGCCTAGCCAATATCTGCAGAAAACTATTTCTCGAAAACCTACTTTATAAACTTTGTTCCTCCCCTCACTTTTCTTCAACTTGTTGTTTTTGTATATGTCGGTCTACCAAGTGCACAGCTTCTGCCGCCACTTTGAGGGCTTCGTCAGGGAGCTCCGCATGATGGTCACCTTCCTTGGGTTCCTCTTTGAGCCCGAATTCCATGGGGTGTACATGGAAGAATTCGCGGGGCCATGTGACGTCTCCATCACCATCCATGGTTTCGGCGAGCACCTGCCGTTCTTCACGACAGCACTTGGGGGCCCAACCTTCGACATCGCGTGCCAACGCGTCGCCCTCCAAGCCCTCATGGAGCTGAGGATGATCTATGACGATCGTCCTCAGAACTCGTCCTTTCGGCTCGTGCTGAAGCGCACTCCCGGCGCCCACCATAGCATCTACATCGGAGTTCACTCCGATCGTGATCCGGTCATGGCCCGGCAGACGTGCCTTCTTCAGTCCATGGACGATCTCCATACTGAAGTCGTGCTTGATGCCGAGGAGCACCATGAGGCGGTCGAGTTCCTTCGTCAGGAGACGAAGAGCTTGATCCAGCAGAATGGCGAGCTGCAGCGCAAGATTATGCAGCTGCAGAAGGACATAGCGGAGATGGTCCCCCTCGTCCCGAGGAGGAAGAAGCCCATCCATGAGCCCGCCCCTCGCCCCAAGAGGATCCTGCCACACCCCTCGACCGCCGGACCATCCAGCTCCAGCGCTCCTGCCCCGCGCCCCGCCCTCCTCTCCGACCCCATTATCGAGAATTTTCTCGAACCCACCGTCCCTCAGAACCCTCGTGGTTCCGAGAGCACGGAGACCGCCTCCGATGGCGAGTAGGTGATAGCTATCGTTGAGCAAATTTTTAATAATTTTATGATTGTGGTACCACCTGCAACGACTTGTGTTGTAGGTGGATTAAAACAAGAACATGGATGTAATGAACATTTTATACCACTTTGATTTATATATATGAGCCTCTATGGGCTATTTTGGCTAAATGTTTGTTTCACAACCTTTTATCTTATGGCTAAAGCTCTTATATGTTCAGAAGATGGCCGACAACCAGAACCTAGGATCCAACAATGGAGAAGGGGCAAGCAACAGTTTGCCCGGAAGTGTTGTGCCCAACTGGGGCGCAATGGGCCAACGTCAGACTAGGCCACCATCCGCCAACCACGCCACCTTGGTGGAGATGATGGCGAATCAGAACCAGCTGATCACCGCTCTCCTCACCTAAATGCAGCACCAACAGGCACAGTTAGACCGGCTAAAGAATGTGAAACCTACCCCTCGTGCACCAGCACCCGCACCCACGCCTCAACTTTCGGAGTTCTTGTGCGTGCGTCCCCCGATCTTCTCCAGCACCACCAACCCCATGGAGGCCGGAGATTGGCTCCGCACCATAGGGAAGAAGTTGGACCTCCTCCCCTGCACCGACCGGGAGAGAGTGGCGTTTGCCACTCATCAGCTCCAGGGTCCCGCCGTAGAGTGGTGGGACAACTACCATGAGTCCCAACTAGAGGACCACGTGGTGACTTGGGCGGAGTTCACCATCGCCTTTCGCGCCGCCCACGTCTCCACCGGAGTCATCGCGGTAAAATAGCAGGAGTTCCACGACCTGCAGCAAGGCAGCCGGATAGTCATGGAGTACCTCCATGAGTTCGACCGCCTGGCACGCTACGCGCCAGAAGAGGTGCGAACTGACGCCCTCCGCTAGGCCAAGTTCCTCCGAGGACTCAAGGATGAGCTGTCCATCCAGCTCGTCGCCACCGACTACACCGACTTTCAACGGTTGGTGAACAAGGCGCTCATCCAAGAAACTGAGCAGAACAAGTTAGACCTCAAGAAGAGGAAGATGATCGCGTTCAAGCATCATCAGGTGAACTCTCAGAGGCCCCTCTTCATCCCTCCGGCACCAGCGCCCGCCTACCATCCTCGGCCCGCCTATAGGCGACCTCACGCCATGAGTGGATCCAACGCCGAGCATCCCCGCCCCGCTCCACCAGCTCCGGCCGCTCAGCCGACTCCCGCCGCCAAGGCCCCGATCATGAGGGATCGCCAAGGGAAGCTGGTCGTCTGCATCAACTGCCGGAAGGAAGGGCATGTAACAGCCCCAAAATTAAAAGGGAATACAATAAAGGAAAAATAATATTAAATGAATTTCTGAATTTTATTATTAAAGAAAACTCCTAAAAGAGCCTTATTAAAGCCAAACAGAGACAAATATTCAAAATTTGGACTTGAAAATTTTATGGGATAAACTAGAGGCCAAGAAATATTTTTGAGAATTTTTACAAAATTTTATCAACAGTGCTTCAAGCCTAAACAAATAAACCAATTTCTAGAATTAAATTAATTAGAAAAAGAATTTAAATTCTTATTGGGCCGAAACCCTCAATTCTCCTCCAAAGGCCTTTCGGCCCAGCCCAACGCAGCCTCTCTCGCTGATAGGCGGGGCCAGCCTGTCGGCACCGACCCCCGCCTCTCTCCTCTCCCGCGCCTCGGTCGGCCCCACCTGGCAGCCACCGCGCGCGTGTGCTCCTCCCACTGCCAACCCTGGCCCACCTGCCGGCCTCTTCCCTTCCGCTCGCAGCCGCTAACAGGTGGGGGCCACCTGTCAGCTTCGTCTTCAACAATGGAAGGGGATCTCCCCTTCCATTTCCGTCGGCCCCCTCCCCGATCTCGCCGCCGGCCGCTCGGATCCACCAAATTGAGCCCGGGATCCCCTTCCCCTCTCGCCGGAGATCTCATTCCCCCTAGGATCAACGCGTTTTCTTCGTTTTTGGCAAGGATCCGAGAGATTGGAAATCTCACCGGAGCAACCTTGGAATCCCATCGGATCCCCTCCGATCTCCTGCCATTCCTCGCCGCCGGTAACCCCTATAAAAGCCCTCGTCCTCACCGCTCTTCGCCCACGCCACCAGAGCCCCAATCCACGCAAACCCGAGGGCCGCAGCCACTTTCCTTCGGTTTTCCCCTGATTCCACTCCGGTCGACGATCACCGGCGCTCCGGGCCACCGTCGCCCTCGCCGTCACCTCCGCCGGGACCGTCGACGCGCCCTCTGCCTCGGCATCGCCTCCGCCGGGCCGGATCACCGCCGGATCTCGCTGCCGCCGTCGATCCCGAAAAGAACCGCCGCCCTCTCCTCGACGCCGGCCACCGCCACGACTCCATCGTCATCGCCACCGGTATGCCGGGAACCTCCTTGAGCCCCTATTTCCATTTTTGGCCTTGGCCGCATCTTGGGACGTCACTGTCGCCGGGGATCCACCGTCGTTGCTTCGCCGGAGCCGGAGAAGAAGGGTACGTACCCCCTTCTGGTGCGTGCCGTGCCGGACGGCGTCTGGACCGTTCAATCTTGAACGGAGGGCGCAGATTAAATCCCCACCAGATTTAATCTGGGCCCTCGATCCTAATTGAATCGGTACGGGCTCATCTGAGCCGTCGGTTTTATTTTAAAATCTCCCCCTCGCGATCACCCGTGGATCTGGATCGGACGGTCCAGATCCAATCGGCCCACGCGCACAGTGCGCGGGTCCATGGTGGACCTGGCTCACCGTGGACCAGAGACTGAGTTCTGTTTAAATAAAATTCAGAAAATAGTTTTAAACTTCCAAAATTCATATCTTGCTCAAATTAACTCCAAATTTCACCATTTTAATTCTGGAAAATTTGTCTCTTTATCCTCTACACTTTTATGCAATAAAAACAATATGTTTATTTGGCACATAATAATCTTATTAAATAATAAAGAAAAGTCCCATTTAGGAATTAATTAATATTTCAATTAAATAAATTCAGATAAACCCTTAAAATTTTATAAAGTAATTTCAGAAGACATAATGGCTCTATTTCACTGTTATTAACACAATAAAAATGGAATGACCATTTTGTCCATGGCATTTCATTAAATAACATTCCTAAGACCCCTTTAGGGTTTAATTATTATTTCATTTGAATAATTCAGAAAAACACTTAAAAATTTATATATTAATTTTAGATGATGTATTGACTCCAGTACACTGTTTATAAGCAAATAAAATATAATAATTCACTTTTCTCATTTTAATTTATTAAACATTTCCAAGGCCCTTTAAAATAAATGATTAATTCATATAATGGAAATACAACACTTTACAAAAATATCATGAAAAATGATATAATAAATTAAGAGGACTTAATGACTTTATTCTACTGTTTTAATGCAACAAAAATAACATGTTCACTTTGCCCACTTTAATCTATTAATTAATAATAGCCCTTGTAGGATAATTAAGTAATTCATCAAATAGAAGTTAAACACTTTATAAACATGTCATGGCAACTTATAACTTCAGAAAACCGAACAACTTGAGTTCACAAGTCTTAATACAATAAAAATAGAATATTCATTTTGCCCACTTTGTTATATTAAATCACATTACAAAAAGCCCTTTTAGGATATTTAATTCATTCATGAAGTAAAGGTCTATACTTTATGATATTATCTTAAAGCTATATAACAAACTTCAGAAAACTTAATAATTTAAAGTCCCCATTTTGATACCATAAAAACATCAAGGCTAATTTATACCTTTTTAGTTCATCTCTAAAAAGGGGAAATAAAAACCCCTAGGAAAATAAATTACATCGAGTCATAAATTCAGAAATCTCATTAGGAATCAATCTTAAATATTTAAGTAACAATTCCCTAGAATATTAAAACTCTATCTCCCTTACTTAAATCCAACAACAACTTGTATGCTTGTATGCTTGATTTTGGATTGTTTATTAATGTGGTGTTTACTTTTCCGTATCGAGAAGACTACGACGTCGTCGAAGATCCGAAGTTCTATCCCGAGGTTCCTCCTTCACCCTTTGCTGATCAAGGCAAGTCATCGACCACCTCTGTGGACACAGTTGATCATATTGAGCCCATGTTTTAATAAACTATCGCTATAACTCATAGGTTAATATTGCATTAGTCAAATATCAAGCCCTACACTTATATTTATTAGATCCCCGTCCTTGTGTGCAAACCCAAGCCATGCTTATTGAGCCTTAACTCCTTGTCACTCTACAAATACTATATTAGCTAGTGCCCAATGTATCGGCACAACTGCTATAGGATAAAAATAATGAGTCGTAGTTAAGATGGATTCTGGTATATGAAATACCCCCCGTTATTCTTGTCTCTGGACTCTGTTGGAGTTAGGTATGTTATAAGTATGGTGGGTTCCGGGTGCAAGCTCGGAAACTGGTTGGTCGCACCCGGGGCACTATAAGGACCGGTCTGCGGGATCTGTTGCAAAGCACTTCCGTACCAACCACAAGTCTAATGGGTAAGTCCTAACTGGAAGTATGGAAACACTCCGTCTCATGGCACCATAGTGGAGGGGGCAAGGGGCAAGCCTGCGAGCGACTTGTACCAAAGGATGCTCAAGGGGGGGTATGGTGGGGCACCGACGCGTCGGGACACCATATGAAACCCATAAGAGGGTGCTGTTGAGTCAGGGAGGACTATATGGAAGGTTTTGGCACGAGTTCCCGTGGTATGGGTTATCTCGTTACACTTTGGTGTAGGTGATGAGTGCGTGCCTTGTGGGTACAGTGGTACATCTCTGATCAGAGTAAATCAATCTTTTCGAAAAGCCGAGCCCACGGTCAAGGGCGGGTTGTGTGACTACTCGCAGTTAGTTTACAATTGTTTGAAGGATTGAGTTATTCATGGCATGTAAGGACTGTTGTGCGAGGAGGTAAAACGTACTCCTCAAGTTAGAAGATGATGATGCATTCACATGTTTACTTTTCCGTACTAATAAATTGCTCACATTTAATGCTTTACAAATATGCTGCTTCCGCAAAACTAGCCACTATCTCCCTTGTTATTATCTTGCATTATATTTGCCTTTGGTGGCTTGCTGAGTACATCTGTACTCACCCCGTTGACTTACACCATCAGAGCCCGTCTACTATGAGGAGGATGAAGGTCTGGAGTAGCGACCCAGTCAAGGCGAGACTGGAAGGAGGCGTTCATCTAGGACCCTTGATTTATTAGTTTCTATTCACTTTCATTCACTTTTGTATTAATGCGGTCTACGAACCGTGAATGATTGCCCGTATTGTGCGTGGTCGCTTGATGAACGTCTTGGTTTATTGATTTTCTATGGAATTTCAATAAAAGTCCTGATTTATTAAATCGGGGCGCGACAGGGCACTACTCGCACCAGTGTCCTCACCCCAAGCAACCCCAAGGCACGGCACCAACCAGGCGGTTCATGCCCGCGTCAACCACATCAGCGCGGAGGAAGCTCAGGAAGCTCCCAAAGTCATGCTCGGCACGTTTACCGCAAATTTCTTTACCGGCTACAATACTGTTTGACTCTGGGGCAACGCACTCTTTCATCTCGGAAGATTTTGTGAAAACCAACAACTTGGAAGTGCTCCCTCTACCAGCCTCGATGATGATTGCCACTCTCGGCAATAAAACCTTAGCCCACTTATACAGCCCTAAGGTAAAGATAGAGATTCAAGGGATATTATTCCGGGCCGAGCCAGTCCTCATTAAGTGTACCAGACTCGACCTCATCCTAGGGATGGATTGGCTAATGAAACACAAGGGAGTGATCGATTGTGCCAACAAGTCCGTAACTGTGACCAACCCCGAAGGCGAAGCCGTCACCTTTTGGATGACCAGCCGCAAACCTCTTGAGGCATATCTTCACTCAGTAGCCCTTGAAGAAGTGCCCGTAGTCAAGGAGTTCATTGACGTCTTCCCAGAGGACCTGCCAGGAATGCCTCCCAAGCGGGACATCGAATTCAGAATCGAGCTTGTCCCTGGGACCACTCCAATCTCCAAGCGCCCATACCGGATGGCCGCCAATGAACTAGCCGAAGTCAAGAGCAACATCGAAGACCTGGAACAGAAAGGGTACATCCGACCAAGTACCTCACCCTGGGGTGCACCGGTCATCTTCACCATGAAGAAGGACAAGACTAAAAGGATGTGCGTTGACTATAGAGCCCTGAACGACGTAACCATCAAGAACAAGTACCCACTACCTCGGATCGATGACCTGTTCGATCAGCTAAAAGGATCCTCGGTGTTTTCAAAGATTGACCTCAAATCAGGTTATCACCAATTGAGGATTAGAGAAGAAGACATACCCAAGACTGCCTTCACCTCCCGCTATGGACTATATGAGTATACTGTGATGTCGTTCGGACTGACGAATGCCCCGACCTTTTTCATGAACATGATGAACAATGTATTCATTGAGTTCTTGGATAAGTTCATCGTGGTATTCATCGACGATATCCTCGTCTACTCCAAGACCAAAGAAGAACATGAAACCCACCTCCGTCTGACCCTCAGAAAGCTAAGGGAACAGCAATTGTACGCCAAATACAGCAAGTGCGAGTTTTGGTCGTCAGGGGTGAAGTTCCTCGGTCATGTCATATCTGCTAGAGGAATATCTGTGGACCCAACCACCGTGGAAGCAGTGACCAACTGGCTACAACCCATGAACATGACCGAGATCCGGAGTTTTCTCGGATTGGCCGGATACTATCGCCGGTTCATCGAGAACTTTTCGAAGATAGCCAAGCCTATGACTAGGCTGTTGCAGAAGGAAGTAAAGTTTGAATGGACCCCAGATTGTGAAGAATGCTTCCAAACCCTTAAGAAGAAGCTCGTGTCAGCCCCAATTCTGACCCTACCAGATATCCGGAAAGACTTCCACGTCTACTGTGATGCCTCTCGTCAAGGATTGGGATGTGTCTTAATGCAAGATGGGAAGGTGATATCTTACGCCTCCCGACAGCTGAGACCACATGAGCTGAACTACCGGACCCACGACCTGGAATTAGTAGTCATGGTTCATGCCTTGAAGATATGGAGACATTACCTTGTGGGAAATCGGTGTGAGGTCTTCACCGACCACAAGAGCCTCAAGTATATATTCACCCAACCGGACCTGAACCTCAGGCAGAGGAGATGGTTGGAACTGATAAAAGATTACGACTTAGGCATCCATTATCATCCAGGAAAGGCCAATGTGGTGGCAGACGCCCTTGGTCGAAAAGGGTACTGCAATGCCATCATGATACAGGACCAGGCCCCTTTGCTATACAAGGAAATGGAAAGACTAAATCTAGGGATCGCCAACCGAGCGTATCTCGCTGCTTTGGAGTCTAGACCTGTCTTGATAGACCAGATCCGGGAAACACAGAAGGAAGATCTAGACATCTTGGAGATCCAGTAGAACATGAGGAAGGGTAAAGCCCCCAGATTTTCCAAGGACGAGCATGGTACCATCTGGTTTGGAAACCGGATATGCGTGCCTGACAAGTCTGAGTTGAAGACTCTCATCCTTCAAGAAGCCCACGATACTCTATACTCCATACATCCTGGGAGTACAAAGATGTATCAAGACCTGAAGGAGAGATATTGGTGGGTCAGCATGAAGAGGGAAATAGCTGAGTATGTGGCCAAGTGAGACACATGCCGGCGAGTCAAGGCAGAGCACCAAAGACCTGTTGGACTGTTGCAACCCCTCAAGGTCCCCGAATGGAAGTGAGAAGAGATAGGAATGGACTTCATCATGGGACTACCCAGGACCCAAGCCGGTCACGATTCTATCTGGGTGATTGTCGATCGACTCACCAAGGTGGCTCACTTCATCCCCGTCAAGACAACTAACACCGTCGCCAAGTTGGCCGAGTTGTATATGACCCGGATTGTGTGCCTGCACGGAGTTCCAAAGAAGATTGTATCTGACCGTGGGAGTCAGTTTACCTCTAAGTTTTGGAAGAACCTTCAAGAGGAACTCGGCACTCGGCTAAACTTTAGCACCGCCTATCATCCACAGACCGATGGTCAAACCGAAAGGGTCAACCAGATATTAGAGGATATGCTTAGAGCTTGTGCTCTAGACTTTAGCGAAATGTGGGACAAGAACTTGCCCTATGCGGAGTTCTCCTACAACAACAGCTATCAAGTTAGCCTACAGATGTCCCCGTTCGAAGCACTTTATGGGCGTAAGTGCAGAACGTCGTTGCTCTGGGATCAGACCGGAGAGTCACAGCTGTTTGGGATAGATATACTAAGAGAAGCCGAAGAGAAGGTCAAGATCATCAGGGACAGATTGAAGATAGCCCAGTCCCGACAGAAGAGATACCCCGATAACTGACGAAGAGACCTAAACTTTGAGGAGGGTGATCATGTCTATCTTCGAGTCACTCCCCTCCGTGGCACTCAAAGGTTCAACATGAGAGGCAAGATAGCGCCCCGCTATGTTGGACCTTTTCAGATCCTCTGACGGCAAGGAGAAGTGGCATATCAATTAGAACTGCCTCCATCTCTGGCAGGAGTCCATGATGTGTTCCACGTCTCTCAGCTGAAGAAGTGTCTTCGTGTGCCCGCCGAACAGGCTGACCTCCAACAACTCAATGTCCAAGAGGATTTGACCTACATCGAGAAACCCATCAAGATCCTGGAGACTAAGGAAAGAGTAACCAGGAGCCGTGTGGTTCGCTTCTTCAAGGTTTAGTGGGACAACCACCCCGTTGAAGAAGCCACATGGGAAAAAGAAGACGAGTTGAAAGCCCAATACCCCGAGCTATTCGAGTAGCATTCCAATCTCGAGGACGAGATTCTTTGTAAGGGGGATAGGTTTGTAACACCCCAAATTTTCAAAGAAATAAAAATATCATTTAATATATTTTCCTGGGATTAATTAAATAGGAAATACCTTTAATGCCCTTCTTAGCCTATTTGAACTAGAACCTAGTTGAAATGACCAAACCATAGGCTAGAAAATTTTGTATGAGTTCCCAAGACCAAGATATATTTTTGAGAATTCTTAGAAATTTTTATCACCCTTGGAAGTATCCCAAATATTTAAATCAATTTCTGTACTTATTTTTATTCGGAAAAGGATTGAAACAGTAACGGGCCTCATCCCCCTCTTCTCTCTCCCTCGGCCGGCCCAACCCGCTCCCTTCCCATGCCTCGGACTGACACCCGGGCCCCACTTGTCAATGGCCCTCTCCCGCCGCACGCGCACCCGCCCGCCACCTCGGCCCCACCTGTCGGCACCACCCCGCTCTCAGCCAAACCCGACCCCACCCGTCAGCCCCACCCGTTGTTGCGCCCGCGCCCGCTGCCCAGTGGCCCCCACCTGTCGGATCCGTCTTCCCCGCGGGATCCACCCCCAAATCCCCCCATCGCCGGCTGAAGCCCTAATCCCGCCTCGGATCCACCCCCGCCGGCCCCCTCCGTTTAATCTATCGCCGGCAATGAATTCCCCGCGTCCCGCCGACCGTTTCCCCCTTTAAACCCGGCCGAATCGCGTCCAGGTTCAGTGTATCTCCTCACAACCGAGCTCGTCGGCGTTAAGGCCATTTTAAATTCGGTCTTCCCCCAATTGCGCCCCCTTGAACCCCGCTGGCATCCCTATTTAAGCCCCTGGTGCGTACACGTTAGACCCCCACACTCACACGCTGCAACAACGAATAGAATGCCCTCACTCTGGTTTTTAACACTCCTCCGCCGCCCGCACTCCAGCCAACGTTCGCCGTCGCCGGAGACCTCCTCCACCCTCGGCGACCGCACCGTCGTGACCGTAGGTGCCTCCCCGACCTCGGCCACCCCTCCGCCGACAACGAACCCCGCCGGAGCACCATCGCCATCGAGGACCCGAACTCCTTCGCCGCCCCCGCTCGTCGCCGGCCACGCTCCGACGACCTCTCGCCTCGCCTAAAGTACCCTCGTGATCCCCATAGCCCCCTCCGTCCATTTTAGCCCTTAGATCCGGCCGCCACCGCTCGTCGTGGCCCCTGGCCCACTCGCCGTCGCCAGAGAAGATGACCGGTGCGAGTAAAGTACCCGTGCCATGTCGGATTCGTCCCCCACCGAGCGATCGTGATCCGACGGCCGGAATTAAATCCACCCCTCGGTTTAATCTGGCTCGTTAGATCCAAGTGAAGCGGTACGGTGTTATCTCATGCGTCCATTAGTATTTAAATCCCTCATCGCATCTGACTCGTCCATCGCGTACCATTTCAACGTTTTAATCTCAGCCGTCCACGTCAACTTAACTCCCCCGCCTCGCCCGTGGTCGCTCGATCGCGATCCAACGGTGGATCTTGATCCAGCGCACGCGCACAGTGCGCGGGTTCACGGTGGATCTGGTTCACCGTGGACCCGAGGCCGTTTTTGATTTAAATAAATTTCCAGAAATTGTTTTAAACTTATAAAATTCATATCTGGCACATTTTAACTCCAAAAATTATCATTTCAATTCCAGAAAATTCATAATTTTATTCTCTACATGTTAATGCAATAAAAAGTATGTTTACTTTGATTATTTCATGCTTATTTAATAAAGTATTCAAATGCACTTTAGGGTAAATTACAAAAAGGTTCATTTCAATTTTAGCAAAATTTATCTTTTATCCTTTTCATGTTAGTATAATAAAACCACTAAGTTTACACTGAACCTTCTTATTTTAGATTAGTTAGAAAATTTAAAACATAATTGTTTACTTTATTATCCCTTTTAGAAAGGACCTTATTTCATTAAAGTTCATTTTAAAATATTCATAAAATGAATTTCAGAAACATAACAACTTTATTTTACCTTGGTTCAAACCAATCAAAACTTATATACCTGTTGTGCGGTTTTTGGATTGTTTAATTGAGTGTTACGTTTAATTTGTTTATATCGAGAAGACTACGACGCCGCCGAGGAGCCGGAATAGTTTCCCGAAGTTCCTCCCTCCCCTTTCGCTGAACAAGGCAAGTCACCAAACCATTCTTTTGAGCATATTGAACCCATGTTTTACTAAACTGTCGCTAAAACACATAAGATATATATGCATTAGTCAAATGAAACCCTTACAATATATTTATTAGGATCCCCCGACCTTGATGTGCAACCCAAGCCATGCTATCTAGCCTAAACTCCTTGTCACCATATGATTAGTATTATTAGCTAGTGTCCAATGTATCGACACGATTGCTATAGGATTAAAAATGAGTCGTAGCAACTTGGTTCTACTATATGATCCATGTTATCCTTATCTTTGGAATTATGTTGGTGATAGAGTTTTGGTTGTGAGTGTATGCATGGTGGGTTCCGGGTGCAAGCTAGGGCATTGGTCGGTAGCACCCGGGGCACTATAAGGACTGGTCTGCAACATATTGTTCATCGGTTTGAGCCGGAGTGAGTTTGATAGGGTGCAACACCTTAGGACAGCTAGGGAGATTTGGACTACACTCACTATTTTTCATGAGGGCTCTACACAGATTAAGGCCATGCGCCAAAGCACATACAATCAACAGTATCAGTTGTTTGTGCATGCACCTGGTGAATTTATAGATGCCATGTTTTCTCACTTTGATGCGATAGTGAGTAACTTGCGGTCCAACGGGACGCTTACTTACAATGATCATGATAGGGCTATCAAGCTTTTCTATGCTCTTGATCGTAGCATATGGGAAGTGAAGATATCCAGCATTGAGGAGTCCGCAGGTTATGACACATTGACATGTGATGATCTCTTCAGCAAGATGAAGTCCACAGATATTGCCAAGGCATCTCTTGCAGTGCATAGGAACTCCTTGCCACAGCCATTGGCACTAGTTTCTAGCACTAGACGTGGCACCACTTCAGAACCAAGCACATCAAGCACTTGTGTTTTTGTAGATGGTTTTGCTTTGTCCTCCCTTGTCTCCGTCACTAAGGAGCAGGTGGATACTCTGGATGATGATGAGCTTGCTCTCATTGCCAGAAGGTTCACCCGTTTTCATCATGAAAGACGAGATCAGAGGAGAAGTGGTTTTAGTGGTTGTTTTGAGTGTGGCGACACTTCTCACATCAAGGCCAATTGCCCAAAACTCAAGAAGAGAGATGAGAGTGAGCGCCCCAGATACCACAAAAAGGAGAGGAAATCATTTGTGAAGGGCAAGCACGGCAAGGTGGCTAAGAGGGTAGCCAAAGCCGCTTCTAGAGCATTTGTTGCTGCTCTCAGTGACATCGACACTTCCTCAACTAAGGAGTCCAGCTCTGATGAGGAAAAGGAGTCACCAGGGAAGGATGAGAAGAAGGACAAGAAGGGACGAGATTTCACCGGCCTCTGCTTCATGGCCGACAGTGATCACAGCGGCGATGAGCTTGACTCATCTGAGGTATCTCTATCCTATGACCAGCTTTCAATTAAATTAGATGAACTAAATGAAGTAGTTCTTGGTCAAGATAGATTACTTGTGCAAGCCGCTAGAGATAGAAAAGACCTTAGACTTAGGCTAGAATTTGTTTCTACTGATTATGCCATGCTTAAGTCTAGGATTAATGATGCTGAATGTGAATCTTGTACTGTTGTCATGGGTGAGCTTGCTCAGTTAGCGTTCTGTACATGCTCAAACTCTATCTGAGCTTGAGACTACACAGAAGCAGCTTTTGATGGTTGATTCTAGTCCTCATGATATAATTGAATGCATGAACTGCCCCTTATTACGTGAGAGCATTAATTTACGTGATAAGCATGTTCAGGATTTATGGGCTAGATTGGAGAGGGCCGGTAGTTCTAAGGATGTGCAACCTGTGTGTGACACTTGCATAACCCTTAAGGACCAGCTAGGCACTGTTAGAGAGCGAGCTGAAAACCTTATGACTGAAAATGAATACCTTCTTTCTGTGGTTTACAAATGCACGGAGGGAAACGGTAGGATGGACTTGCTCTTGCCAAAAACCAAGATGTGTGCTGATAGAGCAGGGTTAGCTCTAGGATTGGGTTTTGAGAGGATTCCTTCAGACAGTGAAAACAAAATTGTTTTTACCTCACCCACTACCTTAGAGAAAGAGAGAGCTCTGTTAGACACTCCTTCATCCAAAAGGCCTACCCAAACTACAAAGAAAACCATTCCTCCTGCAAAGAAAATTCCTCCCAAGAAAACCACACAGCAGAAGCCCGAGGAGCCTGTGAGAGTTGCTCCTATGACCCATGAGAGTGCCCCTAGGAGAGTTTTTCATTGTTCCTACTATCAGCGGGTGGGTCATCTGGTTAGGTTCTGTTTTCGTCGCATCAAGGATGAGCGACGCTCTCAGGCAATGAGGTTCCAGAACATGCACTACCCATCTTTAGGTATGCATGAGTTTGAGTTTTACTCTCGTCCTGTTTTCAAAGCTCCTCGTACTTCTCAAAGAGGTTTTTCTCCTCGAGGTGTTCACCATGTTCCATATGGTGGTACACCCCGTGCGAGTAGCTTTGTACCTCGTTAGAGTAGGAGACCTCGTCATGCTTTTGGATCACAGCATGTAGGTAGACCTCGCACTTTGCATCATTCTGATTATCCTGTGCGTAGACAGTCTACTTTTACTATGCCTACTACTCGTATCACTCAGTGTTGGATGCCTCGTCATATCTTCACTCACCCCAGCACTAAGCGATCGAGATTTTCTTATCATGTGTAGGCGCCAGATCGAGGCTTGGAGGGCACGTGGATCATGGACTCCGGTTGTTCGCGCCATATGACTGGAGATGCAGCATGGTTCTCCAGCCTCACCACAACCAAGAAAAGGGAATATATCACCTTCGGCAACAATCAAAGGAGTAGAGTGAAAGGTAAAGGTGTGGCAAGAATTAACTCGAATTTCACTCTCAAAGATGTTGCTTTGGTTGAAAACTTGGGATACAATTTGCTTTCTGTATCTCAATTGCTTTATGAGGGCTTCGAAGTGTGATTCCATCGCGATACTTCGTAAGTACTCAATTCTGATGGCGTTGTGGTTTGTAAGATCTTTAGAGTTGGGAGAGTTTTTGGAGCTGATTTTTCTGAGTCATCTGGTTCTTCTCACTGTCTTGTTGCACATTCGACTTCTGAGCTGTGGAAGTGGAATAGGATACTAGGGCATGTGAGCTTTGAGTTGCTCGCTCGTTTGAGTGCCCTAGGTTTGATTCGAGGATTGCCCAAGCTCAAGTTTGAGAAGAATTTTGTTTGCGCTCCATGTCGACATGGAAAAATGATTGACGCTTCGCACTTGCCAGTCACCACGGTGATGACTAAACAACCTGGAGAACTTCTCCACATGGACAATGTAGGTCCTTCTCGGGTTAGTTCTTTAGGCGGCAAGTGGTATGTGTTAGTCATTGTCGATGATTTCTCTCGCTACTCTTGGGTCTTCTTTCTTGCCAGCAAGGATGAAGTGTTTTCACACTTTCGGAGCTTGGCTTTGAGACATTTTACTGAACTCCCTGGTGCATTGAAATTCATTCGAAGTGATAATGGCACTGAGTTCAAGAACAGTCTCTTTGTTGACTTTTGCATGGAGCATGGCATAGAACACCAATTCTCTGCTCCGCGGGTCCTCAACAGAATGGTGTTGTTGAGAGAAAGAACCACACTTTGGTTGAGATGGCTAGGACGATGCTCGATGAGCACAGGACTCCTAGAAAATTCTGGGCTGAGGCCATGAACACTGCTTGTTACATGTCAAACCGAATCTTCTTGCGCTCAATTTTGAACTTGATATCTTATGAGCTACATTTTGGGAGACAGCCCAAAGTTACTCATCTTCGAGTCTTCGGTTGTCGTTGCTTTATCCTAAAACGTGGAAATTTGGATAAATTTGAGTCACACTCTTCTGATGGGATCTTTTTGGGTTACACTACACATGGTCATTCTTATTGTGTTTACAATTTGGAGACTAACATTGTCATCGAGTCATGTGATGTGACTTTTGATGAATCAACCCCGTCTGTTAGTTCCACTTTTGAACAGGCGAATGAACACGACATGGAGCAGACCATCTTCAAAGAAGAAGATCCCGGAGATTTCGAGGATGAACCCCTACTACCCTCGACATCAACCCCCGAAGCCGACCCCGCTTCAACCACTTCGGCACAAGGTCCCGAAGCAACTGCCTCGACATCGGTCATCTTGGACCACTCCAATGCACAAGTTGAGGGGGAGACTGCATCCCGCCGTGAGGTTCCACATCATGTTCAAAGGATGCATCCTCCCGAGCAGATCATTGGTGAGCTTGATCAAAGGGTAACACGTTCTCATGCTCATTTCATTGATTTCGCTTTTGTTGCTTCTTTCGAGCCCTTATATGTTAGTCATGCACTTTCTGATTCTAGTTGGATTCAATGCCATGCATGAAGAACTTGAAAATTTTGAGAGAAACCAAGTCTGGACTTTAGTTGATCCTCCACCAAATGTTCATTTCATTGGAACAAAATGGATTTTCAAAAACAAACAAGGGGAGGATGGGACTGTAGTTAGAAACAAGGCTAGAGTTGTAGCTTAGGGTTATTCTCAATTAGAAGGGATTGATTTTACTGAAACTTTTGCACCTGTTGCTCGTCTTGAGGCCATTAGGATTTTGCTTGCCTTTGTGACATCCCGAGGATTCAAACTCTATCAAATGGATGTCAAAAGTGCATTTCTAAATGGCTTCATAGGCGAAGATGTTTATGTAAAACAACCCCCTGGATTTGAAAACCCCAAATACCCACATAAAGTCCTTAAACTTCATAAGGCTCTTTATGGACTCAAGCAGGCCCCTCGGGCATGGTATGATAAACTTAAGTCTTTTCTGCTTGAGCGGGGGTATTTTATGGGATCTGTTGATAAAACCCTGTTCACTCTCAAGCATGGCAAAGATTTCCTCCTAGTCCAGATTTATGTGGATGATATCATCTTTGGTGGCTCTTCTCATGCTTTGGTTGACGAGTTTGCAGATGCCATGAACAGGGAGTTCAAAATGTCCATGATGGGCGAACTCACATTTTTCCTTGGTTTGCAAATCAAGCAAAGCAAACAAGGTACCTTCGTCCACCAGACGAAGTACACCAAGGACATGCTCAAGAAGTTTGACATGACTGATGTGAAGCCCCTCGCCACTCCAATGGCTACATCTGTGGCATTGGATCCTGACGAAGATGGAGAAGTCGTAGATCAGAAGGAGTTCCGAAGCATGATCGGCTCCCTCCTCTACTTGACTGCTACGAGGCCGGACATACACTTCGCAGTGTGTTTGTGCGCTCGTTTTCAGGCTTCACCACGAGCTTCGCACTGCCAAGCGGTAAAGCGCATTCTCAGGTATCTCAAACATACCTTAGAATTCGGCATTTGGTATTCTGCATCTTCCTCTTTGTGTCTTCGAGGTTATTCCGATGTGGATTTTCTGGGTGTAGGATTGATAGGAAAACTACCTCTAGTACTTGTCATTTTCTAGGTACTTCACTGGTTTGCTGGTCTTCCCGCAAACAGTCTAGTGTTGCACAATCGACGACTAAGGCTGAATATGTTGCTGCAGCTAGCTGTTGCTCTCAGTTTTTGTGGATTGTTTCCACTTTGCGGGATTTTGGGTTAGATTATAAGAGTGTTCCACTTTTCTGTGATAACACTAGTGCTATTTGTATTGCAAACAACCCGGTTCAGCATTCCAGAACCAAACACATTGATGTGCGATATCATTTTCTCAGAGATCATAATGAGAAGGGTGATATTGAGCTTCAATATGTTGATACCCAACACCAGCTAGCCAATATTTTCATAAACCCCTCGATGCTTCTCGTTTTGCCTACTTGCATGGGGAACTTGGTGTTTGTCACCCTTACGGCATTTTGTGAGGAGGAGCAGTTTTGATTGTCTTGCATATGCTCATCATGTGTGAAATTGCATTTACATCTTTTGCACTTATATGCCTAATTATAATTCATGTAATCATGTCAGCTCAGCTCTATTTAATATGTCTAAACATTTTGTGCATGATTTTTCTTTCCAAAATCAAATCATGCTCACTGCTTAGTCTTGAATCTAGCATGTTTAGGCAGGACTGCTTTAGCTATCTTTTATCTGCTTGATAGTAAGACTCATTTTCCCTGGATGCTAACCATTGCAACTTGAAAAATAGTATTCATGGATATTCATCAAAGTGCTAGAAATTTGTTCACTTAATTAAAAATTCAAAAATCCATGATTTACATGATACAAGCGAAAAAGACCCTGGTGGGTTTGTTTGTCGCACTACTCTATTTTAGACTGCTTACTATTGCACATTGGTCTGAACTGGGATAGTGTAGTGTATGCCAAAATCACCGCCTTAAGCTTCTGATGGCTTTCATGCCTAGGCTTGGCTTGATTGGAAAGTATAAGGTAGACAAACAAATAACCCCTAGCATTATGAAAAGAACAGCAAGATCATCAAGTTTGTTTTTAATGCTCCATTTGAACTGGACTTGTCTGTCTAGAGTAGAAATTGACTAGCTTTGCGCAGTCCCTGCTTTTACTTTTCTAGTTACCTTGATTGAGTGGTGATGCTTTTATTTAAAAATGATAAAATCACATGTTGTCATCATGTTTTTTAGAGAATGTTAAATTGAGCTGAGCACATGAAAAATGGGTATTAATGTCGGCATATTTTTGCTTTATATGTCTTTGCAATTCTGCCCATCTCGAAGCTTTGCATCTTTTGAATGCTCCTTGATGCTTGCATTGCCAAAGGGGGAGAAATTTTTGAGTTCTCTGTAGCAAGGGGTAAAATAACTCAGGGGGAGTTTTTATCTTGCAAAAGGAAGTTTTGCCGAAAGGGCTTTTACTCTTTTGAAAAGGGGGAGGAAAATTCTTTTGTCAAGTGACATGGTTTGGCTCGTTTCTAAGTTTTATGGTCACTTGTGTGCTGAAATTTTTCAAATTTTTCTTGATCTTGAATTTGGTTGTCAATGCACTCATCAAGGGGGAGATTGAGAAACCAAGGGTTGGTTTTGGAGTTTGTGATGAGTGATTGACATATTTTACCCTCTAATTCGAAGGGGTCCCTCCGAAGGGGTTCGGAGGTTGTTTCACCGAAGGATTTGGTGGATCTGGTTGCTGCAGCTGTTCCGCAGAGTGTGCCTATCGGAGGGGTCCGACAGTACACCATGACTGGGTTGTACCGAAGGGTTCGGTACTTTGGGCAATACACCGGAGTGTATATCAAAGGTTGTTTACCTGGAGAGGTCTCCAGGGTACTGGATACACTTGTCTGTTTGTCTGTGGTGCGCAGGTGACTTCGGATGTGATGGACGGTTCGCAGCAAGTGAACCTGGGTTAAGTAGGAGGCTTGATGTCAGGCGAGCGGGGAGCTCGGTCGCGAAGGCTGCGAAGGGGTCGAGGTCGGACCTCGGGTCGAGGTGCGCTAGGAGAAGGCAGTAAGTGCGGAGCCTGTCTTCGGGTGAAGGTACTCTGAGACGAAGTCCTCGGAGGCGAGGCACTTCGAAGGGTACTCCAAATGGAGTGACTTCGGAGTGTGGTGGACTAAGTCCTCAGCAATGAGGCAGGGCTTTCGAAGTGTGCTCCGGAGGGAGGCACTCGAAGGTATACCCGATGAAGGTCTCTGAAGTCGAGGTGCATCGAAGGCATGGTCCGGGTAAGGATCGTCGAGGAGTGTGCTCGGGGAGAGACACTGCGACGAAGTGCTCATGGAATGCTTCATGCGGAGGCCTTGGACGAAGGAGGGACTTCGAAGGGTGGTACTCCGAAGGTGGGGCTTTGGAGTAAGGCTGACTTCGGAGTAAGGCTGGCTTCGGAGTGAGGGTGGCTTCAGAGTGAGGCTAACTTGTGGTACTTCGGCCATGCATGGCTTCGGTACACGGACTGACGGAGTTCAAGCTGGGAGAAGCTGCAAAGCCATGGTGGTCCACTCCGAAGGTGTTGGTGCGAAGGCCCAAGGGCTTTGACGGCTTTGGCTCAAACCGTCTTTGTATCGAAGGCTGACTTTGGTGAAGCGAAGGCCGTCAGGCTCAAGGCTTCTCACCGAAGCTACCGCACCCCTCGCGTGCGAAAGGGGGCTTCAGAAGAATCCAAGACTGCAAAGGCTGACCATGTCTGCTCTACAAAAGCTGATGTTGTCTCCTCTGCGAAGCTGACAAAAGAAGCCTCCAAATAAAGTAGACTACCAGTTGTACCCCCTGTTCTGATGAGACAAAAACAGTGTAAACCCTAGAGGTAAAGTAGTCTATTCACAGGGCTAAATAGTGCCTATAAATAGTGGAGGCTAGCTAGGTCACATCAACACTTTGAGTAGCCATTTTTGAGCTCCTGTGCTAGCTACCACACACTTTGTATTCAGTCTGTGAGTTCATTTTTGTGTTCCCTGTTCAAGCAATGAAGCTTTGATTCTGTTTTCATTTACTGCTTGAACTTGTATGCGTACTTCTCTACATGCTTTGATCTCTCCGTGTCTCACTTCTTTTGAGTTGAGTTTGTGCACTGCATCTTTCCTGGAGAAGTGTGAGAGAAGTCTGTTCGAGTGAAGTGTGTGCTTTTCAGTGTTGGTTCGCTCTGTGTAAACTGGAGGCAAGACCTCTCTGATTACTAGTGAAGCACTGTTCTTGGCTTAGATCGAAGCCCGTTTTCTTCCCTTGTCGAAGTCCTCGGTGAAGTGTGTTTCGTGTGTGTTTAGACCTTCAAAGTATGAAGCCTAGCACCAGTTGCTATTGCTGAGTATTTGGGTCGAAGTCCTCAGAGGGAAGTCTGCTCTTGCGAAGGGTGAAGTGTGAAGCCTGCTCGAAGGCACCCAGTGTGTGGAGCCTGCACTGACTTAGCAGAGCTGAATCTTCAGGGTTGTGGGTGGAGTGAAGTCTTCTTGGCTTCGAACTTTTGCTCCTTGCGAAGCCTGATTTCGGAGCTGTAAAATGCGTCTGAACCAGAACTTTGAAGGGTGTGTTCGAAGCATGTTCCGCAGAAGACAGAATTAAAACAGAAGGCTATTTTTAGTCTGAAATTTTAAAAGCTCCCATTCACCCCCCTCTAGTCTCCGTTTCTGGTCCAACAGTATTTTTAGAATTAAAATCCAGAAAAATACACAAAGAATATACCTAATTTATTACAACACTTAATCTGATACTTTTAATATATTTTCAGAATTTTGAAAATTCCGAAAATACTAAAAGTTTACACTTAATCTAAATTACTAAACGAAAATAAACTTCTAATTATTGGAATTTAAAAACATTTAGAGATGATACGGTTTTTAGGAAAACCGACAAAGCCTCCTCGATCGCCGACATGTGACGCCAATCCACGAACTCGACCACCAGCAAGTCTCTCCTGCTCTCGATCCCCTCGAGCCGCCTGATCACTTGCACTGCCTCCCTTTCACTAACTTGACCGTTACCCTGTATGGACCATCTATCCGTCCATGTCTTGCTCTATCTCCTCGTGCACTCCTGAGATCATCTCCACTTCACCCGACATCCTTGATCCTCTGCATTGAGCTCCCCGCTCGACCCTTGATCACCAGCCGTTTATAGTTGGTTTGCATCTCTACCCTACACACATGAGACAAGCCAAAACAAGAGATGCGACGCACACTGATCCCCTCGTCATCCACTCGCCATAACCACACATCGATCCCATCGATGCAATCAAGCCATCACTCACTGATCTCACCAGATTGCTCAACCTTATCAATCACTCATCATAAAGACAAAAATCACAGTGCTACCTCACTTAGTTTCACACCTTATGTCCTACCTCTAGCCGCCGCTCGCTATCGCCGGAGTACTCCCCTTGCCCCGTCGATGACACTGGAGTGATCCCCATCGCCTCCTCAACCTCAGCCACCACTTCACTCGAGATCATCGCCGTCAGAACATCGTCGCCGATGAGGACCCGAGAGTTCGCTACCACCCCGCACATCGCCGGCCTCGTCCAGTCGACCCCGAGCCTCGCCGACGGTACCATCAGGATCCCCTCGCTATTCTCATCGCATTTCTAGGCTTAGATCGAACTTTAGGCCACTATCGTCCCTGCTAGGGCCCTCGCCATACTCGGCCGTCGTCGGAGAAGACGACCGGCATAGTAGTTATAATGTGTCATGTCGGATCTAATCTTGGCCGCCCGATCGCAATCAAACGGTGGAGATTATAACGTTCTGAGATTTAATCATGGCCATTCATCTAAGCGAAGGGGTATCGATCTATCTCAGCTGTTGATTTCTATTTAAAACCCCACGCGTACTGTCACCGCTAGATCTCGATCCAACGGTGATCTATGGTCCGGCTCACAGCACAGTGCATTGGTTCATGGTGAACCCGGTCCACCGTGGACCAAAGGGTGAATTAGGATTTAAAATAAATTCCAGAAATTGATTTAAACTTCAAAATTCAGAAATTGCTAAAATTAACTCCAAATTTTACCATTCAAATTTCAAAAAAATTCATCTTTTTATTATCTTCATGTTCATCCAATAAAATGTATATGTTTACTCTGGACATTTTATATTATTTAATTAGGATTAAAATAAAATTGAGGAAATCATTTTATAACTTGAAAAATTCATAACTTCATTAGATTAACTCTAAAATTACCATTTTAATTTCAGAGGCTTTATATCTTTATTCTCTTCAACTTTGACCAATAAATCCATATGCTTGTATGGTGATTTTGTATTGTTTTAATGGAGTGTTATTTCTCATTTTACGTACCGAGAAGATTACAACGTCGTAGAGGAGCAGGAGTATTTTCCCGAAGTTTACCCTGCCACCTTTGCTGAACAAGGCAAGTCACCAACCCCATTTTAAGCATATTGAACCCAGTTTTTAATTAAATATCGCTAAAACTCATAGGTTATATTTGCATTAATCAAATGAATAACCCTACATTATATTTATTGGACCCCCGACCATGATGTGCAAACCCAAGTCATGCTATCGATCCTGAATTCCTTGTCACCAGTATACTTATTAATATTAGAAGTGTCCAATGTATCGACAAAACCACTATAGGCTTAAAACGAGTCGTAGGTACTTGGATTTTGATATATGATCCCCTATGTCTCTCACCCCTGGTATTCTATTGGTCTTGGTGGATTCTGATATAAGTTAGCATGGTGGATTCCGGGTGCAAGCGAGGGCATTGTTTAGTCGCACCCGGGGCACTATAAGGACCGGTCTGCAGGATTCGTCGCAAAGCTCTTTCGTACCAACCACAAATCTAGTGGGTAAGTCTTAACTAGAGGTATGGGTCGGTCCAACCCAAGGCACTATGTGGAGAGGGGCAAGAAGCACCTGTGGGTGGCTTGGGCCATGTGGCACAAAAAGGGGCGCGACATTGGTCCGGTGTGTCGGCACGCCGATGAAACCTATAGTGTGTGTCATTGAGTTGGAGCGATTCATGCTAACGGTTTTAGCATAAGTTCCTGTGACTTAGGTCATTTGACACACTACGGTGTGTGGGAATGAGTGCCTTGTGGGTACAGTGGTACACCTCTGATTAGAGTTAAATCTTTTCGAAAAGTCGAGCCCATGGTCAAGGGCGAGTGGAGTGACATCCCACAGTTAGTTTATGTTTGAGAAGTGTTGCATGATTGATTAGGCATGTAAGGACTGTCGAGTGAGAAGGGCTGATTGTACTCCTCGAGTTAGAAGATGTTGCATCATCCATGATTTAAATATTTTGTATGAATAAACCTGACTCACATTAACGGCTGCAAAACAAAAATGTACTTTTCTGCATTTTAAGCCATTACCTCCCTTTGTTATTACCTTGCATTATTATTGCATTTCTCGATGGCTTGTTGAGTATGTTTGTACTCGCCCGTTAGAAAAACAACTTCAGATGCGTACTACGATAAGGATGGTCTGGAGTAGCGACCTAGTCAAGGAAGCGACCCTAAAAGAGATGTTCATCGAGTTTATTATTTTCATAGTTCTTTTATTTTAACACTTGTGTAATAATGTGGTCTGTGAGCCACGAATGTTTGACGTATGTGCGTCGTCGTGTTATGAACATCTTGTGATTATTGATTTTCTATGGAATTTCGATAAAGTCTAGGTTTTACTAAATCCGGGTGCTACAAGTTGCTCGGTGATCTCTCTGAGAAGGTTGTGGAGGAGACCCAACGGTTTTGTGAGTGGCTTAGTGTTCGCCATCTCCGAAGCGGAGCAAGAACAGCCCTAGTGATCGAGCTTTGGGTAGTCTCTCCAGATCCACTCTCACTTTTCCCACTCCTTGACGAAGGAGTTTGGTGGCTCGGTGATTGAGAGGAGTTGGACTCGCCTCAACAGTGACGTAGGAAGCTAGCAAGCTTCCGAACATCGGTGAAACAATTTCTTGTCTCACTTGTGTTATTTACTTTGAAGCAATTTACTTTGAATTTGTTAATTAGTAGAATTTCTTGAGTGATGAGTATATTATGGATGGACCAGATTGTCCTGATAAGTGATGAGTAAAGAATGGATGGACTAGATTTAATAGATGAGTAAATGATATTGGTCAATTATACAGTAGAATGATTAGCGGCACAAGCTTTGAAGCGTTAGGGCTAGCGTTTGATTCGGTTGAGTGGGGATGGATTTGGATTGGATAGATAGACATGAATCTAGATAGTACTATTTATGACATTTTACTTCGAATATGAATACAAATTTGGATGTTCTCGAATACGAATATAAAATGGATAATTCGAATATGAATATGTTTTTGCATGTTTACTTAGTTTTAACATGAAATGAATCCATATTCGAATGTTCATTGTTTCACAAATTTTTCAAAAGTCCAAAGTGCCGAGTATACCAAATTAGTAGTTAGTACAAGAATTCTTGATTATAAATATTTATTATTTTAGGTATGTGCTTCTAGTTCAAATTTCACATATTTCAATTTAAATTCTAAAACATACTAAATGAATTTAAAATAGTAAACTTACCTAAAATACTAAGTTTTATCATAGCATCTATGTATCATATAATAACACCATAAAAAGTCTCGTGTTTTGACTTCATTTGGTTTTTTAAGAATAAAAAAATTATTAAGCTCTACATTGTCGGTCGAGTATTGCAACCTAGATTTTCTTAAATTTTGTTTAAATTTAGTGGATATGACCTAAATGGATTTAAAAATATGAATAATATTTTTTATATAAATTTGGGTGTATTATTTCAGGCTCTTGTAGTCCAAATTTCACATATTTCAATTTAAATCCTAGAAACACTGTTAATGGATTAAAAATATCAAACTTACCTAGAAACATACTAACTTTTTACATGAAATAAGCGATGTTGCATTTTGATTGAAAAAAATTCAAGTAAAAAAATATTTAACCATCGATTTGCTTTCAACCCTAATGCATTCCGTCTCTAAATCATAATTCCAACTTAGAGAATCTATGGTTTCTTAAAATCCTAATTGACAAAATTTTTGAAATATTTTAAAAATTTTATCACAATATCTATGTATCATATCATAACAATGTAACAAGTCTCTATTTTTCATACTTTATTTGGTTTTTTAAGAATTAAAAAACATTAAGCTCCACATTGCCGACTAAGTGTCACAAACTAGATTTTTTCAAATTTTGTTTAAATTTAGTGGATAGGAACTAAATGTACTGAAAAACATGTGTTGGGGAGAAATACTTCATCCCTAGGGCCATTAAGATTAAAAGGCAAAGACAATTTATGTAGCTTTAGGATAGAAGCTTGCCCCAAAGTTAATGAAGTTTCCGAGCCAAAGGGTCCTCTGAACCCCAGTTCGACGATATCCTCCGAAAACTCTGTCTCTACAGTGGGAAAAAGCAAGACTGATGGGACGTCTGCCTTATTTATCTTCTTCGAATACATTTTACTATTTTAGCCATATTCGGGGTACCGCATAGTTTCCACTATGTCGGTTGTAATTGAGGGGTAAAAAGGTCATTTCCTTAGAGTTTTTACCTATAAATAACCCCCTTCTCACCCTGTAATAGGCATCGAATATTCAGATATTCAATACACAACTTCGAACTACTTCGAGCTATTATCCAATTCGGAGGCTTGAGATAGTTCACTTCATAAACTCATTGTTGTTAGTTCTTAATCTTAGAGAACCTGTTAGCGTAATATTTTACGCCAACAGTTGGCGCCGTCCGTGGGGAGCTTAGTTCTAAAAGCTAGTTCTCCGCCACTGACTGCACTTCGAAGAGCACTTCTGGAGGGAGCTTCGGAGTCTCAGGATTCCACGCAACCTTCAGTAAGGGGCTTCCTAGTGCAGTTCGAAGGCCTTTCCTCGCCTTCCCAAACCAGTCGAAGTCTTTGGTCTTCGGACCTTAACTTCATTAGCCATGCCTCCCAAGCAGAGCCTAACCACCGATCCTCCCCGAAGGTCCCCTCGGACCAACAGTGCAGGACCCTCAGTCATTCCACCAACCCCCGATGGGGTCCCCAGACCTCGAACAACTAGAGGTCCCCGAGCAGCTCCCTCGGTGCTCCAAACTGATTACCTTAGTTCCCAAGACTCGGAGATCCCCTCCGGAGGAGATGAAGACCTTCCTGAGGACGCGGCTGCCCAGGTAGCGCGGCTTCAGGAAGAAGTAGCAAGGTGGAGGCAAGAAGTGGAAGATAGACTTCGCTCTCAAGCCTTCACTCATACTCAGGAGGCGCCTCAAGACAACGGTCCTGGTAATCATCCCAAAGCTCTTCAAGTCCCGGAGGAAGCCGAGAATGCATCCTTCGATGACGAATCTCCATTGCATCCGGACCTACAGAAAGTGCTCTTCGACCCCAGGTTCAAGGCCTCGAAGCTACACAAATACTCCGGTGGGTCTAACCCTAGAGAGTTCTCTCGTTTGTATGCCTTGGCGATAGAAACAAGTGGAGGGGCTGCGTAACACTATGGCGAAGTGTTTCCCCCTCGCATTGGAAGGTGTGGCTCTCCGATGGTTCTGGTCTCTAAAGCCAGGATCGATCAAGTCATGGGAGCAGCTGAAGAGGAAGTTCGTAAGTAACTTCCAGGGTATGTTTGTAGCCCCGATGTCAACCGGAAGTCTGTTCCAGGTAAAGCAACGAGCAGGGGAGACGCTTCGGGAGTATTTTACATGCTTCGCCCACACCAAGTCTCATATCAAAAGCTTGTCTACGTCTTTGGTAGTTGATGCAGCGCACGAAGGGTGTTGAACCCAAATCTCCTCAGCAAACTTCACCGGAAGCCGGTATCGTCTATAGCACAGCTGATGACATACTTCGAACAGTATGCCAAGGCAGAGGAAGGCTGCCTCCGAAGAACCTCAACACCTGCACCAGCCCTTCGAGAAGTGAAGACGAAACCGGAAGTCCCAAATTCTCCACAAGTTCCCCTTGATAATCGCTTCAATGATCATAGACGGGGAAAGAAACACTTCCGCTCCGAGGTGTTAAATATTGCACCTTCCTCCCTGAAGATGCCTGTCAACTTGCAACATGCACAAGATAACAGGGCTAGTACCTCGAAGCCCCAAGAGAGAGTGGCTAGCAGGCGCCAAAGCTTCTTCTGTTGTGTGCATGGTGAAAATAGAAGCCATGACACAAAAGATTGCAAGTCCGTATTGACCCTTCGGGGTGAGTACTTAGGATGAAGCTCGGGGTGAGGTACTTCAGACCGAGCCCCTCCAGCAGTGCGTTCGGAGCCTGTGCAAGCCGTGGCTCGAGCCGGCAACCCCAAAGCACCGATGCAACTCCCAGTGGCCAACATTATGCGACCACCGAAGCAGGAGGATCCCCAAGATCGTGGCAAGCAAGTGGTCCTGCCCATCTCCGGAGGGGGGGGCCCTCGGTAACATGTCAAAACGACAGCGAAGAGAATATGTCCGCGAAGTAGGGCACATAGGGACCTCGAATTCGGTGGCAGAAATGCTCGAGTGGTCTCATGTACCTATTTGTTTTACTGCCAATGATGCTGTGGGGCTGAAATTCCCTCATGCTGACCCCCTTGTTATTTTAGCCGATATAGCGGGAGTTGAAGTCCGAAGGATAATGGTGGACGGTGGGAGCTCCGTAGATATACTTTTCATCCAGGCCTTCGACCAGATGTGCATTCCCCGAAGACACCTACTTATGGCGGCTCGCCCACTCCAATGTTTCGCAAGTCCTCCGCTCGATGCCCTCAGCCAAATAGGCCTTGAGGTTGCCTTCGAAGAGGGGCCCCTAGCTAGGGTGGAGGAGGTTATCTTCGACGTCGTCGATGCCCCGTATGCCTATAATGCAATCTTCGAGAGGGGAATGTTGAACCAGTTCGGAGCTATAGCACATCATAACTATTTGTGTCTCAAAATGCCCAGGCAAGGTGGAGTCCTCACTATTTCAGGAGACCAAGTTGCAGCTCGAAGAGCGAAGTATGGCCATGGTCCACCTCTAGACCCTAGGCAGGTGAATAGTGTGTCGCAGCACACGGAGGAGGTTTTGGAGTCTTTAGGCTCCTCGAAGGGCCCTTCCCTAAAGACAAGCCCGGAAAGTGATGTGATCATGAAGATGATCCTGAAAGATGGCAAGGAGTACACAATACAATTTGTCAAGGGGCTACCTTCAGAAATAGCTACTTCGTTGGAGGAAGTAGTTAAAGAAAACTTAGATATCTTCGCTTGGAATGATGAAGATATCCCCGGAGTTTACTGGAGCATCATCGAGCACAGTTTGCTTGTCAACTCGAAGGCTAGGCCAGTGCACCAGGGGCTCCGTAAGTTATCAGCAGAGAGGGCAGACCTCGCTAAGGTGGAGGTGGAGAAATTGTTGAGGGCCGGAATTATCAGGGAAATAGCCCACACCGAGTGGTTGGCTAACCCCGTTTTTGTCCAAAAAAAGGGCTCCGGCAAGTGGCGCATGTGCATTGATTTCACGTCATTGAATAAAGCATGCCCGCGAAACCCCTACCCTATGCCTCGAATAGACCAGCTTGTGGATTCTACGGCTGGCTCCGAGTTGTTAAGCTTCCTGGACGCATACTTCGGTTATCATCAGGTCTGGCTAAAGTGCGAAGACGAAGCCAAGACGAGTTTTATAACTCCCTCCGGAGTATTTTGTTATGTTCGAATGCCTTTTGGCATGCGGAATGCCAGAGCCACCTTCTCACGTCTTATAGCTAAAGCTCCAGATAGGACGAAGTGTCGAAGCCTATATGGATGACATTGTAATAAAGAGTGTTGTAAAGCACCATCATAGCCTAGACTTAGCTGAAACTTTTGAGAGCCTCCGAGCATGTTGTAACACCCCAAATTTTCAAAGAAATAAAAATACATTTTATTATATTTTTCTGGAAAGGATTATTTTTGAAATTCCTTTAATGCCCTTTTATGCCTAAATGAACTAGAACCTTGAGGAGATATCCAAACCAGAGTATAAGAAATTTATATGTGATCCCAAGGCCAAGACCTATTTTTTGAGAATTTTTACAAATTTTATCACCCTTGGAAACCACCCAAACATTTTAAACCAATTTCAGCAATGAAATTTATTCAGAAATGAGTTTAAACAGTAACGGGCCCCTTTCCCCCATTCTCCCCCAACTAGTCAGCCCAGCCCACTCCCTCCCCACGCCCCTCACTAATAGCCGGGCCCCGCTCGTCAGTGACCCCCTCTCCCTCCACGTGCGTGCCCGACAGCTCGACCCCACCTGTCGGCGCCGACTCCCCCTCTCGGCCGAGCCCGACCCCACCAGTCAGACCCAACCGTTGCCACGCACGCGTCCCCGCGCTCGCTGACCACCATGGCCCACCTGTCGGATCCATCATCTCTGAGGGATCCACCCCCAAATCCCCCCCTCGCCAGCCGAAGCTCTGACCCTGCCCCGCGATCCGCTCCCGTCGACCCCCTCCCATTAAATTAGCGCCATTAAACTACACCCCGAGGCCCGCCGGCCGTTTCCCGTGTTAAGCCTCGCGTTTACGCCCCTGAATCACGCTGCACGTGCATGGCTGAGCCTCACCAGCGCCATTGCAGACCCCCCCCTCGGCTTTCCATGTATACGCCCCCTCTGACCCCCACCGGTACCTCTATTTAAGCCCCCGGCCACTGCTGCGCTCAACCCCCACGCTAATTCGCACAGAGAACAAACAGAACGCCCGCACTCCAGGTTTTAACACCACACCGCCACCTTCGCTCCAGCCACCGCTCGCCGTCGTCGGAGTCCTCCTTCCACATCGGCGATCGCACCGTTGTGACCACCGAGGCCTCCCCGACCCCGGCCACCACTCCTTCGACGATGAACCCCACCGGAACCCCATTGCCGATGAGAGACCCGAATGCCTCCACCGCCCCCGCTCATCGCCGGTTGCACTCCGTCGACCTCAGACCACCGCAATGGTACCCTCGTGCTCCCCTAGTCGCCCTCCTTCCATTTCTAGGCTTGGATAGGACCGCCGTCGCTCGCCGTGGCCGCTGGCCCGCTCGCCGTCGCCGGAGAAGACGATCGGCACGGGTAAAGTACCCGTGCTGTGTCGGATTCAATCGCAACCGTGTGATCTGGATCCAACAGTGGTGATTAGATCGTTTGTGCGGTTTAATCAGATCTGTCAGATCTCAGCGAAGGGGTACGTTTTAATCTGGATCGTCCGTTAGTATTTAAAACCCACGTTTAATCTGAGCCATCCATCGCGTACCGTTTCAGCGTTTTAATCTCAGCCGTCCGTTTTCATTAACGCCTCCCGCCTCACCCGCAACCACCCGATCGCGATCCAACGGTGATCTGTGATCCGGTGCGTGCATAGTGTGCGGGTTCACGGTGGATCTGGTTCACCGTGGACTGGCGACTGTTTTTGAGTTTAAATTAAATTCTAGAATTAGTTTTAAACTTCTAAAATTCATATCTTGCTCATTTTAACTCCAAATTTAACCATTTCAATTCCAGAAAATTTATAATTTTATTCTCTACATGTTAGTGCAATAAAAACATTATGTTTACCTTGAGTATTTTATATTTATGTAATAAAGTATTCAAATGCACTTTAGGATATATTCATAATTCCTTTTAGAAAATTCTTAACTCCATAAAAAATGAACTTAAAAATTTAGATAATGATTTCAGAAGATTAATAACTTGATTTCCCCTAATTTAATCCAATCAAAAACATATATGCTTATTGTGTGATTTTGGGTTGTTTTATTGAATGTTATGTTCATTATTTATATCGAGAAGACTATGACGTCGTCGAGGAGCCGGAATACTTCCCGGAAGTTCCTCCCTCCCCCTTCGTTGAACAAGGCAAGTCACCAAACCAATCTTTTGAGAATATTGAACCCAGTTTTGTTAAACTATCGCTAAAACACATAGGTTATACATGCATTAGTCAAATGAAAGCCCTACATTATATTTATTTAGATCCCCGACCTTGAAGTGCAAACCCAAGTCATGCTATGTAGCCTAAACTCCTTTTCACCATATTATTAGTACTATTAGCTAGTGTCCAATGTATTGGCACAATCGCTATAGGTTAAAGATGAGTCGTAGTAAATTGGATTCTACTATATGATCCCCGTTATTCTTATCTCTGGAATTCTATTGGTGATAGAGTTATGGTTATGAGTGTATGCATGGTGGGTTCCGGGTGCAAGCTAGGACATTGGTCGGTAGCACCCGGGGCACTATAAATACTGGTCTGCGGGATCCGTTGCAATACATTTCCGTACTAACCACAAGTCTAGTGGGTAAGTCCTAACTAAGGTATAGAGTGTTCCAATCCAAGGCACCACTTGGAGATGGGTCAAGCAGCACCTGCGGGTGGCTTGTACTGATGTGGCGCAAAAGGGGGTGCAACATTAGCCGGGATGCGGCCCGGCGCACCGGCGAAACCTAGAGCGGGTGATTATCGCTTGGAGCATTTCATGCTGAGGTTTTGGCACGAGTTCCCGTGGTATGGGTCATCTCGTTACACTTTGGTGTTTGGGATGCATGTGTGCCTTGTGGGTACAGTGGTACACCTCTATCAGAGTCTTAAATCTTTTCAAAAGCCGAGCCCATGGTCAAGGACGGGTTGCGTGACATCCCATAGTTAGTTTACTTTCATGAGTGTGCATGATGATTTGACATGAAGGACTATAGAGCGAGGAGGGAAATGTACTCCTCGAGTTAGATGGTATTATGTTGTTCATGTTTAACATTCCGCATGATAAAATTTGACTACATTAAATGCTATAACCGAAAAATGTACTTTTCCGCACTTTGAGCCATTACTATTCCTTTGTTATTATCCTACATTATTATTGCATTTGCGGTGGCTTGTTGAGTACTTTTTGTACTCATACCCGTTGGACAAACACTTCAGAGGCTGCATACTATGAGGAGGATGGTCTGGAGTAGCGACCCAGTCGAGAAGAATATTCTGAAGAAGACGTTCGTCATGCCGTTTGTTTTCATTGTTTCTTTTATTTTTACACTTGTGTAATAATGTGGTCTGCGAACCACGAATGATTTCCCGTATGTACAATGTCGCATGATGAACCTCTTGTTATTATTGTTTTTCTTTGGAAATTCAATTATGTTCCAATTTGGTAAATCGGGGTGTCACACATGTGGAGTTTGCCTTAACCTTGAAAAATGTATATTCGAGGCGCAAGTAGGAAAGCTACTAGGGTACTTAGTTTTGAGTAGAGGAATCAAAGCTAGCCTGACGCAGATAAGCGCATTGCAAAGAATGGCTCCACCAGAAAATTTGAAGCAGGTCCAGGAGCTAACGGGATGGCTCGTAGCCCTCAGTAGATTCCTGGCCAGATCAGCTGAATGAAGTCTTCCAATTTTTAAAGCTCTAAAGGGGTCCTGAAAGTTTCAAGTGGACGCCGGAGTGCCAGAAGAGCTTCGATGACATTAAATATTATCTCGGAAATCTGTCAACACTTACTGTGCCCCTCCTAGAAGAAACTCTCCTTCTTTATCTTGCAGCAACGGGCTCCGCAGTAAGTGTTGTACTGGTCAGGGAAGTTGAACTTAAAGGAAAACTGGTGCAGAACCCAGTCTACTTCGTCTCAGAAGCTTTGTCTGGAGCAAAGACAAGATACTCCGAGCTCGAAAAATTTGCTTATGCTTTGGTAATGGCCTCGCGGAAGCTAAGGCATTACTTCCTAGCACATAATATCATTGTCCCTACCTTCTGCTAAAGTCCTTTGTATCCCAGTCACCGATCGGCGGACTCCAATAATGGATGTTTTGCAAAACATTGTAGTCTTGTCAGAAGGTCCGGATTTCTGAAGGTTGCAAGCAAGAGATCGAAATTATGAGCTTGTCAACGGAATATTGTATAAAGCCAGAGTTTGATCTCCCCTACTCTGGTGCATCTCACAACCCGAAGGCCAAGATACACTTTGGGAGATTCACGAAGGCTTATGTGGCAGCCATCTAGCCCCACGCACTCTAGCAGGAAAGACACTTCGACAGGGGCTCTATTGGCCAACAATTGTAAGAGATGCGGAAGAGTTAGTTCGAACCTGCCACGGATGCCAGTGGATGGATAGACGGAGCCACCGTCCACCAACACCTCTTCAAGTCATTGCCCCGGTATGGCCAATGGCGCGATGGGGAATGGATCTCATCGGCCCTTTTCCAATGGCAAAAGGCAGCTTGAATTTTGTAGTGGTAGCAATCAAATATTTTTCTAAATGGGTCGAAGTTGAACCCCTAACTACTATCACTTCAAGAAATGTGCAAAAATTCTTTTGGCAAAATATCATATACAGGTTCGGAGTGCCAAGGGAGTTAACTGTGGATAATGGAACTTAGTTCGAAGCTGAACCCTTTAGAGAGTTTTGCGAAGGACTGGGCCTCAAATTATGCTTCGCAGCCATTCGCCACCCCCAATCCAATGGAGTCGTCGAGCGAGCCAATGGAAATATTCTCTCCAATTTGAATCGTAAGATTGTCAGGTTGGCTAAGGGGTTGTGGACCGAAAAGCTCCCCAAGATTCTATGGTCCATTCGGACCACTCAAGCCAGGTCCACAGGCTTCACCCCATTTAGGCTGCTATTCGGAGATGAGGCCATGACTCCTACGGAACTCAAAGGTGGATCCCTCCGCGTAGTGGAGCCTGGAAATGAAGATGAAAGAAACACTTCACTGGACTTGTTAGAAGAAACAAGGCTTTGAGTTGTCACCAATCTGATGAAGTACCAAGACCAAACGAAGGCATGGTATGACCCGAAGATAAAAGTGAACGAGCTTAAACCAGGTCATTTGGTATTGCGAAGTGTAATAGCTCTGGGGAAGCTAGGAAATAAATGGGAAGGACCATATATTATCCTACACTCAGGGCGCCCCGGGTCATTTAAATTAGCTAATTTAGAAGGGGAAGAGTTGAAGCATGCATGGCATGCGGAGCACCTTAAACTATATTACGCTTAGGGGCTCCTTGTAATCAATTGTAAAAGTACCTTTCTAAATTAAATAAATATGGAGGTTCGAATTATGTTTACTCTTCAAATATTCCTTATTCCTGGTGGACGCATAAGGGGAATGGAGATGCTTGCGGAGGTAAGCATCTTTCAAGGAACCCAGCAAATGGCATTCGGACCATTGGTTCAAGGATTCCGTAAAAGAGACGAAGGTGGCCAGCCTATGGATTCCAGTCTCCTGCTTGTTAGGATCTGTAGAAGAGTCTAAGGACTTTAAAAGAACATATTTTCGGCCTCCGGGTTAGAAGCATATGTAAAAGAGCCGAAGGTGGCTAGCCTACGGATTCTAGGCACCGGCTTATTAGGATCCGTAGAAGAGTCTAAGGAATTTAAAAGAATAGATTTCTGGCCTCCGAGTTCGAAGCATCTATAAAAGAGCCGCAGGTGGCCAGCCTACGGATTCCAGGCTCCGGCTTGTTAGGATCCGTAGAAGAGTCTAAGGACTTTAAAAGAACATAGTTCCGGCCTCCGGGTTCGAAGCATCTATAGAAGAGCCGAAGGTTGCCAGCCTACGGATTCCAGGCTCCGGCTTGTTAGGATCCGTAGAAGAGTCTAAGGACTTTAAAAGAATAGATTTCGGGCCTTCGGGTTCGAAGAATCTGTAAAAGAGCCGCAGGTGGCCAGCCTACGGATTCCAGGCTCCGGCTTGTTAGGATCCGTAGAAGAGTCTAAGGACTTTAAAAGAACAGAGTTCTAGCCTCCGGGTTTGAAGCATCTGTAAAAGAGTCGTAGGTGACCATGCAATAAGGTTTCAAGGCTCTAGCCTAATGAAACACTTTTAAAGTCCTAAGTGACTGCTATTGGAGCTTACAAGTGTAAACCTAGCTCTGAAACTTATAAACATCATAATACGAACGAACAGTTCGAAGAACTCTATGAAAGAGTGGAGTATGATTACCAAGTGTTATGTGAAGCATTAGGTTGTTATATCGATCATTGTGTCCGACGGACCCTATCGCAACGCGTACGGTCCCCCACCCACAAGGAAGGGAGGGGAGTAAGGAACAGTCAAGAGATGCTTCCAAAACAAATCATATTAATTGGATAATCATATTGTATTACATCAAGAGAAATTTTGGTCTAATCCTAGATAAAAACAGAGACCCCTCTGACCTCTAGAGCTATTTCTAAGACCACCTCGGTCTTCGGAACCTGGAGTCTTCAAAACTTTCATCTTGGTCCAAGTGCTTTTCTTCTTCGAAGCTCATAGTTTTTTCTACTCCTCTTGAAGATCAGCCCAGGACAAAAGCCTTTTAGAGCTAGCCTCCGCTGGGTCTTCGGCTTGGTACTCCGAGTCAGACCAATCTACGTATTCGGAGGATGAAGATGCTACTTCCTTATCCTCTTCCTTAATATAAGCTAAGACTTCACGATGGACTTCAGGTGCTATTTCCCCTTGATCTCCCCGAGGAATAGAGAAGCACTGAGCATCGGTAGGGTCTTAAGCCTTCGAGGACAGCCCACTACTGACGGAGCCCTTCGCTAGGCTCCAGTACTTCGAGGTCGGGTTCCGAAGTGCATAGCAAAATCTAAGAATAAACATCCAAGCAAAGACTCCCCGTTTATAAACTTTTCATTCATTAAGATAAAGGGCTTTTACAAGATTTCTTGTACATGCTTAAGCGCCCTATGAAGCTAAACCTGTGGGTCGGCTGGCGGAGCAGGCAGAGTCGGAGCCGGTGAAGTCGGAGTTGGAGGCTTCGTCTGAGCTTGCTTCTACCGGATACCCTGTCAATCCAAGCTTTGGCTGCAGCTTTGTGGTCCATTTTCTAGATCGCCCGGAAAGCTTCCCAAGCAGAGGCTACATCTAAAGAAGGACACAACAAGTCTTCATCAGCGAAGCCTGCAGGCATTGAACCCCCTACCGGAGCAATAGAAATTCCAAGGGCTTCAACATGACGAAGGACTCCAATTCTGGCTACCTGCCTAGAGATCTCTCCGTAGTGAATCCCGGAGCCCTTCATCAAATTCGTTGCCGCTTGGATCATCTTAAGCTTTCGCTCGAGGGTCTCGTTCGCCACAGCTGAAGACAAAGGGCACATCGTGCCAAAATATTCAAGGGTACCCCAGAGGGTGTCCATGGTCTGTTCAGCAATGGCAGTGTGCTTCGTTTCTACCGCCTCCAGCTCAGAAGTAGAAGCAGAAACTTCAGCTATTCTTGATAGCAGAGTGCTCTTTTGAGCCAGCGCTTATTGGACCGAATCTTGAAGCTCTACAAGTTGTGTGTTGGAGTTTGCTTCTGCTCGCCGAAGCTTCTTGACCTCCGCCCTAAGCACCACATGCTCGGCTTCGATCTCTTGGACCGAAGCCTTGAGTGAAGTGTTGTTCTCTTGCTCAACCCGGAGTGCTTCGTAGGAAATGGCTCTGGCCCTCCACTCCTCGAGGAGCTCCTCCTCTAGTTGTAGTGTTTTGTCCTCAAAGCCTTTGAGGGTGGACTGGAGGGTGGTAACCTTCCTGTTGAGCCGATTAGTTTCGAGCTCATTGGAAGTCGCTGCCGCTCTAGCAAGTATGAATTGCTGCAAAAAAGCAAAGTGAGTACAAAGTTATTTCATTCATTAATTGAATACACTTGTTGTATGTTGCATACTTGAAGGCAGCCCTTTCGAGGGACAAATCAAGCTCCGGTGTTTTGGCTTCGCTCCGGTGCCAAGGGTTCTAGGAGCGTTCGGAGCCCTATCCGTTTCTCCGAGAATGGAGCCAACAGAGGAAGCCAGGACAGGGCCCGATGGTCATCTACAGTAGCCTCCTCATCCAATTGCTCGTCGAGGGGTCGTTGGAGGAGGGCGTAGCTGTCAAAGCAGGAAGGGGGCCGAAGCTCATCATACTCTTGCCCCTCCCTGGCACAAAAACTGGAGCTGGCACTTCGGCTGGGGTAGATCCTCCTTCAATCGTTGCCCCCTCGGTCAGAATTACTTCGCCCGAGACAGCTTCAGTCGTCGGAGCCACTACACCAGTCGGAGCCTCAACTCCGAGTGAAGCCGAAGCTCCACCGGTGGTCGGAGCCATGCCGCTTCTCGAAGCACCTACAAAAGTTAAGGTATTCATTAAATATTTGTTGTATGGTAATCGTTGCAGGAATTTTAAAGGCAAAAGCTTCGAGGTATACCTTCATCCATGCCTTGGGGGAGAATTTTGGGGTCCTCCAGAACTTCATACATCCAAAGATATTCTTCGAGGTCATCCCCCAAAGTTTTCTCCAGAGTAGCCGCGGCCGATGTCCCAACCTCCGGCACTACCACCCCGGCCACGGGTGAGTTAGGATTTACTAACCCAAGTTCTGAGCCGGCTGCGGCGGGTTCGGAGGAGATTGTTGAATCGGCAACTGCAGCCTCTTGAGGGGGGCCTCTGGCTATGGCTGGAGACTCGTCCTCGCTATCTTGCAGAAGATAGTCTTCAAGGGCCTTCCCCATATGGACGTTGGAGTCTTTTTCTTCTGAGCCCTCCGAAGAGGAGCTCTGAATGTCCAGAGAGGAAGGCGAAGATACCGGAGATGCTTGAGGAGGAGGCTTCACCGTCTTCTTCCCCTTCTTGACGGGGGTCTTGGAGCCTCTTTTTGAGGGTTTGGCGGTGGTTTTCCTCTTTCGGGGGGCAACTCCCATTGAGTCGAAGACTGGTAGGGTAGTAGGCTCCATTCCAAGAGCACTCCACACCCTGTTGAAGTGTTCCCAGCTTCCCACCAGCTCTACCCTTCGCTGCTTCTCCACCACTGTAGGGGCTCTGAGCACCCGTTCAGTGGCTCTTGCAATCTGCTCTAGAGCTAGCACCAAAGGAGCCGCTGAAAAAAGGTAGCATTCTTTTATGTTATCTGGTTTCTAATGTGTTAATGCAGAAAATGTGAAGATTTACCTAGGCTTCAAAGCTACCCATCCGAAGCATTTTGAAATGCAATCGGCCAATCAACTCCGAGAGGAGGGATCTGGAGGGCAATGAATTCCTCAGCCAGATCCCGCATGCTCATACGGCGGGCCACCGAAGTAACCCAAGCCGCGTTGAAAGCAAGCTTCGGTCCGGAGTAACCTCAACTTCCTTCTGGTACCAGATCTCCTATAGGGGCCCTATGAGGCTTGAATCCTCTCCGACTTCGGCGTAGAACCACCGGAGGATCCAATTGGTGTACTGCCGATCGTTGATAGCCTTCGCAGGGAAATGCTGCACGTACTCCTTCCAAAGTTGGAAGTTAACACTTCCAAATGCCGTTAACACCTTGGTGTCTCCGGGTCCGTCTTGTGGCTTCGGCTGGCAGGAGGCTTCGTGAGTAGCGGTGAAGACATCCGATCTCCCTTCGCACCCTTCCGCCCAGAGGGCCCATTCGAAGATGGACAATCTTGCTATGGCGTTGGGTGACAACTGTGGCAAGGTAATGTGGAACATGTTTAATACCTCCGCTAGGAAGTTAATTGCAGGGAGTCCTAGTCTGGCTTCGAAGACCACCACTTCTCCGCTCCATGGTGTCGGGGTTGCCTCTGTACTAGGTACCCGAGTCCTCATGACGGAGCCCAGCTTCCCGTTCACTGCTTCCTCGATGGAGTCTGCTATACTCGTCGACTGACCGAGGATGAAGCTCTGCGGCAATGGCTTCTTTGACGGTGGGAGGAGCTCCCGAGGGTTTCTTGGCCAAGAACTCCCCGGGGCTCCCGCCATGGCCGCCGCTGCTGATGTCGCCCATGCTTGCCTTTGCGCAGAGTTCCCGCCACTGCCGGCATCGTCGCGCTGGTCCTCGCCATTGGTTGGTTGCTTAGGAGGTTGGGGAAAGTTAGGTGGTTGAAGAAAGGTAGTTTATAAGCAAAGCTCTGTAAAAAAATTCGATGAGCTTAGGCTCCCCCATTTATAGCCTTTCAACTAGTTACTACATTTCGAACATGCATTCACATTGTAGGCTCGGCTTCTATCGCTGACAGGTGGGACCAGAAGGTAAAAAAGGTGTGAACCCGCGGTAAGGTTTTGTATGTTACTTTTTCTGGGGGCCTAACGGCTACTTGAAGGGTAACGACTCAAAATTAATGGCTCTTCACGATGCTTCGCCTCCACAATGGTTCATTTCCTTGCGAAGCGTTCACACTGGAGTCCTAGTTCGAAACTTCCGTCGGACATACTTCGATGTCGAAGACACTTCGAATAGTTGTAATACCTTCAAATTTTTCTAAGTCCCTAAATATGAAAATATTTCTTGCGTACACTGTTCTCCTGCTATACAGGTTAAATTGGAGAAGCATATTCAAGAGGCTACTGTTGTGGGGAAATACTTCATCCCTACGGCTAGTAAGATTAAAAGGCAAAGACAATTTATGCAGCTTTAGTACAGAAGCTTGCCCTAAAGTTGATGAAGTTTCCGAGCCGAAGGGTCCTCCAAACCCCAGTTCGAAGATACCCTCCGAAGACTCTGTCTCTATAGTGGGAAACAGCAAGACTGACGGGACGTCTGCCTTATCTATCTTCTTCGAATACATTTTACTATTTTAGCCCTATTCGGGGTACCGCATAGTTTCCACTATGTCGGTTGTAATTGAGGGGTAAAAAGGTGTTTTCCTTAGAGTTTTTACCTATAAATAAATACCCCCCTTCTCACCCTGTAATAGCCATCGAATATTCAGATATTCAATACACAACTTCGAACTACTTCGAGCTATTATCCAATTTGGAGGCTTGAGATAGTTCACTTCACAAACTCATTGTTTGTTAGTTCTTAATCTTAGAGAACCTGTTAGCGTAATCTTTTACGCCAACAACATGAATATGATTTTTTAATAAATTTTGTTGTATTATTTCAGACACTTGTAGTTCAAATTTCACATATTTCAATTTAAATCCTAGAAACACAATTAATGCTTTAAAAACAACAAACTTACCTAGAAAAATACTAAACTTTTACGTAGAATAAGGAATGTTGTATTTGATTATAAAAAATTTCAAGTTCAAATAAATATTTAACCATCAATTTTCTTTCAACCCTAACACATTCCTTCTCTAAATCCTAATTCTTCCTTAAAAAATGTACAGTTTCTTAACATCATACGTGATAAATTTTTCGAAACATTTTAAATTTTTTATCACACAATCTATGTATCATATCATAACACTATGATAAGTCTTGTATTTAATTTTGTTTTTTAAGAATTAAAAAATGATTAAGCTCCACATTGCCGATTTAGTGTCGTAACCTAGATTTTTTCAATTTTTCTTTTAAATTTTTGTGTATTGTTTCATGCACTTGCAGTTCAAATTTCACATATTTTAATTTAAATCCCAGAAACACAATTAATGGATTAAAAAAAGCACACTTACCTAGAAAAATACTAAATTTTTATATGGAATAAGCAATGTTGTATTTTGATTGTATAAAAAATTCAAGTTCAAACAAATATTTAACCATTGATTTGCTTTCAACCCTAACACATTCCCTCTCTAAATCATAATTCCTCCTTAGATAATGTACATTTTCTTAACATCCTACGTGATAACTTTTTTAAAATATTTTTAAAATTTTTATCACATCATCTACATATAATATCATAACATCATGATAAGTCTCGTATTTTATTTGGGTTTTTAAGAATTAAAAATCCATTAATCTCCACATTGCTAATCTAGTGTAACCTAGATTTTCTCAAATTTTCTTTAAAATTAATGGATAGGAACTAAATGGATTGAAAAACATGAATATGATTTTTCTATAAATGTTGGTGTATTATTCTAGGCACTTGCGGTTCAAATTTCATCTATTTCAATTTAAATCCTACAAAAGCAATTAATCAATTAAAATATGAAAAATACCTAGAAAATAAAAACAATTTACATGGAGTAATATATGTTATATTTTGATTATAAAAAAGTTTCAAGTTCAAAAAAACTAACCATGATTTACTTTCAACTATAACCTATTTCTCCTCCAAACCTTAATTCCATCCAAGAGAATCTCGAGTTTCTTACCATCTTATGTGATAACTTTTTAAAATATTTTAATTTTTTATCACCATATCTGTGTATCATATCATAACAACAGGCCCGGTCCTAAGGGGCAGATTGTGTGATGGCCAAGGGCCCATGCTGAGAAGGGGCCAAAGCCCATGTATACAAACACAATATATATTGTGTATTTGTGATTTTTTGCTTTTGCCCTTTGCCCTTTGTGCGACGGTTTAGGTCTTCAGGACTTTAGGGACGCAGGCAGCAGGCCACAGCCATCGACGCACCGCACTGTCCGCACGCATGACGCCACGACGGATATGCCGCTGAGCGACTAATCGAGTCTAGTCAGTTCATCTCCAGAGTCCAGTCTAGGCTCTAGCCTCAAGGTATTGACGTATTGTTTTGCTTATTCATTTTTTATTCAAATTAATTATTAGCATAGTATTGAAGACTTCTAGTACTTACTTTGTACTCGTATAATTATGTTTGTATTCTACTTTAGGTGTTAGAAATTAAGAATGTTACCCAAGAAACATTTGTCAGGGCCTGCGAAAAGAAAACGAAAAAGACAAGGAAGAATGATTTGTTCAATCACAACAAGGTGCTTTAGACAAGTTTTTTTAGCTTCAAATAGTGTTGTGCCTGATAATAACCCAGTAGAAGTAGAAGCACCTATTGTTGAATAAGAGCAACAACATGTTCATGATAATTTAAGTGAACAAGTTGATACTATAGAGAATGAAAATCTGCAACCTTCCTCTCAAACTGAATATTCAATTGATGATCTGCAACAAGCTTCTTTTCACGATGTCTTTGATCCTAGAACTTGGGAGAATCTTGATAACAAGGATAGAGATATTTTGATTGACAAAGGGCCGGTGAGAGAATTGAATCTTGAGTTCCATGCGGATGCTCTCAATAGACGTTTCTCATATGCTTACTACTCTAGAAAGTTAAGCAATGGTGAGGTGGTTGATAGAAAATGGTTGGTTTACTCTAAACATGTTGATAAAGTTTTTTTGCTGCAAATTGTTTAAATCAGATCAGAACAAAAGTTTGCTAGCAATTGATGGAATGAGGGATTGGAAACATCTAACTTTTAGACTCAAGCAACATGAGAATAGTGTTGAGCATATAACAAACATGAATATGTGGAATGAACTTAAGCTGAGGTTGAGCAAAATAAAACAATTGATGATGATTGGCAATGAGAAATTGCAAAGGAGAAAGCACGTTGGATACAAGTTTTAGTAAGAATTGTTGATGTTGTCAAGTTTCTTGCTAAACATAATTTGGCTTTCCGAGGGACAAATGAGAAGTTATATCAACCTAACAATGGTAACTTTCTCGGTACAGTTAAAATGATGGGTGAATTTGATCATGTTATGCAAGATCATATTTGGCGGATTCAAAATAGTGAGATTCATCATCATTATCTTGGGCATAAATTTTAGAATGAGATGATTTCCATTATTGCAGATTGTGTGAAAGAAACTATATTAAAGATCATCAAGGATGCTAAGTATTTTTCTGTGATTTTAGATTGTACTCTAGATGTGAGCCATGAAGAACAAATGACTCTAATCATTTGGTGTGTGAATATGTCGGGGAATGTTCCAAGGGTAGAGGAGTTCTTCCTTGAATTCTTGAAGGTAGATGACACATCAGGATTGGGTCTTTTTAATCAATTAAAGAGTGCATTGGCATCTCTTCATTTGAATATTGATGATGTGAGGGGACAAGGCTATGATAATGGTTTAAATATGAAGGGGAAACACCAAGGTGTTCAGACTTGCTTGCTTGAAATTAATCCAAGAGCACTATATATGTCGTGTGCATGTCATAGTCTGAATCTTACTCTTTGTGATATGGAAAAATCTTGCAGGTAAACTATTATTTCTTCTATATGTTATAATTTTTTCTAACATAACATGTCATGATTTGGATCTTATTATTTGTGCTATTTGAAGTCTTGCAGGCAGGCTATAACTTTTTTTGGTATTATCCAACGTATATACACATTGTTTGCAAAATCTACCAAAAGGTGAAAGATTTTTGTTGACAATGTTCTAGGATTGACAATTAAGTCATGGTCTAATACACGGTGGAAAAGTTGGATAAAAAGTGTTCAAGCTATCAGATTCCAAACTCCTCAAATAAGATTAGCTTTAATAGCGCTAGAGAAGGCTTCGACTGATGATCCAATGGCAATTAGTGAATTTCAATCGTTGGTTAGTGCACTTGAGAATTTCGAATTTTTAGTTGGTTTAGTTATTTGGCATAATATTTTATTCTCTATAAATATGGTTAGCAAGAAGTTGTAATCCAAAATAATGAGTATAGATGCTACTCTCAAACACATTGAAGGTGTCATATCATATTTTAAGAAGTATAGAGATGAAGGTTTAATTTCTAGTATGGATACAACAAAAAACATTGCATCTAAATTGGATATAGAGCCAATATTTCTTACAAAACATCAACGAACGAGAAAGAGACATTTTGATGAAAAAGATGAAGACGAGAAAATACAACAATCTATTGTGGTCTCCTTTAAAAAAAGAGTAATTCCTAGTTATGATTGATAATGCAATTGCTTCATCGACTACTAGATTTGAGCAGATGATGACTTTTGATAATGTCTTTGGGTTCTTGTTCAACTCAGAAAATTTGAAATCCTTGGATGAAGTTGATCTTTGGGCATAATCCAAGATTTTTGTGGATAAATTTTCTCATGATAACTCATCCGATGTTGAGATCGATGATTTTTTTCAGAATTAAAGGTGTTGTAAGTGACTTTGCGAGATTCTTTGATGTCAGCGTCTGAGATTCTCAAGTTTGTTATGGATGAAGATTGCTATCCAAATATTTCAGTCTCCTATCGAATTCTCTTAATTGTACCTGTGACTGTAGCTTCTGCCAAAAGAAGTTTCTCAAAATTGAAATTGTTGAAGAACTATTTGAGATCAACTATGTCAAAAGAAAGGTTAAATGGTTTGGATCAAGAAATGCCCGAAGAAATATCTTTTTATAAGAAACAAGGAATATGATGGAGTTATATTCTTCTTTAAGGTAACCATATTAGTTATACAAGTACAAATGTAATGTTTTTTTAGTCTACATTGGTTCTCGCTGTTGATAATTATCAGATATGTTAAATTAAAAATATATTATTGAATTGCCTACCTTTTATACAAATAAAATTAGCCCATATATTATAAGGTTTATGGTCTAGAGGGGCTATTGGCATGAATTCACCAAAGGGCCCTCAAAATCCTAGGACCTATGCTGCATAACAACATGACAAGTCTCGTGTTTTTCATACCTTATTTAGTTTTTTTAGAATTAAAAAATCATTAAGCTCCACATTACCGATCTAGTGTGGTAACATAGATTTTTCAAATTTCTTTCAATTTAGTGGATAAGAACTAAAAATGGACTAGAAAACACGGATATGATTTTTTTCATAAATATTGGTGCATTATTTTAGGTACTTGTAGGTCAAATTTCACATATTTCAATTTAAATCCTAGAAACATAACTAATGAATTAAAAATATCAAAAGGATCTATAAAAATACAAAAATTTTACATAGAATAATTTATGTTATATATTGAGTGCAAAAAAAATTTCAAGCTCAAACAAAGTTGCAAAAATCTTACTGCCTTGTATTGCTAGAAAATCATCACTAACTTAAAGTATTTCATAATTACGTAAAGAATAAATAAACCACACATATTAATATTCACTAACTTAAGTATTTCATAATTACATAAATAATAAATAAAGCATATATATTAATATAGTGACTCTATATCATCTTGAGTCCCTAAAAGTTTAATCTGTGTAAAATCTTAAGACGGATACAGATGTATCCATTTTTACATCCATATTCAGCAGAAATTTGGATATTTGTTTCCATATCCATATTTGTCAAACGAATTCAGATGTTTCCGTTTATCGTCTATATTTAATTCAAATACGAATACGGATATCCATATTTACCATTATTAAAATACAAATACACCCGATGTTGGAGGAGATAATCCCGATGGTGCCTAGGAGCGCGAGGGACGCGGAGTAAAGTTCGAGGAGGAGACTCCACAGGCTGGTGACTGGCGAAGCCGTTGGCCCTGAAGCGGTTCAGTACGAGGCCGAATGCCCCCTTCTGGCTCAGAATGGAGGGGGCAGTCCAGAGTCCACTTCGGCTCAAGACCTGAAGTTCGGAGGCCCTTGGTTGAAGACCCGAGCCTGGGAGATGCCCGAGCCTGGGGAGCCAACCGGAGGCCGGAGGTGCGTTCCCGGAAGGTGCGGAAGGTGCAACACCGATGCAGAGGACCAGGACCGGTCTAGTCAAGCGAGTCTGGTCAAGCCGACCTGGCGATAGGATCGCGATCATTTGCGCAGCATCTGACACCATAGCCATGCTCAGAGTGGCTGATACGCTGTTAGAGTTGTACTCTTTGTACATACTATAGGGCTACTGCATGTAGTACTATTGTCAGAGGGGTTTTGGAAGTATCGAACCCCCGTAGGGATCCACTATAAATACTCCCCCCTCTCCCGATTTTAAGTCATTGGACGCTTGATCCAAGAATACAGCTTTGAACCTAGTCTCTCGTTCTAGAATATTCCTAAACCTGTAGGTCTAGTCCGCTGCGCTAACAGTTGGCATCGTCCGTGAGGATCCTAGTCCAAGAAGCCAGCGTCCTCTCCATCCATCACTCAAGAAGAAGCATGTTAGGCAGGAAGGGTGCGAGAACGGCCCCCCTCCGAAGGTTGGCTCACACTGTGGGGACAGGGCCCACCCTTGCCGCTAGACATGTTCCTCCCGCAGACCCCCCTTTCACCAGCCCCCCTGAGGTGCCGGGCGGGGGTGCAGACCAGGCCTCAGGAGGGGTACCAGAGGTCTGGGATCCCACCAGTTCAGTGGGACCCATGTCAGGGAATCCCCCAGCTCCTCAGGAGGGGCTCTTCGGGCTGCATCTCCTAGGCAGCCCCCCGGTCGTGGCCCTCCGGACCGACTATGTCCGCTCGCAAGACCCGGAGACAACCTTCGGAGGTAGCGGAAGCCAAGCCGATGCTTTGGCCGCTAAAAAAGCGAGACTGAATGCCGAGTTGGCACAGGGGCACCAGTAAGCTTCGCTCTGCCCCCCCCCCCCCCCGAGCCCTCAAGGGCGCTGGGGGCCATGGCCGTCGCGTTAAGTGACAACAAAGATCAAGGGGAGGACGAGAATGCATCCTACGACGAGGAGTCTTCGCTGCACCTCGACTTGCAAAGGGTACAGTTCGACTCGAAGTTTCGTGTCGCAAAGCTCCCCATGTACTCCGGAGAGTTATCTTGCTCGTACGCCTTGGCGATAGAAGCCTACGGGGGAGGCCGAGACACAATGGTAAAGTGTTTTCCCTTAGCTCTCGAAGGAATCGCTCTTTGATGGTTCTGGTCGCTGCGGCCAGGGACCATTAGGTCATGGGACCAGCTGAAAAAGAAGTTTGTCAACAACTTCCATTGGACCTTCGTAGCCCCCATGTCCACCGGGAGTATTTTTCAAGTGAATTAGCAGCCTAGAGAGACGTTGTGACAGTATTCGCAATGCTTCGCACACACCAAAGCGCGGATTAAGGGGTTGTCAGCCTCCTTTGTCATCGATGCTGCTCAAGAAGGTGTCACCAACCCTGGCCTCCTCGACAAGCTCCACCGAAAGCTGATATCCTTGGTGGCCCAGCTCATGACGTATTTCGAGGAGTATGCCCGGTCCGAAGAAGGCCAGCTTCATCACCAGGTAATGATTGCTCCCGTTCGAGCTTCGAGCGTCAAGGTGTACGAAGCACCCTCTGCCCCTACCCCTGCCGCGGATCTTTGCCATTGAGATTCCCGGCAAGGATGGAAGCATCTCCGTGGAGAAGTCCTCGGTATTACCCCGAAAGGCCCTGCCAAGTATCAGCACACTTCAGGCGGGGGGCGATCCTTCGGTGCCAAGCCGCCTGTGAAGGCACCTCCGGGGGGTGCGACTTTCTACTACAGCGTTCATGGTGAGAACCGGAGCCACGACACCGACTCCTGCCGTACCATCCTCGCTCTTTGTAATAACTACCTCGAGCGAAGCTCCAGCCGTGGCTCCTCTGACATAGCACCTCCCGTATCCCGCGCCGAGTCCATCCAGGTGGTCGGGCGCCGTGATGAGTCAGGGGCTCTGGGGCTTGCTCCGGAGATCGGTAAGTTCCTAGCTCCCATGCTCGAAGATGGGTCAGACCGAGGGAAGCACGTGGTCCTGCCCATTTCAGGAGGCGGAGCTCTAGGGGCTATGTCAAAGCGGCAGCGGAGTATGTCCGGGAAGACGGGCATATTGGGACTTCCAACCTCACCACACTTCCCGAGTGGTCTCATGTTCCCATCTCCTTCACCGCCGGCGACGCTGCCGGTGTCAAGTTCCCGCATGCCAATCCCCTCGTCATCTCAATGGATATTGCTGGCGTCGAGGTGTGTCGCGTCCTAATCGACGGAGGTAGTTCAGATGACATCATTTTCATGCAGGCCTTCGACCGGCTGTGTCTCTCTCAGAAGCACCTGTTACCAGCCTCCTAGCCGTTGCAAGGCTTCGCAGGTCCACCCCTCGACGCCCTCAGCCAGATTGGGCTGGAGGTGACCTTCGGAGAAGCTCCCTTTTCCCGCAATGAGAAGATCATCTTCAACGTCGTCGACGCCCCGTACTCCTATAACGCCATCTTCGGGAGGGGCATCCTCAACCGCTTCAGAGCCGTCGCGCACCACAACTACCTATGCCTTAAGATGCCAACTTCTGGAGGTGTGCTGTCGGTCCTCGGTGATCAAGCCATGGCTCGGTGGGTGGAGTATGGTCACTCCTCGCCTTTGGAGCCAAGACAAGTCCACAACATTCGTGAAAGTTCAAAAGCAACCGAACTTTTCAGCATCGACAACAATCCTCTGCTCCGCGACGGGCCCCCCAAAGGCCCCGCCGCCAAACCGCACCAGAGAGGGAGGTCGTCACCAAGGTCCTGGTCCAGGATGGGAAGCAGTACCCCATCTAGTTCAGAGGAAGCCTAGAGCTAGAGGTATTGGGGTAGGTCAAAGAAGTCGTTTGAAGCAACCTGGATATCTTCGCATGGTCCGAGGAGGACATACCCGGTGTCGATCGCTCCATCATCGAGCACTCCCTAGCAGTCAACCCGAAGGCCCACCTAGTGCGCCAAGGGCTCTGCAAGCTATCCTCCGAAAGGGCTGATCTCGCCAAGGCTGAAGTCGAGAAGCTGCTCAGGGCCGGAGTCATTCGGGAGTTCAGTCATACGGAGTGGTTGTCAAACCCTGTGTTCGTCCAGAAGAAAACATCTGGCAAGTGGCACATGTGTATCGATTTCACATCTTTGAATAAAGCTTTCCCCCGTGACCCCTACCCCATGCCTCGCATTGACTAATTGGTCGACTCCACGACGGGATTCGAGCTCCTCAGTTTTCTCGACGCATACTCCGGATATCATCAGATTTGGCTGAAGCAGGAGGATCAAACTAAGACAAGCTTCGTTACTCCCTCCGGAGTATTTTGCTATGTGTGAATGCCATTCGGCCTCCGGAATGCTGGGGCCACTTTCTCCAGATTGGTCGCCAAAGCCCTAGGCCACCAGATCGGTCGTAATATCGAAGCATACATGGATGACATTGTAATCAAAAGTGCAGATAAGCACCACCATAGTTTGGATATAGCGGAGACATTTGAAAGCCTCCGGAGGTGCGGGATCCGCCTCAATCCAGAGAAATGCGTCTTCGGAGCCCGGGCCGGAAAGCTTCTTGGTTATCTGGTTTCTAGTCGAGGTATCGAAGCCAGCCCTACTCAAGTCAGCGCGCTTCAAAACATGGCCCCTCCCTAGAACTTGAAGCAGGCTCAAAAGTTAGTTGGGCACCTCGCTGCTCTCAGCCGCTTCCTAGCCAGGTCAGTCGAGCGAAGCCTACCTATATTCAAGGCAATGCGGGGATCCAAGGACATCGCATGGACTCCCGAATGTCAGAACTGCTTCAACAGCATCAAGGAATACCTCGTCAATTTCATTACACTCGCTACACCCCGAAGTGGCGACACCCTTTTTGTCTACCTTGCTGCCACCGGTTGCGCGGCGAGCGCAGTGTTAATTCAGGAAGAAGAAGTCGATGGGAAGTTGATCCAGCGCCGGGTGTATTTTTTATCCGAATCCCTCTCCGAAGCAAAAACTCGGTACACCGAACTTGAAAAAGTGGCATATGCCCTTGTCATGGCCTCCTAGAAGCTACTACACTATTTTCTAGCCCATAACATAATCATCCCGACCGCATACCCTCTGGGTGACATGTTCCGAAATAAGGATGCTACTGGGCAGATTAGAAAGTGGGCAGTGGAACTAGCTCCATTCAACATCACCTTCGTGGCCTGGACCGCCATTAACTCTCAAATCCTCGCAGATTTTGTCGTCCGAATGGACGTCGGCGGCAAGTCATGTCACCGATGAAGCCGGTGAAGGGGTGTGGACTATTTACTCCGATGGCACGTACTATGCCTATAGGGCAGGCGCAGGGGCAATCATTATCTCTCCTTCAGGCCAGCAGGCATTATACTCTGTTCGGTTGAACTTTAAGGCTACAAACAACATTGTCGAGTATTAGGGGGTGTTTCTAGGCCTCCGCAAGGCACATGCGCTGGGGGCTACCAGAGTAGTTGTCAAAACCGATTCCCAGGTTGTGGCTGTGCACGTGGATAAGAGTTTTCAAGCTCGGCACCCCGATCTTGTCGCATACCTCGAAGCAGTTCGGAAGCTTGAGGCAACTTTTAAAGGAATTTCCATCCGAAGCATTCCCCGGAGTGAAAATTGTTAGGCCGACATCCTTGCTAAGGCAGCCGCCAGAGGTCAAGCCCTTCCTCCCGAAGCTTTCTTCGAAGAGCTCACCAAGCCATCTGCATCCCCCCGAGAAGGTACCCCGAGCCAGGTTCTGAAAGACACTCTGCCATCCTCGGAGCCAGCCCAAGTCCTTTGTATAGTCGACGGTGATTGGTGGGGCCCGATCTTGCAGCTACTCAAGGGCGAGGCAGAGATCAGGCCTAGTACCGAGCTTTCGCATCTTCAGCTCCGCGCGAGGTCTTATCGGGTCATCGACAGAGTTCTCTACAAGTCGGGTGTTTGTTCCCCACTGCTTCGGTGTATCTCTCGCCCCGACGGGCAGCAGATGCTCCGGGAAATCCATGAAGGCTTGTGTGGTAGCCACCTGGTGCCTCGGGCCCTCACGGGGAAGACCCTCCGTCAAGGTGTGTATTGGCCTACTATTGTCACCGATGCTGAAGATATGGTACGCACCTGTCAAGGATGCCAATGGATGGGGCGGCAGAGCCATCAGCCTCCTACCCCCTGCAAATCATCGCACCAGCTTGGCCCCTTGCTCGGTGGGGGATGGATCTCGTCAGTCCATTTCCCATAGCCAAGGGCAACCTGCGCTTCGCCGTCGTCGCCATTGAGTACTTTTCAAAATGGGTCGAAGCCGAGCCACTTACCGCCATCACTTCACGGAGTGTCCAGAAGTTCTTTTGGCAGAACATCATCTGTCGGTTCGGGGTGCCCAAGCAGCTCACGTTGGACAATGGCACTCAGTTCGATGCAGGTACTTTTAGGGCGTTCTATGAGGAGCTCAGAGTATAGCTGTGCTTCACAGTGGTCCGGCACCCATAGTCTAACAGAGCTGTCGAACGAGCCAATGGGCATATACTTTCTAGCCTCAACAAGCGTATCGTGGGTTTGGCCAAGGGCCTATGGCCCGAAGAGTTGCCCAAGATCTTGTGGTCTATCCGGACCACCCCTTCCCAGGCAACTGGATTCACCCCCTTTTGGCTGTTGTTCGGAGACGAAGCAATGACACCGACAGAGCTCCGGGCTGGCTCTCTGTGGGCCACGATTCCATAAGACGATCAAGGGTGCGACGTCTCCCTCGATCTCACGGAAGAAACGAGGCTCCGAGCCATTGCCAACCTATCCAAGTATCAGAGCCAGACGAAAGCATGGTACGACCCCAAAGTAAGGCAAAGCAAGTTGAAGCCAGGGCATCTCGTCCTTCGAGTGGTCGTCGCCCCCACAAAGCTGGGCAATAAGTGGGATGGTCCGTACATTGTTGTCAGTTCCGGACGATCGGGATCATACCGTCTGGCTACTCTAGAAGGCGAAGACCTGAAGCACACTTGGCATGCGGAGCATCTAAAGCGCTATTTTGCGTGATCTAATGTAATCAATTTCACTTTTTTGTTTGATGTACTTGGTTCCTCAGTTTCAGTAATAAATGAGCAAGAGAAAAAGGATGCTTGACCAGTGAGACGTTCTACCGAAGTGGACGCACTACAGTACTAGGCGTAATCCTGATAAATACGAAGGGTTCAGATCTCAGCCTCGAAGCACCCCATATTCGGGTTCCGAGCTCCAGCTCGAAGCACCCCATATTAGGGTTCCGAGCTCCGGTTCGAAGCACCCCATATTCGGGTTCCGAGCTCAGGCTCGACGCACCCAATATTCTGGTTCCCAGCTCCGGTTCGAAGCACCCCATATTCGGGTTCCAAGCTCCGGCTCGAAGCGCCCCATATTTGGGTTCCGAGCTCTGACTCGAAGTGCCCCATATTTGGGTTCTAAGCTCCGGCTCGAAGCACCCCATATTCGGGTTCCGAGCTCTGGCTCGAAGCACCCCATATTCGGGTTCCGAGCTCCGGCTTGAAGTGCCCCGCATTTAGGTCCCGAGCACCGGGTTCGAAGCGCCCTATGTTCGGTGCCTTACGTTCGGCCCTAGGTCCTTGCTCCCAGCGAAAAAGTGCGGCGCTTCTAGCTCCTGATTCTAAGTTCTAACGCATTGTGCCCAGCCGACAAGTCGCCTACCCGCAAGGAGGGGCGAAGGGAGTAGACAGGGAAGCTCCTGATTCTAAGTTCTAACGCATTGTGCCCAGCCGACAAGTCGCCTACCCGCAAGGAGGGGGCGAAGGGAGTAGACAGGGAAGCACTCGGGATCCATCAGCGGCATAAAAAAGTTTCGTAGGAGACATAGTAGCAAGTGAACAATAGCTATTACAAGATCGAACTGGAGACTCAAGCTACGAGAACTCATCGTCTAAACCAAGCAAGAACCGGAAGCCTTTCCGGTCTTGTAGATTGCCCGGACCCCTTGTACTTTCCCCGGTCTGTGCCTTCGGAGCCACGCGAATGGAGTGCTTCTTTTCCTTCTTTTTCTTCTACTTCTTTTCCTCCTTCTTCTAAGCCTGAAGAGCCTTCTGTTCTTCTCTAAGCTGCGGCCAGCTGCGCAGGCCTTGGTCTCCAAACCTCGGTTTGTCGAGACCAGTCTCTACATCAGACTAGTCCACTGGTCCGGGCGATGAGGACAGGGCACGCTTCCCTTTCTCTTCTTCCTTGATGAAAGTAAGGACTTCATTGAGGACTTCGGGGATAATGTGTCCGTCCCAAGGAACGTTGAAGCCCGCAGGCTGGTTGGCCCTGAGGGCCTCAAAGATGGCCCATTGGTGCCAAAGGGCCTCGCCCCCGTCAAGTATCTCGACATCGGGATCACAAGTGTCACAGACACCCTAAACGATTTCCAGAAAACAACTTTCCTTTATTAATGGGTTATGAAAGTTTCTATTATAGGAGCTACGGTACAAAGGCCCGAGGGGAAACTACACCTTTGGGTCCAGAAGGGAGGCAGTAGGAGGAGGCTTTGAGGAGGACCGAGGAAGGCTCGACCGGAGGGCTTCATCCATCCAAGGCTTGACCGCGCCCGAGCCCTCCGCCTTCCAAGCCGCCTAGAGAGCCTTCCAAGCTTGCGCGATCACGGGAGTCGGGGAAAGGAGGCGACTCCCCTCGAAGGTGACCGGAGGCGAGCTCGACGCTGAAGGCAAGACGCCTCCAGAGGCCTCTAGTTGAAGAACGACGCCGAGGGCAGCTACCCACGCCGACACCTCCCCGTATCTAGACACCGTGAAGCCTATCTGCCGAACAACAGCCTGTATAAACTTCAGCTGGCGGCTAAGAGGCTCTCGGGCGATGTCAAAGGCTACACACCCCGTGCCATAGCGCTCCAAGACCCTTCGAAGGGCCACCACCGTGTCAACCGCGGTCTTCTCGCCTTGGGCCAGAGCTTCGGCCGCCGCTTCATTCCGGGCCAAGAGATCCGCGATGGTTTGCTCCAGCTTGAGCCCTTGGATCTTTTGGATCTCCGCGGAAGCCACCTTCGCACGGAGCTCATCCATCTCGGCGACCTAGGCCTTGGAAGCGTCGACCTCGGCCTTGAGCTTGTTGACTTCGGTGGCCCGGGCTCTAAGCTCATCAACCTCAGCGACTTGGTCCTTGAGGGCGTAGATTTCGACGACTTGGGCCTGGAGGTCCTCCGCTTCGGCGGCCTGAGCCCGGAGTGCATCGATCTTCGTGACTTGAGCCTGGAGCCCGTCAACTTTGGTGGCTTGGGTGCGGAGGCCCGTGATCTCCGTTTCCAACGCTCAGAGCTAGTCCGCCTCGACCGCACGCTCCCGGGCAACCACCTTGGCAGCCTCTGCACGCTCACGGAGCCTCGAGGCCTCACGCTCGTGGCGGCTCCGCTCGGTGGAGAGGGACACCAGCGACCCCTGTGCTAATGCGACTATCTGCACGCAATGAAGCAAAGGGTAAGACAGAGGTGAAGGAAGGGCTAGGGGCTCGGCTAGTAGCATTGCCAAGGTTTACCTGGCTTGCAGCGCTCTCGATAGCAAAGTCGAGGTCGGCGCCATCTGCCCGGCTGAGCTCTGATATCAGCTCGGTGTCCTTGGCTCCCTCTGAGGCTCTCCCGGAGTGCGCTTCATCATCCAACCCTGAGACTCCACCACGTTGATGGGGGCTTTGGCCCCTGCGGCAGTGAAGTTTCCGGGAGGCGTGGGTGGCGAAGTCGGGGCCTGTAACACCCCAAGAAATAAAAACAAATAAAACAAAAGAAAATTATTATTTAAATTATTTCTGGATTTTATTATTAAAGAAAATCCTAAAAGAGCCCTAATAAAACCAAACAGGAAGAAAAATTCAGAATATGGACTTGAAAATTTTATGAGATGAACTAGAGGCCAAGATATAATTTTAGGAATTTTTACAAAATTTTATCAACAGTGATTCAACCCTAAATCAAATATATGAATTACTAGAATTATTTTAAATCATAAAAGCATTTAAAATCCTTAACGGGCCTCAACCTTGAATTAGCCTCCAGCCCAGCCCAACCCAGCTCTGTGTCGCCCCCTCTCTCCTCCCCGCGCCGTCCCCGCCTGGCCCACCCGTCAGCCACCCGTGCCCTTTCCGCGCTCTCTGACCATCGGGACCCGCTTGTCGGCCCTTCTATTTTTGTTTCAACAACTGACAGGTGGGGGCCACCTGTCAGCATCGTCTTCTCCATGGAAGGGGATCCCTCCTTCCCTCTCCCTGGCGATCCCCTTCTGGATTCTCGCCGCCAGCTGCTCGATCTCGCTCGATCGCCCTCGGATCACTTTCCCCAAGCACCGCCGCACCCCTTCCGTCGATGGCCGACGCGATTTCACGCTTTAGGAAGCTAACCGAGCCAAAGGAAAGCCTCGCAGGAGTAAAATAGAAACCCTTCACGGGTTTCCCTCCTATAGCCTACCATAGCCATCACCGATGACCCTATAAAGACCCCCTCGGCCACCGCTCACTGCCCACACCGCCTTAAGCGCAAGCCCTCGCTTTCCAGAGCTCCGACGCAAAGTTTCGGCCGTTAGCTCTGTTCCGCCTCCAGCCACCGCTCGCCGGCGATCCAAGACCCCGCCGTCCCCGCCGTCGCCACCTTCGTGACCACCAGGACCCGCCCGTCCTCGTCCACATCTTCGACGGACGAAAGGACCGCCGGATCGCCTCGCCGCCGACGAACCCGAAACGGTTTCTCCGCCCCTCGTCGACGCCGGTCGCCGTCAGCTCGCCGTCGCCACCACCGCCGGTACGCTCGAGTTCCCCTCATGTCTCTGGTTCCATTTCTGGCCTTAGCATCGCCGTCCAACCCTCGCCGGCACCGGAATCGCTCACCGTTGCATCGCCGGAGTCGAGAACGAAGGGGGTAATCGCCCCTTAGCTCGTGCCGTGCCGGACGGACCCCTGGCCGTCCGATCAAGATCGGAGGGCTAAGATTAAATCCCTTCGGGATTTAATCCGGGCCCTCGGATCCGGTCAAAGCGGTACCACGCGATCTCGGCCGTCGATTTTAACTTAAAAACGTTGACTTAATCCCGTGCGTCCACGCGTACCGGTTCGGTGCGATCTAATCTGAGCCGTCCATTTTCATTTAACCCCTCCCGCCTTGCGCCTGGCCGCCAGATCCAGATCCAACGGCTCTGGATCAACCGGTCCACGCGCACAGTGCGCCTGTCCACCGTGGGCCTGGCTCACCGTGGACCAGAACCCTTTTTCAGTTTAAATAAAATTCCAGAAATTGATTTAAACTTTGAAAATTCATAACTTGCTCATTTTAACTCCAAATTTCACCATTAAAATTTTGTTAAATCCAGAATAATATTCTCTACACATTAATACCATAAAAACAGTATGTTACTGTTACCCAAAATAATTTTAATAAATATTTAAGTAAAAACCCCTTAGGGATAAATTATTAATTCAGAAAAATAAATTAGAAAAGCCTTGAGAAATATAAGTTTACTATTTATTCACCAAACATCAGAATAATGAAGCTTTATTCAACATAATAAAACCCACAAATATGTATGTTTATTATTTGGTGGATTTTATCTGTTTATTGAATGTATTGTTTATTTTCCGTATCGTGAAGACTACGAGTTCATCGAGGAGCAGGAGTTCTACCCCGAGGTTCCTCCATCCCCCTTTGCTGATCAAGGTAAGTCTTCGACCACCTCTGTCGAAACAGTTGATCATTATTGAGCCCATGTTTTAATAAATTATCGCTATAACTCATAGGTTAATATTGCATTAGTCAAACATCAAGCCCTACACTTATATTTATTAGATCCCCGTCCTTGTGTGCAAACCCAAGCCATGCTTATTGAGCCTTAACTCCTTGTCACTCTACAAATATTATATTAGCTAGTGCCCAATGTATCCGGCACAACTGCTATAGGATATAAAGAATGAGTCGTAGTTGGTTGGTTTCTGGTATATGAAATACCCCATAATTCTTGTCTCTGGACTCTGTTGGAGTTAGGTATGTTATAAGTATGGTGGGTTCCGGGTGCAAGCTCGGGTATTGGTATGTCGCACCCGGGGCACTATAAGGACCGGTCTGCGGGATCTGTTGCAAAGCACTTCCGTACCAACCACAAGTCTAATGGGTAAGTCCTAACTGGAAGTGTGGAACGCTCCGGCTCTCGGCACCATAGAGGAGGGGGCAAGGGGCTAGCCCTCAGGGCGCCTTGTACCGACGATGGCTCAAGGGGGGGTATTGTGGAAACTCGACATGGCGAGACACGGTATGAAACCTATAAGAGGGTGCTGTTGAGTCGAGGAAGACCATATGGAAGGTTTTGGCACGAGTTCCCGTGAAATGGGTCATCTCGTTACACTTTGGTGTAGGTGATGAGTGCGTGCCTTGTGGGTACAGTGGTACATCTCTGATCAGAGTAATTTAATCTTTTCGAAAAGCCGAGCCCACGGTCAAGGGCGGGTTGTGTGACTACTCGCAGTTAGTTTACAATTGGTTGAATGATTGAGTTATTCATGGCATGTAAGGACTGTTGTGCAAGGAGGTGAAACGTACTCCTCGAGTTAGAAGATGATGATGCATACACATGTTTACTTTTCTGTACTAATAAATTGCTCACAATTAATGCTTTACAATTATGCTGCTTCCGCAAAACTAGCCACCATCTCCCTTGATTTTACCTTGCATTATATTTGCATTCGGTGGCTTGCTGAGTACATCTGTACTCACCCCGTTGACTTACACCATCAGAGCCCGTCTACTACGAGGAGGATGAAGGTCTGGAGTAGCGACCCAGTCAAGGCGAGACTGGAAGGAGGCGTTCATCTAGGACCCTTGATTTTATTAGTTTCTCTTCACTTTCATTCACTTTTGTATTAATGTGGTCTACGAACCGTGAATGATTGCCCGTCTTGTATGTGGTCGTGTGATGAACGTCTTGTTTTATTGATTTTCTATGGAATTTCAATAAAGTCCTGATTTATTAAATCGGGGCGCGACAAGATGGTATCAGAGCCGACTTGACTGTAGGAAGCCAAACAGACTTGATCATAGGACTTATATATATTCACTATATTTTCTTACAAAAATTCCTTATCCTCTCATCTTCCGAGATTTTCACAAAGACTTTCTCTCTTTTGTAGATGCCGGTCCATACCATGAGCGGGACTCTTCGTGATGAGGCCGGATTCATCCGCGAGCTTCGCGTGCTCGTCGACTTCTTGGGGTTTCCCCATGAGCCCGCATTCCACGGGATCTTTCCCGGTGCTAACGAGATCTACTGCGAGGTCACGGTTGTTATCCGCCCCTCCTCCACGCAGCCACCCTTCTACACCCATGGAGTTGGAGGACCTTCGTTCGTGGTGGCCAGCCAGCGAGCCGCTCTTCAGTCCCTCGCCGAGCTTCGACTGGTATACGACTGCCACCTTCGCGACACCATCTACCGCTTCATGCCCATGCGCACACCAGGGAGTCACCGCAGCATCTACATCAGCCCCCTCACGCAGAGCAACTCCGCCATCACCTGCACGATGAGACTCTTGGAGGCCATGGACAACCTCCACACAGAGGCCGTCCTCGACGCAGACAGCCAGTACGACACCATCGACTTCTACCTCCACACTTCGGAGAACCTGACCCGTGAGAATGCTGAGCTCCGTCGATAGCTTCAGCAGAACCCCCAGTTGACCCTCGAGGTGGAGGAATTGAGGCGCCAGAACGAGCTCCTACGCCAGGGTGCCATGGTCAATACCCAGCTCCGCCAGCAACTCAAAGACTTGAAGAAGGACATTGAGGAGATCACACCTCTTCCGCCTCACAAGAAGAAACCCCTTCAGATCCCCACCGTGAGGCCCAAGAGGATCTCCCGCAGTGCTCCACCCGCCGGACCATCCAGCTCCTCGACCCCGACCATCTCCCACGAGCCCGTGATCGAGCCGTCCCCCGAGCTACCCTAGACGTAGATTTACGATTGATTGCTTTTCTTTTTTCTTGATTGTATTACCATTCATGTCAAAAATAAGGCATGAATGAAGATATAAATAAAATGTAACCGCAAGAACGGCATTTTTGGAATAAAAGCTTGATAATAATATCCGTTAAGACAATATTGTCCATGTTGAAAACTTCAGGATGACCAACACTCAGGGCTCCGACGCTCCTCAGAATGGAGGAGACAGTAGGAACCTGCCTCAGTGGGGAGCAACTGGGCAGAGGCAAGCCCCGGTTGCCAACCACCCCACTTTGGCCGAGATAATGGCCACTCAGAACCAGCTGGTCTCAGCTCTCCTGAACCAAATGCAACAGCAGCAGCAGCAAATGCAGGAGCAGCAGGCTCACTTCTTCCGCCTCCATCAACAGCCCGAGCTGCCCCGACCCGCCACTCCAGCTCCCGCTCCCGCCTCCCAACTCTCGGAATTTCTCCGAGTTCACCCACCGACCTTCTCGAGCACCACCAACCCCATGGAGGCCGGGGATTGGTTAAGGACCATTGAGAAGAAGCTCAACCTCCTTACCTGCACTGAGCAGGAGAAGGTGGCCTTCGCCACCCACCAGCTTCATGGTCCCACCGCAGAGTGGTGGGACAATCTCCGCGAGACTCTGCCCGAGGGCCACGCCCATACTTGGGCAGAGTTCTCGACCGCTTTTCGTGCCGCCCACATCCCCGGCGGTATTATCGCGCAGAAACAACAGGAGTTCAGGGACCTACAGCAGGGGAGCAGGTCCGTAATCGAGTATCTGCATGAGTTTAACAGACTAGCCAGGTACGCACCAGAGGAGGTCCGTACAGATGCGGCCAGGCAAGCCAAGTTCCTCCGGGGACTGAAGGATGAGCTGTCCCTACAGCTTATCTCTGGAGATTACACCAGCTTCCAAAAGCTGGTGAATAAAGCTATCATTCAGGAGACCCGGCAGAATAAGGTCGACCTGAAGAAGAAGCGCATGATTGCCTTTAGGCAAAACCAGGGCATGGCTCAGAGGCCCCGTTTCACACCTCCTCCCCCGGCGCCACAGTACCACCCCCGCCCCATATATCGTCCGGCGCCACCCGCCGCCAACGCCGGAACCGGACAGTCTCGCCCCGCTCCCGCCGCCCCAGCTGCACCAACTGCCCCGGCAAAGAAGGCGGAAATCCTGCGCGACAAGCACGGCAAGCCCGTGGTGTGCTTCAACTGCCGTCAGGAGGGGCATTACTCCAATTCTTGCCCCCACCCCAAGCGCGTCCAAGGAGTTGCAGCGAACCCCGCCATCCGCGCCCGAGTCAATCACGTCACTGCGAAAGAAGCCCAGGCCGCACCCGAGATCGTGATGGGTAAGTTCTTGGTATATTCAGCACTTGCAGTGGTTTTATTTGACACTGGAGCTACGCACTCCTTCATATCAACTGCCTTTGTGGAAAAGAACAATTTAAACATAGAAGAACTACCAAGAGCCGTGCAAATAGTCACCCCGGGAAAACAAACCCTAGCTCTAACCTATAGCCCTAAGGTATGGATAGATATCCACGGCACCATATTTTGGGCTGATCCCATCCTTATTGAATGCCAAGGCTTGGATCTCATTCTGGGAATGGATTGGCTCAATAAATACCAAGGAATAATAGAGTGTGCCCAGAAAAAAGTGACTGTGACCAGTGAAGAAGGGACTGCCGTCACATTTCAGATGCCAAGCATGAAGATTAGAGGACCAAGACTACATCAGATTACCTTGGAGGAGATACCGGTAGTCAGTGAATACCCGGATGTATTTCCAGAGGATTTACCAGGAATGCCACCCAAGAGGGACATCGAGTTCAGGATCGATTTGGTACCCGGGACTACCCCTATTTACAAGCGACCATACCGAATGGCCGCTAATGAGTTAGCTGAAATGAAGCAGCAATTGGAGGATCTCGAGAAGAAAGGCTATATCAGACCAAGTACCTCACCATGGGGAGCCCCCGTCATCTTCGTCGAGAAGAAAGAAGACAAGGCAAAGCGTATGTGTGTGGATTACCGCGCTTTGAATGAAGTGACCATCAAGAATAAGTACCCGTTACCTCGGATCGACGATCTCTTCGACCAACTGAAGGGAGCTACGGTATTCTCGAAGATCGACCTGCGGTCTGGTTACCATCAGTTAAGGATCCGAGAAGAGGACATACCCAAGACGGCCTTTACCACCCGTTATGGATTATACGAGTGTACGGTTATGTCCTTGTGATTGACCAACGCCCCTGCATTCTTCATGAACATGATGAATAAGGTGTTCATGGAATATTTGGACAAATTCATCGTGGTCTTTATAGACGACATCCTAATTTATTCCAAGGATCAGAAAGAGCACGAGACTCATCTCCGGTTAACCTTAGGCAAGCTAAGGGAACACCAGTTATATGCCAAGTACAGCAAGTGTAAATTCTGGACGGCAGAAGTGAAGTTCCTTGGACACATTATCTCTGCACAAGGCATTGCAGTAGATCCTGCCATCGTGGAAGCAGTTACAGATTGGTTGCCACCCACGAACGTATCTGAGATACGAAGTTTTCTGGGTTTGGCCGGATATTATCGGAGATTCATTGAGAATTTTTCCAAGATAGCCAAGCCAATGACCAAGTTATTGCAGAAAGGAGAAAAGTTTGAATGGACTCCTGAATGCGAGGAAAGTTTCCACACTCTCAAGACTCGTCTGGTGTCAGCACCCATACTAACCCTACCCGATATCCGGAAAGCTTCCATGTCTATTGTGATGCATCTCGCCAAGGATTGGGATGTGTTCTTATGCAAGATGGAAAAGTTATCTCTTATGCCTCTCGTCAGTTGAGACCTCATGAGTTGAACTACCCGACCCATGATTTGGAGTTAGCCGCGGTGGTGCACGCCCTTAAGATTTGGAGGCATTATTTGGTCGGAAATCGCTGTGAGATTTTTACGGATCACAAAAGTTTGAAGTACATCTTCACACAGCCAGACCTTAACCTGAGGCAAAGACGATGGTTGGAACTAATAAAGGACTATGACTTAGGTATCCACTACCACCCCGAAAAAGCAAATGTGGTAGCCGATGCAATAAGTCGCAAGGGATATTGCACAGCCATGATGATTCAGGAACATGCACCCTTGTTATGTGAAGAGATGGAAAAATTGAATCTCGGGTTGACCACCGGCTCATACCTAGCCACCTTGGAGACCCAGCCAGTTCTATTTGAGCAAATCCGAGAAGCTCAGTTAGAAGACCCAGATATAGCTGCCATTAAGAAGAACATGAGACAAGGAAAAGCCCCTGGATTTTTAGAGGACGAGAATGACACCATATGGTTTGGAAACCGGATATGTGTGCCGGATAAGCCGGAGATAAAAACCCTTATCCTGAGAGAAGCCCATGAGACGATGTACTCCATTCATTCCGGCAGTACCAAGATGTACCAGGACCTGAAGGAACGTTATTGGTGGGTTAGCATGAAGAGGGAGATTGCACAGTTCGTCGCCGAATGTGACACCTGTAGAAGAGTAAAAGCTGAACATCAGAGACCTACAGGATTGCTACAACCATTGAAAGTACCTGAATGGAAGTGGGAAGAGATCGGTATGGACTTCATCACCGGACTTCCAAAGACCCAACTTGGGTATGATTCTATTTGGGTGATCATCGACCGGCTTATGAAAGTAGCACACTTCATCGCCGTCAAGATGACCTTTAGTGGCCCTAAGCTTGCAGAGCTATACATGGCCCGCATTGTGTGTCTTCATGGAGTTCCCAAAAAGATAGTGTCCGATAGAGGAAGTCAGTTCACCTCTCATTTTTGGAAGAACCTTCAAGAAGAGATGGGAACAAGATTGAACTTTAGCACTGCCTACCACCCTCAGATGGATGGACAAATGGAAAGGGTAAATCAGATATTGGAGGATATGCTACGGGCATGTGTCTTGGATTTTGGAGCCACTTGTGACAAGAGCTTACCGTACGCTGAGTTTTCATACAACAACAACTACCAAGCCAGTCTTCAGATGTCTCCTTTCGAAGCCTTATATGGACGTAAGTGCAGAACGCCTCTGCTTTGGGATCAAACTGGTGAATCCCAAGTGTTCGGAACGGACATTCTTCGTGAAGCTGAAGAAAAGGTACGGATCATTAGAGACCGACTCAAGACAGCCCAATCACGACAGAAGAGCTACGTGGACAATCGTCACCGAGACCTAGCCTTTGAAGAAGGAGATCATGTCTACCTTCGAGTTACGCCTCTCCGTGGTACTCAACGGTTTAACATGAGAGGAAAGTTGGCCCCTCGATATGTTGGACCATTTCCCATTGTCCGACGCCAAGGCGAAGTTGCTTATCAATTGGAACTACCGCCCTCATTGGCTGGAGTGCATGATGTGTTTCACGTATCCCAACTCAAGAAGTGTCTTCGTGTCCCGACAGATCAAGTGGACCTACAGCAGTTAGATGTTCAAGAGGACCTGACCTATGTGGAAAAGCCTGTTAAAATATTGGAAGTCAAAGAAAGGATCACCAGGAGTCGGGTCATCTGCTTCTGCAAAGTGCAGTGGAGCAATCATCCTATGGAGGAAGCTACCTGGGAAAAAGAAGATGAACTCAAGGCACAGCATCCTGAGCTATTCGAGGATTAATCCGAATCTCGAGGACGAGATTCTCTGTAAGGGGCATAGGATTGTAACACCCCAAGAAATAAAAACAAATAAAACAAAAGAAAATTATTATTTAAATCATTTCTGGATTTTATTATTAAAGAAAATCCTAAAAGAGCCCTAATAAAGCCAAACAGGAAGAAAAATTCAGAATATGGACTTGAAATTTTTATGAGATGAACTAGAGGCCAAGATATAATTTTAGGAATTTTTACAAATTTTTATCAACAGTGATTCAACCCTAAATCAAATATATGAATTAATGGAATTATTTTAAATCAGAAAAGCATTTAAAATCCTTAACGGGCCTCAACCTTGAATTAGCCTCCAGCCTAGCCCAACCCAGCTCTGTGTCGCTGACCAGTGGGGCCCGTCTGTCGGCGCTCTCGCCCCCTCTCTCCTCCCTGCGCTATCCCCGCCTGGCCCACCCGTCAGCCACCCGTGCCCTTTCCGCGCTCTCTAACCATCGGGACCCGCCTATCGGCCCTTCTATTTTTGTTTCAACCACTGACAGGTGGGGGGCCACCTGTCAGCATCATCTTCTCCATGGAAGGGGATCCCCCCTTCCCTCTCCCCGGCGATCCCCTTCTAGATTCTCGCCGCCAGCTGCCCGATCTCGCTCGATCGCCCTCGTATCACTTTCCCCAAGCACCGCCGCACCCCTTCCGTCGATGGCCGACGCGTTTTCATGCTTTAGGAAGCTAACCGAGCCAAAGGAAAGCCTCGCCGGAGTAAAATAGAAACCATTCACGGGTTTCCCTCCTATAGCCTACCATAGCCATCGTCGATGACCCTATAAAGACCCCCTCGGCCACCGCTCACTGCCCACACCGCCTTAAGCGCAAGCCCTCGCTTTCCAGAGCTCCGGCGCAAAGTTTTGGCCGTTAGCTCTGTTCCGCCTCCAGCCACCGCTCGCCGGCGATCCAAGACCCCGCCGTCGCCACCTTCGTGACCACCAGGACCCGCCCGTCCTCGTCCATGTCTCCGACGGACGAAAGGACCGCCGGATTGCCTCGCCGCCGACGAACCCGAATGGTTTCTCCGCCCCTCGTCGACGCCGGTCGCCGTCAGCTTGCCGTCGCCACCACCGCCGGTACGCTCGAGTTCCCCTCACGTCTTTGGTTCCATTTCTGGCCTTAGCATCGCCGTCCAACCCTCGCCGGCGCCGGAATCGCTCACCGTTGCATCGCCGGAGTCGAGAACGAAGGGGGTAATCGCCCCTTAGCTCGTGCTGTGCCGGACGGACCCCTGGCCGTCCGATCAAGATCGGAGGGCTAAGATTAAATCCCTTCGGGATTTAATCCGGGCCCTCGGATCCGGTCAAAGCGGTACCACGCGATCTCGGCCGTCGATTTTAACTTAAAAACGTTGACTTAATCCCGTGCGTCCACGTGTACCGGTTCGGTGCGATCTAATCTGAGCCGTCCATTTTCATTTAACCCCTCCCGCCTTGCGCCTAGCCGCCAGATCCAGATCCAACGGCTCTGGATCAACCGGTCCACGCGCACAGTGCGCCTATCCACCGTGGGCCTGGCTCACCGTGGACCAGAACCCTTTTTCAGTTTAAATAAAATTCCAGAAATTGATTTAAACTTTGAAAATTCATAACTTGCTCATTTTAACTCCAAATTTCACCATTAAAATTTTGTTAAATCCAGAATAATATTCTCTACACATTAATACCATAAAAATAGTATGTTACTGTTACCCAAAATAATTTTAATAAATATTTAAGTAAAAACCCCTTTGGGATAAATTATTAATTCAAAAAAATAAATTAGAAAAGCCTTGAGAAATATAAGTTTACTATTTATTCACCAAACATCAGAATAATGAAGCTTTATTCAACATAATAAAACCCACAAATATGTATGTTTATTATTTGGTGGATTTTATCTGTTTATTGAATGTATTGTTTATTTTCCGTATCGTGAAGACTACGAGTTCGTCGAGGAGCAGGAGTTCTACCCCGAGGTTCCTCCATCCCCCTTTGCTGATCAAGGCAAGTCATCGACCACCTCTGTGGAAACAGTTGATCATTATTGAGCCCATGTTTTAATAAATTATCGCTATAACTCATAGGTTAATATTGCATTAGTCAAACATCAAGCCCTACACTTATATTTATTAGATCTCCGTCCTTGTGTGCAAACCCAAGCCATTCTTATTGAGTCTTAACTCCTTGTCACTCTACAAATATTATATTAGCTAGTGCCCAATGTACCGGCACAACTGCTATAGGATATAAAGAATGAGTCGTAGTTGGTTGGTTTCTGGTATATGAAATACCCCGTAATTCTTGTCTCTGGACTCTGTTGGAGTTAGGTATGTTATAAGTATGGTGGGTTCTGGGTGCAAGCTCGGGTATTGGTATGTCGCACCCGGGGCACTATAAAGACCGGTCTGCGGGATCTGTTGCAAAGCACTTCCGTACCAACCACAAGTCTAATGGGTAAGTCCTAACTAGAAGTGTGGAACGCTCCGGATCTCGGCACCATAGAGGAGGGGGCAAGGGGCTAGCCCTCAGGGCGCCTTGTACCGACGATGGCTCAAGGGGGGGTATTGTGGAAACTCGACATGGCGAGACACGGTACGAAACCTATAAGAGGGTGCTGTTGAGTCGGGGAAGACCATATGGAAGGTTTTGGCATGAGTTCCCGTTAAATGGGTCATCTCGTTACACTTTGGTGTAGGTGATGAGTGCGTGCCTTGTGGGTACAGTGGTACATCTCTGATCAGAGTAATTTAATCTTTTCGAAAAGCCGAGCCCACGGTCAAGGGTGGGTTGTGTGACTACTCGCAGTTAGTTTACAATTGGTTGAATGATTGAGTTATTCATGGCATGTAAGGACTGTTGTGCGAGGAGGTGAAACGTACTCCTCGAGTTAGAAGATGATGATGCATACACATGTTTACTTTTCCGTACTAATAAATTGCTCACAATTAATGCTTTACAATTATGTTGCTTCCGCAAAACTAGCCACCATCTCCCTTGATTTTACCTTGCATTATATTTGCATTCGGTGGCTTGCTGAGTACATCTGTACTCACCCCGTTGACTTACACCATCAGAGCCCGTCTACTACGAGGAGGATGAAGGTCTGGAGTAGCGACCCAGTCAAGGCGAGACTGGAAGGAGGCGTTCATCTATGACCCTTGATTTTATTAGTTTCTCTTCACTTTCATTCACTTTTGTATTAATGCGGTCTACGAACCATGAATGATTGCCCATCTTGTACGTGGTCGTGTGATGAACGTCTTGTTTTATTGATTTTCTATGGAATTTCAATAAAGTCCTGATTTATTAAATCGGGGCGCGACAGGGCCCAAGCAAAGGTACCTGGCCAGGAGCAAGGTAAGTCACAAGGTAATGACATAAATAAAAATGCCTAGGTAGGAGGCCAGTGTGAAGCTTCATACCTTCGTTCCCAGTCTCGGGTAGAGGATCCGAGGACTGTGCAGCTATGGGGGTGCGAGCCTAGAAGAAAAAATCATCCATCGAGTTCACTGGGGAGCCAGCAAACGCCGCGGCTAATTCAGCCGCAACGTTGGCGCTCCCCTCCACCTGTCCTAGGGGATCGACTAACCCCCCTAGGTCCAGGCTGTCCACAACCCGACTTCCGCGAGAGATGGCGGAGACTCCCTCCGACACCGGGCCATGGGGAGAGGTAGCCTGCGGAGGCACCCTTTCTCCTGCATCGCCCGCCTCTGGTTCGGGCTCTAGAGAAGGCTGAGGCGGTTCCGTTGAAGCTGATATCTCGCCGCCGTCGCCGTCGCCGGAAGACGACCGGCTCGGTCGGTATGTACTGGGATTCGGCAAAGAGTCATTCGGCTCTATTTCCACCTCCCTGCTGAAGGATTCCTCCTCTGAGATGGAGACGGAGGAGTGGAATGGGGAAAGCTATTTAGGGCCCTTCACAGTCCTCTTCCTCTTCAGAGGGTGGTTCGAGGGCTCCCCCGCATCAGGATCCACCGCCCTCTTCTTCGAAGCCGGACCCAAGGCGTCCGCTTCTGGGAGGCGTGGTGGGGGTATCTTGAGCGCACCCCACATGCGGTTGAACTGCTCCCAGGATCCAACGAGCTCCATCCTCCGCTTGCACTCGGCTGAAGTAGGGGCTCCGAGAATCCTCTCCACTATCCGAACCACTTGTTCGGGGGTGTTAACCACGCGTGACCCTGCAATCGAGATAAGTATTTTAACATCTCCGCTAACCCCCGAAGTCGTAAGTTGTTTGTTTCATGAAAGGGAAAACGATCGAACCTTGCAAGTCGGAGAGTTCCTCTGGGGTAGACTCGTCCTGAGCACTCCGAAGCGAGATCGGCCACGTCTCCTTTAGGGGAGGGATCTTGAGGGTGACGAACTCCTCCGTTAGGTCCCACATGCTCATCCGGTGGGTGATGATCTGGAGGAGCCGAATGTGGGCAGAGACCGAGCCGGCGTTGGCTTCGACGATCGCCTCCTTCCAGAACCAGATGTGGTGCGGAGGCCCGGCTAGTCCGGAGTCTAGCCCACTCGGACATAGAACCAATGGTGTATCCAGTTAGAATACCACCGCTCGTTGATGGCCTTTGCAGGGAAAGAATTGGCGTACTTCTTCTGGAGCTGGAAGTTGATGCTGTCGTACGACTGCACTAGGCTCTCCTTCTTCTTTGGCTGACAGCATGCCTCGTTCATCTGCGCGAAGACCTCTGTCCAGCCCTCGCAGCCCTCCGCCCGCATAGCCCATTTGAAGATGGAGAGGCGGGCCACTACGTTCGGAGACAGCTGAGGCAGTTCGAGGTGGAAGGGGTCGAGGACCCCCGCCAGGAGCTCCGAGGCTAGGAATCTGAGCCCGGTGTCGAAGAACGCTTCGAAGGCAATGACCTCTCCCTCACGTGGTTCCAGGACAGTCTCCAAGCTAGGCCTCCTGACCTTCACGCCGGGGCCAAGGCGGTGTCGAGTCGCCAACACGATGGATTTATCCGTGCAGGCCGACTTCTCCAGCTCTAGAGTCTGCTCACGGAACCTTTCTAACGCCGAGCGGAGCTCTCGAGGGTCGCGGGTCTCCACCAAGCTAGGAGCCATCACCGCCACCGCAGCCGTGGCCACTTGGCGCTACAGGAACCTGGGGTTGACTGCAGTTGGGAGTACTCTTCCTCCCGACATGCTTGAGGGCGACGACGGAAGAAAGGCGGGTGAAAGCTACCGGATCAGAGGCAGCAGTCGGGAACAGGGTGTGAGCGTAGCTAGCAGAATGGGGGAAAGTGGTAGGCCGCAATCAAGGAGAAGGATTTATATGCGCGCGCCGGCGCCGGGCTCATTCAATGCCACGCCGGTCAACATTCCCTCATGCGCTGGCATGCATCGGGCGCGCGGGAGTCGCATTGAAGTCCCGTCGGTCCAAGTCCTCCCACGCGCCGGCATGCAACAGGCGCGCAAGGGTCGCATTGATGCCACCGGTCCAAGTCCTCCCGTGCGTCAACATGCATCGAGCGGGCGAAAGCCGCATTGAAACCACTCTCGGATCTAACGCCTCGAGACGGCCCCGCGGCATTCGGGGGAAATGGCCGGTTCGCTGCGACCATTCAAGTTCCACCGTATCTTGGTGTCCGCTCGATCGGAGCCTCGCGGTGAATTGACCTTCGGCAGGATCTCCCATCAAGACTATCTTTGGCGCTTCCTCCCTTTTCCTTTGCGCAGGACCGCCGGACGGAAGAAAGCGAGGGGCTACTGTTGGAGGAGATAATCCCGATGGTGCCTAGGAGCGCGAGGGACGCGGAGTGAAGTTCGAGGGGGAGACTCCACAGGCTAGTGACTAGTGAAGCCGTTGGCCCCGAAGCGGTTCAGTATGGAGGCCAAATGCCCCCCTCCGGCTCAGAATAGAGGGGGCAGTCCGGAGTCCACTTCGGCTCAGGACCTGAAGTTCGGAGGCCCTTGGTTGAAGACCCGAGCCTGGGAGACACCCGAGCCTGGGGAGCCAACCATAGGACGGAGGCGCGTTCCCGAAAGGTGCGGAAGATGCAACACCGATGCAGGGGACCAGGACCGGTCTGGTCAAGCTGGTCTGGTCAAGCCATCCTAGCGACAAGATCACGATCGTTTGCGCAGCATCTGACACCGCAGCCATGCTTAGAACGGCTGATACACTATCAGAGTTGTACTCTTTGTCTGTACTATAGGGCTACTGCATGTAGTACTATTGTCAGAGGGGTTTTAGAAGTATCGGACCCCCGTAGGGCTCCACTATAAATACTCCCCCCTCTCCAGATTGTAAGTCACAGGACTCTTGATCCTAGAATACAGCTTTGAACCTAGTGTCTCGTTCCAGAACATTTCTAAACCTGTTGGTTTAGTCCGCTGCGCCAACACCTGATATTTTGATATCCATATCCATCCCTACGCGTGAGAAGAAAGGATAGTTGAGTAGTACTTTGGTATGGCCTTCATTTCTGCTGCTATATGCAGATTAAATTATATGACACGAGCGAACATATGAGTGAAGCTAGGGACAGAATGGGAAAAAAATATGTCCAAAAAATAGAAACGACATGTTTTGTATGATTCAACAAAAATCTAAAACAAGTTAGTTTTTTTACGGAGGGGGTATAGAAGCTCATGATTGCCATCAAATTCCAATCATATAAATACATCATCATATGTAAATATATGTTGATGATGGGTGATGCTAAATTAATGCCAATAATACGCGGAATCTCCCCCTAAAAAAAGTGCAACAATTTTCGTTCTGACCACCCCGTTCGATGCACATTTATGCTGTCCCATTCTGCAGTAATCAGTACACGTGTCTTACACGTACATCGACCTTCAAGATAAACTCGACTGCAGCTTGAGTACTACGCTGTGCTCTCATAATTCAGCAGTCCCCACGCACATATTGATGAGATATGATAAATGTTCCAATATTGTACAGCTTATATCAATTTCGGCGAACCGTACCCTTGTTCGGGCGGTACGCAGTTCGAGGGATGGTTAAGTCGATGCCGATGTAATTTGGTATTTGTTGGTCTAATTACTGTAGAAAATCAAAACAAAGGTTTAAGTGGTTTGGGACGTGGCAGAGATTTATACGGTGAGATGGTGACTGGCGGTACACGCTCCTAGATGCATCGAGGACGGATCGCTACTGCAGATCAGTTTGCCAAAGCTCTCCGTTACATCATCGATCGTTGTCACGCGCAAATCCTGCAGGTTAACAAACTATAAATGCAACGTCTCAAGTCACATGGCGAATTGAAGTACAAGATAAGCTGGCGTTGAAAGAAGTTGGATACGATCAGGGACGGATTCACCAGAGGTTAGGGGGTGCGCCCCCTACGATAGACAACAACAGCCTAATAGCCTAATAGACAATAGTAAATTACAAAAGCACAGTACCACAACATATAGCTCAATGAGCCCACAAACAAAACCTAGCACCACGCCACCATAGCACAGCCCCTCACCGCCTCAAGCTCGCGCCGGCCCTCCGCAGTCAGCCAGACACACTTGCCGCTTGCACTCAGTCGCGCCGCGCTGCCGCCTTTCATCGAAGTCCCTAGTCCTCCGCCCGCCGTTGCCCCCGAAAGAATTTCCTTTAATCTATTGTCTTAGTTGACTTGGATGTTTCTAGTGGCAACATTGAGAGGATTTTTTCAGCTATAAATCTTATAAAGAGAGATTTGCGCCATAAAATGGGGATGAGTGACTCAATGACTTGATAATTTGCTACAATGAAAAACATATATTTTGAAGTGTTCAAAATGAACAAATTATAAAACGATTCGAAGACATAAAAAAAGACATATGTTGATACCTAAATCAAATTTAACAGTACGCTCATTATATTTTATTGATAATAAATCATAATTTTGTGTATTATCGTGCAGATTTCTCCACAATCCTCATGAGTTATGAAGTATAATTAGATATCGCTGAAACATTGTATCGGTTTATTTGGTACCGTATTTTTTTCTTGATTCTTGTGTGTTTTCATTTGTTTTGACTATGAACTAAACCCTTTAAATTCAGCCCCCTACATTTTCAGTTTGGATCCGCCTCCGGATAAGATAGAATGAAACGATACGAGATGATATATTACTAAATAAAATAATGCTTGATAATGTAGTATAATTGAGTTATTTGGTTGGATGTATAAGATGCTATACGGTTTTGTTTAGTTGATTATACGAAATGTTATAAGATGATACATTTTTATGTTTTATTGGATTAATGGAGGGAGTTAAATAATGAAATCACACATAATCGAAAACAAATAAATGAACTTATTTTGTATGGGGTGGTTTGGTCATTTTTGCCACACGGAACAATTTAACTTGTAGAAAGAATATTCTGAGAATCTGAACCAACATATCTAAAATAATTTCACATGATAGAATTAATCGAACCACATTCATCGAAACTGTATTAAATCATCTTGAGGTGGTTCAAGCAACCAAAACACCCTAAATTTATGATGAACGGGTGGTTTATTGTAAATTAACCAAACTACATTCTTCAAAACTGTACTAAATCATCTTGAATGATGAGGTGGTTCAAGCCACCAACACACCCTAAAAATAGGGTGAACAGGCGGTGTATTGTAAAATTTAGGTAAGTACGGTTAGCTTTGCGTGGTGTTATGGCTGGCATGGATAGAGTATTTATTAGGCGCCATGGTCCACCATCTGTGCATGGTAAGGCAGTGGCTTAGATGGAAGGGGGTGGATGATAGTTAGGAAAGGGGAATAACTAGGATCTGGAATAATTAAGATCTGCATGTGCATGTAATCAGGAAGAGAGAATAAAGGAATGGAGAGGGAAAGAAGGGAGGCATGCTTTTTGCCAAATCAAACCAAAGAACAGGCGGTGGCTCCGATTAACAGCCAATCTCAGGCGCACGCTGCTCCGGCGAGTTCTTCGTCGAGCGGTCTGCGACCCGGTCATCGACCGGGGACCCGTGCTTACGAGCGGGCGTATCCACAACCGCATGCTCGTAACATTTTGGTATCAGAGCCTGGCGTTCCAAGGAGACAGAGAGGAATTGCGAACCAAATGGAAGGGAGAGTAGCCAATCTTGAGGAGGAGATGACAGGGATAAAGACAGAGATCAAGGAGTTGAAGGAGATGTTTGGAGAAATGATGAGGCTATGGAAGGGCAAGAACTCAACGCAGGATGGGGAGAAATTGGTTGCTGCTGATCCTAGGGAAACCAATACCAGTGCAGCACATGGCAGGGAAGAAGCAGAGGCGCAGCAGAAGAATGGGGAAGGGAGGAACCATGTGGGAGGCAGACCTCATGGTGGCCGCCCTCCTGCTCGGTATGGGGGACAAGGCCGCAATGAAGAGGAGGAGGATCGCCGCTGGAAACCCCGTCTTCCACGGTTTGATCTACCAGAGTATGATGGACAAGGCGACCCCCTGAGTTGGCTTCGCCGCTGTGAGCGCTACTTCCGTGTTCATAAGGTGCAAGAAGAGGACTGGGTGGAGATTGCTGGACTGCATCTTGCAGGGGAAGCACAAGAAGTGTTGGATAATTGGCAACTAGAGGAGCCTTGGATAGCGTGGGAGGACTTCCATGGGGCTTTCATCCAGCGGTTTACTCGGCATTTAGGTGCTGGACCACTAGGTGATTTGGTAAATCTCAAGCAGGACAATCGAAGTGTGGATGAATACGCTCGTGAATTTCAGAGGCTGCTGGCCAGAGTTCCTAGGATGCGGAGGGTAGATCAGATTGAAACCTTTGTGGCAGGGTTGTCCAGGGCGTTGGGGGCAGATGTTCGTAGGGAGCGTCCACATGATTTGGCCGAGGCCGTCGGGGCTGCGAGAGCAGCTGAAGTCAGGAAGGAGGCGTGGATAACCGAGGCTGTCCAGAGCTGGACACATGCAGGGCGCGGGAAGGGTAGCGCGCCACGGGTGTGGAATGCATCGATGAGTGGGCCATTGATGGCAGGCCCAGAAGGGGGAGCAGTAACAACAAGCATAGTGCCGGTTACCAATAGGAGCCAGAGCGGATCATTCATGGCCGGAAAAGGGACAAATTCAGGAGGAGGGAGTGCAAGTGCAATGGCTGGACGAGCTATGCCAGCTTCCAGCGTGCAAAGTACTGCTGGATCAGCACCACATCGGCTGCGGCTGTCAGCTGATCAGTTGGCCGAAAGAAGGGCGAAAGGGGCTTTGTTATAACTGTGATGAGGTATACACTCGTGGTCACAAGTGCAAGCGGTTGTTCCACTTGGAAGTGGAAGATGAAGAAGTAGAGGGTGAAGAGGAGTTAGAGCCGGAAGTTGCAGTGGAGGCGGCGTTGTCCATGATGGCTGCGTTAGGACCAAAACAAGGGGATACCATGCAAGTGGAGATTGAAATGGAGGGAAGGAAGTGGTTAGGTCTGATTGACAGCGGGAGCACGCACAATTTCATTAGTGCCTATGCTGCTCGACAGTTGGAGAAGGAAGGGAAGGTGCGAGCAGAGGTGCAGAAAAATCAGCGAGTCAAGGTGGCAGACGGGAGGCAACTACCTTGTCTCGGTAGCCTAGAGGCCAGGTTCACCATCCAGAACAAGCAGTTTGTAGCTCTTTTTTCAGTCCTACCAATTGATTCCTTTGACCTGATTTTGGGAGTTCAATGGTTGAAGACCTTGGGCAGAGTGCAATGGGATTTTGGAGACCTAACCATGGAGTTTGTGGATAATGGCAAGGAAGTGAAGCTGTAGGGGCTAAGGAATAAAGGAGGGACCAGATTCATGCATGCTAGTTTGGAGGAAGGGAAGAGGGTTGAGACACTCCTGGACTCGTATACTGATGTGTTCGCTGAGCCACAGGGGCTGCCTCCCTCTCGTGCATGCGACCACAGGATTCCCCTGGAGGCAGGAACCAACCCAGTAGCGGTACGACCATACAGGTACCCCTACAGGCAGAAGGATGAGATAGAGAAACAATGTGAGCAGATGCTGCAACAGGGTATTATAAGGCCAAGTCGTTCTCCCTTCTCGTCACCTGTACTGTTGGTAAAGAAGGCTGATGGGACATGGAGGTTTTGTGTGGACTACCGTCGGCTGAATGAGAAGACAATCAAGGATAAATTTCCTATCCCAGTCATAGAAGAGCTCTTGGATGAGTTGGGCGGTGCCCGCTATTTTACTAAATTGGATCTGAGGTCCGGCTACCATCAAGTCCGTATGAAGGAGAAGGATATTATGAAGACCGCATTCCGGACACATCATGGCCACTATGAGTTCCTAGTAATGCCATTCGGACTGTCTAATGCGCCATCTACCTTCCAATCCTTAATGAATGAGGTGCTCCAGGATTTTCTACGTAAATTTGTGTTGGTCTTTTTTGATGATATATTAATTTATAGTAGGACGATCAAGGAGCATATAATGCATCTCCAGGCAGTTTTGGAGAGGCTGAGAGAGCACCATTTGTATTTGAAGAGGTCAAAGTGCGCCTTTGCACAAGAAAAGATTGGGTATTTGGGTCACATCATTTCAAGGCTGGGAGTAGAAGCTGACCCTGAGAAGCTCAAGGCAGTGGATGAGTGGCCTCAGCCATCTACAGTGACAGAGTTGAGGGGATTTTTGGGCTTGGCTGGATATTATAGAAGGTTCATAAAAGATTATGCAAGTATCGCTGACCCCCTAACCGCCTTGCTGAAAAAGAATGGATTTTGGTGGAACCAAGCAACTGAGGAGGCCTTTAAAAAATTGAAGCACGCTCTCACATCGGCTCCTGTGCTCCAAATGCCAGACTTCTCGCTGCCGTTTGAGGTAGAGTGTGATGCATCCGGAACTGGAATTGGTGCTGTATTGCAACAAAATGGACATCCAATTGCATATTTCAGCAGGAAGCTAGCTGACCGCCATCGCAAGCTTGCAGCCTACGAGCGGGAGCTGATCGGCTTGTCCAAGGCAGTGCGACATTGGCGACCATACTTATGGGGGCATCGATTTACTGTTAGGACAGATCATGGAAGCCTTAAATTCCTGTTGGAACAGGCATTAATCACGCCCCCACAACAACACTGGTTGAGTAAATTGATGGGCTTTGATTTTTGTGTGGAGTATAAACCAGGCAAGCACAATCAGGCAGCCGATGCGCTATCCAGGACACCCGAGGAGCTAGGGAAGTGTGTTGCGGTGTCTATCGTGCAAGATACAACCCGTGAGAAGTGGTTGGAGATGCTGAGGAATGACCCAGAAGTTCAGCAGAAGGTTGCACATTTGCTGGACCAAGTGGATGGGAGCAGTGCTGCTCCAGAATCAACCAGGCCACAGTGGGAGGTGCGGGACAAGTTGGTGTACCGTGGTGGAAAATTGTGGGTTCCTAGAACTTCTCCATTGATCGAGCCAATGATAGCAGCAGTTCATGATTTGACACACGAAGGTAGCCAGAAAATTCTTCATCGTCTTCGTGCCATGTATTGGTGGGATCATCAAAAGGAGACCGTACGGGAGTATGTGGCGAAATGTTCCATATGCCAGCAGCATAAAGCAAGCACTCAAGCCCCTGCCGGCCTATTGCAACCCCTGGCTATTCCCCACCAAGTGTGGGCGGACATTTCCATGGATTTCATCACAGATTTGCCGAAGTCCCAGGGTAAGACGACACTGCTAGTGGTGGTTGATAGGTTATCCAAATATGCACACTTCCTTCCCCTCACCAGGCCGGCAACAACATCTTCAGTGGCCAAATTATTCTTTGATCAGGTTGTGCGGCTGCATGGTATACCGGAGTCCATTGTGTCGGATAGAGATCCGGTGTTTCTTAGTGCTTTTTGGCAAGGGCTGTTCAAGAGGAGTGGGACGACTTTATTGCTGTCCACAGCCTATCATCCACAAACGGATGGACAGACCGAGGTTGTCAACAGGACCATTGAGATGTACTTACGGTGTATGGCGACCTCTAACCCCTCAACATGGGCACAATGGGTTCCATGGGCAGAATATTGTTATAACACCTCCTTTCATTCTGCCCATCGTCTGACGCCATTTGAGTTGGTTTATGGGCGTTCACCACCCCCATTGCTGCCATATCAGCAGGGGTCGACATGTATTGACTCAGTGGATTGTGCGCTTGTTGACCGGGATGTTCTCCTACAGCAAGCGAGAGCCCAGCTACTACAGGCACAAAATAGAATGAAGCAATACTATGATACTAAGCACAGAGAAGAGGTGTTCGAGGTGGGCTCGTGGGTGTGGCTCAAACTGCAGCGCCATCGGCAGCGGTCTGCTCGCGAGTCATCGCCATGGTCCAAGCTATCTCCACGGTTCTATGGGCCCTTTCAGGTGCTGAAGCGTATCGGTGAAGTGGCGTACAGGTTACAGCTGCCTGCAGCGTCTAGGATTCATGATGTTTTCCATGTTTCACTGCTGAAGCGATTTAAGGGTACTCCTCCAACACATGTGGCTGACATACCCAGTGAGTTGCTACCAGCTGCTGCCCCTGGCCAACCCGAACCATATCGGTTGTTGGCACAACGTTTCGTGGAAGGTCATCGTCAATTCTTGGTGCACTGGACAGGCGAGTCAGAGGAGGATGCAACCTGGATGGATGCAATGGCTCTTAGGCGTTCATTCCCTGATTGTAAGCTTGAGGACAAGCTTCATTTCCAGGGGGGAGTGATGTTATGGCTGGCATGGATAGAGTATTTATTAGGCGCCATGGTCCACCATCTGTGCATGGTAAGGCAGTGGCTTAGATGGAAGGGGGTGGATGATAGTTAGGAAAGGGGAATAACTAGGATCTGGAATAATTAAGATCTGCATGTGCATGTAATCAGGAAGAGAGAATAAAGGAATGGAGAGGGAAAGAAGGGAGGCATGCTTTTTGCCAAATCAAACCAAAGAACAGGCGGTGGCTCCGATTAACAGCCAATCTCAGGCGCACGCTGCTCCGGCGAGTTCTTCGTCGAGCGGTCTGCGACCCGGTCATCGACCGGGGACCCGTGCTTACGAGCGGGCGTATCCACAACCGCATGCTCGTAACACGTGGCTTCCGGAGAGCGCCGCCGCGAGCGGCGGCGGCAACGGCGCATGAGATCGTGACGAGGAGATGCTGATGCGTACGTGTACGTTTGGTGGTGGTGGAGGGAACGGAGGATTAAGGAAGGGGATAACTAGTTAACTATACCGTACCCTCGTCGAACAGCTAATCTTCGCCTGTCGTTGGTCCAAGCTCACACGTAAATAACACCCGGGGAGCAATCGCAAAAGGGCAGCATAAAGAGAGAGTGGAGGCTGTCCCAAGCGTGCCCCACCATTAGAGATACCTTTGCCAGCCGGACCCACCCAGGCACCATAAACCGAGTCCATAAATAAATCCGCCAGCGCTTTAACGGGGCATTAAGGAGGACGGAAATAAGCATTTTTTAAACTATGGCAAAGCGTCCGAGGGAAGTGTACTGTGTATACGTACAAAAGCATGCGGATAAACCAGTCCATGGACCTGGTTCACGCATGGGCCGCGCGCGCAGCGCCCACGCCTCCACTACTACCGCCTGTCCCTTTCGTCCACCGTACAACGCCCGGTGCCGAGAGCCCGAGAGCGAGAGCCCCCTGGCCGTGGTGCTAGTCCGGCCAGGAGCTCGAATCTCCCACCAGCCAGCAGCATTCGTGCTCCCATAGACTTCCTCTATCTCTCTCGTCGTGTCACCTTGCCGCCTTGGCTTACCCTACCTACCGGCCAAAGCGGCGGACGGGAATGGGAAGGGACGACGTGCGCGCGTGCGAGAGTCGCCGCTTGCAACCGTCTCCGCCGAATATTCATCAGCTATAAAACGCCCGGGATTTATCCGTCCCAGTTTTCCAGTCGCGGGAAGGAACAAAAGTCCACGAGATATTTCGGATCACGGTACGGTGTTAAACCGATAAGAAGTCAAATTGGCGCAGAGTTTTATGGGCGGATCGGAAGTGACCCCAGACTCCGACGGCGCGCGGGTTGCTGTGGTTGTTGTGGGAGCCCCCGTCGGCGACTCCGCCTCCGGCCCCGGCACTCCTCCACCTGCGCTCCCGACCGCCGCTGCAGCACCGGCAGTGATTCCCGGCGAGGAGGCTAAGCGGGAGTCCTTGGCGGCGGCGGCGGCGGAGAGTAAGCAGGACACTGCAGTGGTGGAGAGTAAGCAGGAGGCAGCGGCGGCGACGGGATTGCAAGCCATGGCGGTCACCATGGTGCGGGACGTCGAGGCGGGCGGCCTGGACGCCAGCACTAGCGGCGCCGCGGGGGAGAAGCCTTCCTGGTTCACCCCTAGGAGGTACGAAGGTGGCGCATAGCGCGATTGGGCGCGATTTGGTTGTTTGTTTTGTCTAATTCGATTTCTCGTGAGCTTAAATCGGGCGCCCTGGGCGATAGATTGTGAAAGAGTACCTATTAGTCGTTTATTTAAATTGCATTTTCTCTTGAGCTTTTGGTGATACCAATTTGTGGTGTTATTATCTGATCTGAGCAGGCCTGCTGAAGTTGCCATTTAGTTGCTTGATAGCAAATCATGTGGGATACTGGGATGCGAATTCGGACGTCCAGTTAATTTAATTGAAATTTACTTGTGGCTAGTTGGCTTTTCCATTCGTGACCCGGAGTTTTAGAATTTGTATGTTCCCCTCGTTGGTTTGCTTTTGTGTTATGGATCTGCGTTAGGTGTAAGTTTGGTGTTGACTTGATGCAATTCGAGGTGTAGAATGTGCATGTTTTTTGTTTTCCAAAGGCAGACCCTTTGTATTTGTGAGATAAGTTCAATAATTTTTTCATGGCATTGGAATTAGGGGACATTGGTCTAGCCTCTTTTGTGTTGTGTTTTGGTGCGGACTGCGGAGTGTGCTTTGCACTTCAATGTTAGAGAGGGAAGCTTGAGTGTCCCCAAAATCTGCGACGTGGCCACAACTGACCTTGTTTGTACACTTTGTGCTTAGTATTCCTCTGGATTTTATGCAAACTATAGAGCTCTCTTGTCTGCATTTAGAGTATATGGGGTAGAAAGTGAATAGGTGATTCACTGTAACATTTCCAAAATCCAAAGTTGTGTGGTTATCTTAAGTTCAGATTTGAGATTGTGTTCTCTATGCAGTTTTCTTAGTGCATCCTGATTGCTTAGTGCATCCTGTGTCCAGTATGTCTCTGAATTTTACTTGCCATTAGAGTTTAGCTAAGATTTTCATGTTATGTGGTCATGTGATCAGAACTTGTTTGTGCACTCCGTGGGTATATTCTGGTGTGTGTATCTCCTAGTTATGTTTTCTTTATTTCAACTGAGAACTCCATCTACAAATCCCTCTATTGAGTTAATTAGTTTCTATCGCTGCAGATTACTCGTGATGTTCTGCATCATCAACATGCTAAATTATGTTGACCGGGGTGCAATAGCAAGTAATGGTGTGAATGGCAGCCGCAAAAGTTGTACTGGTGGCACATGCACATCAGGCTCTGGAATTCAGTAAGTCCCACTGGAAATTTTTCTACACATTGTATTTAAAAAAATCTCAACATACTTGCTGTATGTCTTGTCTTATTGTATATCATAAAGTGAGAGCCCAGATAAGGGACAATGCCTGTCAAGGGCCTCGGCGCCCAAGACAGCGGGGCCTCGACTACGTAGTTCGTAGTCTCGGCGGGTAGGAGCGCTAGGGATTTTGCCTAGCTGCTCAATTGTGAAGGGGATGAGATTTAGAGTAGAGAAGGAGGAAGGAAAGTAGGAGTTTATTGCTTCATCCCAAACTGCCGAATACATGGCTTATTTATAGCCCGGAGGCCAGCTAACAAAAAGGAAATCAAATCTTCTAATCATGCGGCTAATCTGCATGGCCGCCCCTAGCTAATCTGCATGGCCGCACCTGGCCAATCTGCAGGGTCCGCGCCTAACTCCCTAAGCCGCCGGCCCCTGGCTGTTCCGGTCCGCACGGCTGCGCCAGCCTTGGCTCCCGCGTCTCCTAGTCAACCGACGCCCCTTGCCGTTCCGGAGCGCCCGGCTGTGCTGATCTTGGCTCCCGCATTTCCTGGTCAGCCGGCGGTCTAGCCTGTGCGGCTGTTTGTGCGGAGCCCTCAACCGACGTTCCTGGCTGCGCGGAACCACCCACCTTTTGCGGCTGCTCGGTTGGCGCTGCCACTGCGGAACCGATCGGAGCGGCTGGTGGTTGCTCCTGAAGACCCGGCCGACGCTGGTATCGGATGCCCCACATGAAATCTCTCCCTCCCTCGACGAGCATCTCGTCCTCGAGCTGAAATGACGGGTAGCGCTCGATGAAGCCGTCGAGGTCCTCCCATGTGGCTGACGATGGAGGTTCGCCTTTCCACTGGATGAGTAGCTGGCGGACACCTCGTGCGATACGTGAGCGAGTCACGCGTTCCGGTTTAGGAGTTGCCGCGCCGTAGTAGATTGGGGGAAGTTCCGGCGGGGCGGTTGGGGGTGTGCCGACGAACTTCTTTAGGAGGCCCACATGGAACACATCGTGTAGCCGCGACCGTGCCGGCAGCTCAAGACGGTACATGACCTCGTTGATGACCTTTGCGATGCGGTACGACCCGTAGTAACGTGGCTTGAGCTTGCCCTTGGTCAGTAGATTGATGGATGACGTGGCCCGTTGTCGAAGGTGAAGCCACACCCATTCGCCGACTTCATGATGGACTTCGCGATGGTTTTTGTCGTAGTAGGACTTATAGACTGCTTGTGCTTGGTGCAAGCGGTAGCGGACGTCGGCTAGCATCTCGTCCCGTTCCGCCATCCTCGTGTCGCCCGACTCGTAGGATCTGATCGAAGGAGGATCGCGGCCGTACACGACCTTGAATGGAGTCTCCTGGATCGCCGTCTGGTAGGCGGTGTTGTAGGTGTACTCCGCCCATGGAAGCCACCTGAGCCACTAGCGTGGTGTATCTCTGTTGGGGGAGATAATCCCGGAAGCCGAAGGAGGGCCCTCGACCAGGGGGCCTGAAGCCTAATGCCGGGGGCTACCTTCTGGAGGCAAGAGGCCGGAGGCCTCCTTCCGGAGGAAAGGTGCCGGAGACCGCTCTCCGGCATGAAGACATCGGAGGCCACCCTCCGGGAGAAGATGCCGGAGGCTGCCCTCCGGCAAGAAGGCGTCGGAGGCCATCCTCCGAAGGAAGATGCCGGAGGCCGCCCTCCGGCAGGAGGACACCGGAGGCCATCCTCCGGGAGCGAGAGATCGGGGGTCCCCCCCCTCGACCCGCAGCGGCGAAGCCGAGGAGAGCGTTAGCAAGAAAAGGACCGGGCGACTGTACGAAGGGGCGATATCGCAATCTTCTGGGCCGTGTCAGGCGGCACAGGCGGCGCCCGACACGGCTGTTACGCTGTCAGAGTCGGATCTTCTTGTTTGTACTACGCATCGTCCGTTTTGTCTGTACTACCGACCGGTGTTCGGCCAGGTAGCCGTTGGCGGTCCAGAGGCGCTTGGCCCTCTGGACGGGGCGCCTTATAAATACCCCCCAACTACAGTTGTATGAACAGGCTGGGAAGGGCATTGAATACACTACTCTCATTTTCCACTAAGAAAACCTGCTGGTTCGATCCGTCGTCCCAACAATCTCCTTTGAAACAACGAAGATACATAATAATGACTTTGTTAGCAGCCTCCGTCTGGCCATCCGACTGGGGATGGAATGCTGATGTCATATGTAGTTTTGTCCCGGTGAGGCGCATGAGTTCCTTCCAAAAAGCCGAGGTGAATACGGGGTCACGGTCCGAGACCATGGACTGTGGTACGCCATGTAGGCGCACAATCTCGGCGAAGAACACCCGAGCCACCGATTCCGCCGTGTACGGGTGCGCCAATGCCATGAAATGACAGTATTTGCTGAAGTGGTCCACCACGGTGAGGATGACGGATTTGCCCCCCACCCGAGGGAGTGCCTCCACGAAGTCGAGGTCGATGTCCGTCCACACCGACGTGGGTACCGGTAGGGGCAGAAGCAGGCCGGCTGGATGCAAGTGATCTGACTTGTACCTCTGGCATGTGGCGCAGCCGCGGATATATTCCTGCACCGTTTTGCGTAGGCCAGGTGCGTGGAAGTCGCGGTGTAGACGATGTAGGGTGCGTTGAACTCCTTCATGGCCGTCGTTGTGTACGGCGACGAGGATCTCCTGAAGTAGTGGCGATGTCGGCGGGATGTAGAGGCGGCCGTTGAAGGTGATCAGGCCATTGGTGAGCGCCCAGGGTGGCTCCTTGGCGCCTGTTGTGATCTCCTTGCGTATCGCGGCGAGCGCCGGATCTGATGATGTTGCGTGGCACAACCGATCAATGAAGTCGAAGCGAGGACCCGAGATGGCCATAGCTGTCGGCTCCTCCGTGTCCCGGTGGGAGAGGGCATCCGCCACCGTGTTCGTATTGCCGGCCTTGTACTCCACAGTGAAGTCGAATCCCAGTAATTTGCCGACCCAGTGATGCTGCGGAATTGTTGCCAGGCGCTGGTCGAGCAGGAACTTGAGGCTGAAATGATCGGTTCTTACCACAAATTGGCGCCCCCAGAGGTATGGCCTCCAATGGCGAATGGCCAGCACCAGGCCAATGAGTTCCCTTTCGTATGCTGCTAGGGAGCGGTGCCGGGGTGCGGCCGACCTGCTGAAGAAAGCCACCGGATGCTTGTCTTGGAGGAGGACGACCCCGAAACCGTACGTGGAGGCGTCGCATTCGACGACGAACGGCTGTGTAAAATTCGGCAAGGCGAGGACGGGCGCCGTGGTGACCGCCGTCTTGAGGGCCAAAAAAGCTGTTGTCGCCTCCTGTGACCAAGAAAACCCCTCTTTGCGGAGGAGGGCTGTTAGGGGAGCGGCAACCACGCCAAACTCCTTGACGAACTTGCGGTAGTAACCCGCAAGACCGAGAAACCCCCGAACCGCTCGCGCCGAGCGTGGTTGTGGCCACTCTGCTACCGCCTGCACCTTGGCGGGGTCCATGGCTACTCCTGCCGCCGAGATGATGTGGCCGAGGTAGGAGATCGACTCGACGCCGAACGCGCACTTGGATCGCTTGACGAAGAGGCGGTGTTGATGCAGGATGGTGAAGACAGTTCGCACTTGTCGGAGATGATCTGCCCACGTCTCGCTATAGATGAGGATGTCGTCGAAGAAGACGAGGACGAAGCGTCGTAGGTATGGCCGTAGAACGTCGTTCATGAGCGCCTGGAATGTTGCTGGTGCATTGCAGAGGCCGAACGGCATCACCAGGAACTCGTAGAGGCCGTCGTGGCGACGTCCTCCGGACGCATCCGTACCTGGTGGTAGCCTGACCGCAGATCGAGCTTGGTGAAGAAACGGGCGCGACACAGTTCGTCGAGGAGTTCGTCCACCACCGGGATCGGGAAGGCATCCTTGACGGTGATGGCGTTCAGTGCACGGTAGTCGACTCAAAACCGCCAGGACCCATCCGGTTTGCGAACCAACAGGACTGGCGAAGAGAAGGCGGAACAGCTCCGTCGAATGATGCCCTGGGCGAGCATGGCGGTGCATTGTCGTTCTAGCTCGTCCTTGTGTGCGACCGGATATCGGTATGGCCGTACGGCCACCGGGGCGGAGCCAGGTAGCAGGTTGATGCCGTGGTCGCGTGCGCGGGGCGGTGGCATGCCGGTCGGCTCGGCGAAGATGCTGGCGAACTCATCGACGATGGCGTCGAGGAAGTCGCGACCTCCGCAGGTCTTCAGCGCCGCTCCTGGTGGACCTGCTATGCCGTGCCAACACACCTGGCGGTCACCACGCCAAAATGTCATGGAGAGGGTGCGGAAGTCCCACAAGAGCGGCCCCAGCGTCGCCAGCCATTGTGTGCCCAAGATGACGTCGTAGCCCGCGAGTGGCAAGGCAAAGAGGTCCGCCGAGAACGCCTCTTGATCTACGTGGAAGACCACCGTGCGGTATACGCCATGGCACGACACGCTCTCCATTGGCCACCGTGACGCGCATCTTGTCGATGGTGGGTGACGGCAGCTTGACGTGGTTGGTCGCCTCCTCGGCGATGAAGTTATGTGTGGAGCCAGAGTCGATCAGGGCGAGGAGGGAGACGCCGCCAAGCGTGATCTTCATCTGCATCGTCTCGCTTGTGCGTACGCCAGCAATCGCATGTAGCGATATCTGTGGCTCGGCCGGCGTAATGTCCCCGACGTCGGTAGTTGTGTCGTCGTTGTTGTCGTCGTCGTCCGGTGCGAGGTCGAGGAAGATGCGCTGGCACACCCGGTTGTGACCCCGGCTGAACTTTTCGTTGCAGTTGAAGCAGATGCCCAAGCGGCGACGTTCCTCCATTTCTGTTTGCGACAATCTCTTGACTTGGCGGCCTTCCATCTGGACCGGCGCATGATGGGGTGCGGCCGGTGTTGCGGGCGCAGGAAGCGCCGGTCGTGGTGCGGGCGTCGGCAAGATGCCCTTGTGCTGATGTCGAGCCGGTGGTGCGACGGTGGCGGCGTATTGGTCGCGCATCTCCAACTTGCGGGCAAGGCTCATGGCGACGGCCAACGACTGTGGATTATGTATTTCCACGTCGAGGCTGAGGGGTGGTTGGAGTCCTGCGGTGAAGATCTGCACCTTCTGTGCCTCCGACAGGTAGCCTGCCCAGGGAAGAAGCGCCTCGAATCGCTCCTGGAAGTCGACGACGGATGTCGTGCGCTTGCACGCGATCAATTCTCCCAGCGGGTTAGCTCGCAGGGGCGGCCCGAAGCGAAGATTGAGCAGCTCGGTGAACCGGCGCCAAGGTGGCGTGCCCTCCTCCTGCTGGACCTGCATGTACCACAGTTGTGCACCGCCTTCGAGATTGTACGACGCCATCCATACCTGCTCCTCCGCGGCGATCCGTTGTTGATGGAAGAAGGACTCGCATCTAATAATGAATGCGAGAGGATCGGATTTGCCGTCGAATTTTGGGAAATCCATCTTCTGGAACCGGGGTGGCCGGTCGTTGTGGTGCTCGCCGGTGACCAGAGCGCGTGGGCCTGTCGATGATGCGTCGGTGCGCTCCTGTTGGAGCCCTTCGACCTTGGACTGCAGCGACTCCATGTTCGTGGTGAGCTGCTTGATCATGGCTGCCAGCTCCGACAAGCTAGGTTCGGCCATGGGGTCGATGGATGGACGGGGTGGTGTCGTGGTGGACGAGGAACGCCTGGAACCTGATACCAAGTTGTCAAGGGCCTCGGCGCCCAAGACAGCGGGGCCTCGACTACGTAGTTCGTAGTCTCGGCGGGTAGGAGTGCTAGGGATTTTGCCTAGCTGCTCAATTGTGAAGGGGATGAGATTTAGAGTAGAGAAGGAGGAAGGAAAGTAGGAGTTTATTGCTTCATCCCAAACTGCCGAATACATGGCTTATTTATAGCCCGGAGGCCAGCTAACAAAAAGGAAATCAAATCTTCTAATCATGCGGCTAATCTGCATGGCCGCCCCTAGCTAATCTGCATGGCCACACCTGGCCAATCTGCAGGGTCCGCGCCTAACTCCCTAAGCCGCCGGCCCCTGGCTGTTCCGGTCCGCACGGCTGCGCCAGCCTTGGCTCCCGCGTCTCCTGGTCAACCGGCGCCCCTGGCCGTTCCGGAGCGCCCGGCTGTGCCGATCTTGGCTCCCGCATTTCCTGGTCAGCTGGCGCTCTGGCCTGTGCGGCTGTTTATGCGGAGCCCTCAACCGGCGTTCCTGGCTGCGCGGAACCACCCACCTTTTGCGGCTGCTCGGTTGGCTCTGCCACTGCGGAACCGATCGGAGCGGCTGGTGGGTGCTCCCGAAGACCCGGCCGACGCTGGTATCGGATGCCACATGACAATGCCCTTGTTCTTTGCAAATTTTGATGTTGTTATATTCACACTAAATTTCTATGCAATTTCTTTTGCACTGGTATTTGCCATCCCTTTATGTGATTGCTTTTGTGCCTGCCTTGATTTTACTTCTTCTTTATTGATACATTATAAACCACCACTAACATATTATTTTAATTTATCATAAATCACTGCTGATTTACCAATTTTTAGTTTATTTCTGATTGCCCTTGCCATGCCATCTGATATACAGGGGTGACTTCAATCTGAATAATTTTGAAGATGGTGTGCTCTCCTCAGCATTTATGGTTGGGTTGTTAGTGGCTTCACCAATATTTGCTTCATTGGCAAAAATGTTTGTTTCCTGTGAACTCCTTTGTTTGATATATTATAACCTTATTTTATTATTTCTCAGTCGACAAGAAAAATATTATAGATGGAAAACCAATTTCAAAGAACAATATATGCTAGAGATGAGAAAACATGAAACATTCATTATCTGATGTAGGCAAACACATGTTTCAGTACTACCAAACCTTTTGTGCTGCTTTGTTCTGGTTTGTGATAGATTGTTTTTCCTCTCACAGACACAATCCATTCAGGCTTATTGGTGTTGGATTATTAGTCTGGACGATTGCAACAGCTGGTTGTGGGTGCTCGTTTGACTTTTGGTCAATTACTATATGTCGCATGTAAGGGTCTTATCATTGCTAATGATCAGTTGAAGTTTCAGATCTGTATTGTTTCCTAATATAGAAAAACTCTCACTCGTGTAATCACACGAACAATTCTCCAATATACCATTATTTAGGTTAGTTGGCGTTGGCGAAGCATCATTTATAAGTCTTGCAGCTCCATTCATTGATGACAATGCGCCAGCTGCACAGGTTCGGTTATTTTTATATTCACTTCTTTTTCATGCAATGAGCTAATATATATTATAAATGAACAAATCTTATTTTTGCATGGATTTGTTTCTGCGCCCGATATATGGCTACATTATTATGGGGGAATAATTTACATCTTTGTTCATATAAGAAGTACTCTTTAGACACCTATCTATCAGTTAAGATATACACGATTCTGCTCCAGATCATTTTATGTTTATACAGAACAAATTAATTATCAGATCATGTAATCTACGAAGAATTCTGAAGTTGCCACTTCAGATATGCTTTGTTAAAAATACCCTATGGTACATAACTATCATCAGATTGAGAAAGTGGATCACATTATTTGTCTGAGTAGTATAGTTCTAATAATTCTTTACTACTTGCTAATATATGTTAAATTAACTTCCAGTTGCTATTTGAATACATACAGCAAGTTATGCTGTGTTATATTACCATAGGAGTCTTGTTTTTTATAGTACCTATTTATATTTCATGTCTTGTGTCACCAGTAGCTTACTTTGCTAATTGCTACGGTTATGTTACCAGAAAACAGCATGGCTTGCGATGTTCTACATGTGTATACCCACTGGGATAGCAGTGGGCTATGTTTATGGTGGTCTGGTAAGTCTTATGCTAACACACTGAATTGTATTTTAAAGTAATGTGTCTAGTTATGCAGCTTTGAGTAACAAGTGCATTTTCTGTAATAATCTGGTCTCCTTAAATATTGTTCGTTTTTGTTGAATTCACATCAGGTTGGAAATAGGCTGCACTGGCGCGCTGCTTTCTGGGGAGAGTCAATTCTGATGCTTCCTTTTGTTATTCTGGGCTTTGTAATAAAGCCACTAGAGCTCAAAGGTGTGGTTTGTTTTATGTGTAACACTATGGTTTGTATAGCAGTACATTAGTATTGTCACGGGTAGGAAGTGCGCTAGGTCCAAGCCCACAGCCCGTGAACAGTACCACGGGTACTGTTCACGTGAACAGTACCGCGGTACTGTAGTAGATAAAATTATAGATCAGGTTGGTTAGGAGTCTTAATGGCTAAGTATTGTAATCAGGTTAGTTGAGGTATTCATGGGTGGTTTGTTAGCCCCTGCACACTATATAAGCACAGGGCTGATTAGGAGTCAAGGTGTGTTTTAGAGTAGGAATTAGCTACCCGGTTCGGCCAGGGGTTTCCGGCCTTATATTGCTGCCGCGCTACCATGACGCCGTCGCATCGCTGAGGTCCCGGACCTCGGCCGGTTCCTTCTTTTCAATATAATCTTCGTTCAGGAGTGCGTTCAATTCTGTCTTCCCCACGGATGACGCCAACTTGGTATTTCTTCCACTGTGATGAATTCCCAATCTGGCACTGGTTTGGGGAGCACCGTTGATGACATGCTGAAGGCTATTATGCAACGCCTAGATGCCATCGAAGAGATGTCGCGACCGCTGCAACCAATCCAATCCTCGGAGGAGAGGGTAACCGTGCTAGAGGAGAAGGTCCTCGAGGTGGAAGCTGATGCGAAGCAACTCGTAGGCGGGCTTGAGGCGTGGCCTGCCCTTGTAGCAGAAGCGGTTCCCATGGATCTACAAGGGGGAGGAGGGAAGGGAGACGTTGCCACTGGCCAAGCCCTAGCCGAGCTCCCTCTGCTGCGGGCCACCTCCGCCTTCGCCTCCGAGACGCACCCTGCGATGTTGGAGTTAAGGGAGCTAAAGCCGACGCCGGAGATCCGTCACCTCGGTGTGCGGAAGCGGCCGCTGGGGCGCTACGCCGCCAAGATTCGAGTCCTGACGAAGACGACCCCGATATGGTTGGGCACCTTTGACTCCACCAAGGAGGTGGCTCGAGCCTACAAAGTCGCCACCCAATCCCTCCGTAGGTCCACCGCAGACCCCTGCACGCTGCACCACTATCGTCGGTGAAGAGGATGGCTGGGAATTAGTAGATTGATTATGGGGGAGCCCAAGGCTCAATATATATAGGCAAGGATGTCCCAGGAAATAGGAAAGCTCTAATCTAGAAGGAAAGGGCTAAACAAGGAAATAGCTAAACAAGGAAGGAGCTAATCCAGCTAATCTAGGAGATCCTTGCCAAATATATCTAGGGAATCCTTGCCAAATATAAAAACTACCAAAACCAGGGAGGGAGGCACCTCTAGGGTTCCAGCCGAACCCCCCTGGGCCCGTGGGCCTATACATCACGCTAACACGCCCCCGCAGTTTGAACGTCGGTGCTTAGCCACGGACATTCAGACTGGACCGAAACTCAGTGAACACCGAAGAAGGCAGCCCCTTCGTGAAGACGTCGGCGAACTGGGATGTCGTGGGAACATGAAGAACCCGCACGGCACCCATGGCGACCTTCTCACGGACGAAGTGAAGATCGATCTCGATGTGCTTCGTCCGTTGATGTTGTACCGGGTTGGAGGACATGTAGACTGCGCTGACATTATCACAGTAGACAATTGTGGCGCGGCGAAGCGGAATGTGGAGCTCGTGGAGGAGCTGGCGTAGCCAAGAAGCCTCAGCAACACCATTGGCGACAGCGCGGTACTCAGCTTCTGCACTGGAGCGAGAGACAGTGTTCTGTCGCTTGGAGGACCAGGAGACCAAGTTGTCGCCGAGGAACACAGCATAGCCCGAGGTGGACTTGCGCGTATCGGGACAACCAGCCCAGTCAGCATCAGAGTAGACCACCAAGTCATCCTGAGTCGATGGTCGGAGATGAAGACCCAGGTGAAGAGTACCCCGAATGTACCGAAGAATGCGCTTGAGAGCGGACAGGTGAGGCTCTCGCGGATCATGCATGTGAAGACAGACCTGCTGCACGGCGTAGGCAATGTCGGGCCGTGTGAAGGTCAGGTACTGCAGGGCGCCAGCAAGACTGCGGTAATCTGACGGGTCGGCGACTGGAGCTCCAGAATCGGCTGAGGTCTTGGGACTGGTGTCAACAGGCGTAGTGCAAGGTTTGCACTCTGCCATGCCAGCACGATCCAAGATGTCCAACATATACTGCCGCTGAGAGAGAACCATACCATCAGCAGTGCGCTGAACCTGCATCCCCAAGAAGTGATGAAGTTCTCCCAAATCCTTCATGGCAAATTCGCGCTGGAGAGCCAGGATGACTTTCCGCAGAAGATATGTCGAAGAAGCAGTGAGAATAATATCATCGACATAGAGAAGCAGATAGGCCGTGTCAGATCCTTGGTGGTAGACGAACAGCGAGATGTCTGACTTGGCCTCCACAAAGCCGAGAGAGACCAGGTACGTGGCGAAGCGGCTGTACCAAGCACGAGGAGCCTGCTTCAACCCATAAAGCGACTTATTCAGGCGACAAACAAAGTCGGGGTGAGCAGGATCCTCGAATCCGGAGGGCTGAGCGGCGAACACCGTTTCTGTCAGGGTGCCATGGAGGAAGGCATTCTTGACGTCGAGCTGGTGAATTGGCCATTGGCGGGAGAGAGCCAGAGAGAGCACCGTGCGGACTGTGGCAGGCTTGACGACGGGACTGAAAGTCTCGGCAAAGTCAACTCCAGGACGCTGGGTGAAGCCACGGAGGACCCAACGAGCCTTGTAGCGTTCCAGAGAACCATCGGCATGGAACTTGTGCTTGAAGATCCACTTGCCCGTGACAGTGTTGGCATGTCGGGGGCGAGGAACCAAGTCCCAAGTCTGGTTCTGGAGAAGCGCTGTATGCTCTTCCTCCATAGCAGCCCGCCAATTGGGATCGGCAAGGGCACTACGGAAGGTCTTCGGAACCGGAGACAGGGGCGCAACATGGTATAGTACCGGCACGCGGAAGCCATCCTTGGCCCGAGTCACCATGCGATGTTGGTTGACTGTAGGTGGGACGGCGACAGCACCCCGGGAAGAGGGCCGGGTGTTGGGGAAGCAGCCGGTGTTGCAGGGGCTGGCGCAGGAGCCGGTCCAGCCAGGGCTGGAGCGGCCGGCTTGGGGCGCCTGGAGTAGACGCGCAGAACTGGGGGCTGCGCGCTTGGTGGAGACGGTGCCGCGCGTGGCAGCGCGGGGAAGTCGCCCGGTTGTCCCGCACGTGGGGGTGCGGAGGGGGCCGGCGTGTCCGCGCCTGGCGAGGACAACAGCGCCCCGGTCGGCGAGGAAGGAGTCGAGGCCGCACGTGACGCCGTACCCGCACGTGGGAGTGCGGGGAACCCCGGGGGGACTGGGGGTGCAGGAAGAACGGCACCACGAGAGCCTGGAGATCCTGCAGAAGACATGGTCGGCAGTCCTAAAGGGACTGTCGGGTTAGGGAATTCATCTAAAAAGGTGAAGTCCGTAGCCGTGGGTGGCGATGGTTGCTCGGCGAAAGGGAAGGTGGACTCGTCGAAGACAACGTGACGAGAGATGATGACTCTATTGGTGGTAGGATCAAGGCATCGGTACCCCTTATGGTGAGCGGAGTAGCCAAGGAAGATGCAAAGGGCAGAACGAGGTGCAAGTTTGTGGGAGCAGTTGCCGAGAGATTGGGATAACACTTACAACCAAAAACGCGGAGATGATCGTAGGACGGCGCACTACCAAGCAGGGCAGAGTGCGGGGTCGAGAAATCGAGCGTCTTGGTTGGTAAGATGTTAAGGAGGAGGGTCGCAGTGTGCAACGCCTCGGCCCAATATGGAGGGGGCATGCTCGCCTGAAACAGAAGAGAGCGGATGACATCATTAGTGGTACGAATGATCCGCTCCGCTTTGCCATTCTGTGGGGACGTGTAGGGACACGACATGCGAAACAAGACGCCATGAGTGAGGAAGAAGGTGCGGGCGCTGGAGTTGTCGAACTCCTTGCCGTTGTCACTCTGGATGGCCTTAACGCGGGTGCCGAACTGGGTAGACACATAGGCAAAGAAGTTAGACAGAGTGGTAAAAGTGTCAGATTTCAAGCGTAAAGGGAATGTCCACAAGTAATGTGAGCAATCGTCAAGAACAACAAGATAATATTTGTAACCAGAGACACTAGCAACAGGTGATGTCCATAGGTCACAATGAATAAGATCAAAGTTGTTTGACGCCCGAGACGCTGAAGTACCAAAAGGAAGACGAACATGTCGTCCCAACTGACACGCATGACATAGAGAATCCAAACTTTTATTACAAGCCGGAATAGCTGAAGCGAGTTTGGAGAGGGCCTCGCGACCGGGATGGCCGAGGCGACGGTGCCACAGGTACGGTGGCGAAGAGCTGGCGACAAGGGAGTGAGCGACAGGCAGCTGCAAGGGGTAGAGCGGACCGGAGCTATTGCACCTGATGATCACGTTCCGCGAGAGAAGATCCTTCACAGAACAACCATACGGGTCAAACTCCACAGAGCAGTTATTATCGATAGTGAATTGGCGAACAGAAATAAGATTCTTGATAAGCTGAGGCGAAACAAGAACGTTATTTAAAGCAAGGGGGCCAAGTTGCGCCTTGCCGGTGGCAGTGACGGGCAAGAGCGAACCATTACCGACAACAATGGATGTGGGAGAGGGAAACCGAGGAATTGAGGAGTGAGAGAGAGTACCATCATCGGAAGTCATGTGGGAGGAAGCACCGGTGTCAAGGTACCAGTCGTTGTTCACCGGTGGAGTGACCGTCATGGTACTGAATGTAGAGGCCAGAGAGTTCTGGTCCCAAACCGGAGAGCCTACCATGGGCTGGTAGTGGGACGGCGCCAGCTGCGGCGGCTGGAAGGCCTGTTGGGCGGAGACGCCGGGGGCTGGCAGGTAGGCCGGCTGGGGAAGCTGCATCTGCTGAGCCAGCAGAGCCTGCTGCAGCGCCTGCTGCTGAGGGCCGGCACGGCCCTGAGGGAGCGGGGCCAGCGGGGGAGTCCGGGGACCGGGCCACATTTGAATGGACCCGGTCCACGGATTGTAGACGGAGGGCCAGGTCGCGCCAGACCCAGCAGGCGCCCCAGGTGCGGAGGAGGGAGCATTGGGACCTGGAGCAGCGGTGCTGCCAGCCCGACGGTCCTTCTTCTTCTTGTTCTTCGGCTTGGGGGCGCCACCACCGGTCCGAGGAGGGCCACCGCTGGTCGCTGCAGGCTGGCGAGAGGAGCCAGTGGCGACAAGAGCAGTGGAGGGGGTAACAGGGTGCTGCACCATGTTGATCTCCTCGAGAAGGAGTTCGTTGCGGACGGCGGCGAAGGAGGGAAACGGGCGCCCGCGCCGGAGATGGACGCCGATGTCCTTGTAGCGCTCGTTGAGCCCACGAAGCACGTTGAGGACCAAGGTGCGGTCAGTGACGTGCTCGTTGAGGTCAGCGAGATCGTCGGCCATCTTTTTGAAGCGCTTGCAATACTCGGTGATGGAGAGATCACCTTGAGCAAACGCGCGAAATTTGGCGTCGAGGTGGAGGGCACGGGTCTCCTGGTTGCCGAGGAAGTGATCCTCGATGGCGAGCCAGGCCTCGCGGGCGGAGGCGCGGTGGTCGATCACGGCGTCGGCGAGGTCAGCGGAGACCGTGCTGTAGAGCCATGACTTGACGACGGCGTCCATCCGAGTCCAGTCGGCAAGGGCCGAGACGGAGTCGCTGTGGACGTGATCCAGCAGCGAGTATTTGGTGACGGCGAGGAGGAACTGCTCGCGCCAACGGGGGTAGTTGCCGGCGGTGTCGAGGACGGTTGGCACCAGGCTGCGTGCATTCTGCACGAGACTGCCTGGGCGTGGAGGTTGAGGATGGCAGCGGCCTCGTGGAGCATCATGGCGTGGGTGACGCTCATGTTGCCGCCCGCGTGAGGCTGATCGACGGGATCAACCGCGGCGGCGGCGTCGGCCCGGCCTTGGCCGCCCGAGCGAGGGCAGCGCGGACGCGCTCCGCGGCAGCGTCGCGCTCGTTGGAGGCGGCGGCGGCTTCCTGCTCAGCGGCCTGAGCGGCGGCCAGAGCAGCCTCGCGGAGGGCGCGGCGAGCCTCGGCGTCGGTCTGCGAAGAAGTATCGCCATCTAGGCGAGGCTGATCAGCAGGATCGACGTGGGAGGAGGGAGGAGTCCCAACCATACCGGTGCACAGCTAGTGTGCGCAGGGGCAGCGGAAGGGCGAGAGGGAAGAGTCCCGGTCTCGTGATACCATGAAAGAGGATGGCTGGGAATTAGTAGATTGATTATGGGGGAGCCCAAGGCTCAATATATATAGGCAAGGATGTCCCAGGAAATAGGAAAGCTCTAATCTAGAAGGAAAGGGCTAAACAAGGAAATAGCTAAACAAGGAAGGAGCTAATCCAGCTAATCTAGGAGATCCTTGCCAAATATATCTAGGGAATCCTTGCCAAATATAAAAACTACCAAAACCAGGGAGGGAGGCACCTCTAGGGTTCCAGCCGAACCCCCCTGGGCCCGTGGGCCTATACATCACGCTAACAGTCGGTCGTCGCTGCCCTCCACGGCGTGGCACCGCTGCTGGACACTGCGTGGGCTGCTGCTTCCCCGCATGGAGCAGTGCTGCCGACCGACGTGGCTGCCGCTGTCATCTGCGTTTCCTCTGTGCCATCGTCATCACAGTGGTGGGCAATAGCGGGGATGACGACTCAGCAGCTCGAGGACGAGCTGCATTTTTAGGGGGGGGGGGTGAAGTGTCACGGGTAGGAAGTGGGCTAGGCCCAAGCCCCCAGCCCGTGAACAGTACCGTGGTACTGTAGCAGATAAAATTATAGATCAGGTTGGTTAGTAGTCTTCCCCTGTGACCAGTGACAAGTATATTGACATAACATTACAGTATCGCTGTTACTCTACGATCCTGATTTTATTCCCTTTCTCATCTTTCTGGTGGGAGTTTTGTATACCAGGATTTACTCACAATGTGAAAACAAAAAAGTATGACACAATGCTCAATCCGGAGCTGCAGGATGAGACAAAGCAGGGTGTGTCTACTGGAATAGATGATCTTTCAGGAACACTTCCACAAAAACACTCCATGTAAGCACCTCCCTAAAATCTGGTTTTGTTTGGTTACTTCTTACTAGACTAGATCACAGTGTTACTTCAGATATTATACTAGCTGAGTGCCCGTGAATTGCAATGGGAAAAAAATGTGTTATGGGTATGCAACCAAACAAAAGACATCAACATCAAATAGAAGATTGATTTTATAATGCCATCTGTTATTTTCAATAATACAAGGCACTCTGCTTAACCTTAGAAGACTGCCTTACGTTAATGTGGCAATTTCAGAAATGTATACAGTGATGTCAGCACATGTGTTATTTATGCCAAATAACATACTGATGATTTCTGTCTTGGCCATAAACATGTCTTCTCAACATTACTACCTAAAATACAATCGTGCATTAAACAGGTCATGAGGTCAATAACATTTCAGATTTAGTGCCATTCATATTCAAAGTACAATCATCAGATATCAAAAAATTTATTGAAGGTGGTTGCAGGGGTCTCAAAAAAGAAAACGTAGCTGCAACTTACACCTAGTGCACGCCCACGAGAAACCCCCCTAGAACACCCACCCACACATGTGGCGATCGCCAGCTAAGTAAATCCCCGGCCTCCGAGAAACCACCTTGTCACCTTCCACTGCATCTAGCAAGCTGGTGGATTCAGCGCCAGGCTGGGGGCAGCGGTGGGGCGTGAGGCAGCATGCGGACATGCCCCATGCCTGGTTGCCTCTGTGGGCCCTCGACGCTGAGCTAGGGGCAGGGGTGGGGCGCGGTGTGGCGCGCCAGTGCCCACTAGGAGCAGGGCAATGACTCGAGGAGGCTAAGCAGTGGAGAAGGGGAGAGTGGGGCGAGGAGGCCAAGCAGAGGAGAGTAGTGCTGGTGGTGGCAGACTCACCACTGGTACCTTCTTTTTAAGTAGTATAGAAAATAAAATTTTGAATATTGATCATGTGGACAAATTAGATTATTGGTCAGTCAAATGATTCACTAACCTGCTGTATTTGTTCCTCCTTATGTTGCAAATAGTATCATTTTGCGGACAGTTGTAGGAAAACTATTTTGAACATTTCTCACTTTAATCATGCAGCTCAAGTTTTGGAAATAAAGTTATGACCGAAATCTACTACTTTGGGAAAGATATGAAAGAGCTGCTTCAAGAGAAAGTCTATGTCATCAATGTCTTAGGTCAGATCTCCTTCATATGTTATCAGACTTTTAAATGTTCTGCACTAACCTCTGCCTGTCCTGTAGAAACTAGATTCTGTTTTAGTGGATTATACTTATCAAGTTATCAGTTATCACTGAATATAATACATGTAAATATAGTTGAAGCAACTATTTTATTTGCTAACTTCAGTTAACTTCAATCAATAAATAACTGTATTTTCTCATTAATTCAGTATAAAACTGTTAATCTGAATCATAGTGTTAGGACCGGCCTCCACTATGGGAGGCGCCAGCCCATAGATAGGTCCTGATAAGGGCCATGCTTATCTTATCTCAATCAGTTATTCTGTTTAGATTATTTCGTTTCAATTTGTAAGAGAATGATTATGTGTTTATTGATTATGCAAAAGGGGGTACAGGGCTACATTTATAGAGGGGATTTAAGCTATAACAGAAAGTCTAGCTGTAACAGAAAAACAGTGTCCAGCTGTATAGGGACAGAAGGATACAGCTGGACATGTTCTAGCACCATCTAGAAGAGTCCAGTCCTATCTAGAATATGACTGTCTAACACGCCCCCGCAGTCGGAACGGGGTGAGAACAAACGTTGAGACTGGACCGGAACTCATTGAAGATAGATGTAGGTAGCCCTTTGGTGAAGATATCAGCAAACTGTGATGTAGTGGGAACATGAAGTACACGGACATCACCAAGAGAAACACGCTCCCGAACAAAGTGGAGATCTATCTCGACATGTTTGGTGCGTTGATGCTGAACCGGATTGGATGACATGTAGATGGCACTGACGTTGTCACAATATACCAAGGTGGTTTTGGACAACGGATTGTGCAGCTCAGTCAAAAGTTGGCGGAGCCAAGTGGCTTCAGCAACCGCATTGGCAACAGCCCGGTATTCAGCCTCAGCACTGGAACGGGAGACGGTGAGCTGTCGCTTGGAAGACCATGAGACCAAGTTGTCTCCCAAGAAGACGGCATAACCAGAAGTCGAACGACGAGTATCCGGGCAACCAACCCAATCAGCATCAGAATAAACCACCAAATTGGATTGAGAGCAAGGTCGTAGAAATAAGCCCATATCCAGAGTGCCACGGACATAGCGCAAAATGCGTTTTAGTGCAGTAAGATGAGGATCACGAGGATCATGCATATGAAGACAGACTTGTTGCACTGCATAAGAAATGTCCGGCCTGGTGAAGGTGAGATACTGAAGAGCCCCGGCAATACTGCGAAAGTCAGTAGGATCTGAGATAGGAGCACCATCAGATGAGAGCTTTGGGCTGAGGTCAACGGGTGTGGAGCACGGCTTGCAGTCTGCCATACCAGCTCGCTCGAGAATATCAAGCATATATTGCCTTTGAGACAAGAAAAGACCACCCTCTTTGTGTTGAACAAGCATCCCCAGAAAATTGTGAAGAATCCCAAGATCCTTCAGAGGAAATTCCTGTTGTAGTGCACAAATAGTGCGACGAAGCAGGGCAGGTGAGGAGGCTGTCAACACAATATCATCAACATAAAGAAGTAGATAGACCGTTTCTATGCCATGATGATAAATGAACAGAGAAGTATCTGTTTTGGCCGTAACAAAACCGAGCTGATGAAGGTGAGAGGCAAAGCGACTATGCCAAGCTCGAGGTGCCTGTTTCAGACCATAAAGTGATCTATTGAGTTGGCACACATAATCAAGATGAGAAGAATCTTCAAATCCTGAAGGCTGAACACAGTAAACGGTCTCAGATAATGTCCCATGAAGAAAAGCATTATCAACATCTAGCTGATGAATGGGCCATGAGCGTGAAAGTGCTAGAGATAGAACAGTCCTAATAGTTGCTGGCTTGACAATAGGACTGAATGTCTCGGAAAAATCCACTCCAGGCCGCTGTGAAAAACCGCGAAGAACCCAACAGGCTTTGTACCTCTTAAAGGACCCATCAGCTTTGAACTTATGTTTGAAAACCCATTTGCCTGTGACAACATTAGAATGTGTCGGTCGAGGGAGAAGATCCCAAGTGTGATTGGCAAGTAAGGCTGAGTACTCGGTCTCCATAGCAGTACGCCAGTTTGGGTCTGTAAGAGCAGCTCGATAAGTCCTTGGGATCGGAGAAAGTGGTGATGTAGTGAGTAATACTGGCTGACGAAATCCTTCCTTCCCTCTAGTAGTCATAGCATGTTGATTAACCACGGGAGGAATGGGAACAGCACCAGTAGGAATATCACGAACCATTGTCGGCATCAACTCTCCAGGAGGTCGAGCTGCCACTGAGACAGGTCGCCGAGTGTAAACAACTCCAAAGCGACGATCAGCAGGTAAGGACCCAAAAGCTGCTGTGCGTGAAGAGGTGGCCGATCCATCAGGAGCCGCACGTGGCAGTGCGGTGGGAGTAGAGGAACCATCAAAAGCCGTATGTGGGAGTGTGGTCGGCTCAGCAGGAGCAGCTGGTACGGCTGGAGGTCCTGCAAAAAAATGTGATGGTGCAAAAGGAACCATCACGGGGTCAGGTGCAGTATCCAAAAAATCAAAATCTGCCGGAGTGGGAGGAGATGAATCCTCGGAGAAAGGGAATGAGGACTCATCAAAGACCACGTGGCGAGAGATGATGATTTGATTGGAAGGACGGGAAAGACAAAGGTATCCCTTATGATGGAGGGAGTAGCCAAGGAAAACACACAAAGTAGAACGAGGAGCTAGTTTGTGTGTAGCAGTAGCAGAAAGATTTGGGTAACACTTGCAACCAAACACACGGAGATGTGTGTAGGAAGGCAGTGTCCCAAATAAAGAAAGATGAGGGGTGGAAAAATTCAGAGTTTTGGTGGGAAGAATGTTGAGAAGATAGGTAGCAGTACCCAAAGCTGCGGCCCAGAAAGTGGGAGGAATACTAGCCTGAAACAGTAGGGAGCGAACGACATTATTAATAGTGCGAATAATGCGTTCAGCTTTACCGTTTTGAGGAGAAGTATAGGGGCATGACATACGAAGATGTACGCCATGTGACAGAAAAAATGATCGAGTAGTGGAGTTATCAAACTCACGACCATTATCACACTGTATCCCCTGTATTGTGACTCCGAATTGAGTGCGAACATGGGCAAAGAAATGAGACAAAGTGGAAAAAGTTTCCGACTTCTGGCGAAGTGGAAATGTCCAAAGGTAGTGTGAGCAATCATCAAGAATAACCAAATAATACTTGTGTCCTGAAACACTGGTAACAGGAGAAGTCCAAAGATCACAATGTATTAATTGGAAATTATGACTTGCTCGGGATGAGAAGGAATGAAAAGGTAACCGAGTATGATGACTCAGTTGACAAACATGACAAATAGTGTTTGAATCTCTACGACAAGAAAGACCAACAGAATGGGACAATTTTGCAAGAACTTCAGATCCGGGATGACCAAGACGCTGGTGCCAAGTGGAGGAGGAAGTAGCTGCATGGAAGGTGGAGGCGGAGAGCTGCAACGGGTAAAGAGGTCCGGAGCTGTCACACCTGACGATCTCTCTCCGAGATGGAAGAGCCTTCATAGAGCAACCAAAAGGGTCAAATTCCACAGAACAATTATTGTCGGAAGTAAACTGACGCACTGAAATGAGATTCTTAATAAGGTTCGGAGAAACAAGAACATTATTAAGATGAAGATTATGAGGCAAGTGAGTGGCCCCAGTAGAAATGACGGGCAGTAAATGTCCGTTCCCGACAATAATATGCGACGGAAAAGGGGAGGAAGATATGGAATGAAGTATACCAGCATCAGAAGTCATGTTGTGAGTGGCACCGGTATCAAAATACCATTCTGATTGTGGAGGCTGGTGAAGGGACATGGTCTGAAAATTTGAGGCAAGAACATTCTGATCCCAACCAGAATGTGGCCCAGTAGTAGGAGGAGGCCCAGAAACAGTACTGGGTGGAATATTCCACGGTCCAGCCCACTGACCAGCCCAAGTGTTGCTTGGTCCAGCAAGGAAGGCTTGAGGTGGCCCAGTTGGCCCGGCCGAAGGACCCCGTGGCCCAGGCCACATCTGAATGGACCCAGTCCATGGGTTAAACATACTGGGCCAGGAGGCGCTTGGTCTTGGGCCAACAGATCCAGCAGGGGAAAAAAATGCCTCCTCCCCCGAAGTTTCCTGCACCTCCCCCGAAGCCTCCTGCCTCGAAGCCTCCTGCGCTCCCAACAGAGACACCGCCGCCGCTAGGGTTCCCGCCCCCGTTTACACCGCCGCGCTTGCCATCACGGCGCCCCCGTTTGCCAGATCCAGCAGGCGCCGTTTGAGGAGGCTTTGGTGGTGGAGCGGAAGGAGTGGGAGCCGGTCCTCCAGTGGCTGCAGCGAGCGCCACAGCAGGAGCAGTGGTCTTGGCCATGGTCAGTTCTTCGAGCTGTAGATCATCCCGGACTTGGAGAAAGCTAGGAAGAGGAGTGCTACGGCGAAGATGAAGACCGAGGGCAGTAAAGCATTCGTTGAGGCCACGAATGATGTTGAGGACGAGGGTGCGGTCGGAAATGGGCTCGCCAAGATCACGGAGGTCCTCTGCCATCCGTTTGTAGCGCCGACAGTACTCAGAGACCGAGAGGTCACCCTGAGAAAAGGAGCGGAACTCCTGGTCGGCGAAGAGAGCGCGAGTAGTGCGATTGCCAAGGAACTGCGACTCTATTGCGAGCCAAGTGGCTCTAGCAGTAGCGTTGCGGTCAGAGATGGCATCAGCGAGATCATCCGAGATGCTGCCAAAGAGCCAAGTCCTCACAACACAATCCATGCGAACCCAATCCGGAGAATGAGGCATGGCTGTATCGGAGAGAAGATGGTCCTGCAGGGAGAACTTGCCGACAGTGAGGAGAAGAGACTCACGCCATCGAGCAAAGAAAACGGAATTGATGTCAAGAACAAGCGGCACGAAGGTGCGAATATTGTGAACTGCAACTGCCTGGGCATGCAGATTGAGCAACGCAGCGGCCTCGTGATGGAGAAGAGCAGACATCAGAGGAGGATCTTCGGCGGAAGTTGTGGTAGCAGCAGCAGCCGAAGAGGGTGCTAGCGCCGAGCGTGCATGAGCAGCACGGGCAAGGGCAGCCTGGAGACGCGCTTCAGCAGCATCTCGGTCCTACTGTGCAAGAGCAGCGTCATGCTCAACTTGCTGGAGACGCGCTAGAGCAGTAGCAGGGGAGTTGGGTGGAGAGCCATCGTCAACAGAAGCGGCGGGATCGGTGGCGTATGTTGCCATGGAGCAGCAGCACTAGGAATGGTGCGCTTAGCAGCGGAAAAGGAACCTAAACGTCTGATACCATGTAAGAGAATGATTCTGTGTTTATTGATTATGCAAAAGGGGGGTACAGGGCTACATTTATAGAGGGGATTTAAGCTATAACAGAAAGTCTAGTTGTAACAGAAAAACAGTGTCCAGCTGTATAGGGACAGAAGGATACAGCTGGACATGTTCTAGCACCATCTAGAAGAGTCCAGTCCTATCTAGAATATGACTGTCTAACACAATTCAGATTGGATTAGATTGTATTAGGTCTATAAATACCCTTTAAGGGCTATGGAATAAAGTAAGCCTAGGAATGTTCTTGTTGCCAGGGTTTCCCCCTAACCTCTCCACCTCGCCCGTGCGCACGTCATGGCGTCCATGGCGCCCTGGCTGCCGATCCACCCCCAACCATCCCTACAACCTACGCCCCAGGAAGACTAGCCCTACCAATCTGGTATCAGTGATGCCAGGCTCCGACGATGAAAACCCATCTCGCACGGTGACATCTACGGCTGCCACTGAAGTTTTTGAACCGCTCGCCAAGGTGCTGACCGAGCTGGTGCACTCGGTCGCTGGTATACAAGCCTACTTGGCGGCCAGGGATGGCCAATTCCCGTTCGGTCCAATAGGGGTGGGCGCGACAGCGCTAGGCTCGTCCATCGCGCCGGGGCTCACCACTTTGCCACCGTCCCTGCCAACCGTGATCCCCACTGCTGCGCCACCGCCCATGCCTATCCACTAGATTAATTTTCCCCACTCACCCTCATGCCTCACCAATACCGTCCATGGGACTGTTCTTCGCAGGTCTGTCCATGGGTGGCACGCAGGCCCCTCGACAGGACATTTACAACAACCCGTCCATGCTCGTGTGGGGCGCACCCCCTCCCTTCCTCGGACCGCATCAGGGCAGTGATGCCACGCCGACTATCGGTGTGCCTCGCTTCTACAAACTCGACTTCGCCACCTACGACGGATCGGATGACCCCTTCACATGGTTGAATCGCTGCGAGCAATTTTTTCGCTAGCAATGCACCCTAGCATTAGACAGGGTGTGGCTCGCATCGTACCATATGACCGGCGCGGCCCAGACATGGTACTACGCCTTGGAGCAAGACGAGGGCATGCCTAGCTGGGACTGATTCAAGGAACTGTGCCATCTGCGTTTCAGGCCAGCCGTGCCCTTCCTCTCCACAGTACAAGAGTTTTCAGAGCACTTCAACGCGCTCCTCTACCACGCCTGCAACCTGTCCCCGATGAAGAAAGCGGATCTGTTCGTGGGTGGACTTCCAGATCAGATTCGTGTCGACGTCGAGCTACGACAACCACACGATCTCTAGATGGCAATGCATTGGGCGCGTGCGTATGAACGCCGTGCTGAGGCCACCGTGGTAGCGTCGGGGCAGCATGCCACTCGGGTCCCTCAGCAGTCGACACCAACGCTCCCCAAGCCGGCAGCTCCAACCGACGTCGGGAACAACAACGACAGTACCACCAGCCCCGACGGCCCCGACCCCGGCTGGCCGGACACGGGCCTTTCGCTGACTGTCCCCACAGTAGCTGGTGGAGCGCCATCGCCAAGGCCTCTGCTACAACTGCGATGAGCTCTAGGTCCGCGTCCACAAGTGCCAACAGTTGTTCTACTTGGAGGTCTCGGACTATGACGACGAGGGCCCCATGAAGGAGGCTACCGACATGGCAGCAGGAGACACTACCGATCAGCCGGTGGTGTCGCTACATGCCATCGCGAGCATCCGGACAGAGGACACGATGCATCTCGTCGTTGACATCGATGGCCATCGCCTCACAGCCCTCCTCGACTCAGGCTCCACTCACAATTTTATCAATGCAGGAGTCCATCAGCTAGAGTTGCCCACATCAAATCACCCCACGATGCGCGTGGCCGTGGCCAATGGCGACCGCATACCTTGCAAGGGAGTGACACGTGGGATCACCATCCGCATCGACAATGAAGACTTCATCATCAGCTGCCTCAGTATTGATCTAAGTGGATTCGATGTCGTTCTCGGCATTGAGTTCTTGCGAACCCTCGGACCCATCCTTTGGGATTTCGAGAACTTGTACATGGCTTTCTGGTGAGGAGCACGACGGATCCAATGGAAGGGCCTGGGATCACCCGGCATCGACAACCAGCGGTCGGCCCTACACATGATGACAACAACGCCCGATCATCGCCTACTAGACCGCCTCCTACACTACTACACGGATGTATTCGCGCAGCCCCACGGATTACCCCCGGCTCGGCCCTATGACCACCGCATTCATCTTCTACCGGGAACAACTCTAGTGGCGGTCCGACCGTACCGCTACCCTCAGCTCCAAAAGGACAAACTCGAGCGACAGTGCGCCACTATGCTCGCCCAAGGAATCATTCTGCCAAGCACATCACCATTCTCGGCACCAGTGCTCTTGGTACGAAAGGCCGATAACTCCTGGAGGTTCTGCATCGACTACCGCGCCCTCAATGACAAAACCTCTAAAGAAAAATTCCTGATCCTGGTGGTTGATGAGCTCCTAGATGAGCTCCATGGCACACGATTCTTCACCAAGCTTGACCTCCGCTCGGGGTATCATCAGGTGCGCATGCACCTAGGAGATATCGAGAAGACGACGTTCCGTACTCACCACGACCACTTCGAGTTTGTCGTCATGCTGTTCGGCCTCTCCAACACACCAGCCACGTTCCAGGCTCTGATGAATGATGTGCTTTGCAATTTCTTGCGCAGGTTCGTTCTGGTGTTCTTCGACGATATCCTGATTTACAACTCTTCGTGGGCCGAACACTTGCAGCATGTCCGCATCATCCTCGAGGCACTACAGGAGCATAACCTCTACCTCAAGCAATCGAAGTGCTCTTTCAGAGTACTCTCGGTCACGTACCTCGTCCATGTCATCATGGCCAACGGAGTTGCCATGGACAACGACAAGGTGGACGTTGTCACTACATGGCCAGTACCATGCTTCGCCCGAGGCCTACGCAGCTTCCTAGGCCTCGCGGGCTACTATCGGAAATTCATCGGTGACTTCGGCACCATCGGAGCGCCCCTCACGTGACTCCTATGGAAGGACACATTCACATGGTCGGAAGAGGCGGCTTCGGCATTCCAGGCTCTGCAATGCGCCCTCTCCACGGGGCCGGTCCTCTAGATGCCACGCTTCGATGAGCCCTTCATCGTGGACTGTGATGCCTCGGGTGCAGGCTTCGGCGCCGTTCTCCACCAAGATGCTGGGCCTATCGCCTTCTTCAGCCAGCCATTTGCAGCACGCCACCTTAAGTTGGTGGCTTACGAGCGGGAGTTGATCGACCTCGTGCAAGCAGTTCGGCACTAGCGGCCGTACTTGTGGGGCCGACGCTTCCTCCTCCGTACCGGCCACTACAGCCTCAAGTTCTTACTTGACCAGCGCCTGTCCATAGTACCACAACATCAATGGATCAGCAAGCTATTCGGCTTCGACTTTACGGTGGAATATCGTCTGGGCCGCCTAAACACGGTGTCGGACGCCCGTTCCGCCGTGACTCTGCCATGACCGATCTTCTTGTGATTTTAGGACCCTCATTCCAACTGATGGACGAGATCCGAGAGGGCACATTGACTGACGAGGCAGCCCGCGACCTCCATCGGCAAATCCAGGAGGGAGAGCTTGGAGAACCATCGAAGCTGGCCAAAGGGCTCCTCCTACACGGCTCACGGATCTTCGTGCCAGCACAACACGATTTGTGCCACCGTGTTTTGTCCCTAGCCCACTCAGCATGACACGAGGGCATACAGAAGACCTTGCAGCGACTTCGGGGCGACTTCTTCATCCTAGGCGATCGCACCTTGTTGCGCGATCTAGTACATGCCTGTCATACATGCCAACGAAACAAGACGGAAACACTACAGCCGGTCGGTCTGCTGCAACCCTTGGACGTCCCATTGCAAGTATGGGCCGACATCTCCATGGACTTCATCGAAGGGCTGCCCAAGGTACATGGGAAGTTGGTGATCCTCACTGTCGTCTATCGCTTCTCCAAATACATGCACTTCATCGCGCTCAATCATCCTTACTCGGCAGCATCCGTTGCTAGAGCTTTCTTTGAAGGGGTGGTTCGTCTTCATGGGTTTCCCTTGTCCATCGTCAGCGATAGAGACCTAGTTTTTACAAGCAACGTATGGCGCGACCTCTTCAAGCTGGCAGGAGTAGCCCTCCGCATGAGCACGACCTTCCATCCACAGACCGACGACCAATTAGAGGTCGTCAACAAAGTGATCGCCATGTACTTGCGCTGCACCACCGGAGATCGACCACGAGCTTGGGTGGACTGGTTGCCATGTGTGGAATACTGCTACAACACATCCTTCATTACAACCCTGACTGCCACCCTGTTTGAGGTGGTCTATGGCCGGCTGCCACCACCTTTGTTGCCACACAGAGACGGTTCTGCACGCACAGAGACGGTGGAGGAACTCCAACGTGCGCGCGACGCCTTCCTCGTCGAAGTCTACGAGCATCTACTTCAAGCTCAACAGCTCACCAAACGCTACTACGACGCTCATCATTGAGACTTGGAGTTTCAGGCAGGTGACTGGGTTTGGCTGCACCACCTACACCGAACAGCCTAGTCCCTCAATCTGAAGGTCAAGGGGAAGCTAGGCCCTCGCTACATAGGACCATTTCAGATCTTAGAGCACATTGGCAAGGTGGCATATCGACTGCAACTTCCAGAGGGCGCCCGTTTGCATGACGTATTCCATGTGGGGCTGTTGAAACCATACCGAGGTGAACCGCCAGCGGCCCCAGCAACACTTCCCCCTACGATGGACGACCGCCTCCTGCCCTCACCGGAGCGAGTCCTGCGGGCTCAGCTCTGCCGCGACATGTGGCATGTCCTGGTGCAGTGGCAAGGCATGCCATCCTCAGATGCCACGTGGGAGCAACTCCAGGAATTTTAAGAAGCATATCCCGAAGTTCAGCTCGAGGACGAGCTGTTTGAAGAGGTGGGGAGAGATGTTATGACCGGGCTCCACTATGGGAGGCGCTGGCCCATATATAGGTCCTGATAAGTGCCATGCTTATCTTATCTCAATTAGTTATTCTGTTTAGATTATTTCAGTTTCAATTCAGATTGGATTAAATTATATTAGGTCTATAAATACCCCTTAAGGGCTATGGAATAAAGTAAGCCTAGCAAAGTTCTTGTTGCTAGGGTTTCCCCCTATCCTCTCCACCTCTCCCGTGCGCACGCCGTGGCCTCCACGGCGCCCAACCCTGATCGGTGCCCTGGCTGCCGATCCACCCCCCAACCATCCCTACAACCTACGCTCCAGGAAGACTAGCCCTACCACATAGTGTAGACAAGCTTGTCACATATGTCTCATCCTTGGTAGGTTCACACCAAAATCACTGCAATTTGCACTATCTACTATCCTCGTTTTGCAACATTATCTTGCAAGAAGCAATAACCAAATGATTCTTAACAAAGCAATCTCCCTCAGAGGATGTAGGTTCTTCACCCCAATTGAGGGCAATAAGGTTTTGAGCTGGTAAATTGTTTTGAAATGAAGCCAAATCATAGATGATTTTCCCATCCAAGTTTGAAGTTGTAATTGATACTGCTAAAGTAGAAACCATATTCAGAGTTTTTATATAGTAGATTCTACTATTTGGGATTGCAGTTAATTTGCCTTCGTGCTGTTCCAGGTTACATCTCCTACAACTTTGTTATTGGTGCCTATTCCTACTGGGGCCCTAAGGCTGGCCGGGATATCTACCACATGGTAATTCCTATTATTCTCTTGTTGATGGATATTGAAATATGCCATTGGCATATGACTATTTAGTCATTAATTTTTTATGTGGTCACCTCTTTTCAGTCAACGTGTTAATACATTAGGTTTCCACATTCTCATATGGAACATCCTGTTTGGTGTTTATTTGAAGTTCTAGTGTAGTTTAGCATAGATCTACCCATGATGTTTTGTACATCATATTTTAATATAGTATTGTTTTTCGGCTGACCTTTCTTGTTGAACTTTGTCATACCAGGCCAGTGCAGATCTAATGTTTGGTGGAATAACAATAGTGTGTGGAATATTTGGAACTCTTGCAGGGGGTTTCATTCTTGACAAGATAGACTCTACGATCTCTAATGCTTTCAAGGTAAGAGGTGACTTTACAAAGAACTTTATTCTATTATCTGCCTTTAGTTTTGACTTTGTATGTCGAAAAAGAGTCATCTTTTGTCCAAATATATTTGTCAAATAGCATAATTAGTACGACCCTGTTCCCTTAGGGAGTGGCGAAACACTCACTATCTCCTTAGTTTATGCTTTTATAGTTCCTTTTCACTGGTAGGATAAGCTACCACACCCAGGTAATACGGATAACATGTATTATTATTGCCCCCATCCAATGAAAAAAGTTATTTTATTTAATTCTAAAATGCATCAAGGCACCACGTTCAACACTAATTTTTTGTTTCCATATATTCAAAAAAGTTGTAAAATTGTAACTTTATGAAATTGTTTAATAACAAATTTAAACATTTTGGCTGCACACCTTCTAAGGCAACATGTTTTTTGTGACCAGTTGACCACTGACCAGAGGTAGCAGGTTAATATGTTATTAAGCATAATAATGCTTTTAGCCTAGTAACCATTAACTCTGCTAGCTAGCAGGATATTGAACACATACATGCATAATGCATTAGTATCTACTATACAGTACATGCAAGCCATATAAGTCAGGAATAATATTTTGCAGTTACTTATGCAACTTATTACTTATGTTATTCTTACTTCTGTTCACAAAATTCTTTTCTTGCAGCTTCTGTCTAGTGCCACTTTTCTGGGGGCAATATTTTGTTTCGGTGCCTTTTGTTTCAAGAGCCTATATGGATTCATACCCTTCTTTTCTGTAGGGGAACTTTTGGTTTTTGCAACTCAGGTTAATTGCTTCCTTCAGTTCACTATTTCAATCAATTCTTGGTTTTCTTATCTATTTTTGTATTGAAAGGAACTCTATTTCTGTATGGCTAAATGCCCAAAAATGTTCTTTATGTATTTTTATATATTTTTTCATCCAGATAAGCATTTCAATGTATTGTACTTACATGCATTTCTACCTAAGTTCTGCTTATTATTGTAATTTTCAGGCCCCTGTGAACTATGTATGCCTTCATTGTGTAAAACCAAGTTTGCGGCCATTATCAATGGCTATGTCAACTGTTTCAATCCATATATTTGGTGATGTACCTTCTTCACCTCTTGTTGGACTTCTTCAGGTAATGTTATTTGTTTGTTCACATTGAAGTTAAATATAAAAAATGATTATTTTCTGTATTTTCTACTACATGACCTTAAATAAATAATTTTATTCATTTTAATGAGTCTGGCCCTTGTAGACTTGTAGTACATATATTATGTGGCATGAATCCTTCTAGTACACAGACTCTTGTTATATTTGATGCACTATAACATTGATTTGCATTCAACACCACCCATATGTGGATATTTTGGGTATTCATCCCATTCTGATTGGTTATACTTCTTGAACCTGAATGCAGGACAAGATCCATAACTGGAGATCAACAGCTCTTACATTGACATCCATCCTCTTTATTGCAGCTGTATTTTGGTTTATTGGTATGTTCTCTTAGCACACCAATTATAATGTCTTGTGTCTTCTTGTGTTCTGATTTTGCATGCTATTTAAAAAGTCTAGATGAAACATACCACTCTAGGAGCATCATGTTAGGAATTTTGACCACTTGAGTTTTGGTACTTTGAAAAAGTTAAATGCGTGAAACTAAACAACTCTTAGCATGAGCTATTATGACTGTGCCATACAACATGCATAGATTTTATATGCTTAGGTTTTTCAATATTAAGTACCTATTTGTTATTTTGAGATTCATTTGGTTTCCATGAACCTAACAAAATTAGCTACCTTTAGGATCTAAAAGAATCTTTCAGCTCCCATATATAGCGAATCTTATATGCTTTTTACAGCCAATGGAACACGGGTAACAAGTCCAATTAAATTCAGTCACCGATTATAAGGAATATCGCTGTTGGAGTGTGGGATGTTAAAGGGTGGACTCAGAGTGGTTAGTGGTATATAAAAGTTTTTTCCCCAAGGGGTTATTTAGAAGTAATTAGGGATCGTTTGATAGAAATGGGATCATGGGAGTCAATGGGAATATTTTTGGATCCATACCCCAAAATCCAAACAGACCATACACCCCCTATCCGAACCCGCCCTGAACTTCTTATTTATGGTCTGCTATGCTACAGTGTATTACTATAATGAACGTCAGCGTATGAACAGTTCAAGCATTTTCTTTTGTGAGCTGTGGACGACCAGAATTGATCAGTAGGGCATTGTGGTGTGGATTTGTATTACTTATCAAATTGCACTGAATTGAGATATTATTATCTTGCAGGCATATTTGTCCAGAGCGTCGATCGTTTCAACGAACAGAGTGGTGTCCCTGTCGTCGAGAGATCAAATCTCAGGCCATTGCTCGATGAAAACGAAGATACACGGACATCTTAGTAATCTGCGCAAGTCATTAAACCCGTGTCTTTTTTCTTTCTCTAAGGGTACTCTTGGCCGAATTATTTTCTTCATGCCAGGAACATTTGAAATTCAAATTTGCATGTGCATCAGCTGTACCTGTAAATATAGAAAAATGCTTTGCTGTGATATTTTTATTTGTGTGTACAGACCACAGATGCAAGCAACAAAATATCGGAAATCCTTTCATCAGTGTAACTTATTTGGTTTGTAGTGACAGTAGTGTTATGATGTAACCTGGATTAGAATCATACAAAGAGCAAATTGCAAGTGTTCCTACCATTCGAGTGCTTGTTTGAATAAAAAAACCACGTTGCTTTCACATGGCCAGAATTGATAAAGGGGGCTATGTTTCGTGCAATCTCTATCTTCAAGATCTACAGCTATATCATCTCTCTTCAGCCACAATATCTGTGCTATGCCGCATGAAAGCTTCACGTATCAAACAGCAATGAACAAGTTTAGCTAAAAGAAAAATAAAGATGGCGAATTAGTAAACCATAGTGTTAACACTCTAGCAATTCCAAACCACCAACACTAGCAATGCCAAACCACCGACCCCCCACCCCCAAACAGCCAGTATATCTGTTAGGTCACTGATAGGGATGGATATGAATGTCAAATTATCCGTATTCATATTCGAATAACTATAAATATAGATATATGTATTTATATTTGAATTAAATATGAATGATATTCAGAAACATCTCAATTCATTTTATAAATGTGGATATGGAAATGAATATCGGAATTTCACACAGATTAAATTTTGACTCAAGACAAATTATCCGTATTCATATTTGAATAACTATAAATATGTATATATGTATTCATATCTGAATTAAATATGGGTGATATTCGGAAACATCTAAATTCATTTTATAAATGTGGATATGGAAATGAATATCAGAATTTCATACCGATTAAATTTTGACTCAAGACGACATTGCATCACTATATTAATAGTTTATTTATTATTTATATAATTATGAAATACTTAAGTTAGTGAATATTAATATGTATGGTTTATTTATTTTTTATATAATTATGAAATACTTAAGTTAGTGATGGTTTTTTTAGCAATACAAGGCGGATATTTGCAATTTTATTTGAGATTGAAAATTTTTCTACACTCAATATATAACATATATTATATTATGTAAATTTGTTGTATTTTCTAGATCTATTTTTAACTCATTAATTGTGTTTCTGGGATTTAAATTGAAATATGTGAAATTTGAACTACAAGTACCTAAAATAATGTACTAAAATTTATAGAAAAATTATATTCACTATTTTGTGTACAATTTTAGTTATTATCCACTAAATTTAAATAAATTTTTAAAAAATCTATGTTACGATACTCCATTGATAATGTGGAGCTTAAGGGTTTTTAATTCTAAAAAATCAAATAAAGTCTAAAAAATATGAGACCTGTCATGGTGTTATAATATTATACGTAGATACTATGATAAAATTTTCAAAATGTTTCAAGAAAATTGTCATATAGGATGTTAAGAAACTCAAGATTCTCCTAAGAGGAATTAGGGTTTTGAGAAGGAATAGGTTATGGTTGAAAATAAATTGATGGTTAAATTTTTGTTTGAACTTGAAACTTTTTTATAATCAAAATACAACATATCTCATTCCATATCAAATTGTTATATTTTATAGATCCATTTGCTATTTTTAAATCATATTCACTATTTTCTGTCCATTCTTATTTCTTATCTACTAATTTTATTTTTTTTAAAAAAATCTATGTTACCACACTTCATCGGTAATGTGAAGCTTAAGGGTTTTTTAATTTTAAAAAACAAATAAAGTATGAAAAATATGATACTTTTCATGGTTTTATAATATTATACGTAGATACTATGATAAAATTTTCAAAATATTTCAAGAAAGTTGTCATACAGGATGTTAAAAAACTTTATATTCTCTTGAGAGGAATTAGGGTTTTGAGAAGGAATAGATTATGGTTGAAAATAAATTGATGGTTAAATCTTTGTTTGAATTTGATTTTTTTATAATCAAAATATAACACATCTCATTCTGTTGGTGTTGTTTTTGGTTACACGCGTGGTCTAGAAGGTCTGCTTAACTCTAGTACAGGTCTTATAATCTTAAAAAGGTTCTGAGCATGCCAATCAGTTTGATCTTGCAACTATTAAGAGAAAATAAAAAAATTAGTAGCAACGCCGATCGGCTATCGAGCCAATGACTGTGGTGATAAGAAATAACCATAAAAACTGGCTCTCATCGGTTACTGAGCTGCTAGCAAAGCCAGACCATCGTGATTGGTTACGCCATCAGTTGATGCATATAGCAGGCCATCTGGTCGATGGACATGCGGACAGTGCCTCACGCATAAAGGCCAATGAATAACCCTCGATGTCGATGAAGCATAACGTGGAATTAGAGATAACTTATGAGCTTGTACTCCGATAGAAACTAAACCTAGCATACCAGAGAATACATCCATACTATCAAACTACCGTAACAATAAGATTGGACTTAATCAAGACAATCGCTAAATCACAATAAATTAATAGTACTTTAACACATCAGGTATGCTTTATTTATATGAATGGTGCACAACACAAATTAGATACAATAGATTAAGATATCGGACTCAATCGATGAAGCCTTGAACCATGATACCTAACTCACATCAACCTAAGAGATCGTAACGATGCAACCTTAGACCTAGAAAATATACCAAGATAAAACCGGTGAACGTACCAATCGAGCCAGTACTCCAAGAGATCGAAACAATGCAGCCTGAAAGGACACCGATCGACCGATATGATCGTCGGGGTGGCCGGACTCACCTCTTCATCAAAGATCGAAGCGATGCAACCCAACTCCAAGTGCCAAGTCCAGCCGGGATAAACCTTGGAAACCAAGAGTGGCGATGTGCCAAGAGTAGTTTGTAGTTGTGTTTGTGATTGATTTCGTCCTCTAAACTAGCTAATAGATACATATTTTCTTCGTGCCAGGAACATTTGAAATTCAAATTTGCATGTGCATCAGCTGTACCTGTAAATATAGAAAAATGCTTTGCTGTGATATTTTTATTTGTGTGTACAGACCACAGATGCAAGCAACAAAATATCGGAAATCCTTTCATCAGTGTAACTTATTTGGTTTGTAGTGACAGTAGTGTTATGATGTAACCTGGATTAGAATCATACAAAGAGCAAATTGCAAGTGTTCCTACCATTCGAGTGCTTGTTTGAATAAAAAAACCACGTTGCTTTCACATGGCCAGAATTGATAAAGGGGGCTATGTTTCGTGCAATCTCTATCTTCAAGATCTACAGCTATATCATCTCTCTTCAGCCACAATATCTGTGCTATGCCGCATGAAAGCTTCACGTATCAAACAGCAATGAACAAGTTTAGCTAAAAGAAAAATAAAGATGGCGAATTAGTAAACCATAGTGTTAACACTCTAGCAATGCCAAACCACCAACACTAGCAATGCCAAACCACCGACCCCCCATCCCCAAACAGCCAGTATATCTGTTAGGTCACTGGTAGGGATGGATATGAATGTCAAATTATCCGTATTCATATTCGAATAACTATAAATATAGATATATGTATTTATATCTGAATTAAATATGAATGATATTCAGAAACATCTGAATTCATTTTATAAATGTGGATATGGAAATGAATATCGGAATTTCACACAGATTAAATTTTGACTCAAGACAAATTATCCGTATTCATATTCGAATAACTATAAATATGTATATATGTATTCATATCTGAATTAAATATGGGTGATATTCGGAAACATCTGAATTCATTTTATAAATGTGGATATGGAAATGAATATCAGAATTTCATACCGATTAAATTTTGACTCAAGGCGACATTGCATCACTATATTAATAGTTTATTTATTATTTATATAATTATGAAATACTTAAGTTAGTGAATATTAATATGTATGGTTTATTTATTTTTTATATAATTATGAAATACTTAAGTTAGTGAGGGTTTTTTTAGCAATACAAGGCAGGATATTTGCAATTTTATTTGAGATTGAAAACTTTTCTACACTCAATATATAACATATATTATATTATGTAAATTTGTTGTATTTTCTAGATCTATTTTTAACTCATTAATTGTGTTTTTGGGATTTAAATTGAAATATATGAAATTTGAACTACAAGTACCTAAAATAATGTACTAAAATTTATAGAAAAATTATATTCACTATTTTGTGTACAATTTTAGTTATTATCCACTAAATTTAAATAATTTTTAAAAAAATCTATGTTACGATACTCCATTGATAATGTGGAGCTTAAGGGTTTTTAATTCTAAAAAATCAAATAAAGTCTTAAAAATATGAGACATGTCATGGTGTTATAATATTATACGTAGATACTATGATAAAATTTTCAAAATGTTTCAAGAAAATTGTCATATAGGATGTTAAGAAACTCAAGATTCTCCTGAGAGGAATTAGGGTTTTGAGAAGGAATAGGTTATGGTTGAAAATAAATTGATGGTTAAATTTTTGTTTGAACTTGAAACTTTTTTATAATCAAAATACAACATATCTCATTCCATATCAAATTGTTGTATTTTATAGATCCATTTGCTATTTTTAAATCATATTCACTATTTTCTGTCCATTCTTATTTCTTATCTACTAATTTTTTTTAAAAAAATCTATGTTACGACACTTTATCAGTAATGTGAAGCTTAAGGGTTTTTTAATTCTAAAAAAACAAATAAAGTATGAAAAATATGATACTTTTCATGGTTTTATAATATTATACGTAGATACTATGATAAAATTTTCAAAATATTTCAAGAAAGTTGTCATACAGGATGTTAAGAAACTTTATATTCTCTTGAGAGGAATTAGGGTTTTGAGAAGGAATAGAGTATGGTTGAAAATAAATTGATGGTTAAATATTTGTTTGAATTTGATTTTTTTATAATCAAAATATAACACATCTCATTCTGTTGGTGTTGTTTTTGGTTACACGCGTGGTCTAGAAGGTCTGCTTAACTCTAGTGCAGGTCTTATAATCTTAAAAAGGTTCTGAGCATGCCAATCAGTTTGACCTTGCAACTATTAAGAGAAAATAAAAAAATTAGTAGCAACGCCGATCGGCTATCGAGCCAATGACTGTGGTGATAAGAAATAACCATAAAAACTGGCTCTCGTCGGTTACTGAGCTGCTAGCAAAGCCAGACCATTGTGATTGGTTACGCCATCAGTTGATGCATATAGCAGGCCATCTGGTCGATGGACATGCGGACAGTGCCTCACGCATAAAGGCCAATGAATAACCCTCGATGTCGATGAAGCATAACGTGGAATTAGAGATAACTTATGAGCTTGTACTCCGATAGAAACTAAACCTAGCATACCAGAGAATACATCCATACTATCAAACTACCGTAACAATAAGATTGGACTTAATCAAGACAATCGCTAAATCACAATGAATTAATAGTACTTTAACACATCAGGTATGCTTTATTTATATGAATGGTGCACAACACAAATTAGATACAATAGATTAAGATATCGGACTCAATCGATGAAGCCTTGAACCATGATACCTAACTCACATCAACCTAAGAGATCGTAACGATGCAACCTTAGACCTAGAAAATACACCAAGATAAAACCGGTGAACGTACCAATCGAGCCAGTACTCCAAGAGATCGAAACAATGCAGCCTGAAAGGACACCGATCGGCCGATATGATCGTCGGGGTGGCCAGACTCACCTCTTCGTCGGAGATCGAAGCGATGCAACCCAGCTCCAAGTGCCAAGTCCAGCCGGGATAAACCTTGGAAACCAAGAGTGGCGATGTGCCAAGAGTAGTTTGTAGTTGTGTTTGTGATTGATTTCGTCCTCTAAACTAGCTAATAGATACATATTTATAGTTTGAAGACTTGCCGCCCGTTACGATAACCATAACCGATTATGGATTTATCTCTGCCTTCTTCATCTATATCGACTCCTTCATATCTGGTCACATATAACCATACGGACGGGCTTCTTTGACCAACCTTTAATCGAACTCCTTTGACTTTTGTTGACTGTGCGGTACTCCTAATGGGCATGGGCTTTACCAAATCTTGGAGTCAACATATTCCATATAAAATTTTTGTATTTTTCTAGATCGATTTTCTATTTTTAACTCTTTAATTGTGTTTCTAGGATTTAAATTGAAATATGTGAAAATTGAACTTCAAGCACCAAAAATAATGCACTAAAATTTATATAAAAATCATATCCACTATTTTGTGTCCATTATTAGTTCTTATCCACTAATTTTAAAGAAATTTTAAAAAATCTATGTTACAACACTCCATCGGTAATGTGGAGCTTAAGGATTTTTTAATTCTAACAAATAAAATAAAGTCTGAAAAATACTAGACTTGTCATGATATTATAATATTATACGTAGATGCTATGATAAAAAATTAAAAATGTTTCAAGAAAGTTGTCACGTTGTTGGTGCATTTTTGGTCATACTTTGACACACGCGTGGCCTAGGAAATCTGCTTCACTCCAGTGTAGGTCCTACGTTCTTAGAAAAAGGGTTAAAGGCATGCCAATCAGTTTGACCCTGCAACAGATAAGGGAACAGAAAATATGACATTAATAGCTTGCCCTATCTATAGGATTGAGAGTAGCGACCATAGGGGGGTGAATGGGTGCCTAAAAATTCTTTTGAATCGATGGTCTTCTCCCAACACCCAACACACCTCAACATATATCCAAAAATCTCAGACCAAAAATATAGATGAAAATAGTGCTATCACTCTCCTCTCAAATATGACGTGATGCGACAGTCTGAGAGATCATAAGCACTAAATATAATCTAGCATAAAAACGACTAGTGTCCTAATCAAAAAGACATCAGCAAAGTGTTTAAAGAAAGATTAAAAACAATTCACAGTACAAAAGACATCCCCACAACAAATTCACCAAATAAGAGATAATCCATCAAGCACATACAGATCATTCTCAAATCATAGGCAGTTCTTGAATATGATCAAGCACAATATTTAAAGCATTTAAAATGACAAAATAAATGCAAAAATAAATAGTGCTCTCAATAATATCACATAATATTCAGGAAATAAATGTTGCAGTGCACGTAAAACGAGAAAAGAGATTACTGTTCTCTTGATTGGTACTGTCTGTATTGCTTCTGTTCGTGGGACTTTCGCCGAACAACTTCCCTGCGCCCAAAGGTAGTACGCAGTCCACGCGTCAATCGAAGCACACGCCGAGTGCCTGCTGTAGGAGCAGCAGCTGCTTCTCAAGTGGACTTGCCCCTAGCGCTCCGTGTGGCACTCGTGCCTCGCATGTTCTGGCGCCCGAAGAAAACCGGTTGGGACTTAATCCTAGGGAAAACCGGTGGAAGAAAATTGCCTTGGCACGATGACACGCACGCACGAGAAGAACCAGCCGCAAAAACTATGGAGGCGGCGGCGATTTCAAGGCATAGGAAAGCGGCAGCTGGAGATAGAAGAGAAGAACAAAACGCAGGCTAGAAAAATCAAAAGTGAACTCTAATTTTTCATTTGATGAGTTGAGAAACCCTGGAGATTGGGGCCCTATTTATATGCAGCCCAATAAATCAGGAAAAACCCAATATACCCTTAGGGTTTTTTACTGACGCTGAAATAAACTGGAAATACTAAAACACCCTTAGGTTTTCTACAGACTCGACTAACACAGACTGTGGGCTTATAAAAAAAATAGTAAAATCCTAACTAAAGGTAACTTGTCCTGATGCGGAGCTTTCATAGTAGCTATGACTTCACTTCAGGACTGTCGGATCCCCGATGAACGGTCTGGATAGATGCGTCGGTTTTACGCTGAAACCGACAAAACATCCGCTGTCTTCGCACCGGCTACCCGAATTGGGTCGGCCCTATTCCATGGCTCCCTCAGCGTGGAAATCGCTCACCGCCCGTTTACCCAAGTCAAACACGATCAACGGACTAGCGGATCCCCTGCCGTTCTTGGCCCATGTACCCAGATTAGGTCGGCCCTACTCCGCAGCCCCTCTACCCGGCAATCGCTCGCTGCCCGTGTACCTAAGTCTCATGTGGCCTAAGACACGACATGTCTCATCTCCTCTTCAACTCCTCTCTCTCTTCTCATTGACTTCCATTGACAATCACTCATCACTTCTGAAGCCATGAGGGCCATGATCTTCAACATAGTTTCTCAATCTCCCCCTTGATGAGTGCATTGTCAACACCTTCTTCATCATCGCTTTGTAACCTACAAAACATGTGGAAACACGAAAAACAAAACACAAGAGAATAGAAAGAAGTAAAGAAAATAAAAGGTTTAACCTTAATGGCCAAAAGCCAAACAAAAGACAGAAAACGGTCATTATGGTTAAACAGAAAAGAAACCAATAAAAATTTCAAATGAGTGCAATCTCTGAAATATCAACAAGGATATCCAAAGAGTAAAGGCAAAAGATACTAAAACTCCCCCTAAAACAAATCCCAGAGAAAGCCAAAACTGCCCCTAAACTCTTCTAAAAGATCAAAGTAACCCGAAAATTTATCCCCCTTGTTGACAACTGGACTCATCAAGTGAGACTAAATGCACTCAAAAGAGACACAAACTCAAACTCCCCCTAAAATGTAGCTCCCCCTCAAAATATGCAATGAATGCAACTGGGGTGCAAGTGGAGTGTAAAAATCATGCTTCTCAGATATGATTGATTGCAATTATAAAATCTAGCAAGTATAACACAAAATATTGTCTAAGACACATAGCATGATCAATGCAATAGAAGATATCCAAAGAAAGTCATTAGAACACGTTTTCAGATTTTAGCAAATAAAAGCATCACCAAATTTTCTAGTTAACAGGAAAGGTAAAGCATAGATCAAAGCTCAAATGACCTAACCTCCTATGCCACCTCTAGAGCTCATAGGAGGATCCAGCGATCAAACAGCGAGAACGGCCAAAAAAACTATAGAAATCAATCCGAAAAACCTTACCAAAGGGTAAGATCTGGCAAACCAAAGATCCTCTAGAATCAACAACAAAAGACATGCCCTTCTTGAAAGCCAAGAGTGATGAGCAGTTGAGCGAGTTAGATGGAGTGAGAGCTGAGTTGGAGCATACTAAGCTAGAGCTTGAGACCTTGTCAGTTCCACCCACTGTTTGTGAGAACTTCTTGTCCATTAGAATGGAGTTAATCAAGCTAAAAGCAGAGAAGTCTGTCGATGTTGATAGAGAGTGTGAGATCTGCTTGTCTCAGGTGGAGGTGTTAGCTTCTTTGAGAGAGGAGCTAGCTGATCTTCAGAACGAAAACTTTTACTTCCGTCAGATTCTGAGTTGGATTAGTGCCAGAGAGCCACAACTCGGCATGATGATCCAGCAGTTCAAGAGACAGGATGGGTTTGGGGTAGGTTACACCTATACCAAGGCTGATTTTGAGAGTGCCATTAGCCGAGCAGTGGAGTGGAGTAAGATGACTCCCGAACATAGATATCCCAAGACTCACTCCACTGAGTCCTTTAAGGATAGTCAGCCCAAGGATGGAGTGATCCAAGAACAACCTAAAGCTCCACCTAAGAAGCAGATCTGGGTTCCAAAGCTTAAAACTCTACACACTTCTCTTGATTCTTTACCTAGACACTCTCACACCAAAGATGCTACACCCAACACCACAAAGCCTAAGAACCCTAAGCCACAACAACATCCCAAGAAGCCTACCTATCACTGTGAGTTTTGTTAGAGAGACGGGCATCTTGAGGAGTTTTGCTTCAGGAGGAAGCGGGTTGAGCGAGCAGAGAGAGCTCGAGGTGGGCAGGAGCAGTTCTACCAGCAGGGCGGTAGACAGAGAGTTCCTCGACGTAGAGAGAGGCTAGAGGCCAGGCCAAGTCGTGTAGGTGGTGGTAGAGGAGACGGTTTTTATGATCGTGCTCCGGAGGGTGGTTTCCGTTCCGGCACAGTTCCAGATCATTATGGATATGGTTCTAGACCTCGTGACCGCGATTTTAGGAAGAACAGAGGACCATGCTTTGAGCCACGTTTTGGTCCCGACTCATATGATTCCTTCTGCTTTCCTACTTACGAGCAGATGGCTCGACACTGGTTTAGTACTTTTGCTAGACCTAGTGGTCGACCATTTGCTCCCACTCATGACCATTGATCTTGCAGGATCGAGGACTGGAGGACATATGGATCATGGATTTAGGTTGTTCTCGACATATGACGGGACACCGTAGATGGTTCTCCAGCCTCACTCCCCCGAGCTCCAAGGAATACATCACTTTCGGGAACAGTGGTCAAGGGAAGGTACAAGGTATTGGGTCGATTCGTATTTCTGATTATTTCTCTTTGAACAATGTTGCTTTAGTTGGAAATCTGAACTTCAATCTAATTTCTGTTTCGCAACTGCTTGAGGATGGTTTAGAAGTGCGTTTTAAGAAGGGCATGTCTTCTGTTGTTGATTCTAGAGGATCTTTAGTTTGTCAGATCTTACCTTTTGGTAAGGTTTTTCGTATTGATTTCTCTAGTTCTTTTGACCCTTCTCGCTGTCTGATGGCCGGATCCTCCTCTGAGCTATGGAAGTGGCATAGAAGGTTAGGCCATTTGAGCTTTGATCAACTTGTTAGATTGAGTTCTATGGATCTTATCCGAGGATTGCCTAAGCTTAAGATGGAGAAGGATCTAGTTTGCCATCCTTGTCGTCATGGGAAAATGGTTGCCGCTTCTCACGCACCTGTGACTCAGGTGATGACTTCGTACCTGGGAGAGCTGTTGCACATGGACACAGTAGGTCCAGCTCGAGTACGCTCAGTCAGTGGGAAGTGGTACGCCCTTGTGATAGTTGACGATTTTTCTCGATTTTCGTGGGTTTACTTTCTAGAGTCTAAGGATGAGACTTTTCAGTATGTTCATTACCTGATTTTGAAGCTGAAGAACGAGAACGATGGTCTGATGCGAGCAATTTGTTCAGACAATGGCTCGGAGTTTAAGAACTCTCAATTCGTCAGTTTTTGTAGTGAACAGGGTCTTGATCATCAGTTCTCTGCTCCTTACACTCCCCCACAGAACGGCGTCGTGGAACGAAAGAACCGCACGCTTGTCGAGGTGGCTAGGACGATGCTTGATGAGCATAGGACTCCTAGGCATTTTTGGGTTAAAGCAATGAACACAGCTTGTTATCTTGCCAATTGCATTTTCCTTATAGCTTATTTAGGTAAGACGTCATATGAGTTGCGTTTTGGTAGACAGCCCAATGTGAGTCACTTGCGAGCTTTTGGATGCAAGTGCTTTGTGCTTAAGAAGGGAGGGCATTTGGACAAGTTTGAGTCTCGTTGTTGGGATGGAGTCTTTCTTGGTTATGCTTTGCATTCACGAGGCTTTCGTGTTTGGAACCTAGACTCCCAGATGCTTGTCGAGACTTGTGAGGTTTCCTTTGATGAGTCTTTGCCCTCGCCGACTCCTTCTTTTGAGCTTTCTGGAGATGATGAGCTTGGAGAGTCCATCTTCGAGGAAGATGATGACCCTCCTACTGATGATGAGGGTGGGCCCTCTGCACCACCTACTGACCCCACACCTTTTGAGACTTCAACTAAGGATGAGGATGGACCTCGAATTACTCCTTCTACTTCGATCGAGCCTCCTCAGCCGAGTCCAGAGGAGCCAGTTGCTGACTCTGGTGAGGTGACTTCAGATCACCTAGGATCCCGAGCAGTTCAACGTGATCACCCTTCAGAGCTCATCATAGGTGATCTTACGGAGAGATCTTTACGTTCCTCAGCTGGTTCTCTTGCTATGTTTGCTGAGTCTGCTTTTGTTGCTAGTTTTGAGCCCCGAGAAGTTTCTCATGCTCTTTCCGATTCAAATTGGATAAACGCCATGCAAGAGGAGCTTGAAAACTTTGTTCGCAATCGGGTTTGGACACTAGTTGAGCTGCCACCTGGATGCAACACCATAGGCACCAAGTGGGTGTTTAAGAACAAACAAGCAGAAGATGGTGTTGTGGTGCGCAACAAAGCTCGGTTAGTGGCATAGGGTTTTTGTCAAAAAGAAGGCATTGACTTTGAAGAGACCTTCGCCCCTGTTGCCCGCCTTGAGTCCATTCGTATTATTTTGGCCTTTGCTGCTTCTAAAGGTTTTAAGTTTCATCAAATGGATGTCAAGAGTGCTTTTCTAAACGGGTATATAGAGGAGGAGGTCTATGTTAAGCAACCCCCCGGTTTCGAGAACCCTAAATTTCCACGACATGTTTACAAGTTGCAGAAGGCTTTATACGGTCTGAAGCAGGCCCCCAGGGCTTGGTATGATCGCCTGAAGCAGTTCTTGTTGCAGAAAGGTTTTGTGATGGGTTATGTGGACAAGACTCTTTTCTTGCTTAGAGATGGCGCAGACTTATTGGTTGCTCAGATTTATGTTGACGATATTATTTTTGGTGGTTCTACTAATGAGCTTGTATCCAAGTTTTCTGAGCAGATGCATAGTGAGTTTGAGATGAGTCTCATGGGAGAACTCAAGTACTTTTTAGGGCTCCAAATCAAGCAGACCAAGGACAACATTTTCATCCACCACGGTAAGTATACACGAGATATGCTAAAGAAATTTGACTTTGGTGGAGAGATAAAGCCACATATGACCCCAATGGGTACATCTGGAGGTCTGGACAAGGACGAGGACGACATCAAGGTAAACGAGAGAGAGTATCGAGGGATGATTAGATCGTTGCTATACTTGACTGTGACTAGACCGGATATTCAGTTTGCCGGAGGTGTGTGTGCGCGTTTTCAGTCTTCGCCACACGCATCTCACCGGCAGGCTGTGAAGCGTATTTTCAGGTATCTTACTTATGCTCCTGATTTAGGTCTTTATTATTCTGCATCATCGTCTCTTGATTTAGCTAGTTTTTCGGACGCTGATTTTGGTGGGTGCCGGCTGGATCGCAAGTCGACTTCCGGTACTTGCCGGCTTCTTGGTTCTTCACTTGTTTCATTGTCTTCTAGAAAACAATCTAGAGTTGCGATTTCTACTACTGAGGCTGAGTATATAGCTGCTGCTAGCTGCTGTTCTCAGCTGGTTTGGATGATTTCTACTTTGCGGGATTTTGGGTTGTTCTTCCCTTCGAGAGTTCCTTTGTTTTGTGATAGCACCAGTGCAATTAGTGTAGGGAAAAACCCATGTCTTCATTCAAAAACCAAACATATTGATGTGCGCTTTCACTTTCTGAGGGATCAATATGAGAAAGGAGTCATAGATCTTATTCATGTTGATACCCATCAGCAGTTGGCTGATATTTTTACTAAACCCCTAGATCAGTCTACTTTTGAGTGTTTGCGAGGGGATTTGGGAGTTATGTATCTTTTTTAGGATACTTTGAGTCAGTTTTTTTCTATTCTTCTTTATTTTTATTGAGTCTTTTTGTGTGCGTTCATATCATGCATGATCATCAATGACATTTTGAGCTTGCTTATGTTATATGATTAATCTGCTTTACTTTCTGTAGCTAGTATATGTTTTTTGATTACTTGTCAATGATCATGTTTTGTTTCAGTTCACATGATATATCTGATATTTGTCATATGCATGGCTTTTATGTTTTAAAATTGAAAAATGATCACCATTGCTTCTGTTGCGCTGATCATGTCATGTATCTTAGACAGTATATCTTTTGCTATACCTATTAGATGTTGTAATTGCAGTTAATCATATCTAAGAAGCATGCTTTTCACACTCCACCTGTACCCCATCTGCATTTCAGGGGGACTTTGTGTCTATGTTTTTTTAGAGTGCATTTAGTCTCACTTGATGAGTCCAATTGTTAACAAGGCGGAGAAATTTTGGACTTTAGAGAACATTTTTTTAGCTCTCTCTAGGATTTATTTCAGGGGGAGTTCCTTGTTGGTAATTCTGAGATTTGCACTTGTTTTTTTTAGTCTTTATTTTTGGTTAACCATAATGACCATTTTTTTGCTTCTGTTTGGCTTTTGGTCATTAGGGTTAAACTTTTATTTTCTTTCTTCTATTTTTTTTGTTTCTATTTTCCTGTTTCCACATGTTTTTGCAGGTACCGAAGAAGTGCTGAAGAGGGTGTTGACAATGCACTCATCAAGGGGGAGATTGAGAAACCATGTTGAAGAATATGGTTTTGATATTCCAGATGTGATGAGTGATTGTCAACGAAGTCAAAGGAAGGAAGATATGAAGACCTGTCGAGTCTGAGGCGCGTGTGACTCAGGTACACGGGCAGCGAGTGACAGCCGGGCAGAGGAGCCGCTGAGTCGGGCTGGCCCAATCCGGGTACATGGATAGGAGCGGTAGATGATCCACCGGTCTATTGACTTGGTTTGACTCAGGTACACGGGCGGTGAGCGATTGCCGGGCTGAGGAAGCTGCGGGGTTGGGTCGGTCCAATCTGGGTACCCGGTGCGAAGACGGTGGACACTTTGTCAGTTTCGGCGCAAAACTGACACCCTATGATTATTTTGTTTTAGGATATTAATATTTAGTTTTTAAGTTTAGAATATTTTTATTTGACTCAGGTGATTTTTCTATGAATATTTTAGTAATTTTCGGAATTTATTTTAGAGTCAGTATTATTTTACCCTAGGGGTAAATTGGTCTTTTCATGTATTAGAGTCACCTATAAATAGGCCCCTATCCCCTTGGGGATAGTTGACTGTTTTTTCATAATCAATCTACAGTCCATATTATTTTTCCCGGCCAGCAATTTTAGATCTACTATTTTTTTCATCGCCGCCACAGCTTTTTCGTCGCTTCTCCGGGAAACTTTTCCGGCGTCGCATCGCGTGCAGGCGTGGAGCTTTCTCCCGTGACGCACGGTGCAGCTGGTTTCAAGTGGCAGCAGACCGCACGCGGCGCGTTTCCTTCGCACGGGAATCGGCAAGGCGCTGCTTGCACAGCTACAGTGTAGGCAGCAGCGGGCCCCACAGTGGCTTTGGCACGGCGGCAGTGCGTCAGCTTGTCCGTCATAGCAAAAGGCTACGCAATCCTGTAGCAGAGGTCACCGTGTAGGCCGCACATAGGAAGGAAGGCAGGAAAACACGCAACAGCGCCATGGCCGAGGCTCCCCGTTTCGTCCATTCGTCATGGCAGATTAGATCTAATGCAGGTAAGTTTTTTTTATCTCCTATATTTTAGCTAGTTAGTTAAACCAACATTTATCCATATTTTAATTAGCTGAAAAATAATCATCTCGTAGTTATCTGTTCTTAATTAAAAATTAATCTCGTCGTTAAATTTTAATCTGTTTATTAGTTATCTCGTATTATTTATTTAAATAGATCTGTTTAAACTGCTCATATAAAAGAAAAGAAAAATTTATTAGTTGTAATAATTTTTCTCTCTCTCGCGTGAAATATTTTTAGGTTATTTCTGAATTAATTTTTAATGATCCATGTTTTATTCATTTGATTAGTATTTTATTCCTAGACTGAAATATAAATATTTTGTGATTTATCTAGGTGTTTTTATCTTTGCAGTATCGCTATTTAGTTTATTTTCAACATCATTTTATTTAGGACACCAGTCATTTTTATGCTAGATAACTTTAATTCTTGTAATCTGTGATGCTAATATTATTCATCTGGTTAATTTCATTTGGGTGTTGAGTTAAAGTTTTAGTTTAGCAAGAAATTTTTAGCCGCCCATTCACCCCCCCTCTAGTCGCTACTTTCGGTCCTTCACTCGCAACCTTCCCAAAGCTTTCCAAGTCACGGAGGAGGCTGAGAATGCATCTTTCGATGATGAGTCTCCGCTACATTCAGACTTACAAAAGGTGCCCTTCGACCCTAGGTTCAAATCCTCGAAGCTGCACAAGTATTCCGGTGGGTCCGACCCCGGAGAATTCGCTCGTTCATATTCCCTGGCGATAGAAGCAAGCGGAGGGGTGCGTAACACTGTGGCAAAGTGTTTTTCCCTCGCTCTCGAAGGTGTGGCTCTCCGATGGTTATGGTCTTTGAAGCCAGGATTCATCAAATCATAGGAGCAGTTGAAGAGTAAGTTTGTAAGCAACTTCCAAGGTACCTTTGTGGATCCGATGTCAACGGGGAGCTTATTTCAGGTGAAGCAGCGAGCAGGGGAGACGCTTCGGGAATACTTCACGCGCTTCGCCCACACCAAATCGCAGATCAAGGGCTTGTCTACCTCTTCGGTAGTCGACACCACCCGTGAAGGGGTGTTGAACCCAGATCTCCTCAACAAGCTTCATCGGAAGCTAGTGTCATCTGTGGCACAACTGATAGCATATTTCGAATAGTATGCTAAGGCGGAGGAAGGCTGTCTCCGACGAGCCGCAACACCTGCACCACCCCTTCGGGAAGTGAAGACGGAGCCCGAAGCCTCAACTTCTCCGCAACCCCCTCAAGACAATCGCTTCAACGATCACACGCGGGGAAAGAAACACTTTCGCTCGGAGGTGTTGAACATTGCACCCTCCGTTCCGAAGGCACCTGCCAACTTTCAGTAGGCGCAAAGCTTCAAGGCTGGAGCACCGAAGCCCCAAGAAAGAATACCTAGCAGGCGCTAGAGCTTTTTCTGCTGCGTGCATGGCGATAATAGAAGCCATGACACGAAGGATTGCAAGGCGGTATTAACCCTTCGGGGTGAATACCTAGGATGAAGTACCGGGCGAGGTACTTCGGAGCGAACCCGTCCAGCGGCACGGTCGGAGCCTGTGCAAATTGTGGCCTGAGCCGGTGTCCCCGAAGCCCCCATGCAGCTACCGGTGGCCAACATTATGCCACCACCGAAGCAGGAAGACCCCTAAGACCATAGCAAGCGAGTGGTCCTGCCCATCTCTGGAGGGGGACCCTCGGTAACATGTCCAAAAGGCAGCGATGAGAGTACGTCCGCGAAGTGGGACACATAGGGACCTCACATTCCGAGGAGGGAATGCCTGAATGGTCTCATGTACCTATTTCCTTCACTGCCAATGATGCCGTGGGGGTGAAGTTCCCCCATGTTGACCCCTTGGTCATTTCAGCAAATATAGCTGGGGTGGAAGTTCGAAGGATCCTAGTGGACGACAGAAGCTCCACAGACATACTTTTTGTCCAGGCCTTCGATCAAATGTGCATACCTCGGAGGCATTTACTTCCGGCGGCCTGGCCACTTCAAGGCTTTGCAGGTCCGCCTCTCGATGCCCTCGACCAAATAGGCCTCGAGGTTGCCTTCGAAGAGGGGCCCTTGGCCAGGGTGGACGAGGTGATCTTCGACATCGTCGACGCCCCATAAGCCTACAACGCAATTTTCGAATGGGGGATGCTGAACCAGTTTGGGGCTATAGCACATCACAACTATCTATGTCTCAAGATGCCCACGCAAGGTGGAGTTCTTACTATTTCAAGAGACCAAGCTGTAGCCCGAAGAATGGAGTATGGTCACGGCCAGCCGTTGGACCCTCGGCAAGTACACAGTGTGATGGAGCACACCGAGGAGGTTCCGGAGTCTTCGAACTCTTCGAAGGGACTTTCCCTCAAGCCAAGCCCGGAAGGTGATGTCGTGACGAAAATAATTTTGAAGGATGACAAAGAATACCCAATACAGTTCGGCAAGGTGCTATCTCCAGAGATAGCTGCCTCGTTGGAAGAAGTAATCAAGCAAAATTTGGACATCTTTGCCTGGACTGACGAAGACATCACCGGCGTTGACTGGAGTATCATCGAGCATAGCTTGCTCGTTAACCCAAAGGCTAGGCCTGTACGCCAGGGGCTCCGTAAGCTGTCTGTGGAAAGGGCAGACCTCGCCAAGATCGAAGTGGAAAAATTGTTAAGGGCTGGCATCATCAGGGAAGTAGCCCACACAGAGTGGTTGGCTAACCCATTTTTTGTCAAGAAAAAGGGCTCCGGCAAATGGCGCATGTGCATCGATTTTACATCATTAAATAAAGCATGCCCGTGAGACCCCTACCCTATCCCCCGAATAGACCAGCTGGTGGATTCTACAGCTGGCTCCGAATTGCTGAGTTTCCTCGATGCTTACTCCGGTTATCATCAAGTCTGGCTAAAGCGCGGAGACGAAGCCAAGACAAGTTTCATAACTCCATCCGGAGTATTTTGTTATGTAAGAATGCCTTTTGGCTTGTGGAATGCCAGAGCCACATTCTCACGTTTAATATCTAAGGCTCTAGGTCACCAAATAGGCCGAAATGTCGAAGCCTATATGGATGACATTGTAATAAAGAGTGCTGAAAAGCACCAGCATAGTCTAGACTTAGCTGAAACATTTGAGAGCCTCCAAGTGGGGGAATCGAAGCTAGCCCAACGCAGATAAGTGCACTGCAAAGAATGGCTCCACAAGAAAATTTGAAGCAAGTCCAAAAGCTAACAGGACAGCTTGCAGCTCTTAGTAGATTCCTGGCCAGGTCAGCCGAACGAAGCCTTCCAATTTTCAAAGCTCTAAAGGGGTCCGAAAGTTTCAACTGGACATTGGAGTGCTAGAAGATCTTCTATGATATCAAGGAATACCTAGGAAGCCTGTCGAAACTTACCGTGCCCCTCCCGGAAGAAACTCTCCTCCTTTATCTTGCAGCAACAGGCTCTGCAGTAAGTGCAGTACTGGTCAGAGAAGTTGAGCTTAAGGGAAAGCTGGTGCAAAACCTAGTTTATTTCGTCTCAGAAGCTTTGTCTAGAGCAAATACAAGATACTCCGAGCTCGAGAAATTTGCTTATGCCCTCGTAATGGCCTCGCAGAAGCTAAGGCATTACTTTCTAGCGCATAACCTAATCGTTCCTACCTCATATCCTCTTGGTGACATGCTTCGGAGCAAATATTCTATGGGTAGGATCAAAAAATGGGCTGTCGAGCTAGCCCCCTTTGGAATTTCCTTCACGGCGAGAACAACTATCAAATCCCAGATCATAGCTGACTTTGTAGCAGAATGGACTCCATCTGCAGTTTGGGCCCCAGAAGAGCCCTCCGAAGGTTTATGGACAATTTTTTCTGACCGAGCTTACCAGGCATCTGGCGCCGGAGCTAGAGCTGTAATAATATCACCGTCAGGGCAAAAGGCCATGTATTCTGTGAGGCTCAACTTTAAGACCACCAATAATATCGCAGAGTACGAAAGAATCCTGCTAGGCCTCCGAATGGCAAAGGCACTTAGAGCAGCAAGGATAATAATTAAAATAGATTCCCAAGTCGTCGCAGGGAATGTTGACAAAAGCTTTCAAGCAAGGAACCCACATCTAGCAAAGTATCTGGAAGAAATCCACAAAACAGAAGTAGTATTCAAAGGATTTTCTGTTCGAAGTATCCCACGAGCAGATAATCAACTTGTAGACATTCTAGCGAAGGTTGCAGCCAGAGCATTGGACCTCCCGGAGGGTGCTTTCTATTAAGAACTAGTAAATCAATTACCCTCCACAGAAGTCCTTTGCATCCTAGCTACAGATTGGCGGGCCCCGATAATGGATGTCTTGCAAAACAACACAGATTCGTCAGAAGGTCCGGATTTCTGAAGGTTGCAAGCAAGGGCTCAAAATTATAAGCTTGTTAATGGAGTGTTGTACAAAGACGGAGTTTGTGCTCCTCTACTCCGGTGCATCTCACAACCCGAAGGACAAGATATACTTCGGGACATTCATGAAGGTTTATGTGGAAGCCACCTAGCCCCCCGTGCTCTAGCAGGAAAGACACTTCGGCAGGGGCTCTACTGGCCGACAATTGTGAGAGATGCAGAGGAGTTGGTTCGAACCTGCCCAGGATGCCAGTGGATGGGAAGACGAAGCCACCGTCCACCAGTACCACTTCAAGTTATTGCCCTGGTATGGCCAATGGCACGATGGGGAATGGATCTCATCGGACCTTTTCCAATGGCAAAAGGTGGCTTAAAGTTTGCAGTGGTAGCAATTGAATATTTCTCTAAGTGGGTCGAAGCAGAACCCCTTAGTGCTATCACTTAAAGAAATGTGAAAAATTTTTTCTGGCAAAATATTATATGCAGGTTCGGAGTACCAAGGGAGCTGACTGTGGATAATGGAACCCAGATCGAAGCTGAGACATTTAAAGAATTTTGTGAAGAATTGGGCATCAAGTTATGCTTCACAGCAGTTCGCCACCCACAATGCAATGGATCCGTCGAGCGAGCCAACAGGAATATTCTTTCCGGTATTAATCGAAGGATTGTTCGGTTGGCCAAGGGGCGGTGGGCCGAAGAACTCCCTAAGATTTTATGGTCCATTCAGACCACTCAAGCCAGGTCCACATGCTTTACCCCATTCAGGCTGCTATTCAGAGATGAGGCCATGACTCCTACGAAGCTCAGAGGTGGATCCCTTCGTGTAGTAGAACCTGGAGACGAAAATGAGAGAAACATTTTGCTAGACTTGTCAGAAGAAACAAGGCTTCGAGCTGTCGCCAATCTGACGAAGTACCAAGACCAAACAAAAACATGGTATGACCCGAAGATAAAGTTGAACGAGCTTAGGCCAGGTCATTTAGTTTTGCGAAGTGTAATAGCCCCGGGGAAGCTAGGAAATAAATGGGAAGGACCATATATTATCCTACGCTCAAGGTGCCTCAGATCATTTAAATTAGCTAATTTAGATGGGGAAGAGTTGAAGCATGCATGGCATGCGGAGCACCTTAAGCATTATTACACTTAGGGACTCCTTGTAATCAATTGTAAAAGTTCATTTCTAAATAAAAGTGTAGGTTCAAAACTTGTTTGCTCTTCGAATATCCCTTACTCCTGGTGGATGCATCAGGAGAACGGAGATGCTTGCGGATTCAAGCATCTTTCTAAGGACCTGGGAAATGGCCTTCGAACCATTGGTTCAAGGGCTACGCTGCTAGCCTACGGATTCCAGGCTCCGGCTTGTTAGGATCCATAGAAGAGTCTAAGGACTTTAAAAGAACAGATTTCCGGCCTCCTGGTTCGAAGCATTTGTAAAAGAGCCAAAGGTGGCCAACCTACAGATTCTAGGCTCCGGCTTGTTATGATCCGTAGAAGAGTCTAAAGACTTTAAAAGAACAGATTTCGGGCCTCCGGGTTCGAAGCATCTGTAAAAGAGTCGAAGGTGGCCAGCCTACGGATTCTAGGCTCTGGCTTGTTAGGATCCGTAGAAGAGTCTAAGGACTTTAAAAGAATAGATTTGCGGCCTCCGGGTTCGAAGCATCTGTAAAAGAGCCAAAGGTGGCTAGCCTACAGATTCCAGGCTCTGGCTTGTTAGGATCTGTAGAAGAGTCTAAGGACTTTAAAAGAACAGATTTCCGGCCTCTGGGTTCGAAGCATCTGTAAAAGTGCCGAAGGTGGCCAGCCTACGGATTCTAGGCTCCGGCTTGTTAGGATCCATAGAAGAGAGTCTAAGGACTTTAAAAGAACAGATTTCCGGCCTCCTGGTTTGAAGCATCTGTAAAAGAGCCGAAGGTGGCCAGCCTATGGATTCCATGCTCCGGTTTGTTATGATCCGTAGAAGAGACTAAGAACTTTAAAAGAACAGATTTCCGGCCTCCGGGTTAAAGCATCTGTAAAAAGAGTCGAAGGTGACCAAGCAATAAGGTTTCAAGGATATGGCCAATGAGACACTTTTAAAGTCCTAAGCGACTAGTATAGGAGCTTGCGAGTATAAATTCAGCTCTGAAACTTACAAACATCATAATACGAACGTATAGTTCGAACAACTCTACGAAAAAGTAAAGTATGGTTACTGAGTGTTGTGCGAAGCATCAGATTGTTGTGCAAATCATTGTGTCCGATGGACCTTATTGCAATGCGTAAGGTCATCCACCCGCAAGGAGGGGTAGGAGAGTAAGGAACAACAAGATGCTTCCGAAGCAATTCATATTAATTTAATAATCATACTTTTACATCAAGATAAATTTCGGTCTAAGCCTAGGTAAAATCGGAGACCCATTCGGCCTCTAGAACTACTTCTAAGGCTACTTTGACCTCCGGAGCTTGAAGCCGTCGAAATTGTCTTTTTAGTTCGAGTGCTTCTTTTCTTCTTCAAAGCTCGCAGTTTCTTCTGCTCCTCTTGAAGTTCAGCCCAAGTCAAAAGCCTTTCGGAGTTAGCCTCCGCAGGGTCTTCGGCCTGATACTCCGAATCAGACCAATCTACATGCTCGGAGGATGAAGATGTTTTTTCCTTTTCCTCCTCCTTGATATAAGTTAAGACTTCGTGACAAACTTCGGGGGCTATATCTCCTTGATCTCCGTGAGGAACAGAGAAGCGAGAGCGGCGGTAAGGCCTTAAGCTCTAAAGGACTGTCCACTATCGACGGAGCCCTTCGTTAATTTCCAGTATTTTGAAGTCAGGCTCCGAAGGACATGGCAAAACCTAAAGAATAAACATTCAAACAAGTTCTTCGTTTACAAACTTTTCATTCATTAATCCAAAGGGCTTTACAAGATTTCTTATACATATTTAAACGCCCTATAAGACTATACCTACGGGTCGGTCGGCGGAGCAGGAGGGGTCGGAGCTAGCGAAGCTGGAAGCGGAGGCCTTGTTTGCGCTTGCTTTTGCCGACGGGCCTCATCGATCCAAGCTTTGGCTGCAGACTTGTGGTCCGTTTTCCAGATTGACCGGAAAGCTTCCCAAGCTGAGGCTACATCCTGCGAAGGACGCAACAATCTCTCTTCGGCGAAGCCTGCAGGTGTCGAACCCCCAACCGGAGCGACGGAAATTCCAAGGGATTCGAGGTGACAGAGGACTCCGATTCCAGCACATTGTCCGGAGATCTCTCCGTACCGGACACCGGAGCCCATCATCAGCGACGTCGCCACTTGATTCCTCTTCATCTTCCGGTCAAGGGGCTCGCTCGCCATAGCAGAAGACGAAGGGCACATGGTGCCGAAGTATTCCAAGGTACCCTGAAGGGCATCCAAGGGACGCTCCACTATTGTAGCATTCTTCGTCTCTGCCGCCTCTAGCCCCGCATCAGCAGCAGATACTTCAGCCATCCGGGATAGTAAGGAGCTCTTCTGAGCCATCGCGTGTTTGAGAGAGACTTGGAGCTCTACCAGTTGAGCGCTCGAAGTAGCTGCCGCCTGTCGGAGCTTCTCGACCTCTGCTCGGAGCACCAAGCACTCGACTTCGGCTTCTTGGGCCGAAGTTCAGAGCGTGCCGCTGCTCTACTGTTCGAGCCGAAGGGCTTCGTCGGTGGTGGCTCTATCCCTTTGTTCTTCAAGGATCTCTTCCTCCAACCGAAGTGTTTTTTCTTCGGAGTTTTTGAGCGCGGTTTGGAGGGTGGTAACCTTCCTCTTGAGCTGATTGGTTTCGGCTTCGTTAGAAGTCGCTGCCGCTCTAGCAAGGACAAATAACTGCAAAAGGAGCAAGTAAGTATCGAGTAGTTACATTTGTCAATTAAAGATATTTGTGGTATTTTGTATACCTGAAGGGCAGCCCTTTCGAGGGCTAGATTAAGCCCCGGGGCTCTAGCTTCGCTCAAGACGGAGACCAAGTCAGAGTTTATGAGTTCTTGGCCTTTCTCCGCCAATGGCTCTAGAAGCGCCCGGAGACCCGTTCATTGCTCCAAGAAAGGAGCCAACAAAGGGAGCCAGGACAAAGCCTGGTGGTCATCTGCAGTCACCTCTTCCTCCGAGTTACTTGCCGAAGGCTCATTGGAAGAGGGCGTTGTCATCGGAGCAGGAGGGAGTCCAAGGCTTGTCATGCTTTTTCCCCTCCCCGGTACGAAGGCCGGAGGCGCGAGTTCGGTGGAGGTAGATCCTCCTTCAACGGATGTCCCTTCGGCCGGAACCATGTCGACGGAGACAGCTCCTGCCGCTAGAGCCGGGGTGTCCAGTGGAGCAGAGGTGTCCATCGGAAGCCGCAACCCCGGAAGAAGCTAGAGCTTCGTCTCTGGCCGGGGCTACATTACCCTTCGATGCACCTACAACATTGAGGTACTAGGTGAACATTTGTGTGCAATAACTGTTGCAGGAAGTGAAAAAGGCAAAAGGTTCGAAGCCTACCTTCGGAGGTGCCCTGAGGTAAAATGGTCGGGTCCTCTAGGACTTCGTACATCCGGAGAATCTCATCGAGGTCATCCCCCGAAGTCCTCTCTGGTGTAGTTGCCGCTCGAGGCTCGACCTCCGCTGTTATCACCCCAGCCACGGGTGAGGTCGGGATAGCTGCTTCTAGCTCCAAGCTCGTGGCGACGAGTGTAGGAGTGTGCGCCGTGTCGGTCTCCACAGCCTCCCGAGTAGGAGCTTCGGTTGTGGATACTTCTTCGTCTTCATTGCCATCTAGAAGTCTTTGGCGAGTTGAGCGTCGGAGCCCTTGCTTTCGGAGCCTTTGTTCCCAGAGTCTTCCGAAGCTGAGCTCCGAATACCCAAGGATGAAGCAGAGGATGCTGGGGTCAGTTGAGGAGGAATTTTTGCTACTTTCTTCCCCTTCTTGATGGGGGTCTTGCTGGCTTTCTTCGAAGGCTCGGCGATGGCTTTTCTCTTCCGGGGAGCCGCTCCAGCTGGGTTGAAGTCTGGCAGGGGAGGAGGCACCATTCTGAGGGCCCCCCATATTCTGTTGGAGCGTTCCCAGCTCCGCACGAGCTCTATTCTTTTTGCCTCTCGACCACCATAGGGGCTCCGAGCACCCGTTCGGTGGCCCTTGTTATCTACTCCGGAGCTAACGCCAGTTGGGCCGCTGAAAGAAGGTAGCATATTATAAGTATGTTATTTTTCTTCTGACATATTATTGCAGGAAAATCGAAGGCTTACCTAGTCTTCGAAGCTCACCATCTGAAGTGTGTTGGAATGCTATCGGCCAGTCAGCTCCAAGGGGTGGAATTCGGAGCGTGATAGACTCTTCAGCCAGGTCGCGCATGCTCATGCGGCTGGCAACTGAAGTTAATAGCCCTAGCCGCGTTGAGAGCAGGCTAGGGTTTGGGGTGACCTCCGCCTCCTTTCGAAACCAAATTTCTTGGAGGGGTCCTGTGAAGGGGGAATCTTCTCCGACTTCGGCGTAGAACCACCAAAGGATCTAGTTGGTGTACCATCGGTCGTTGATAGCCTTCGCCGGAAAGTGCTGAGCATGCTCCCTCCGCAGTTGGAAGTTTACACTTCCGAAGGCTGTTATCACCTTGGTGTCTCCGGGGCCGTCTTGCGGCTTCGGCTGGCAGATAGCCTCGTGGGTGGCGGCGAAGTCCTCTGATTGTCCCTCGCATCCCTCAGCTCGAAGCGCCCATTCAAAGATGGCCAGCCGGGCGATGGTGTTGGGAGACAACTGAGGCAAGGTAACATGGAACATTGCCAGTACCTCTGATAAAAAGTTGATGGCAGGAAGCCCCAGACCCGCTTCGAAGAATGCTTTAAAGACTACAACTTCTCTGCTTCGTGGCCTCAGGGTCAACTCTGGTCCAGGGACCCGAGTCCTCATTCCGGGCCCCAGCTTTCCATCCACGACTTCTTCGATGGACTCCGCAGTGCTTGTGTACTGGCCAATGAGGAAGCTTTGGGGGATTTTCTTCTTGGATGGAGGGCAGAGCTCTCGAGGGTTCTTGGGTCAAACATCTCCCGGAGCCCCTCCCATTGCTGTTACTGCTGAAGCCGCCCAAGCCTGCCTCTGCGCCAAAGTACCCGCCGCCGCTAGCATGGTGTGGCTGGTCCTCGCCATGGCTCAATCGCTCGGGAAGTTGAGGGATTTGGAGGTTGAAGAGAGTAAGTTTCGGATGCCAAGCACGGTAAAAGTCCTTGGTGAATTCCAATTCCCCTTTTATAGCCTCCCGATAGTTGTTGTGCTTCGATTGCATTCACACTGCAGGTTCGACTTCTGTCGCTGGCAGGTGGGTCCAGGAAGCGAAACGGTGTGAGTCCGCAGTAATTTTCGACCGTTACCTTTTCGAGAGCATAACAACTACTTGTAGAGTAACGACTCTAGATTAATGGCTCCTCACGATGTTTAGACTCCGCAACGGTTCTCTTTCTCATGAAGCGTTCACACAACAGTTCTGGTTCGAGGCCATTGTCCGGATGCTTCAGGGTCAGAGGCCCTTCGAATAACTGTAACGTATTCAAACTTCTCTAAGTCTTAGAATATGAAAATATCCCTTGCGTATACTGCTTCCCTACTATACAGGTTAAAATCGGAGAAGCGTATTCGAGGGGGTACTATTGGGGGAAAATACCTCACCTTCAGGACTTAGAGATTAACAGTTCAAGATAACTTATCAGCTTCGGAGCTGATAAGCTTATGCCAGAAGGTGGTGGATTCATTAAGCCGAAGGGTGCTTCGACTTACAATCCGAAGGAACCCTTCGTAGGATATGAAGCTCCGGTGAAAAACTGCAAGGTTGATAAGATGTTTGGCTTATCTACTTACTCCGGGTAGATTTTACCATTTTAACCCTGTTCAGGGTACCGAATAGTTTCCACTATGTTGGTTGTAATTGAGGGGTAAATAGGTCTTTTCCTTAGACTTTTTTGCCTATAAATACCCCCCTTCTTACCCTGTAATAGGCATCGAATACTCAGCTATTCAATACACACTTTCAGACTACTTAAGCTATTATCCAATTCGGAGGCTTGAGATAGTTCCTAACTCAAATTCACTGTTTGTTAGTTCTTAATCTTAGATAACCTGTTAGCGTAATCTTTTACGCCAACAGTAACCTACTCTAAACCTATCCTGCCTCTTGAACTATTGGATCATCATGCCGAGCTGTGGCTCTCTGGCACTCACCCAACTCAGGATCTGATGGAGGTAAGAGTTCTCATTCTTAGCATCAGCTAGCTCCTCTCTCAAGGACACTAGCACCTCTACTTGAGACAAGCAGATCACACACTCTCCATCAATCTGGACATACTTCTCAGTTTTCATCTTGATGAGCTCCAACCTTAGAGACAAGTAGTCCTCACAGATAGTGGGTGGAACTGACAATGTCTCAAGCTCAAGCTTAGTCTGCTCCATCTCAACTCTAATTATCTCAATCTCGCCCTACTGCTCATCGCCCTTTGCTCTCAGCTCAACTAGATTAGATAAGTGGGATGGGCAGTCTCTATAGGGCACGACGACTAAGGCATGAGCATCTTTCAGCACCAACTGAGTGCTTTCAAGTTCTGTGGCCAAAGCTTATCTCTCATCAACCCTCTTTGTGTACCTAGACTTACAAGTAGTCTGGTCACACAACAACACATCACAATTGGGGAACTCATTGCTCTCACCCAAGTAAAGGAAAGAAGATAGACTCTCAATCTTGCCATTGGTTATGGCAAGCTCACTCTCAAGCTCATCTATCCTCTTCTTAGCCCTTATAAGTAGTTTCTCTCTATATTTCAACTCCTGATGATTCTCTTCAAGTAATTCAACGAATTCATGTTCATAGGAAGGTACCTTCTCGTCTTTGTCGTTGGAGTTGTCAGAGGATCCCTTATATTCCTTGTCCTAAAGAGCCATTGAGTAGACACTCTTGTGGGATCTTCGATTGCGGTTGCAAGCGAGTCTTTGGCTTATCCCTGAAAGCCATGAAGTAGATGCCCACCGGATCATCCTTGCCCTTCCCTTTTGTTGGGGGAGATAATCCCGATGATAGTAGTAAGCGCGAAGAGCAGTACGGTTCGGAGAGGAGGCCACGTCCGGATGACCCGAAGCCCTGCGTCGAACGTACCCATAGGCCTCCGGACGGGGAGGCCCGAAGGTCTCCAGGAGCTCCAAAGCGTGCCAAAGGGGCTCCCGGGGGAAGCGACCGGCTGGATACCGGAGGCCAGCCCTCGGGAGGTCCAGAGGCTTCGGGGCGCAACCGTACGTGGGAAAGGACCCGGTCAAGGCTGCCCGGGGACAGGATCGTGATCGCCTACGCCTTGTCGGGCGGCCGTTGCAGCCCCCGACACGGTTGATACGCTGTCAGAATCGCACCTTCTTGTCTGTACTATGTAACACCTATTCTTGTCTGTACTACAGGCCGGTGTCAGACCGGGTAGTGGTTGGGTGTTTTGGAGGTACCTGACCTTTCAGGGCGGGTCACCCTATAAATACCCCCGACTACAGTTGTAATAAACACACGATCCGAGAATACAATTTGTGCACTACATTCCATTACTCTCATCCACCAAGAAACCTACTGGTTCGATCTGTCGTCCCAACAGTTGGCGCCATCCGTGGGGATCCTAGTTCAAGAAGCTAGCATCCTCTACATCCATTCATAGATATGTCGGGTCAGAAGGGCACGAGCACGGTTCCTCTGCAGCGGTCAGCCCGCACCGCCGGAGTTGAGCCTGCTCCAGTCACCACTCCAGATCCACCGGCCGTCGCGTCCGTCGAAGCCCCTCCACGGAGCCGACTCAGGCCCCCGGGGGGACGTCTGAGGCTCAGGGTCCTGCTGGCTATACGGAGCCGGCCTCCGTCAACCCCACAGGGCCCCAGGAGGAGCCCTCTAAGGTGCACCCTCCAACCAGGCCTTCGGCAATGGCCCTCCGGACCGACTACGTCTGCTCGCAAGATCCGGAGACCGCCTCCGGAGGAAGCGGGAGCCAGGCTGATGCCCTGGCAGCCAAGAATACCAGGCTAAAGGCGGAGCTGGCTCAATGGCGCCAGGAGGCATCACTTCGCCCTCCGGAGCCCTCCCACGCCATGAGAGTTGCAGCTGTGGCCTTGAGCGATGATGAAGATCAAGTGGAAGAGGAGAACGCATCATACGACGAGGAGTCTCCCCTGCACCCCGACCTCTAGAGGGTACGCTTTGACTCGAATTTCCGCGCCGCCAAGCTTCCCAAGTACTCTGGGGACTCCGACCCTGGAGAATTCTCCCGCTCGTACGCTCTAGCGATAGAAGCATGCGGGGGGAGCCGCGACACCATGGACAAGTGCTTTCCCCTGGCGCTCGAAGGGATCGCTCTCCGATGGTTCTGGTCGCTGTGGCCATGGGACCAGCTGAAGAAGAAATTCGTCAACAACTTCCAGGGGACCTTCGTGGTCCCAATGTCAACCAGAAGCCTCTTCCAGGTGAAGCAGCAACCCGGAGAGACGCTGCGGCAATACTCGCAACGCTTCGCGCACACCAAGGCCCAGATCAAGGGGCTCTCGGCTTCCTCGGTCATTGATGCTGCCCAGGAGGGCGTCACCCACCCGGGCCTCCTCGACAAGCTTCATCGGAAGCCGATTTCTTCGGTGGCGCAGCTCATGACGTACTTCGAAGAGTACGCCCGGTCTGAGGAAGGTCAGCTGCGCCGACAGGTGATGATTGTCCCTGTCCGAGCCTCCAACACCAAGGTATAGGAGGCCCCGCCGGACCTTGACCGTGGAATCCGCCCTGCCCCAGACCTTCGTCGCCAAGACTTTGGTCGACAAGACTCCGCTCACCGGGATTCCCAGCGAGGTCAAAAGCACCTTCGAGGGGAAGTCCTAAGCATCACCCTGAGGGGCCCCGCCAAGCACCAGCACACGTCCGGTGGAGGGCATTCCACCAGAGCCAGGGCTCCACCAAGGGCGTTCTCCGGAGGGGCTGCTCTTTATTGCAGCGTTCACGGCGAGAACCGGAGCCACGACACCGACTCCTGCTGGACCATCCTCGCCCTCCGGAATGACTACCTCAAGCGAAACTCCGGCCGCGGCTCCATCAACAAGGGAGCTCCTGTACCTCGCCCTGATGCGGTCCAGATAGTCAGGCGCCGAGACGAACCAGAAGTCCTGGGCCTAGCTCCGGAGCTTGGTAGGGTCCAGGCCCCCAAGCTCGAGGATGGCCCGGACCGAGGGAAACGGGTGGTCCTTCCCATATCTGGATGAGGGGCTCTGGGAGCCATGTCGAAGTGCCAGTGGAGGGACTACGTCCGGGAGGTCAGCCATATCGACACCTCAAGCTTCTCCACGCTTCCCGAATGGTCCCACGTCCCCATCTCCTTCACAGCTGAAGACGCCGCCGGCGTCAAGTTCCCGCATGCTGACCCCCTCGTCATCTCGGCGGACATCGCGGGCGTCGAGGTGCATCACATTCTGGTCGATGGCGGGAGTTCCGCTGACATTATCTTCGTGTAGGCTTTTGACCAACTGTGTCTCTCCCGAAAGCACTTGTTGCCAGCTTCCCGGCCACTCCAGGGCTTCGCAAGTCCGCTGCTCGATGCCCTTGGCCAGATTGGGTTGGAGGTGACTTTGGAGACTCTCCCCTTCGTCGCAGCGAAGATATCATCTTCGACGTCGTCGACGCCCCGTACGCCTACAACGCCATCTTCGGGAGGGGGATGCTCAATCACTTCGGAGCCATCGCCCACCACAACTACCTGTGCCTCAAGATGCCGACTCCGGGGGGAGTGCTGTCGATTCTGGGAGATCAGGCGGTGGCCCGCCAGGTCGAATATGTCCATTCAGCTCCATTGGAGCCACGGCAAGTCCACAGCATTCGGGGAAGCTCGGGAGAGGTCGGACTGCCAGGTGCCGAAGACACTCTGCCGAAGGGGCACACAACCAAGCCGCTCCCGGAGGGGGAGATCGTCACGAAGGTCCTGGTCCGGAATGGGAAAGAGTGCCCGATCCACTTCGGAGGGGGCCTAGAGCCGATGGTGTCAGAGCCACTCGAAGAAGTCATCGGCAACAACCTAGACATCTTCGCGTGGTCCGACGAGGATATCCCAGGCGTCGACCGCTCGATTATCAAGCATTCTCTGGTGGTCAACCCAAAAGCTCGCCCGGTGCGCCAGGGGCTCTGAAAGCTGTCCGTCGAGCGGGCCAAGCTAGCCAAGACCAAGACTGAGAAGTTGCTCCGAGCGGGGGTCATTCGGGAAGTTAGTCACGCTGAATGGTTGTCTAATCCAGTATTTGTCTAGAAGAAAACATCTGGCAAATGGCGCATGTGTATCGACTTTACTTCTCTGAATAAAGCTTTCCCTCGTGACCCCTACCCCATGCCTCGCATCGACCAGTTAGTTGATTCCACTGCTGGTTCAGAGCTCCTCAGCTTCCTTGACGCCTATTCAGGGTATCATCAAATCTGGTTGAAGCAAGAAGACCAGGTCAAAATGAGCTTCATTACCCCCTCGGGAGTGTTTTGTTATGTTCGAATGCCCTTCGGCCTTCGCAATGCCAGAGCCACTTTCTCAAGGCTAATATCTAAAGCTCTGGGCCACCAGATCGGCCGTAATGTCGAAGCTTACATGGATGACATCGTTATTAAGAGCACGGACAAAAATTGCCATAGCACAAACATAGCTGAAACCTTCAACAGCCTCAGAAGATGTGGGATCCGCCTTAATCCGAGAAATGCGTCTTCGGAGCATGTGCAGGGAAGCTGCTAGGGTACCTGGTCTCCAGCCGGGGTATCGAAGCCAGTCCAACACAAGTCAGCACACTGCAGAACATGTCTCCCCCTTGGAATTTGAAGCAGGCACAGAAGTTAGCCGGGCGCTTGGCCACTCTTAGCCGTTTTTTGGCAAGGTCGGCTGAGAAAAGCCTGCCCATCTTCAAGGTGTTGCGAGGCTCCGCGGACTTCGAGTGGACTCTCGAATGCCAAGACTGCTTCGACAAGATGAAGGAATACCTCTCTGACCTCGTGGCCCTCGCAACACCCCAAGCTGGCAATCCTCTTCTGGTCTACCTCGCTGCCTCCGGCAGCACTGCAAGCATGGCCCTAATTCAAGAAGAAGACATTGGCGGGAAGCTGGTGCAATGGCCCATCTACTTTGTATCCGAAGCCTTCTCCAGAGCAAAGACTCGGTATTCCGAGCTCGAAAAGGTAGCATATGCTCTCGTCATGGCGTCCCGGAAGCTTTGGCATTATTTCCTGGCTCACAATATCATTATTCAAACCGCATACCCCCTGGGTGACATGTTCTGGAATAAGGACGCCACCGAACATATCGGGAAGTGGGCAGTGGAGCTTGCTCCGTTCGGGATCTCCTTCGTGGCCAGAACGGCCGTCAATTCTCAGATTCCTGCCGATTTCGTCGCTGAATGGACGTCTACGGCCAATCATGTCAGTGTCGATGCAGGCGAAGGGGTGTGGACCGTCTATTCGGATGGCGCCTACTAGGCTTCAGGAGCTGGTGCCAGGGCAGTGATTGTTTCTCCCTCCGGTCAGCAGGCTTTGTATTCCGTTCGATTGAACTTCAATGCTACAAACAATATCGCCGAGTACGAAGGAGTGCTGCTGGGTCTTCGCAAGGCACACGCGCTTGGAGCCACCCGCATCATCGTCAAGACCGACTCTCAGGTCGTCGCCGGACATATAGACAAGAGTTTCCAGGCCCGACACCCAGACCTCACCTCCTACCTTGACGCTATTCGGAAATTCGAAGCATCTTTCAAAGGAATATCCGTCCAAAGTATCCCAAGAAGCGAGAACTGCCGAGCTGACACCCTCGCTAAAGCTGGGGCCGGCGGCCAAGCTCTACCGCCTGGTGCCTTCTTCGAAGAGCTCATCAAACCATCGGCGTCCCTCCGCGATGAAGTATCGCCCCCCGTGCCGGGTGAGGCCCCGACGTCCCTTCAACCACCGACGGGTACCCCTGCGCCCCCTCGGCCAGCGGCCGTCCTCTGCACGGTCGCCGAAGATTGGCGGGAGCCCATCTTGCGAACACTCAGTGGTGATGCGGACGACCGACCTAGTCCGGATCAGGCGCGGCTTCAGCTCCACGCCAGGTCTTTCCAAGTCTTCGATGGCATCCTGTACAAGTCGGGAGTATGTTCCTCGCTGCTTCGATGCATCTCTTGCTCAGACGGTATAACGATGCTTCGAGAAATCCATGAGGGCCTGTGTGGCAGTCACCTAGCCCCTCGAGCACTCGCAGGGAAGACCCTCCGGCAAGGCGTGTACTAGCCCACAGTCATCACCGACACCAAAGATCTAGTACGTACTTGCCAAGGGTTCCAATGGATGGGGCGGCGGAGCCATAGGCCCCCGGTCAGCCTACTGCTCATTACGCCTGTGTGGCCTCTAGCTCGCTGGGAGATGGACCTCATTGGACCGTTCCCTAGAGCAAGAGGCAACCTGCGCTTTTCCATCGTCGCCGTCGAATATTTCTCCAAGTGGGTCGAAGCTAAACCGTTGACTTCCATTACCTCTCGAAGCATCCAGAAATTCTTTTGGCAGAATATAGTTTGCCGCTTCGGAGTACCCAAGCAACTCACGCTAGACAATGGCACTCAGTTCGACGCTGGGGCCTTCAAAGCATTCTGCGAAGAATTGGGAGTCCAGCTATGCTTTGCGGCGGTTCGGCATCCTCAGTCAAATGGGGCTGTTGAGAGGGCTAATGGGCATATTCTTTCCGGCCTCAATAAACGCATCGTGGGTTTACCCAAGGGATTGTGGCCTGAAGAGCTACCGAAGATTCTGTGGTCCATTCGGACCACCCCTTCCTAAGATACCGGGTTCACCCTGTTCCAGCTTCTATTTGGTGATGAAGCAATGACCCCGATGGAGCTTCGAGCTGGTTCGCTGCGGGTCACCACACCCGAGACCGATCAAGAGCGCGCCGTCTCCCTCGACCTTATGGAGGAAACACGGCTCCGAGCCGTTGCCAACCTTTCACAGTACCAGAAGCAGATGAAGGCATGGTACAACCCCAATGTCAAGCGCAACGAGTTCCAGATAGGGCACCTCGTCTTGCGCGTGGTGGCTGTTCCGATGAAGCTAGGCAACAAGTGGGAAGGCCTGTACATCGTGACCGGCTCTGGGCGGCCAGGATCCTACCGTCTAGCTACCTTGGAAGGCGAGGACATGAAGCACACTTGGCACGCGGAGCACATGAAGTGCTATTTTGCATAAATTCAAAGTGTCTTCCGATGCTGACCGATGCTAGCCACTGTTATATCCAATTTTCAGTTCAATAATAATATCAGGTGAACGTTTTCAACCAAAGTGGATGCACTGCGGTATCAAAGCATAGTTTCACCAAGCAATACAGGTTTTGAGCTCCGACTCGATGCACCCTCGACATGGGTTCCGAGCTTTGGCTCGATGCACCCCCTACTCGGGTTCCGAGCTCCGGCTCGATGCACCCTCGACTCGGGTTCCGAGCTCCGTCTCGACGCACCCCCTACTTGGGTTCCAAGCTCCGGCTCGATGCACCCTCGACTCGGGTTTCGAGCTCCGGCTCGACGCACCCCCTACTCGGGTTCCGAGCTCCGGCTCAGCGCACCCTCGACTCGTGTTCCGAGCTCCGGCTCGACGCACCCTCGACTCGGGTTCTGAGCTCCGGCTCGACGCACCCCCTACTCGGGTTCCGAGCCCCGGCTCGACGCACCCCCTACTTAGGTTCCGAGCTCCGGCTCGACGCACCCTCGACTCGGGTTCCGAGCTCTGGCTCGACGCACCCCCTACTGTGGTTCGAGCTCCGGCTCGACGCACCCCCTACTTGGGTTCCGAGTTCCGGCTCGACGCACCCTCGACTCGGGTTCCAAGCTCCGGCTCGACACACCCTCGACTTGGGTTCTGACCTCCAGCTCGACGCACCCCCTACTCGGGTTCTGAGCTTCGGCTCGACGCACCCTTGACTCGGGTTCCAAGCTCCGGCTCGATGCACCCCCTCGTTTTTCTGCCTTCCTTACTGCTGTTCATGCCCAATCGACAAGTCATCTACCTGCAAAGGAGGGGGGAAGGAGCAGAGAAGAAAGGCATCGATTATTTACATTATCAATAAAGCGTACAGCGTACAACGTCTGTTGCGGAATTAAAGCAAAGAATAAGATTAGGAGAAGTCTTCGTCCAAGCCGAGCAGGAACCAGAAGCCTTTTCGTTCCGAAGAGTCACCCGGGCCGGAGCCCACCCTCGTCTAGGGCTCCGTCGCTGCGCGATTAGACTTCTCCCTTCTTTTCTACCTCTTCTCTTCTTTCCTTTGGGCTCGGAAGGCCTTCTGGTCTTCCTGTAATTGAGCCCAACTGCGCAAACCTTCGCTCCTGGGTTGTGTTTCATTCGGATCGACCTCCACGTTGGACCAATCCACCGGTTCGGGCGACGAAGACGGAGCCCGAGGCTCTCTCTCTTCTTCCTTAATAGAGTTTAGAACCTCCCGAAGAATCTCGGGGTCTACATGTTCGTCGCCATCCCGGGGGATGACGAAATGTGCGAGCCGATTAGTTCTAAAGGCTTCAAGAGTAGCCCATTGTCGCCGAAGGGCTTCGTCGTTATCAAGAAATTCAATGTCACAATCACGAGCGGATCGAATGCCCTGAATAATTTTCGGAAAGCAATTACTCTTTATTAACAAACCGACCAGTTTCCAATCTATTACAGGAACTACGACATAAAGGCCCTAAGGGGACTACACCTTCGGGTCCGATTGGCGCGTCGCGCCGGGGGCTTTGAGGAAGCCGGAGGTTGACTCGAGCAAAGGGCCTCGTCCAGCCAGGCCTTGACCGCATCGGAGCCCTCGGCTTGCCAAGTTGCTTGGAGGACCCTCCAGGACTGGGCTACTGCCAGACTAGGGGAAAGGAGGTGACTCCCCCCGAAGGCGACGGGATGAGGACTCGATAACGAAGGCAAGGGGCCTCCGAAAGCCTCCAGATGGTGAAGGATTCCGAGCGCAGCCACCCGGGCCGATACCTCACCGTACTTCGACACAGTGAGGCCTATCTGCTGAATGGTAGCTTGAACGAACTGTAGCTGGTGGCTAAGGGGATCCTGGGCGACGTCAAAAGCCGTACACCCAGTGCCATAGCGCGCCAGCGCCCTCCAGAGAGATACTACGGTGTCGGCCGCCATATTTTCCCCCTAGGCTAGCGCCTCGGTCGCCGCCTCATTCCGGGCCAGAAGGTCCGTCGTGGTCCGCTAGAGTTGGAGCACCCGGGCTTCGTGAGCTTCAGCGGTGGCTGCTATCCCCCGGAGCTCGTCCATCTCGACGACTTGGGCTTGGAGTGCGAAGACCTCCCCTCGAGCTGATCTGCCGCCTCAGCTCAGGACCGGAGCCTCTCCACCTCTGCGTCCTGGGCCCAAAAGATGTTGACCTCCGCCTCAAGCTCGTCCGCTCGGGCAGCCCGAGCTCAATGTCCCTCCAGCTCGGTGACTTGGGCCTTAAGGGCGTCAACCTCCGCGACTTGGGCCTCGAGTGCCTCGGCCCTGGTGGCCCAAGGACGAAGAGCTTCGACCTCCGACTCCAATGTCCGGAGCCGGTTGATCTTGGCTGCTTTCTCCCAGACAAGTCTCTCGGCGGTCTCTGCTCGCCTAGAGAGCTCCGAGGCGCCGCTCTCGCGGTGGCTGCGTTCGGAGAGCAGGGATAGCAGTGATCCCTGCGCCAATGCGACTACCTGCACAGGAAGCGGCGAGTCAGAAATACCTGGCTTGCGGCACTCTCGATAGCCTGGCCGAGGTCGATGCCATCCACCTGGCCAAGTTCTTCTATCACCCTAGCCTCCCGCAAGCGCAGGTAAGAGTCGTGGACTGGGGCCACCCTCGACGCGAAGTCTTCACCTCCCTCCAGGAAGGGGAACAGGAGGGGCACGCTGGAGCGCACGCGCCTCGGGGTGGAGGGTGGCCGAACCTTGGCCTCTCGACCAGCCCCCTCGGAGGCTTCTCCAGGGGCCTCCTCCGATTCCACCCCGTCACCAAGTCCCGGAGTTCCCGCTGCACCCACAGGGACTTCGGACTCTATGTTGGCGGCATCCTTGGAGGGTATCGGGGCCGAAGCTGGGACTCGAGCGGACGTACCTGCCCAAGAAGAACGGAGGTCAGAATCGAAGGAATTTGATGCTTCCGAGTAAAAAGACGTGTGGAACCACGTACCTTCATCCGCAGTTTCAATGGGGTCCTCCGAGGGCCGGACGCGCCCCAGAGTGCCCGGCCGATAGAACAAGTTGTCTATCGAGTTCACCGGGGAACCTACTACCGCCGCAGCAAGTTCAGCATCGGCATCGGCGCTCTCTTCAACAGCTCCAAGGGGGTCGGCTAATCCCCCCCGGTCTAGGCTGTCGGTCTCCCGACTCCCCCGGGAACTGGCGGAGACCCCCTCCGAGGTAAGATCACGTGGAGGGGTGGATTTGGGAGACGACTCCACTTCGATATTTGGCGCCTCCTGCCCGGCCCTCGGAGCAGGCGGCAATGGGTTCGGGGGAACCGGAGTGCTGCTTCCGGCACCGCCAGAAGCCGGTCGCTCCGGGCAGACCAGGTTCGGGACCGCCGAGGGATCCTCCGGTTCCATCCTGGCCCCCTCCCTAGAGTACCCCCACTCGGAGTGGGAGGGGGAGGAGTGGGCCGGGGAGAGCCTCTTCGGGCCCTTCGCCACCTTCTCCTTCTTCGAGGGGCACCTGGGGGAGGGCCCGGCATCGAGGTCTGCACCCCTCTTCTTCAAAGCTGCGCGAAGGGCTTCCCCCTCTGGGAGAGGCGGGGGAGAGAGCTCGATCGCGTCCCACACGCGGTTGTGTCGCCCCCAAGATCCTACGAGTTCCACCCGCCGTTTGTACTCAGCCGGGGTGGGAGCCTCGAGGATCCTTTCGGCCATCCGGGCTACTTCGTCGGGGGTCTTGGCGACGAGCGACCCTGTACTCGAGGGTTAAGTCCGATGACCCTTCGAACACAATGAAAGGATTGACAAAGATTAAAAGAAGGCGGACGCTAACCGAGCCGGCGGGAGAGCTCCGTCGATGTTGACTCGTCCCGGGTGCTCCGGAGCGACGTCGGGCACTCCTCCTTCAGTGGTGGGATCTCGAGGGCGACGAACTCCTCTGTTAGATCCCACATGCTCATCCGGCGGGCGACGATTTGAAGCAACTGGATGCGGGCGGAGACTGAGCCAGCGCTGGCCTCGACGACCGCCTCCCTCCGGAACCAGATGTGACGCGAAGGTCCGGCAAGCTCGGAGCTCAGCCCCACTCGGACGTAAAACCACCGGTGCACCCACTTGGAGTACCACCGTTCGTTGATTTCCTTCGCCGGGAAGGAGTCCACGTACCTCTTCTGGAGCTGGAAATTGATGCTCCCGAAGGCTAGCACCCGACCGTCCTTCTTCTTCGGTTGGCAAAGGGCTTCGTGCATCTGGGCGAAGACCTCTGCCCTACCCTCGTAGCCTTCGGCGTGAATGGCCCACTCGAAGATAGCGAGGCGAGCCACGACGTTCGGGGATAGCTGTGGGAGCTCGTTGTGGAAGGCATCTAGGACCCCGGAGAGGAGCTCTAAAGCCGAAAACCCCAGCCCCGCGTCGAAGAACGCCTCGAAGATGACGACTTCCCCTTCGCGCGGCGCTGGGACCGACTCCGTGCCCGGCTTCCTGGCCCTCGATTCGGGACTAAGGCGGCCCCTGGTCACCTGCTCGATAGACGCGTCCGTACACGCCGATGGCCCTAGCTCCAGGGTCTGCTCCCGGAACCGCTCCAAAGCTGGACGGAGCTCCCGTGGGTCACGCGCCTCTAATGGACTTGACGGCGCCGCCGCCGCCACTGCCATCTGGCGCTACAGGAAGCGAGGGTCTACCACCGCCGCAGAGGCGCTCCTCTTCGCCATAGATAGAGGAAGCAAAAGGAGGAGGCAAGAAAAAGGAGGAAGCATGAGCTCGAGAGCAAGTGTTCGCCCGTCAAGACTTCGGCTAAAGAACTAAGCGAGTGAGCAGGAGAAGGCTTGGTTGGCGAGTCAGGGGCTATTTATGCGAGAAGACGGCTACTGCCCTGGCGCTTTAGCATCGCGCCGGTCCGCCTTCCGCCGCTCGGTGCACGTGCGCCGGCCACGCGGCACCCGCATTTAAGACCTTGCTGGCTCGCCTTGAGTGCGTCCGTCTCCGACGGTCCGCCTCCCCCGCGTCGCCTGCATGCCCAGCGCATTGATTGCATTAAGTTATGCGTTACTCCAACTTCTCGTGTGCTGTAGCCTAGTAGTCAAAGCCGCGTGGGCGTCAAGAACGGTTGGTCAAAGCCCCTCCCTTCGCAAGGGCGCAAAGCGACTAGTTCGCCGAAGGCGCTCCGAAGTCGGCTCTCGGCCTCTGGACTCCAGAACGTTTCAAGGCCCCGGAACATCTTCGGAGTAATCGGACGAGGGCATCTCGCAGCAAGATTTGGGATCTCTATGTGAGTTGATTTCTTATAAGGCTATCGGAATTATCATGTGCACTTCCATCCTCTCTCCCATGCAGGACTCTCTAGAGGAAAGAAGCGAGGGGCTACTATTGGGGGAGATAATCCCGATGACAGTAGTAAGCGCGAAGAGCATTATGGTTCGGAGAGGAGGCCACGTCCGGATGACCCGAAGCCCTGCGGCGAAGGTACCCGTAGGCCTCCGGACGGGGAGGCCCGAAGGTCTCCGGGAGCTCCAAACCATGCCGAAGGGGCTCCCGGGGGAAGCGACCGGCTGGATGCCAGAGGCCAGCCCTCGGGAGGTCCAGAGGCTTCGGGGCGCAACCATACGTGGGAAAGGACCCGGTCAAGGCTACCCGGGGACAGGATCGTGATCGCCTGTGCCGTGTTGGGCGGCCGTTGCAGCGCCCGACACGGTTGATACGCTGTCAGAATCGCACCTTCTTGTCTGTACTATGTAACACCTATTCTTGTCTGTACTACAGGCCGATGTCAGACCGGGTAGCGGTTGGGGGTTTTGGAGGTACCCGACCTTTCAGGGCGGGTCACCCTATAAATACCCCCCGACTACAGTTGTAATAAACACACGATCCGAGAATACAATTTGTGCACTGCATTCCATTACTCTCATCCACCAAGAAACCTGCTGGTTTGATCCGTCGTCCCAACACCTTTCTTGATCATGATCTCCTCATAGCTTGATTTTGATGAAGAGGAAGAAGAGGATGATCTCTTGGAGTAGCTTCTCTCCATCTCGGCGAAGAAGGCCTTGTCTCACTTCTTGTTCTCGCTTCGGTAGTCCTTTAGATCCTTTCGAAAGAACCTCATCTTGAGCTTGCCCTTTTTGAATGCGGAGCTATCGTGCTTGTTGGAGTCGTAGGAGCTACCGCTGATACCCTTCTTATGTGTGTTCCGCTTAGGACAGTCGGGGATGAAATGACCTCGATCACCACACTCAAAGCAACCATGTTTTGTGCCATGTAGTTTGAACATTCTTTTATCATAGACACGACGAACACGACTATTGAAAAGACACAATGTTGACTCAAAAACGTGCCCCCGCACTTGGGTCAGTTCGACGATCCAAAAGTGTGCGGATACTTAGGGACAAGTCTAAGTGTAACACAACACCGACGTCGCATTCCGACTACCCTTAATAGTGGCAAGGGGGTGGAGTCGCGAGGTAATCAGATCACACAAAAATAACCCAATTAGCTGAAAGAAATATATAAATAAAATAAACCAACCAGCTGAACGGAGCCTAACTGATTCGAAGTGTGTTGTGCGAAGGGTTCACCGAAGGGGACATTCGGCATCTGGTGCGAAGGGTTTCACCGAAGGGGACTGTTGACGCAGAAATGTGCCCCCGCACTTGGGCCGGTTTGACGTCCAAAAGTATCGCAACGATACCGACGCCGCGTTCCGAATACCCTAGATAGTGACAAGGGATTCGGACTCACCAGGGAATAAGATAAATAATTGATATTTCAATCCAATTGGACGAAAAGTACTAGTAACAATGTAAACAGTAACAAAATGATCAAAATACCTAGAATCGGCCAATTCGGAGTCCGATTCGGAGTTGCAACGGAGATGGTCCGAAGGGTCCCTAGGGCACCTTCGGCCTCAAGTCTGGTCGGACCGGAGGTACTACCTCGGTCGGACTGGAGGTGCGGAGGGGCCTCGGGAGAGTGTCTCGGGGGTAGCTGTGAGGTGGGCTCCAGCGGTCTGACCAGCGAAGTACTCCCGGTCGGATCGACGGAGAAGGCTTCGGCGCACGCGGGCTCTGGCACACAGAACTCCAGCGAATGGGGCTTCAGCGACAAGCTTCAGTGTGATGCTAGGGGTCTCGATCAGACCGACAGGGCACCCTCGGTCTGACCGGCCATTACTGAAAACAGCTTGACGAAGGGGCTCTGGTCAGACCAGCCCTACGCCACCAGTCGGACCGGCGATGATAGATCCGATCTATTAGAGGTCGGATGGCCTAACTATCAAGATCCAATCGCATCCAAATTTTGCAGAGGTGTCCAGGGAGACAATTATTCTGCAAAGATAATAAGAGATCAAACACAATTCGCCTAGAGGGCCAAATTACCGAGTATGGCGATAAAAACCGGTAAAAAAGGATAGCAATCCGTTACGTGGATTAACGGGAGATTCAAAGGCGAACCAGCAAGGGTTACCATGATTATGGACACGGCAGACGGAGGGCTTTCAAGCAAACCCACGAAGATGCAGAAAATAAAGAAAAGTAGATGCGATTCAAAGCTAGGGCTTTGGATTTTCGAGATTGGAGAGGGGGCCCTTGAATCGGCCTTGTCCCTAATATTTATAGGGGGTGGGCTGGTTATCCCTGGCTAGAGATAGAGTAAGATTCGGCCAAAACTCTGTTAGGATAAGATTTGGGTAAAAATAGCTCGAATCCTCCTCGGATTCATATTTTGAACCCTGGCCGGTTTGACCGAGCCCATGGATCCGGTCTGACCGGACCTAACCTGTTTTACTGACCTACTATAGCCGGTCAGACCGGCCTTTGCCAGGTTTGACACATTTTCGGTCAAAAATACCATTTTTTCAGTATTTGCCTAGTTTGACCATTAATGCCATTTTTTGCTATAAACACATGCCCCTGACTTTTAGAAAACTTAGTGAGCTAAAAGCACGACGGGCCTTCGGCGATACTTGCAATATCGGGGCAGCGAAAGGCCGTTCTAAAAACGTCCTCTTCGGCCATAAAGATTTGATTATAACCAGCGTTGCCATCAAGAAAACTCAGTACCTTGTGTCCCGAGGCATTGTTGATCAACATGTCGGCTATTGGCATGGGATACTCGTCTTTCGGGGTGGTCTTGTTCAAATTCCTGAAGTCGACACAGAAGCGGATCTTTCCACTCTCCTTCTTTTCGACATGCACAATGTTAGCGACCCATTCTGCGTACCTGCATGGCCTAATGAAACCTGCCACTAATAGACGTTCAACCTCATCTTTAACTCGGTCATAAATGGCTGAATTGAAGCGGTGCGGTGTCTATTTATAAGGCCTAAACCAACATTTGATGGGGAGCTGATGCTCAACGAGCTCTCGGCTTAGCCCGGGCATCTTGCTATAGTTCCATGCGAAGCAATCAACGTATGATCGAAGCAATTTTATTACTTAAGCCTTTACATCATCATTCATATTCTGATTTACAAATGTCAGCCTCTGAACACTACCATCTCCTATGTTGACTTGTTCCAAAGGGTCGACCGACGAGAAGCCTTGACCTGGTTTCTCTATTTCGCTAAAATCTTCAATGGCTTCAGCAATACCGTCTTCAGCAAGCCCGGTCAGACTGGAGGTACAACCTCGGTCAGACCAGAGGTTGTGGAGGGCTTCGGGTGCATCCCGAAGTATGCTCCGGTCACGGTGCGGAGATCTCCGGTCGGACTGGCGAAGCCTTCCCGGTCAGACCGACGAGGTAGGCTTCGGAGTACGCGAGCTCCGGCGCGTAAGGGTCTCGGCATAGTGCAGAGTATCTCGGTCAGACCAGCAGGGCACCTTCGGTCTGACCGGCCATTGCCGATAACAGCCTGATGAAGTGCTTCGGTCAGACCGGCCTTGTACCTCCGATCAGACCGGCGACGGTAGATCCAATCTGTTAGAACCCGGATGGCCTAGCAAACGAGATCCAATCACGTCCAAATTTTGCGAAGATGTTCAGAGAGACAATTGACCTGCAAAGATAATAAGAGATCAAACACAATTCGGCCAGAGGGCCAAATTGCCGAGTAGGGCGATAAAAACCGATAAAAAGGATAACAATCCATTACGTGGATTAGCGGGAGGTTCACAAGCGAACCAGCAAGGGTTACCGTGATTACGGACGCGACAGACGGAGGGCTTTCAAGCAAACCCACGAAGATGTGGAAAGTAAAGAAAAATAAATGTGATTCAAACCTAGGGCTTTGGATTTGTGGATTGGAGAGAGAGGCCTTGAATCGGCCTTGCCGCTAGTATTTATAGGGGGGGTGGGCTAGTTATCCCTGGCTAGAGATAGAGTTAGATGCGTCCAAAACCCTGTAGAGATAAGTTTTGGGCGAAAATACCTCGAATCCTACTCAGATCCATAATCTAGACCCTGGCCGGTCTGACCGAGCCCATGGGTCCGGTCTGACCAAACCTGCAGGTTAGACCAGCCTACCATAGCCGGTCAGACCGGCCTTTGCCAGGTTTGACATATTTTCAGTCAAAAATACTATTTTTCAGTATTTGCATAGTTTGACCATTAATGCCATTTTTTGCTATAAACAGTAGTCATGGTGGGCATTGTCCCCAGCGGAGTCGCCAAAAATTGTGTTGACGCAGAAATACGCCCCCGCACTTGGGCCGGTTCGACATCCAAAAGTATCGCAACGATACCGACGCCGCATTCCGACTACCCTGGATAGTGACAAGGGATTTGGAGTCACTAGGGAATCAGATAAATAATTGATATTTCAATCCAATTGGCCGAAAAGTACTAGTAACAATGTAAATAGTAACAAAATGATCAAAATACCTGGAATCGGCAAATTCGGAGGCCGATTCGGAGTTACAATGGAGATGGTCCGAAGGGTCCCTAGGGCACCTTCGGCTTCATGTCCGGTCGGACTGTAGGTACTACCTCGGTCGGACCGGAGGTGCGGAGGGGCCTTGGGAGAGTGTCCTGGGGGTAGGTGCGAGGTTGGTTCCGGCGGTCTGACTGGCGGAGTACTCCCGGTTGGACCGGCGGAGTAGGCTTCGGCGCGTGCGGGCTCCGGCACGCAGAACTCTGGTGAACTGGGCTTCGGCGACAAGCTTTGGTGTGATGCGAGGGGTCCTGGTTGGACCGGCGGGGCACCCTCGGTCTGACCGGTCGTTGCCGAAAATAGCCTAATGAAGGGGCTCCGGTCAGACTAGCCCTACGCCACCTGTTGGACCGGCGATGATAGATCCGATCTGTTAGAGGTTGGATGGCCTAACAAACAAGATCCAATCACCTCCAAATTTTCCAAAGGTGTTTAGGGAGACAATTATTCTTCAAAGATAATAAGACATCGAACACAATCCATTATGTGGATTAACGGGAGGTTCACAAGTGAACCAGCAAGGGTTACCGTGATTATGGACACGACAGACGGAAGGCTTCCAAGCAAACCCAAGAAAAGTAGATGCGGTTCAAAGCTAGGGCTTTGGATTTTCGAGATTGGAGAGGGGGCCCTTGAATCGGCCTTGTCCCTAATATTTATAGGGGGGTGGGATGGTAATCCCTGGCTAGAGATAGAGTAAGATTCAGCCAAAACTCTATTAGGATAAGATTTGGGCAAAAATAGCTTGAACCCTCCTCGGATTCATATTCTCAACTCTGGCCGGTCTGACCGAGCCCATGGATCCAGTCTGACCGGACCTGGCCGGTTGGACCGGCCTACTATAGCCGGTCAGACCGGCCTTTGCCAGGTTTGACACATTTTTGGTCAAAAATACCATTTTCAGTATTTGCCTAGTTTGACCATTAATGCCATTTTTTGCTATAAACAGGGACCTTCGGCGTTCGTATTGATCTGGCCGAAGGCAGGCTCCAAACAGATCTTGATGTGAAATCACCTCCGAACAGTACGTTTCAGAGCGAAGTGTGACACAACAAAATATTCCAACGCAACGCGCTTGTGTGACTTCGTCCGGTGCGAAGTGTAGGCATGACGAAGCCTGATGCGGAGCGCTCTGGCTTGCGAGACTTGGTCACACCGACAACAGCATGATGGGTCCAGCATGGGTAGTCGAAGAGGGGGTTCCTCCGAAGGGTGTTCTAGTAGCCTCCGAAACCTATTTCCTAGCTTCGGACACCTCCGGTGAAGGGGCTTCGAGCGTAAAATCCTACAACAGAACAGAGATCAAGTGCCAATTCGGCCTGAAGATCGAATCTACTATGTGTTGTAGTAGAGAAACGAAGGTAGCAATCTGTTACATAGATTAACAGATACTTCACAGGCGAAGTAACAAGGCGATAGCAATCTATTACATAGATTAACGAGCACTTCACGAGCTAAGTATCAAGGTGTTGGGGGAAAATATCTCATCTTCGGGGTTATTGCCGAAGCAACATAAAGGCAGACAGTGGATTCGAAGGCTCCCAGACGATCATCTTCGAAGTTACCCGGAACCAAGTTCGAAGTATGAAGATAGGCATTGGTTCGGAGTACATCTTCGAACTAAGGCCCTCAAAGATCTTTTCTGCCAGCTAAGATGGAAGACTTATCTTCTTTCTCATTAGATTAGTCTTTTACCATTTGAGCCCTATTAAGGGAACCGAATAGTTTTCGCTATGTCGGTTGTAATAGAGGGGTAAATAGGTCTTTTCCTTAATGTTTGGGCCTATAATACCCCCCATTTCACCCTGTAATAGGGACCGAATACAAGTTATTCAATACACACATTCGAACTATTCTAAGTTATTATCCTTTCGGAGGCTTAGAACAGTTCCTTTCGCAAACACTTCGTTTGTTAGTTTCTCTTCTACAGAAACCTGTTAGCGTAATCTTTTACGCCAACAGTTGGCGCCGTCCGTGGGGAACCTAGTCCGAAAAACTTCGTTCTCTACAAACTTCTTACATTATGCCTCCTAAGCGGAGCGCACCCCGCAATCCCACTCGGAGGTCCTCTCGGATCTCCGGAGAAATACCCTTCGACACAGTTGAAGTCGGAGGTCCTTCTACATTCCCTCCACAAACTCCGGAAGGGGCTTCCATCCCTCGAACATACGAAGCTTCTCCGCCAACCCCTTCTATACTCCGACCGCTCGGAGTCCCTTCTCCACCTTCCATCCCGATTCGAACTGATCCGACCAGTTCTCAAGACCCGGAAGATCCTTCCGGAAGAAATGAAAATAATCTTGGAGATATGGCCAGTCAAGTGGCCAACCTTCAAGCTGAAGTGGCAAGGTGGCAACAGGAAGCTGCGAGCAGGCTTCGCTCTCAAGCCACCCCAACCATCCCCGAAGTGCCCGAAGACGATGATCTTGATTATCCCGCAGCCCCGGAGAACGCTTCCTTCGACAATGAGTCTCCGCTACATCCTGAGCTGCAGAAGGTTCGCTTTGATCCAAAGTTTAAAACTTCAAAGCTCTGTAAGTATGTCGGAGATGAAGATCCCGGAGAGTTCGTTCGGTCTTATGCCCTAGCAATTGAGGCTAGCGGCGGAGTTAGAGACACTATGGTGAAGTGCTTCCCTTTAGCTCTTCAAGGAGTGGCATTGAGATGGTTCTGGTCTTTGAAGCCAGGATCAATCAATTCATGGTCGCAGTTGAAGAGGAAGTTTATAAGCAACTTTCAGGGCACCTTCGTGCCTCCTATGTCAACAGGAAGCCTTTTCCAAGTGAAACAGCTCCCCGGAGAAACATTGAGGCAGTACTTTAAGCGCTTCGCTCATACGAAGTCGCAAATTCGGGGGCTGTCCACATCTTCAGTGGTTGATGCAGCTCGGGAAGGCGTCAGTCATCAAGGCCTTCTGGATAAAATACATCGGAAAAGCATCTCCTCAGTCTCTCAGTTATTGTCATACTTCGAGGAGTATGCGAGGTCAGAAGAGGGTTGGCTTCGGAGGACTGCTGCTACTTCGTCTATATTGCAAGAAGTCAAAGTAGAAGTGAAGACTTCGGCGCAGCCGCAGGAACCAGTCTTTGAAGTGCAACATGATCGGAGAAGAGGGCAAAAGCACCCTCGTTCTGAAGTCATGAATATTGCACCCCCGCAGAAGTTTGCACCAAGGGCTCCACAGTCTACGGGGAACAAGGCCAGCGGCTGGAGGCCGCCAGGGAAAACGGCTGGCAAGGGACAGACCCTTTTCTGCTGCATTCACGGAGAAAATCGAAGCAATGCAACTGACACTTGCAAGGCTATACTTACTCTAAGGGGAGAGTACTTGGAGAGAACTTCGGGTCGAGGCAGTACCGACCGAGTTCCAGCTGCAACGCGCCCAGAGCCGGTCCAGGCTGTGGCGCGAATAGAAAATTTTGATGCTGCAAGACACCCTCCGGTGGCCAATGTTATGCCACCTCCGAAGCAAGAGGAAGGGCAAGATAGAGGAAAAAGAGTAGTTCTCCCTATCTCCGGAGGAGGTACCCTCGGAAGCATGTCCAAGAGACAGCGAAGAGAGTACGTTCGGGAAGTAGGTCATATTGGGACTTCGTCATCTGCAGCTGCAATGCCGGAGTGGTCTCACGTTCCGATATCTTTCTCTGCGGAGGATGCAGCTGGTATTAAGTTCCCGCACGCAGATCCATTGGTTATCACTGCTGATATTGCGGGCACTGAGGTCCGAAGGGTGTTAATTGATGGAGGTAGCTCGGCAGATATCATTTTTGTTCAAGCCTTCGATCAGTTATGCATTTCCAGGAAGCATCTCCTTCCAGCGGCTCATCCTCTGCAAGGCTTCGCAGGACCCCCGCTTGATGCACTTGGCCAGATAGGCCTGGAAGTTAGCTTCGGAGAAGGTTTATTAGCCCGGACTGAAGAAGTTATCTTTGATGTGATAGATGCCCCGCATGCTTATAACGTCATCTTCGGACGGGGCATGTTGAACCAGTTCGGAGCTGTGACGCATCACAATTACTTGTGCATGAAGATGCCCACACAAGCAGGAGTCCTTACGATCTTCGGAGATCAAGCCATTGCTCGGAGGGCGGAATATGGTCATGGTCCCCCTCTTGATCCGAGGCAAGTAAACAGTGTGCAAAATAATGAAGAAATTTTTTCAGCCTCCTCCGAAGCTTCGAAGAAGTCTTTTCCGAGACCAAGTCCCGAAGGAGAGATTGCAACGAAGGTCATTGTTAAAGATGGTAAAGAATACACTTTTCAATTTGGTAAAGATTTACCTCCTGAAGTTGCAACCTCCTTGGAAAAGGTGGTGGAAGAAAATTTGGATATCTTCGCTTGGTCTGACGAGGATATCACCGGAGTCGATCGGGATATCATTGAGCACAGTTTACTTGTAAACCCGAAGGCCCTGACCTGTTCGACAAGGACTCCGGAAGATGTCCGCAGAGAGAGCTGCTCTAGCTAAGGACGAAGTTGAAAAATTATTGAAAGCTGGGATTATCAGAGAAGTGGCTCACACAGAATGGTTAGCCAACCCAGTCTTCGTCAGAAAGAAGTCTTCCGGGAAGTGGCGCATGTGCATTGATTTCACATCTTTGAATAAAGCATGCCCACGTGACCCCTACCCCATGCCCCGAATTGATCAACTGGTTGACTCCACCGCAGGTTCGGAGTTACTAAGCTTCCTCGACGCGTATTCTGGTTATCATCAAATATGGTTGAAGCGCGAAGATGAAATCAAGACAAGCTTCGTAACTCCTTCAGGAGTCTTCTGCTATGTAAGAATGCCCTTTGGCCTAAGAAATGCCGGGGCTACTTTTTCAAGATTAGTTGCTAAGGCTCTAGGTCATCAACTAGGTCGCAATGTGGAGGCCTATATGGATGATATTGTAATAAAGAGTGCTTTAAAGCACCAACATAGCCTAGACTTAGCAGAAACATTCAATAGCCTTCGGGCATGTGGGATCCGTCTTAACCCCGAAAAATGTATATTCGGAGCTAAGGCTGGAAAATTGTTAGGGTATTTAGTTTCAAGCAGGGGAATTGAAGCTAGCCCTACTCAAATAACTGCGCTGCAGAAGATGGCTCCTCGGGAGAATTTAAAGCAAGTGCAAAAGCTGACTGGGCATCTGGCCGCACTTAGCAGGTTCTTATCAAGGTCTGCGGAGAGGAGCTTGCCAATATTCAAAGCTTTGAAAGGGTCCGAAGATTTTGCATGGACACCGGAGTGTCAGAGAAGCTTCGAAGATATTAAAGATTATCTCAGTAATCTTGCTACACTCACGGTGCCTACTGCGGACGAAACCCTACTCCTGTACCTTGCAGCTACAGGTTCAGCTGTCAACGCAGTCCTTGTCAGAGAAGTGGATTTCAATGGGAAGTTGGTCCAAAATCCTGTTTATTTTGTATCCGAAGCATTATCAGGAGCGAAGACAAGATACTCCGAACTTGAGAAGTTCGTTTATGCTCTGATAATGGCTTCGAGGAAGCTAAGACATTATTTTTTGGCTCATAATGTAATTGTACCAACTTCATATCCCTTAGGAGATATGCTCCGAAGCAAAGATTCCACTAGAAGGATTGGAAAGTGGGCAGTCGAGTTAGCACCCTTCGGCATATCTTTCTTGGCAAGGACAGCTATCAAATCCCAAGTCCTAGCAGACTTCGTAGCAGAGTGGACTCCACCTGCGAATTTGACCCCGGAGAAATCAAGTGATGGAGTTTGGACTATTTACTCCGATGGGGCTTTCCAAGCATCCGGAGCAGGCATTGGGGCAGTGTTGATTTCACCGTCAGGGCAAAGAGCAATGTACTCCGCAAGACTCAACTTTAAGTCTACCAATAATATAGCGGAGTACGAAGGGATTTTATTGGGACTTCGGAAAGCACGTGCTCTAGGGGCTACAAGAATAATTATAAAGACAGATTCTCAGATAGTAGCAGGGCACGTAGACAAAAGTTTTCAAGTTCGGCATCCACAGCTTGCAAAGTACTTAGAAGAAATCCGCAAAATCGAAGCACACTTCAAAGGTATTTCCATTCGGAGTATACCAAGAGCGGAAAACGTGCAAGCGGACATTTTAGCGAAGGCTGCAGCCGGAGCTGTGGGTGTGCCTGAAGAAGCTTTCTATGAGGAGCTCAATATACCTTTGGTGTCACAAATTGCCTCTGCGGAGATTCTTTGCATTCCTAGTGCAGATTGGAAAGATTCGATCATAGAACTCTTGCAAGGAGGAACAAATTTGCCCGAAGAGCCCCAGTTGTCAAGATTAAAGCTCAGAGCCAGAAACTATCAGTTAATCAACGGTATATTATACAAGGCCGGAGTATGTTCCCCTCTACTCCGATGTATATCTCAAGCCGAAGGCCAAGAAATTCTTCGAGAAATTCACGAAGGCCTTTGTGGAAGCCATTTAGCCCCTAGAGCTCTAGCAGGAAAAACACTTCGTCAAGGGCTTTATTGGCCCACAATAACAGCTGATGCGGAGAGCTTGGTCCGCACTTGTCAAGGATGCCAGTGGATGGGTCAACGGAGTCATCGCCCACCAACAGCTCTTCAAGTCATTGCTCCAGTATGGCCTATGGCCAGATGGGGTATGGATCTAATTGGTCCCTTTCCGTTAGCAAAGGGAAATCTGAAGTTCGCAGTGGTAGCTATTGAATATTTTTCTAAGTGGGTGGAAGCAGAACCCTTAACAGCTATCACTTCGAACAATGTGCAGAAATTCTTCTGGAAGAACATTATTTGTCGGTTCGGAGTGCCTAGATACCTCACAGTTGATAATGGAACACAGTTCGACGCAGAACCCTTCAGGAAGTTTTGCGAAGACCTAGGCATTCAGCTATGTTTTGCTGCAGTGAGGCATCCTCAGTCGAATGGAGCCGTAGAACGAGCCAATGGAAATATTTTATCAGGGCTAAATCGAAGAATAGTAGGATTAGCAAAGGGACTGTGGACCGAAGAGCTTCCGAAGATTCTATGGTCCATTCGGACTACGCAAACAAGGTCCACAGGTTTTACTCCGTTCAGACTACTATTCGGAGATGAAGCTATGACTCCAACGGAGCTCAAAGGGGGATCATTTCGCAGCACCGAACCAGACATTGAAGAAGAAAGACAAGCTTCGTTAGACTTATCAGAAGAAACAAGACTTCGAGCTGTAGCTAATTTATCAAAGTATCATCAGCAGACGAAGGCTTGGCATGACCCGAAGGTTAAGCTCAATGAACTAAGACCAGGTCATCTTGTTCTACGAAGCATTATAGCACCAGGGAAGTTGGGCAATAAATGGGAAGGTCCATATCTAATTGTCCGCTCAGGGCACCCTGGTTCATTTAAATTAGCTAATTTAGAAGGTGAAGAGTTAGCACATGCTTGGCATGCGGAGCACCTAAAGCGATACTTCGCATAAGGGCTCCTTGTAATTCGCTTGTAATCATCCTCTAAATTAATAAAGCATATGACCCTGATAGTTGCCTTCCCCTCATAGACTTCCAGCTTCCAAGTGGACGCACTGGAATCGCGGGGTCGACCGAGAGGGAAGTGTCATTAAGCTGGGTTGTATTTTCGGACTTCGAACCCATAAAGTTCGAAGCCTCCGACGTGGGGGCTGACATAATCCGGAGCCCAGGCCACCGGCTTGTAGGCATCCGTAAAAGAGCCCAAAACCACACCCTACGGAGTCCAAGCCATTGGCTGGTAGACTTCCGTAAAAAGAGCCGAAGGTGGCCAAAGCCTACGGAGTCCAAGCTGCAGCTTGTAGACTTCCGTAAAAAGAGCCGAAGGTGGCCAAAATCTGCGAAGTCCAAGCCATTGGCTGGTAGACTTCTGCAAAAAGAGCTGAAGGTGGCCAAAATCTGCGAAGTCCAAGCCATTGGCTGGTAGACATCCGTAAAAAGAGTCCAAAGAGACCATTGCAAACTCCGAACCATTGGTTCGTCAGAGATCGCAAAAATAAGCCGAAGGTGGCTAAAGCAAAACAACATTTGAGCCAGGAGCTTCGAATGTCTATTAACATAGTCCAAAGTGACAAATTTTCTAAGACACTAAAGTATCCTGAAAGTTATCTCAAGTGATTTCTATCATAAAACAAAGGTACTAAGTTACCATTCTTCTGACTACAAATAGTCGAAGACATTTCATAAGATTTTAAAAAGATCTTTAAATGACATAGGGGCTCCGAACCCCCAAAAAATTGTGCTCCGAAGTTTTTTCTTTGCGCATAACCATCTTTGAATACATTTCGAAGTTGCTTATACACAAAGAGGGGCTAGTAAATATGGAGACAATTTTAAATCGGCATTCATTATTGAAATAAATGTGTTTATAGATTACACTATGAAAAATTGGTATCTATACCAAGAAGGAATCGGAGACCTCTTCGGTCCCGAGAGCTAGGGGTGGAACGACTAGTTCCAACATCGGAAGTTCTAAGAACTTTACGTTTAACTCTTTTCCTCCCCCTCGAAGCTCTAAAATCCTTCTGCTCTTGTTGAAGCTCAGCCCAAGTTCGAAGCCGTTCGGGGCTTCTTTCTCAGCTTCTAAGATCTTCAGATCTTTTATTTCGAGTTTCACCTTCGTCTTCAGACCAAATAGTGTCTTCAGAAGACGAGGTGTTTGCGTCAACCTCTTTCTCTTCCTCTTTAATATAAGACAACACGTCTTTGATTACTTCGGGCGCAATTACGCCGGAGTCATCTCGAGGAATAAGAAATCGAGGACGCTTATAACTCTTTAGAAGTTCGAAGGTGTTCCATAATGAGCGAAGTTCAGCGTTAAGCTCTAACACTTCGATGTCTTCCATAAGAGGCAAAGCCTAAAAATATGACAAACAAGATTTTCATTGATAAATGTTTACAAGCATGAGCTTTACATAGTCAAAAAATCCTAAATAATTCCTAAACCTGCGGGTTCGGAGGAGGCTGACTGCTCGAAGCTTGGCTCCGAACTTGCTTCTGGCGTTGGCCTTCATCGATCCAAGCCTTGATCGCAGAACAACCTTCGGCTCTCCATGAGGTTTGAAAGGCTCGCCAGGCGGCAGTCACGCCTTCGGAAGGATTCAAAAGCCACTCGTCGTCGAAGGTAATGGAGCCCTCTGCGCTCGGAGTGATTGTTCGGCCCAAATCCTCGTAGTAGCGAAGTAGTCCGAGGGCAGACACTTGTCCGGAGAGTTCTCCATAACGAATGCCTGCCGTCTTCATTTGCTTCGCTGCTCCTTGGATCCTTTTTAGCCGGCGCAGCAGAGTCACATTGTCATCTGAAGGAAGTGATCCAGTAGTACCGAAGTACTCTAGAACACCTAACATCTGTTCGATGACCTCCGTAGCTACCTTCTCCGACTTGAGCTTTTCTTCAGTTAGTGCATCCTTGCTCGAAGTCGTTTCTGCCAAAACTCCAGAAATCCTAGCATTCTCCGTAGTTAAAATATTCTTCTGGTTTAGGAGTTGGCTAGCTTCCTCTTGGAGCCTAACAAGTTCGGACCCAGCACTAGCATGCTCCAACCGCACCTTTTCAATTTCAGCCCGAAGCTCGATCCTTTCTGCTTCGAGCTCCTTATTAGCAGCCTCCAAGCCCTGTCTGGCCCTACGCTCCGTTGAAATTATATTATCCATTTGAAGTACTCTAGCTTCGGAGAAAGATAAGTTGCGTTTAAGAGCTTCATTTTCTTCCCGAAGCTGAGCAATTTCATTCTCGCTTGATAAAGTTGCAGCGCGGGCCAAGACTGCTTGCTGAGAAAAGAAAAAACTAAAGTAAGAAATTATTCATGTATAATTTGCTGCTGGTTCGAAGATGTACTCCGAACCCTATATAATTCGCTAAAGATATTGGCTCGAAGGTGCTCTGTACCTGGTAGGCCGCTCGTTCCAGGGCAACGTTAAGCTCCGAACTCTTCGCCCTGCTTAATTTTGCTACCAGCTCTGTCTCCCCGACTTCGCGACTCACTCGACCCAAAGGTTTGAGCAGAGTCCGAAGCCCAGTTGGCTCCAAAAAGGAGTCAAAAGAGGGAGCATTGCCGAAGCCTTTTGGTCATCCCTGCTTGACGAAGGTCCGGAGCGTTCTCCTGAGGTCCTTGGAACTTCGGAAGATGGCCCCCCCTCAGTTGATTCACTTTCATCTGTTGATTCAGACGAAGTTGATCCTTGAGCAGGGAGAGGCTCTATTTGTCTTTTACCCCTTCCAGGCCCCTGTTGAGCGACCTCCGGGTGCGGCTCCGAAGTTGTCGAAGGCCTTTGAATTGTGTCTTCGTGTTGTACTTCTTCTGAAGGGGGTTCTGCAAAAGCAAAGATATTATACATTGTATAATCTTGCAGAAAATAATAAAAGAATTATGCGAAATTTACCTTCGACATTCTGGGGGAGGTCGAGCACTGGACTGCTCGGAGGATCAAAGGTAAAGTCATCATCTGAATCCACAGTTAAAACTTCAGCTGCCGGAGTATCTCTGTGAGCAGTCCTTCTCTCATCCACAACTGAAGTTGTAGGAACTTCAACTTCATCTTCGCCCATAGGGGCTTCGATTTGCTCCTCTTGAGTATCCGGAGCTCTCACTTCTTCAATGTTAGCTTGAAGCTCCGGCATACCTGCAGTATCTTCAATGTGAATATTTTGCTGAGCTGCATCTTCATCAATCAATCTCACTAATAATATACCTTCATCTTCTTTAGAACCAGAGATTGAGGTTCTTGAGCTCGAAGGCGCAGGATTCGAAGGTGCGAGATTTTTTCGGCTTCCGAGCCACCTTCTTCACCGGAGTCTTTGCGGAGCTCGAAGCTCCAGCTTCAGCTATCCTCTTCTTGGGTCCTTTCTCCAAAGGTACCCAGTCCATCAGAGGGGGCGGAGTCAACTCCAACATTCCCCATACTCTGTTAAACCTCTCCCAACTCCCGACCAATTTAACTCTCCATTCTTTTTCAGTCGGAGTTGGGGCACCCAAAATCTTCTCCGAAGCCCTTACAATTTGCTCTGAAGTAATAGGGGCTGAAGAAGCTAAAAAATAAATCAAATTAGTCTTTCTTCGAAGTAAATATGTATAATACATGTTGGTTTCGAAGTTACCTGCAGGGCTCGAAGTCAAGTTAATCTTGCGGAGACCGCCTTCCGAATCATCCTCGAAGATGACAGGCCAGTTGGCCATCAGCGGAGGAATTTGCAGTCCGATGAATTCTTCAGCTAAGTCCCGCATGCTTAACCTTCGGCTAATCTTCTGAAGCAAGTTAAGAAGAGCTTCGAGCTGGCCTTCGTTGGGCTGCACTAAGGCTTCTTTTCGGAATTGAATTTCTTTAAGGGGCCCGGCCAGAGGACTGCTTGCTCCAACTTCGGCATAAAACCATCTTAGAACCCAATCAGTATACCATCTGGCATTGATGGCTTTGGCAGGAAACTGAAGGGCATACTCATCTCGAAGTCTAAAGTTGATAGAGCCGAAGGATATCACCACTTTTTCGCCTCCGGAGCCTACGAAGGTCTTCGGTTGGCAAGTTGCTCTGTGTAGTGCATCGAAGATTTCTGCCCTCCCCTCACAACCTTCGGCTCTCAGCGCCCATTCGAAGATAGCTAATCTAGCTACTGCATTCGGAGATAATTGGGGGAGGGTTACATGGAACAGATCAAGTACCTCCGCCAGGAAATCCACTGCAGGGAGGCCCAAGCCAGCTTCGAAGAAGGCTTCGAATACCACTACTTCTCCGGGTCTTGGCGATGGAATCGATTCTTTGCCCGGCTTCCGGATCATAACTCCATTACTAATTTTTTCCCCTGCTGTGATTGCCAAAGACTCCCTCTTGCAGGTAGAAGGCCCCAACTCAGAAGATTGATCCAAATACTTTGTCGATGGCGGGCACAGACCTTGGTCATCGGCGATTTGGGGATTTCTCCCTCCTGCCGCCATGGATGCCGCCGTCGACGCTGCCGCCGCCGATGTCGCCGCCGTCGATGTTGCCGCCGCTGCTGCTGCAGCCGCCTGTTGCCGAGCCAAGACCGACGGAGGTGCAGATCCCTTAGTCTTCACCATTGCAGTCGTCGGATTGCTCTGAGGAAATGGAGGCTAGGGCTCAAGAACTCAAAGGGCTCAAAAAGTTTTCGATTGCGAGAATGCGGTGAAAAGGTAACTGGGTAACTTCTAGACCTCCTATTTATAGCCCAGACTTCGCTTTTTTACCGTTAATCCATGTCGTTTCGCATTCCTGCCGTTACTCCTCTTACGAAATTAGCGCCTGCTACAGTTTCCGTTAGAAACAGAAACTTAACGGCTATTTTCTCTAAGTCTAAAAGACTTTCGAACTTCTTGAGTCGGTTCTAAGATAGTTCGAAAAGCAATTACCTTAAGACTGATTCGAAGTTCATATCTTCATGCATTTCGGAGATAAAATAAAAACCAATAACCCCTATGTTTGGTTATCTTTTCCTTCCGTATACTGCTCTCCTAACGTTACAGGTCAAACGGAGAAGCGTATTCGAGGGGCTACTGTTGGGGGAAAATATCTCATCTTCGGGGTTATTGCCGAAGCAACATAAAGGCAGACAGTGGATTCGAAGGCTCCCAGACGATCATCTTCGAAGATACCCGGAACCAAGTTCGAATTATGAAGATAGGCATTGGTTCGGAGTACATCTTCGAACTAAGGCCCTCAAAGATCTTTTCTGCCAGCTAAGATGGAAGACTTATCTTCTTTCTCATTAGATTAGTCTTTTACCATTTTAGCCCTATTAAGGGAACCGAATAGTTTTCGCTATGTCGGTTGTAATAGAGGGGTAAATAGGTCTTTTCCTTAATGTTTGGGCCTATAAATACCCCCATTTCACCCTGTAATAGGGACCGAATACAAGTTATTCAATACACACATTCGAACTATTCTAAGTTATTATCCTTTCGGAGGCTTAGAACAGTTCCTTTCGCAAACACTTCGTTTGTTAGTTTCTCTTCTACAGAAACCTGTTAGCGTAATCTTTTACGCCAACACAAGGATTACCACGATTTCGATGTGGCCGGCGGAGGGCTTCTAGGCAAACCCACTAAGGTTGTGTAGAAAGTAAAGGAAAAATAAAAGGTACGGTTCAAACTAGGGTTTGAAGTTGATTTGTGTCGAGGGTTTAATGAACCGGCCCCACCCCTATATTTATAGGGGCTAGTCTTCTTATATCTAAAGCTAATCTGGTAGGATTCGTCCTAATCATGTCCAGGGATAAAAATAGCCAGAATCAGACTCAAACTCTATCTCCAAAGCTGGCCCAAAGTGGGCCTTCGGTAGGCCTGTCGAAGCCTGCTCCTTGGGCCAAAGCTTCGGCGAGGCAAGCCTCTGGAGGTCCTTCGGCCCAAAGGTAGCAGGCCGCTAAAAGGCATCCGAAGCCCAATGTTCGATGGGCCTTTGGCCCTATAAGGCTTCGGCCTGATCCAGGACTTGTGTATTTTCGTCCCAAATTACCAAAATTGATATTTTGACAATCTTAACCATTAATGCCATTTTTTGCTATCAACACATGCCCCCTGCCTTTTAGTGAACTAAGTGAACTAAAAGCATAATGAGCTAAGGACGGTACCTCCCATATCGTCCTTTTGACATTTTCAAGCGCTTTGCCACACACTTTGGAAGTACTTTTTAAGTACCTGCCATTCAAAGCTCTTCGAAACCGCTCGTCTTGTAGAGACTCCAACAAGTACGTGTTACCTGGGGCAATTTCAGCTATTTTGAAAGGGCCTTCCCAACTAGGTGACCATTTACCAAATTGGGGCTCTTAGTGCCTAAGGGTAAAACCGTCTTCCAAACCAAGTCACCAACTTGAAACGATTTTGGCTTTACTTTTTTATTATAGGCTCTAGCTATTCTCCTCTTGTCTTTCTCTATAGCTTCTAAAGCCCTTAACCTCTTATTGGTCACTTCCTCTAAATTTTCTTTTAAAAGAGTTTCATATTCATCGACCGATAAGCCATCTTGCTTAAGAAATCTCAAAGAGCCAAGATCCACTTCTACTGGTAGAACGACTGCTTGTCCATATACTAACTCATATGGACTAACTTTGGTAGCACCATGCTTTGCGACTCTACAAGCCCACAATGCTTCGGAAAGCACTTCATGCCACCTTTTAGGGAACTCTTCAATTTTCTTCTTAATGAGTTTAATTATGGTTTTATTACTAGACTCGGCCTGACCATGGCCTCAGCATAGTATGGTGAAGAGTTTATCAACTTAATGCCATAAAATTCGGCAAAGTCTCTCACTTCTTTAGCAACAAATGAAGTACCTTGATCTGTAGTGAGGGTTTGGATAATACCGAATCTATGTATAATGTGCTTCAAGATAAAATCAGTTACCTCATTGTGAGTCATGTTCTTGAGAGGCACAACCTCGGTCCATTTGGTGAAGTAGTACCCTACTTTGACTGTGATGGCTTCAGACTCCCTCTCCTTCACCTCTTCGCATTCATATCCCTTGGCTCTGTCCTGTGCGAGTCGATTCAGAGGTACTATGGACAGCCAGTGGACGATGTCTCCCTTCGCCGCGTCTGTTTATCCCTACCAGTTATAATACTCCGAAGGAAAACAAGGGGCAATGTTATTCTGCGAAAGGTACTCGGGGGGCGAGGTGTACGGAGCCCACGTGGTCCCTCCCCAATTGTACGGCAGAGGCATTGGTGGCTCCAGCGTTTTTGCCCACTATTAGCCGAACCCATTGCCCGGAGGGGGGCTCGGCCATGTTGAAGGTATTTCAGACCATATCAGCAAAGGGTCCTGCCAGCCTGAAGGTATGTCGTCCATTGTGGGCCGAAGCCTCCCACCGGAGGGTTTGCCCAGAGCAGAGTTGAGTCCGTCCATTGAGGTCCGAGCTCGTTGTGTGAAGGGTTCGACCATTGGGGGCTGAACTCATTCTACGTAGGGTTTGGCCATTGGGGTCCGAACTCACTATGCGTAGGGTTCGGCCACTGGAGTCCGAAGCCACCATGCGGAGGGTTCGGCCAATGTGGTCCAAAGCCACCTCCTGACTGCCTTGGCCCCTTTGGTTGTCTTAGCTTTTTTTGACAGGGGCCTGTTTCCTTGGCTTTTTTTGGGTGTTTGTTTAACAACATCTGATATGTTACCTTCGACTTCTTGTGAACCTTAGCCGAAGGAAACATGTTGACATTGTTTTTCCACACTCCTACTTTAGGGTTCTTTGGTATGAGTGTGCGTGTGTGTGATTCTCCAATAATGACCGCTTTCCCCTTAGTTGACTTTGCCTGCTCTGGCCGAATCAATACTCTCTTCTCGTTGAGGTCAACGGTGTTCACGGGAAAGGGTCTTTGTCCAGCTTCATCTTTGGACTGGGATCTATTTTCAATCGTCCTTCTTCTATGGCCGATTGAACCCGTCGACAAAAAACATTGCAGTCATTAGTATAATGGGAATGTGAATCATGCCACTTACAGTAGGGCCATTTCATTAGATTGTCGGCGAATGGAATGACTTGGCCTTTTGGCAACCTAAGAAGCTGGCTCTTCAAGAGAAAATCAAATATTTTATCGCACTTAGTTATATCAAATGAGTATTTTACTTCGCTAGGCCGACTCTTCGTGGGAGACGGCCGTAGTTCAGAACAAGTGATGGGTTTACTCTTAGCATTCCAAACCCATTCAGCCGCATACATGTCAGCTGAATCTTCTTCCTCTCCTGATTCTTCCTCGTCGGAGTGATCCATATTGTGTACTTCAGCCCTAGGTTTGTTAAATGTTTTGACAAACTTTTAATCTTTGGCTCGGCCTTCCTTGACTAGAGCCTGTTGTAAGACATGGCTAACTTATAAAAAGTTTTTGTTGTCTAGCCTTTCTTTAATCTCAGAACGCAACCCATTGAAAGCAAGATCCCCCAAATCCCTCTCTGAAACATTTAGAAATAAACATCGGTTTCTGGTATCTCTAAAGCACTTGATGTACTCGGAGACACTTTCTCTAGATTTTTGTTTGACCGATGTTAAGTGTCAAAGCCCAAGTTATATTTCACCCGTATAGAAATAGTCATGGAACTTTTTGAGAAACCAAGTGTTGGTTCCGGAGTCTGTGATGAGTGATTGACAGATTTTATCCTCTGGTTTCGAAGGGGTACTTCCGAAGGTTTCAGTGGGTTTGGTAGCTACGGCTGTTGCAGGGGAGTGTGACCGTTGGAGGGGTCCGACAGTACATGATGACTTGGTCATACCGAAGGGTTCGGTACTTTGGGCGGTACACCGTAGTGTGTACCGGAGGTTGTTTACCCGGAGAGGTCTCCGGGGTACTGGATACACTTGTCTGTTTGTCTGTGGTGCGCAGGTGATTTCGGAGGAGACGGACGGTTCACAACGACTGAAGCTGGGTCAAGCGGGAGGCTTGATGCCAGGCGAGCGGAGAGCTCAGTCATGAAGGCTGCGTGGGGTTGAGGTCAGTCATCGGGTCAAGGTGTGCCAAGCGAAGGCAGAGAGTGCGGAGGGTGGCTCCGGCTGAAGGTACCCTGAGATGAAGTCCTCGGAGGCGAGGCACTTCGAAGGGTACTCCAAATGGAGTAACTTCGGAGTATGCTGGACAAAGTTCTTAGCAACGAGGCAAGGCGTTCGAAGTGTGCTCCGGATGGAGGCACTTGAAGGATCACCCGATGGAAGTCTCAGAAGTCGAGATGCATCAAAGGCATGGTCCGGGTGAGGTTCGTCGAGGAGTGTGTTCGGGATAAGTGTAGGATCGAAAGTAGCGACCAGAGGGGGGGGGGTGAATGGGCGCCTAAAAATTTCTTGATAAACTATATTAAAACCCAACACCCAAATGAAATTAAACAGCTAAATAATATTTGCGAAGCAAATTATTGGAATTAAAGTTGCAGCCTAAAAAATTACCGGTGTCTTAATTGAAAGGATATTAAAAAATAAAAACACCTAGATAAAAACACGAAATACTTATATTTCAATCTAGAAATAAAATACTAATCAAATAAATAAACCATGGGTCATTAAAAATTAAATCAGTAATAAACTTAAAATATTGTGCGTAAAACAAGAATAAAAATAGTACTACGACTAACAATAAAAATTATGCAAGCTGATTAATAATGACCGAGTACTAAAAATATTTTGACATATTAATTTACCCACGAAATATCTAAACAATTTTTCAGCTAATTGATTAATCGATGATTATCCCTAAACTTGATCTACTAAAAAATAGGAGATTAAAATAAAACTTACCTGCGTCATGCCTCGGTCGCCGTGCGAATGAAGAGCCCGCCCGTGGTTGCGTCGCCGCCGCTGTTTGCACGCCGGCCGGTCTTGTGGCAGCCACCATCACGTGTTGAACGTGTGGGCCCACATGGAAGAGAGAAGCACCTGCAACCAGAGAAAAAGCAAGCTACTGTCTTCCGTGCGGCCAGTAAAAAAATCTTCCGCTCGGTGTAGAAAAACAGCGCCAAGGGCTGCTAGCCTCTACTGACGCCGGCGGAGAAGGCTATCTCGCGGGGCCCATGCTGGTTGCTGTGCAGCCGGCTACGCGGGATGCTGCACATTAGCTTTGATCGAAAATACAGAGCAAGCACACGACCCGAAGAAAAATAAAACACAGTCCTGCTGCCGACGAGAATTATTGGAGACGAAGAAGAGTTTTTCGTGGAAAACAAAAACTGAACAATGGACTGTAGATTGATCTATTAGATTGATATGAAAACCAAAACAGTCAACTATCCCCAAGGGGATAGAGGCCTATTTATAGGAAAATCCTAATACATGAAAAGACTACTTTACCCTTGGGTAAAATAAACTGACCCTAAAATAAATTCCGAAAATTACTAAAATATTCTTAGAAAAATTAACTGACTCGAATAAAAATATTCTAAACTTAAAAACTAAATATTAATATCCTAAAAACGAATTAAACATAGATCGTCAGTTTTACGCCGAAACTGACAAAGCGTCCACCGTCTTCGCACCGGGTACCCGGATTGGGCCGACCCGACCCCGCAGCTCCCTCAGCCCGGCAATCGCTCACCGCCCGTATACCTGAGTCAAACCAAGTCAACAGACCAGTGGATCATCTACCGCTCCTAGCCATGTACCCGGATTGGGCCAGCCCGACTCCGCAGCTCCTCTGCCCGGCCGTCGCTCACTGCCCGTGTACCTAAGTCACATGCGCCTCAGACTCGGCAGGTCTTCATCTCTCCCTTCCTTTGACTTCCGTTGACAATCACACATCACATCTAGAATATCAAAACCATATTCTTCAACATGGTTTCTCAATAAGACACTGCGACGAAGTGCTCATGGAATGCTTCATGCGGAGGCCTTGGACGAAGGAGGGACTTCGAAGGGTGGTACTCCGAAGGTGGGGCTTCGGAGGGTGGCTGACTTGAGGTACTTCGGCCATGCATGGCTTCGGTACATGGACTAACGGAGTTCGAGCTAGGAGTAGCTGCGAAGCCATGGTGGTCCACTCCGGAGGTGATGGCGCGAAGGCTCAAGAGATTTGATGGCTTCGGCTCAAAACCGTCACTGTATCGAAGGCTCAATTCGGTGAAGCGAAGGCCGTCTAGCTCAAGGCTTCTCACCGAAGCTACCGCACCCCTCGCGTGCGAAGGGGGGCTTCAGAAGACTCCAAAACTGCAAAGGCTGATTGTGTCTACTCTACAAAAGCTGATGATATCTTCTCTGTGAAGCTGACAAAAGAAGCCTCCAAATAAAGTAGACTACCATCTGTATCCCGTGTTTGAGAGAGACAAAAATAGTGTAAACCCTAGGGGTAAAGTAGTCTATTCACAGGGCTGAATAGTGCCTGTAAATAGTGAAGGCTGGCTAGGCCTGAGTAACACTTTGAGCAGCCATTTTAGAACTCCTGTGCTAGCCGTCACATCCTTGTATTCAGTCTATGAGTTCATTTTGTGTTCCCTTTTCAAGCAATGAAACTTTGATTCTATTTTCCATTTACTGCTTGAACTTGTATGCTTGCTTTGCACTGCATGTCTTGATTTCTTTGTGCTCCAATTCTTCCTGGTTTGAGTTTGTGCACTAGGGTGTTTTTGGAGAAGTGTGAAAGTGATCAGTATGTGTGAAGTGTGTTTTTCAGTATGGGTTCGCTCTGTGTAAACTGAGGTAACCCCTCACTGTTACAACCGAATCACTGAGTGGAGTGTGCTCGAAGCCTGCTTTCTTCCCTTAGCAAAATATGTTATGTGTGTGTTTTGACCATCGAAATATGAAGCCTAGTACTAGTTGGTAGTGCAGAGTATTTGGTCGAAGTCCGTAGAGGGAAACCACCTCCTGCGAAGGGTGAAGTGCGAAGCCTGCTCGAAGGCACCTAGTGTGTGGAGCCTGCACCGACTTGGTAGAGTTGAGTTTTTTGTTTTGTGAGTGGAGGGAAGTCTTCTTGACTTCGAACTTTTTCTCCTCGTGAAGGATGTTTTCGGAGCTGTGAAATACCTCTGAACCAGACCTCTGAAGAGTGTGTTCGAAGTCTGTTCCGCACGAGACTGAATTAAAACAGAAGGCTATTTTTAGCCTGAAATTTTAAGAGCTCCCATTCACCCCCCTCTGGTCACCGTTTCCGGTCCAACACTTTTGCTCCAATTTGGCCCACGTTTGGACAGAGTTCGACGGGATCGCCGAAAACCAAGTAAAAGTGGTTCCGGATAGTGAGAGGGAAAATAGTCTAAGTTTTAAAGCATCTGACCCACTAGCATCTCCACACTGTGCTAAGAACTGACTGACATGCTCTAGTGTGGTTTTTTTACCGTCACCATCAAACTTGGTGAACTCAAGTACTCTGTAGCCACGAGGGTATGGTAAAGTGTCGAAATGGTTAGGGTATGGTTTCCGATAAACCCTAGCCCAACCCCTAGGCACGAAACTAGTGCACTACCTAAACAGTGCGCGGATCCGCTCCTTAATGTCATCTTGGCCTCCTATCTGTGCTTGTCTCTCATGTGGAGGCACGATACGTGGTGGTATGTCGGCGTGTTGGCCGCGGGGTTCTTCCTCACATGCTGGCTCTGGGTATACGACATGTTGGAACCTATGCCTTTGTGCGTGTGGTGCAGGCAATGTAGGAAGAACTAGCACGGGTGTAGGTGGCGTGCAATAAATAGGGTTAGCTTGTACATGTGTGGAGTGGATTGTCTCGGCCGTATATGCTGAGGCTAGAGACGTGATGGTCTTGCCAGTACTACCTTCGATTCTGCTATAGATACGATTCACCAGAGGTGCACTAGCGATTGGAGTTGGGGGAACAGCCTCAGTAAAGCCGAACCTTCTAAGCGTTGCCTCTACATGAGAGCTAACTGCCGAATCTAAACGGTTGGCTAGTGAAGCGCTAACATCTTAATCTACTGACGCGGCTATTTGTTGTTCAATCTCTAAAGAAGATAAAGGAGGCGATACTGGTGTTATCTAGGTCCAAGCGAGGTCGGGGGCATTGACGTCATGCTTGATGAAGCCCGCATGTGTCTTGACATAGCTCCCATGCAGAGTAAAAGGTAGTGCTTTTCAAAGGTGAATGGTATGATGTTCATCATCAGTCTGGGTTACAAAAAGATGAGTTTGGATTCACCATTGTGAATTTTTCTCGAACGATACACACAGGACAAAAATTAGAGCATGATAATTTTTTCTTCTCTTCACAAGTGCAACAAGTCTTTTATGTACAAGATCCAAGAGCTGAATCATGGCACACCGTCGTGAAAGTTATACCACGTGATAATTTTGACATGGGTGCTGAATTGTTGGCAGATGAAACATATTAGATTGTACAAAATTAGATTGCATAGTTGAATGGAAATTTTGTTGATGTTGCTCATGACTTGGTATGAGACAATGTTGTAAATATCTTGTTATTCATTTGATGATAAGTTCTGAAATGTTATTCTGTTGATGTTAACTTCTAAAAGTGAGGTTGGACAATCATTTCCTTAGACTTGCATGTTAAGTAATGGAAATAGGATATGTGTAAAAGTGTAGTTTTGAATCCATGTTTTCTTCAAACAGAGATTCCAGGGACATTTTTGTAAGCCATGATTGTGGATTGAATTGGTAGAAAGCTGTCAACGCTCCAGATTCATGTTTTACAATGTAACTTTGTTATTAATCAAAAAAAACATAATACTCTAAATTTGTCAATAGCTCTAGATTTAGTTTTATTTCAAACTAGGTTGGATTAACTTCAACAAAATCTTAACATGAATTTTTCAAAGTGTTTTTTGTCAGCCATGATTGTGGATAGAATTGGTAGAAAGCTGTCAATGCTCCAAATTCATGTTTTACAATGTAAACCTTGTTTTTAATAAAAAATCTTAATACTCTCAATTTATCAACAGCTCTAGATTTAGATTTTTTTCAAACTAGGTTGGATTACCTTGAAAAAATCTGAACATGAATTTTTTAAAGTGTTTTTTGTCAGCCATGATTGTGGATAGAATTGGTAGAAAGCTATCAATGCTCCAGATTCATGCTTTACAATGTAAACTTTGTTTTTAATAAAAAAACTTAATACTCTCAATTTATCAACAGCTCCAGATTTAGTTTATTTTCAAACTAGGTTGGATTAGCTTGAAAAAAAATTGAACATGAATCTTTAACTGTATGGGGGTATTTTTAATGGGGGTATTTTTCATGCCATATCACCTATTAAAAAATCCAAAAATCCTGTTGTGGCTAAGGTTTGAACGCCCGACTTTGCTTCAAACCGCCTGTACTCTACCATTAGACTATCGATGCTTTCTTGAAAGTATTGTGCAAGCATAGTTTTTATTTTCAACTTTCATTTAGTATTTCTGGTATTTAATGCTTCGCCCCCCATGATGCCACCTCTTCTCCCCAATATTCCCCAATCCACAACTCCACCCACTCGCGTCGCACCCTTCACCCTCTAGAAGCCCCGCCGTCGCCGCCGGCTGTCATCGGTGGGCCGTCGCTGCTGGCCACCGTCGGTCGGTCTCCCGCTGCGCTCACTCTCTCACGCACTTGGGGGCTCCCTACGCCACTGCGACTCTGGGGCTGTGGCCGTACGTGGCCGCTCGCCGGACCTCGAGGTGTGCCTCCACTTTCTCATTGACCGAGTAGAGGAGAGGAGCAACCGAGCAGGTGTTGTACTGCTGTTCGCCTATCTTTTTTCTCATTTTCCTGGATTATTAAAATGCTTGCTATTGTGCAATACTGCAATGTGATGTGCTATTGTTGAATGAGTGAATATTGTTGTGATCTGCATCTCAGTGAATGATGTGCTATTGTGATGAGCAAATATTCTGTTATGAAATTCTTCATTTCATGAATAAAGCTTATGTATTGTTAAATTAAATTCTCATTCAATGTAAACCGATGAAAGATTGTTGGAGCTTGATATTTGAGGAACTAATAGTAATTAAAGTACATCTAAATAGTAGTAGGGGATATGTATAGCAGTATAGGTCACTACTGCTATGAGTGGTCATTTTCTTGTGTGAACTCTAGGATTTGCCATAAGTATCCAAACATATTAATAATCAGCATACTTATAAAATTAAATTTTCATATAGTTGTTAGAATCAGGGTACCATAAACATGAATCAGTATATTTGTGATTTCATTTTGTTATAAATTCAATCATTGAACACATCCTTCTGTATTTTATTGGTTTTCTTAGCTTGACTATATTATGGTAGTTTAATGTGCGCATTTTTTTAGTGATGGGTCCTCCTAAGAAAGAGTTGAGGAGGGACAATTTGGGGAGGTTCCGGCGTCATACAAATGTCTAAAAAAAGTATGAGGTTCCGAAGATTGAACAGAACACCGGGTCATCTACTACATCAAGCGGCGTTTGTGAGGTCTACCAGTGTGGTAAGGTTAAGGTCGAAGGCTGCCCTTGCGATTGCGTGCCAACCACCAAAAGGAATCATGTGGTTCTTCAGTTGGACTCGGACTCAGACGATGACTTGCCGCATTAAGTTAGGGCAAGTCGTGGCAAACGGCAAACTATAGAACAAGTGTAGGACCGAAAGTAGCGACCTGAGGGGGTGAATGGGCGCCTAAAAAATTCTTGCTAAACTGTGATCTAACCCCGACACCCAACGGAACTTTACCAGACAAATAATATTAGCATAGCAAGTTATTGAAACTAAAGTTGTCTAGCATAAAAATGACTGATGTCTTAATTTAACTGATATTAAAGATTAACTAGATAAAAACACTGTCGTAAATAAACACCGAAATAAATCACGAGATATTTATATTTTAGTATAGAAATAAAATACTAATCACGTGAATAAAACATGGATCATTCAAAAATTAATTCCGAGATAAACCTAAAATATTTCAGGTAAAAACTAGAATTAAAAATACTACTGCGACCAATAAACTTTTCTTTATTTTTTTATATAAGCAGATTAAACAGATATAAATAAAAATATGCGATTACTAAAAATAATCTGGCAAATTAAATTAACACGAAATTTCTAAACAAATTTTCGCTCATTAATTAATAGATGATTATCTCTAAAAAGAATCTACTAAAAATAGGAGATTAAAAAGTTACCTGCATGGGAGTCGTGGAGATCTTCTTCGTCGCCGGCCGTTTACTCGTCGTAGCTTCTCCTCCCGCCGTGAGCGTCCTGATCTGAGTCCACGCACCGAGTGAATGCAAAAATCTCCACGCGCTCTAGCAGTGCATGCACTATGCTTCCATGGTAGAGAACTTAGATGCGAGCCGGACAAGAGAGAAAAGAGTCTAAAACTATTAGAAAATTCAGGCTGCAGAAACTGACGAGAAAAGATGGATGTAATGCTTTTCTCTATTCAAAACGGTTTCTCTGTTCAGAACGACAACAACAGTGCTACCAAAACAAAATAGTGAATTGTGATATTACTAGAAAACTCACTTGAGTTAGAAGGTCTATTCAGGCCCAGGGGAAAAATAATGGCAGTAAAGAAAACAGTGATTAGGCACATTGGTCAGGCTACCGTAGCAAAAAGACGTGAACAGTAGAATGGAATGACAGCAGCAGTAAAAATGCTTGCAGGTAGAACACTGATCGGTAATTAAACAAAATTAAAATCAGTAGACACAAACAACTAGGCAAATAGAAATCACTCTCGCAGTGTGTAATCACGAGTAAAACAACGTATCAACAGGCAGCAATTCAGATGAAAAAACCGAGAAAAAGAAACCGGATTCCTGGCGCACATACGTACCCGCGCGGAGCAACACAAGCAAAAATGTGATCACACGAATGCACGATAAAGGGGAAAACAAACTTGGATGTAGATTGATCTATTAGAAAACAGTCATCTATCCCCACGGGGATAGGGGCCTATTTATAGGCGACTCCTAATACATAAAAAGACTAATTTACCCTCGGGTAAAATTAAACTGACTCTAAAATAAATTCTGAAAATTACTAAAATATTCTTAGAAAAATCACCTGACTCAAATAAAAATATTGTAAACTAAAAAACTAAATATTAATATCCTAAAAATGAATTAAACATAGATTGTCAGTTTTACGCCGAAACTGACAAAGCATCCACCGTCTTCGCACCGGGTACCCGGATTGGGCCGACCCGACCCCGCAGCTTCCTCAGCCCAGCAATCGCTCACCGCCCGTGTACCTGAGTCAAACCCAGTCAACAGACCAGTGGATCATTTGCCGCTCCTAGCCATGTACCCGGATTGGGCCAGCCCGACTCCGCGTCTTCTCTGCCCGGCCGTCGCTCACTACCCGTGTACCTGAGTCACATGCGCCTCAGACTCGGCAGGTCTTCATCTCTCCCTTCCTTTGACTTCCGTTGACAATCACTCATCACATCTAGAATATCAAAACCATATTCTTCAACATGGTTTCTCAATCTCCCCCTTGATGAGTGCATTGTCAACACCCTTTTCAGCTCATCTCCAGAACCTGCAAAAACATGTGGAAACAGAAAAACAAAGACAAAAGAAAATAGAACAAAGAAAATAAAAGTTGAACCCTAATGACCAAAAGCCAAACAGAAGCAAGAAAACTGGTCATTATGGTTAACCAAAAATAAAGACTCAAAAACAAGTGCAATCTCTCTCAAAATTACCAACAAGGAACTCCCCCTGAAATAAATCCCAGAGAAAGATAAAAATATATCCAAAATTTCTCCCCCTTGTTGACAATTGGACTCATCAAGTGAGACTAAATGCACTCTAAAGAGACATAGACACAAACTCCCCCTAAAATGCAGATCCCCCTCAAAATATGCCATGAATGCAGATGGAGTGCAGGTGGAGTGTGAAAAAGCATGCTTCTTAGATATGATTTACTGCTATTACAACATCTAACAGGTATAGCAAAAGATATACTATCTAAGATACATGACATGATCAGTGCAATAGATGATATCTTAAGAAAGTCATTAGAACACATTTTTCGATTTTTGCAAAAACAAAAACATCACCACTTTTTCTAGTAGACAAGCAAAGTAAAGCATGAGATGCAAAAGCTAACTGATATCTACCAAGATAAGCATTGTCCAAAACAAAGTGCTTCAGCAAACTTGTCATCTTTTTAAATTTTTCAGACTAATTCTTTTTCCTTTTATTTTTTCATTTCTGTCAGGGGTTATTTGCGTGTCAAACCTTATGCTAACCGACCAAGTCAAGCCTAGGCCAGAACTGGGCCATCAGAAGCTTAAGACATTGGTCTTGGCATATATTACACCGTCCTAGTTCATACCAAAGTGCTATGGTAAGCAGTCTAGAACAATGTAATGCGACAAAGCAAACCCACCTGGATATTTTCTAATAATCATAAAAATGCGAAAAATTTTCATTTTTATGAATTTTTATCATTTTATAGCACATTTTGCATAATTAAAGCATATAAATGTCCAAGTTGCATATCTGCATCTAAGTAAGGATCTAGCTACCAGGCATGTAAAAGATAGCGAAAGCATTTAGCCTACACATGCTAGTTACCAAAAGCAATGGTAATAATTTTTCAATTTTAAAACATAAAAGCCATGCATATGACAAATATCAGATATATCATGTGAACTGAAACAAAACATGATCATTGACAAGTAATAAAAAACATATACTAGCTAGAGAAAGTAAAGCAGATTAATCATATAATAGAAGCAAGCTCAAAATGTGCTAGATGATTATGCATGATATGAGCGCACACAAAAAGACTCAATAAATAAAAAAAATGAAAAATTGATACCAATGAAAAGCTGACTCAAAATATCCTAAAAAGGATACACAACTCCCAAGTCAAGATCAATAATCATGAGTGGGAACAAACGGTCCAACGTCAGGTTTGGCAAAGGTGTTAAACCAATGTCGAGCCATCTACTCGTATGTAGGAAAGCAGAAGGAATCATATGAGTCTGGACCAAAACGCGGCTCAAAGTGCGGTCCTCTGTTCTTCCTAAAATCACGGTCACAAGGTCCAACACCGTATCCATAACGATTTGGAACTCTGCCAAAATGGAAACCACCCTCCGGAACACAATCATAAAAGCCGTCTCCTCTACCACCACCTACACGACGTGGCCTGGCCTCTACTCTCTCTCTACGTCGAGGAACTCTCTATCTACCACCTTGCTGGTAGAACTGCCCCTGCCCACCTCGAGCTCTCTCTGCTCGCTCAACCCGCTTCCTCCTGAAGCAAAACTCCTCAAGATGCCCGTCTCTCTGACAAAACTCACAGTGATAGGTAGGCTTCTTGGGATGTTGTTGTGGCTTAGGGTTCTTAGGCTTGGTGGTGTTGGGTGAAGCATCTTTGGTGTGAGAGGGTCCAGGTAAAGAATCAAGAGAAGTGTGAAGAGTTTTAGGCTTAGGAACCCAGATCTGCTTCTTAGGTGGAGCTTTAGGTTGTTCTTGGATCACTCCATCCTTGGGCTGACTATCCTTAAAGGACTCAGTGGAGTGAGTCTTGGGATATCTCTGTTCGGGAGTCATCTTACTCCACTCCACTGCACGGCTAATGGCGCTCTCAAAATCAGCATTGGTATATGTGTAACCTACTCCAAAACCATCCTGTCTCTTGAACTGCTGGATCATTATGCCAAGTTGTGGCTCTCTGGCACTAATCCAACTCAGGATCTGACGGAGGTAAAAGTTCTCGTTCTGAACATCAGCTAGCTCCTCTCTCAAAGAAGCTAACACCTCCACTTGAGACAAACAAATCTCACACTCTTTATCAACTTTGACAGACTTCTCAGCTTTTAGCTTGATCAACTCCATTCTAATGGACAAACAGTTCTCACAAACAGTGGGTGGAACTGACAAGGTCTCAAGCTCTAGCTTATTCTGCTCCAACTCAGCTCTCACTCCAGCTAACTCGCTCAACTGCTCATCACTCTTGGCTCTCAGCTCAGCTATACTAGCTAAATGGGATGGGCAGTCTACACAAGGTGCGACGATAGTGGCATGAGCATCTTTTAGCTCCTGCTGAGCGCTCTCAAGCTCAGTGGCCAAAGCGTCTCTCTCATCTACTCTCTCTGTGTACCTGGACTTAAGAGTCGTCAGGTCACACAAAAAAACCTCACAGTTAGGGCACTCACCACTATCACCCAAGCAAGGGAAAGAAGATAGACTCTCAATCTTGCCATTTGCTGTGGCAAGCTCACTCTCAAGCTCATCTATCCTCTTCTTAGCCCCTCTAAGCAGTTTGTCCCTATACTTCAACTCTTGACTATTCTGTTCTAGTAAATTAACAACTTCTTGTTCATAGGAAGATGCATTCTCATCGTCGTCGTCGTCGGAGTCATCGGAGGAGTCCTTCTCTTTCTTCTCCCCAAGACCCATTGAGCAGAAGCTCTTGTGGGGTCTTCGGCTGTGATGTGAACGATTCTTCGGCTTGTCCCCGAAGCCCATGAAATAGAGGCCCGCCGGATTGTCCATGTCCTTCCCTTTTCTGATCATGACCTCTTCATCACTTGAACTTGAAGACGAGGAGGAAGACAAGGATCTTTTGGAGTATCTTTTCTCCATCTCGGCGAAGAAGATCTTGTCTCGCTTCTTGTTCTCACGCCTGTAATCCTTCAGAGCCTTTCGAAAAAATCTTGTCTTGGGCTTGCCCTTTGTGGAGTTGTCATACTTGCCAGAGTTGTAGGAGTTGCCGCCGGTTCCCTTCTTGTAATTCTTCTCCTTGGGGCAGTCGGCGATGAAATGACCTGGGTCACCACACTCAAAGTATCCGGATTTTGTGCCATGTCTCTTAAACATTCGCTTATCATAGACACGTCGCACCCGGTTGTTAAACAGGCACAAATCATCATCTCCTAGAGTATCAAGTTGTTCCTCGGAGATAGACATCAAGGAAAAGACAGTACAACTCATGGCATTAGGATCTACAGACGGTGTCGCAAGCGCCAGAGTCTTTGAGCTAGAATCAGTGAGATTTGATCTCAACTGAATATCGACCTCTGAGGCCTTGAGCTTACTAAAAAGCTCTGCGATGGTCAAGGTATCATAGGACGCGCTCTCAACAATAGAAGAAACCTTGATCTCCCAAATCTTAGGGTCCAAGTTATGGAGTACCTTAAGCGCATGTTCATGATCCTGGACCAGCTGATCACGCTCGGCCTTGTTGACACGAAGCTTGTTAATGATCGATTGAAAACAACCAAACAACGCCTCAACAGTCTCACCCGGCTTCTGTGAGAAATTTTCATACTCACGCCGGTAGGTCTGATATAGCCTAGCCGCCCCCAAGCGGCGTCAAAGTCCTTTGGAGCGAGGTTCCTCGGAGACCCAGTTTGGAGGCCCCAGTTCGGAGCCCCAGTTCGAAGGCCCCAGTTAGGAGGCCCAGTTCGGAGGCCCTAGTTCGGAGGCCCAGTTCGGAGGTCCAGTTCGGAGCCCTAGTTCGGAGCCCTGGTTCGGAGGCCCCAGTTCGGAGGCCCAGTTCGAAGGCCCAGTTCAGAGGCGCCAGTTCGGAGGCCCAGTTCGGAGGCCCCAGTTCGGAGGCCCAGTTCGGAGGTCCATTTCGGAGCCCTGGTTCAGAGGCCCAGTTCGGAGGACCTGGTTTGGAGGTCCAGTTCGGAGCCCTGGATCGGAGGCCTAGTTCGGAGGACCTAGTTCGGAGGTCCAGTTCGGAGCCCTGGTTCGGAGCTCCGACCCTACTCCGAACCCAGAAGATATTTACTGCCCCGCTACAGTGTAGAAGTCGTTCCAGGGGCCCCTCTGCCCATAGTTTGTCGTCTAGCTGGTCAAGATGTGACGTTACCTGACACGTCTGTAAAGGTGTAAAGCACTTTTGTACCATAGCTAGTTCCTTTTCCCCTCTTTGCCCCTATGAGCCTAGGGCTCATAGAGGGCATCTCGGTCTTATCCATTGGCCTGCGTGCCTATAAAAGCAGGGCCAAGCCCTTGTAACAGGGACACACTCTCCAGGGGCCATGAGACCCTCGAGTTCACCTTCTCCAGGGGCCAAGAGACCCTCGAGTTCACTTCTCCACACCAAGGCATACCATGCCAAATTCACCACAAACTGGACGTAGGGCTATTATCCCCTAGGGGAGGCCCGAACCAGTATAAATCCTTTCTCCCTCTGAGAGAACCCCTCGAGGTTCATTCCACGCATCGTATACACACATACAAAACCTGTGTTGTAGCTAACGCAATTGCTACAACAGTTGGCGCCGTCCGTGGGGATCTTAGTCCTAAAAGCTAAGTTCTCTGCCGCTGCCTGCAACTCGAAGCGCGCTTGAGGGGGCAGCTTCGAAGCCTTCTTGCTTCGCGCACCCTTCGGCAAGGGGCTTCGGGTGCAGTTCGAAGGCCATCTTCGCCTTCTCCCATCCTTTGCATCTCGGAGCTCGCCCTTCAGGAAGGGGCTCTGCTTGGTGTGTCGAAGGCCGTCGAAGCCCAAGGGGCTACGAGGCAAGCTTTTAGCCACTCAACGAGGTATGTACGCTATCTGAAGTACCACTTCGATGTGCAGTTTTATAGTTACCTTGATATAAAATTCGAAGCCCCTGCTTCGCCTTAAAGCCGAAGCCCTGCTTCGCCTGCTTCGGCTTTAAATGCAAACTTTTGCTCCATCTTATTGAAAAAACCGAAGCCATGCTTCGCCTTACTGAAAAAACGAAACCATGCTTCGCCTTATTGAAAAACCCGAAGCTATGCTTCGCCTTATCAAAAACATGACCCCTTGCTTCACCTTATTGAAAAATTCGAAGCCTTGCTTTGCTTTACAAAATTCGGAGCACTCATCCGAAGGCTACACAGCGCCCCCGGGCCCGTAGCAGTAACAGGGACTCCGGGCAATGGCTCGATGCGTCCAGGGATTCCGGGTTCCGTACCCGAAGCATCCCCGGGATTCCGGGTTCCGTACCCGAAGCATCCTAGGGATTCCGGGTTCCGTACCCGAAGCATCCCAGGGTCAAAGGTGGCCCAGGGTCGTAGGTGACCTAGAGTCGAAGGTGGCTCAGAGCCGAAGGTGGCTCACATTATCACAGGTTCGGTGAATCCACACCAAATATCCATTTTCATTATAGAATCAAGCTCAGAAGCCTTGCTTTGTTATCCAAACATACTCCGAAGCCTTGCTTCGCGTGTCAAATCTAATATATACGCCTAAGCGTGTCAAAGTCATACTTCGCATGAAAATCTAAGTGTGTTTCGGAGCTTTGCTCACGCACAACATCTAAATCCTAGCATGCCGAACAATGCTTCGCTTAATTTGGCTACACTGAAGCCTTGCTTCGCTCCAAATTAACACATTTGAAGCCCAAAAGAGGCCTTCGTTCGATGTGTCCTAAGCATTCGAAGCCGCCAAAAGGCGCACCCCTTCGCATTTTTTATTGCCCGCACCAGCAACGGCTAAGTCCCTAGCTGCCACGAGCAAGGGGGGAAGCCTGTATGCGAGGTGTGCGGATGTGATACGCAGTACGAGCGTGACAAGCTAAAACGTTCGAAGCCATCAAACAATGCGAAGCATGCAGACGAAGTATGCAAATATAATAAACCCCATTCATTGAATGATAATTGAGAAGTGTGTTACAAATGTACTTCGAACACAAAACTACGTGTAGTCTGTATCTGAGCCTAAGAAGAATCGGGTGCGAGGCCCCAAGCATCGCTTGCCTTTCTTTCGGCCAGGGCCCCCTCGGCTGGACGAAGCCTCGTCGGAGCCTGCCCTCCCACGTCCGGCTCGTCCAGGCTCCGAAGCCCGCAGACCTCATCTTCTACTTTGCAGGTCGCTCCAAGTTAGCGAGGCAGGCGGTGCCGTATCGAAGGCAGAGAAGTCTAAAGCTTCATCGCCCGCTAAGACCATTCGCGAAGGCAAAAACGAAGAACTCTGAAGGGACTCCGTCTTCACAATGGCTAGTAGATCCTAAGCTACTTCGGGGATGGCTTCACTGTTAGGTCCCCTCAGAAGCTTAAACCGAGGGGGGCTTCGGACCTAGCTACTTCGAGGACTGCCCACAACTGTCGAAGTTCTTCGGAGTCCTCAAGCACTTCGTAGTCAACATTCGGAGGCTGAGCCTGGACAGGTATAAGAAACCCCCGCATTCATATTAATAAGCTGATAAGTTTTTACAAGCCTGCAACTAAGTATTACAAGAAGCCTAAGGAGATCTACACCTTCGGAGGCGGAGGTGTCTATGTCGAAGGCCGATCGGACGCAACAAGTGCTTTGGCTCGGCGAAGGCAGAGAGCCTTCTAAAGGTCGAGGACTGCTTCACAGCCTTGTTCCTTCCAAGGCTCCTGCAGCCGCCGCCAGGCTCCGCGGACGTCTGTCGGAGGCGTCACCAAGTGCTGGCCCCCGAAGGCCACCGGGGTCGCGGAGGTTGCTTCCTCGAGGTGTTTGCACCCCGCGTCATGAATCATCTGCAATACTCCTTGGCCCGCGACTCGGCCGGCCATCAAGGCGAAGCCCTTCAGCGACTGCTCCGCCGTCGAAGCTACTACCTTCAAGAACTCGACGCGATCCCCAATTGGATCCTGGTCGCCGAAGTCCGGAGCCCGGCAGTCGGTCCCTATCTGCTCGAGGACTTCGGTCAGACTCTGAGTGGCTTCGTCAAGGTTGTCCACGATGAAGTCTTCGAGCTTCTGAGCCCATTGGCGGAGTGAAGAGTTCTCCTTCGCCTGCCGGGCCTCGGCGTCCTTCGCTGCCTTGAGCTCAGCGCGGAACCGATCCAATTCCGACACCAAGGTTTCCTTAGCCTTGTCGGCCTCAGCCTTCGCCGCCTCTGCATCAGCCTTCGCCGCCTCTGCTTCGGTCCTCGCCGTCTCGGCCTCACCCCTCGCTGCGTCAGACGAAGCTTCGGCAGCGTTCGCTTCTCGACTTCCACCAAGACATCAGTGTCGGAGGGCCTCCTTCTCCTCTGTCAGGCGCATCATCCGCCTGTCCGCAGAGGTCGAAGCCACTGCGTTCGGTGCGAAGGCCTGGAAGAATTCAAGGAATCATAAGTGTTGATCGAAGACTAGCGTATAATTCGAAGGATGTGTAGGACTTCGCTCACCTGCACAAGGGCTTCGTTCGCATTGATGAAGAGCTCCATGGGATTTGTATGGCTGAGTTGAGCCACCAAGTCCCCTGCCTCCGCAGCTGCACAAGCCTCGCGGAAGCTGTTGATCGCCACCTCCGTCACGGCACCCTTCGGCCGAAGAGGATGGACAATCTCTTCCGCCGCAACCGCCTGCGCGGGCTTCGGCGTGGCCGGGCTCAGCTCCACCACCTCGACCTCCTCGTCGCTTGGAGGGCCCCCTTCGCCGCGGTCGCTGCCTCCGTCTTCTTTAGACGAGGAGCTGTCAGACTCCGAGCTGCTGCTGCTACTGCTGTCGGAGGCCTCTACTGGCTTCGCCGGGGTGGACCTCACGTCGGCATCGTCCTCTGCAGGCTTCGCCGTGGTGGGCCTCGCACCAGCATCCCCTTCTACAAAAGAAAAAAGACCAAGTCAGGACCCGCACATTGAATAGAAGCATGTTAGAAGGATTTACCTTCGCCAGAGATTTCTTCAAAGGAAAGGGGGTCGATGTTCGCCCCCCAGTCCCTTCGCTGCGAGGCTGGCGTGTCGGGCTTCATGCCCGAAGTCGTCGCGGTCGAGGCCTCCGCGGCCTTCTTGGTGGCTGGGGTGAGCGCGTCGGCCTCCGCCACCAAAGTCGTCGTCGGAGCCTTCGCGGCCTTCTTGATAGCCGGAGCGCGTGTGGGCTCCGCTGCTACCTCCTCCGGAGTAGAGACCTCGGTCGCAGGGACCTCCATCCGAGCCCTCAAAGCCTCAGGCTCGTCGTCGTCCCCTCTATTCCTCTTGGCACCAGTCGCCGAAGTTGCGAGGTGGGAGAAGTCCAGCAGGGCAGGGAATACCTCGTAGCCAAGCATGGTCCATACCCTGTTCCAATGCTCCCAAGACCCCACCGAAGCGAGACGCTGGGCCTGCTCCTCTGGTGTCGGAGTCCCAACAACGTGCTCCGCCGCCGTGATGGCCTCCTCCGGAGTCCTCACTTCCAGATGGGCTTCATAAAAGTTCAAGTCAGAGCGAAGTTTGCAAAGTATGAAAATGGAGAGATTTCGAAGTCTTACCAAAGCGTTCGAAGGCCAGCTCGCTTAGTCCCCCTTGGCCCGAAGCATGGAAGAGCCCCTCCGGCCAAGATCGCGCGAGGGGGCTGAGCCGGAGGGTGATGAACTCCTCCGCGAGGTCCCTCATACTCATCTTCGCTGCTACCTTCCGAAGTAGCGAGATCCTCGAGCGGAGGGTGTCCTGGCTTGTCTTCACCACCCCTTCGTGTCGATACAAAATAAAGGCAATAGTACTCCGAAGGGGAGAGTTCGCGCCGACGGAGGCGTAGAACCACTCTTGATCCCACTTCGAGTACCACTTGTTGTTAACAGCCCTCGCCGGGAAGGCGTCTTGGAACTCCCTCCGGAGCTAGAAGTTAGCACTGCCGAAGGCCAATGCCCTCTTGACGCGGTCTGCCCCCTCCCTCGGCTTCGGCTGGCAGTTGGCGTCATGGAGGGTGATGAAGACATCGGCGCGGCCCTCGCATCCTTCGGCCCTCATGGCCCACTCAAAAACAGCGAGCCTCGCCATGGCGTTGGGCGAGAGTTGAGGAAGTTCGAGGTTGTAAGACCTCAAGACTTCGCTCAGCATCCCCACTGCTAGCAGACCAAGGCCGGCTTCGAAGAAAGCTTCGAACACGACCACTTCATCAGCCCGAGTCCTCGGCACGGCCTCCGACTTCTCCGAGACTCTTAGCTGGATCTTCGCCGCAATCGTCCCTTCGCAGGCCCTCCGGACGGACTCCTCCATAGAGATCAAAGCCCTCATCTCCAGCGTCTACTCGAACTTGTCGGAGGGTGTCCGAAGGTCCCTCAGCCCTAGTCGCCTAGGTGTAGGCTTCGCTGCCGCAGCCGCTTTTGCCTGCAGTTGGGCGGAGCTCGAGCTCGGGCCCAAGGCCAAGGACTTCGAAGCCGCCTTCTTCGGCATTTTGGTAGGGCTTCGTCGCGAGGGGCTAAAGCTAGCGAAGGGCGCTCCACACGAAGCCAAGGAAGAGAAGAGAGCGAAGGTTGTAAGGCAGTAAGAAGAAAGCAAATGAGAGCGTGCCGAAGTCGCACGCGGTAACCCCCTATTTATAGGCGGTAAGAATTCCGACGGTCGTGGGCCGAACCCACTGCCAGGTGGGCCTCCAGCGAAGGCGAAGCAGCCCAGCGCAGGGTAACGGTAAATATTCTAGCAGTTGCGGAGCCGTTCGATCTCCCCGAGGTCATTCTGATAGCTGGCGCAGGCAGTTATTACCTTCGGATTTCGAAGTCACCTTCGGTCCAAGCTCCGAAGGCGTGTTTTCTCAGAAGTTGTAATTTTCAGGTCATTTGTCCCAAGGGCGCGCACACCCCTTCGTCCCGAAGGCCTACACGCGAGGGGCTACTGTTGGGGGAATAGATTTTCCTTTAACAGGGGCCAAATGACGTCAGCCTCTGACAGCCTTTGGCCCGGAGCCCAACACTGTCGAAGCCTCTATATCCCCAAAGAAGCTGTTTCTAGGTCCCAAGGTACCCTTCGGAGCTTACTGGGGCGGAGCCCCCAAGCCCCGTCAAAGTCCTCTGGAGCGAGGTTCCTCGGAGACCCAGTTCGGAGGCCCCAGTTCGGAGCCCCAGTTCGGAGGCCCTAGTTCGGAGGCCCAGTTCGGAGGCCCCAGTTCGGAGGCCTAGTTCGGAGGACCCAGTTCGGAGGTCCAGTTCGGAGCCCTGGTTCGGAGCCTTGGTTCAGAGGCCTAGTTCGGAGGCCCAGTTCGAAGGCCCTAGTTCGGAGGCCCAGTTCGGAGGCCCCAGTTCGGAGGCCCAGTTCGGACGACCCAGTTCGGAGGACCTAGTTCAGAGCCCTAGTTCGAAGCCCTGGTTCGGAGGCCCAGTTCAGAGGCCTGGTTCGGAGGCCCAGTTCGGAGGACCTGGTTCGGAGGTCCAGTTCGGAGCCCTGGTTCGGAGGCCTAGTTTGGATGACCCAGTTCGGAGGTCCAGTTTGGAGCCCTGGTTCGGAGCCTTGGTTCGAAGCTCCGACCCTATTCCGAACCCAAAAGATATTTACGCCCCGCTACAGTGTAGAAGTCGTTCCAGGGGCCCCTCTGCCCATAGTTTGTCGTCTAGCTGGTCAAGATGTGACGTTACCTGACACGTCTGTAAAGCTGTAAAGCACTTTTGTACCATAGCTATCTCCTTTTCCCCTCTTTGCCCCTATGAAATCAGGCCAAGCCCTTGTAACAGGGACACACTCTCGAGGGGCCATGAGACCCTGGAGTTCACCTTCTCCAGGGGCCAAGAGACCGTGGAGTTCACTTCTCCACACCAAGGCATACCATGCCAAATCAACCACAAACTGGACGTAGGGCTATTTTCCCATATGGGAGGCCCGAACCAGTATAAATCCTTTCTCCCTCTGAGAGAACCCCTCGAGGTTCATTCCACGCATAATATACACACATACAAAACCTGTGCTGTAGCTAACGCAATTGCTACAACAGTAGCCCAGATCTCTCGAGCAGTGGTGAGATGGCTAACATGCTCAAACTCACTAGGACCTAGACCAGAAAATAAAATATTCACCGCCTTACTATTATTTTGATGTTGGGTAACTACAGTTTCAGTAGTATGCGCGGCAATAGATGTTATCATGAAATTAGGATGAACACAAATCTCCCATATGTCCGAGCTCTGGCTCATAAGGTATGCTCGCATGCGAGTCTTCCAAGAAGTGTAGCCAAAAGCTTCTAGGGATGGGATTTTACCTGAAGATGTCATGGTCACTACCTAGGTTTTGAATCGGTTAAGATATTAGAAAAACCTAACCTCACTCTGATACCACTTGTAGGACTGAAAGTAGCTACCAGAGGGGGGTGAATGGGCGCCTAAAAAATTCTTGCTAAACTGTGATCTAACCACGACACCCAACGGAACTTTACCAGACAAATAATATTAGCATAGCAAGTTATTGAAACTAAAGTTGTCTAGCATAAAAATGACCGATGTCTTAATTTAACTGATATTAAAGATTAACTAGATAAAAACACTGCCGTAAATAAACACCGAAATAAATCACGAGATATTTATATTTTAGTCTAGAAATAAAATACTAATCAAGTGAATAAAACATGGATCATTCAAAAATTAATTCTGAGTTAAACCTAAAATATTTCAGGTAAAAACTAGAATTAAAAATACTACTGCGACCAATGAACTTTTCTTTATTTTTTATATAAGCAGATTAAAGAGATATAAATAAAAATATGCGATTACTAAAAATAATCTGGCAAATTAAATTAACACGAAATTTCTAAACAAATTTCGCTCATTAATTAATAGATGATTATCTCTAAAAAGGATCTACTAGAAAATAGGAGATTAAAAAGTTACCTGCATGGGAGATCTTCTTCGTCGCTGGCCTTTTACTCGTCGTAGCTTCTCCTACCGCCGTGAGCGTCCTGATCTGAGTCCACGCACCGAGCGAATGCAAAAATCTCCAGGCGCTCTAGCAGTGCATGCACTGTGCTTCCCTAGTAGAGAACTTAGATGCGCGCCGGACAAGAGAGAAAAGAGGCTAAAACTATTAGAAAATTCAGGCTGCAGAAACTGACGAGAAAAGATGGATGTAATGCTTTTCTCTATTCAAAACGGTTTCTCTGTTCAGAACGACAACAGCAGTGCTACCAAAACAAAATAGCGAATCGTGATATTACTAGAAAACTCACTTGAGTCAGAAGGTCTATTGAGGCCCAGGGGAAAAAATAATGACAGTAAAGAAAACAATGATTAGGCACAGTGGTCAGGCTACCGTAGCAAAAAGACATGAACAGTAGAATGGAATGACAACAGCAGTAAAAATGCTTGCAGGTAGAACACTGATCGGTAATTAAACAAAATTAAAATCAGCAGACACAAACAACTAAGCAAATAGAAATCACTCTCGCAGTGTGTAATCACGAGTAAAACAACGTATCAGCAGGCAGCAATTCAGATGAAAAAAAACCGAGAAAAAGAAACCGGATTCTTGGCGAACATACGTACCCGCGCGGAGCAACACAAGCAAAAATGTGATCACACGAATGCACGATAAAGGGGAAACAAACTGGGATGTAGATTGATCTATTAGAAAACAGTCATCTATCCCCAGGGAGATAGGGGCCTATTTATAGGCGACTCCTAATACATAAAAAGACTAATTTACCCTCGGGGAAAATTAAACTGACTCTAAAATAAATTCCGAAAATTACTAAAATATTCTTAGAAAAATCACCTGACTCAAATAAAAATATTCTAAACTTAAAAACTAAATATCAATATCCTAAAAATGAATTAACATAGATTGTCAGTTTTACGCCGAAACTGACAAAGCGTCCACCGTCTTCGCACCAGGTACCTGGATTGGGCCGACCTGACCCCGCAGCTTCCTCAGCCCGGCAATCCCTCGCCACCCGTGTACCTGAGTCAAACCCAGTCAAGAGACCAGTGGATCATCTGCTGCTCCTAGCCATGTACCTGGATTGGGCCAGCCCGACTACGCGGCTCCTCTACCTGGCCGTCGCTCACTGCCCGTCTACCTGAGTCACATGCGCCTCAGACTCGGCAGGTCTTCATCTCTCCCTTCCTTTTACTTCTGTTGACAATCACTCATGACATCTAGAATATCAAAACCATATTATTCAACATGGTTTCTCAACAAGTCGTGCTAAAGGAAAAACTGTAGACAAAGTGATGGCAAAGGAAAAAGTGTAGAGGGAAGTGGTGGCAAAGGAAAAACTACAGAGGGAAGTGGTGGCAAAGGAAAACTCCAGAGGGAAGTGGTGGCAAAGGAAAAACTCTAGAGGGAAGTCATAGCAAAGGAAAAACTGCAGAGGAAAGTGGTGGGGCAAAGGAAAAACTGCAGAGGAAAGTGGTAGCAAGATGAGGCATGAGGCAAGAACTTCTGTTTATCATTCAATTCAATCGATATTGATGTATTTATCTATAATCAATTTTTACATAATTTCTTAACAATATATTTTACATTGCTAGATCATTGTGCATTCATAATATGTGTTGATTATCTTCTGATACTTCAGTTATTTTACATTGCTAGATCAGTGTGCATTCATAGTATATCTAATATTTGTTTTATGAATTACTTATCTGAGCTTGAATGCACAATATTTTATCAAAGTAGTTGTTGGTTCATCCCAGCATAACAATTCTTCAACAAATTCTTATAATCTTTAATTATTTTTGTTCATACGTTACATATATTTATGATTGTATTACAAGGTTTTAAATTAATGTTTCTCTCTTCTTACAATCATGCTGGACTATATAGACCTAGTGATTGAACAGCTGGACATAGTGATCGAGAAGCTAGATGTATTGATGGAAAAACTTGACGTAGTGATCGAGAAGATGTGATCTAAATGACATGGACGATGACGTGATAGTTAGTTAGTGCTGGTGGATGTTGTTATCTTTTGTTTAGTTAGATGTGGTTGTTGTTGTCGATGATCGATCGTATCTTTTGGTTACATAATGATGGATGTTGTTAACGATGGATCGCTGGCACCTTTTGTTAAGTTTGTGGTTGATGTTCGTATTGATGGCTGGATGAACAAATGACTGATGGATGGATCCTATCTGTAAGAATTCCTAATGACACAACTAATTGACTGCATGTTGTATCATTAGTTAATTTGACTGATCAGATTGTATGTTTATGTCATGCTGTTATCTTCAGTTAATTTGTGCAAAAGCATCCACTATCTTCAGAATGCAAAATTCCAACTTTTCTAGTGCAAATGCAATTTTAGAAATGTTCTGGGTACAATATCAAAATCTGGTGAAATGCAAAATTGCGAAAATTTCGTTGTCATGTTATATATGTTGTTATCTTCAGTTAATTTGAGCAAAAAGCATCCACTATCTTGAGAATGCAAAATTCCAACTTTTCTGGTGCAAATGCAAAATTAGAAATGTTGTGGGTACAATATCAAAATCTGGTGAAATGCAAAATTGCGAAAATTTCGTTGTCATGTTATATATGCTGCTATCTTCAGTTAATTTGACCACAAAGCATCCACTATCTTCAGAATGCAAAATTCCAACTTTTCTGGTGCAAATGCAAATTTAGAATATCCAAATCTGGTGAAATGCTATTTTTAACCCATTAGTTGTGTTCCCAGGATTTAAATTGAAATATGTCAAATTTGAACTACATGTACCTCAAACTATGCACCAAAATTTACACAAAAATCATATTCATGCTTTTGTTCCCATCCACTAAATTCATAGTTTTCTGAAAAACTATGTTTTAAAACTTAATCAGTAATGCGGAGGTTAAGGGCTCTTAAATTCTAAGAAAATCAAAAAAAGTCTGAAAAATACGAGATTTGTCATGGTGCTATTATATTATACGTACATTCTATGATAAACAATTGAAAATGTTACAACAAAGTTGCCACATAGCATATTAAGAAACTCGATCTTCTCTTGAGAGGAATTAGAGTTTTCAAAAGGAATAGGTTCGGGTGAAAAGCAAATTTATGGTTAAACCTTCATTTCAACTTTAATTTTTTTATAATCAAAGTACAACATATCTCATTCCATATAAAATGTTTGTAATTTTCTAGATCCATTTGCTATTTTTAACACATTAGTTGTGTTTCTAGGATTTAAATTGAAATATGTCAAATTTGAACTGCAAGTACCTCAAACTATGCACCAAAATTTAGACAAAAATCATATTCATGCTTTTGTGCCCATTTTTTTGTTCTCATCCACTAAATTCATAGTTTTCCCAAAAACTATGTTCTGAAACTCGATCGGTAATGCAGAGGTTAAGTGTTCTTAAATTATAAGAAAATCAAATAAAGTCTGAAAAATACGAGATTTGTCATGGTGCTATTATATTATACATACATTCTATGATAAAAATTTTGAAAATGTTTCAACAAAGTTGTCACATAGGATGTTAAGAAACTCGACCTTCTCTTGAGAGGAATTCGAGTTTTCAAAAGGAATAGGTTCGGGTGGAAAGAAAATTTATGGTTAAACCTTCATTTCAACTTTAAATTTTTTAATAATCAAAGTACAACATATCTCATTCCATATAAAATGTTTGTAATTTTCTAGATCCATTTTCTATTTTTAACACATTAGTTGTGTTCCAAGTAATTCAATTGAAATATGTCAAATGTGAACTACAAGTAGCTCAAACTATGTACCAAAATTTATAGAAAAATCATATTCATGTTTTTGTTCCCATTTTTTAGAAAAAAACTATGTTCTGAAACTTAAAAAAGTCTAAAATTTAGGAACAAAATTTGAGTAATGTTTGTTAAGATGAAACACTTGATTTTAAAATTGTATTGCAGGATAGAAACTAAAAATATGGTGACTCGAGGATTCGAATTTGGGTTGCTATCTTACCAACCAGCGCCAACATCCATCTGTGCTACCACTAACTTCTTCATAGTTCTGTACATGCAATTATATTTAACGCTAGTAACGAATACAGTACCGAAAATATTTGGTGCCAGGTTGCACGCCAAAGATCTTTTACTACCTATACAGTGAAAACCTTGCTTTAAACCACACCTGGAAACATCGCAACCTCTTCCCGACCTTCTCCTTTAACCTCTCCTGCTATACATCCAATTCCCAGATGCTCGGGCACTAGCAACTGCACGGACCGCACCTGCTCGCCGGCATCCTCATCTTCTCATCGTCGCCATCTCCGCTCCAGGTATTGCCTTCATCCCAATCTCAGGCCTGCACGCCACCCTTGTCGTCAATCTCCTGCATGTATTCTTCAATTGCCGACAAATTGCATTATTCTTTCTTTTGATTTATTGCTTATCGTCGCTATGATGTATGATTTCATCTAATTTTCATCATCCATTCCCTTCCTTGATTTGAGATATGACATTGAATTAGGGTTCAAAAAAATTTAATACCTTCGACATGTAATCTTTGATCAAGTAGCAACCACACAGGCCAAAATTCTTCATTACTTAAGGGTTGATTAGCTTTTGAAAGGATGTGTTTAATATTTTTTTCTTTGCTGACCTATTATAAATAGCACACTAATCTTATGAACACTAATCTTTGCTGACCTCCTTCTACTTGATCCCATATTCTGAAGTGTTAAACGTTGGATCAATTACCATAGGATTAATAGCACACTTATCTTATGAACAACTATACAACTATATAAATTTCTTCTAATAAAATATGAGTTTTACATTGTTTCATGCATTTTGTCATGTGTTGTTTGACAATTTAAGTATAGTGGCAAAGAATAGAACATCACCTAACCATTATGATAATATTCATTTATTTTACTTATTGTTCCACTTAATTCTATAGGAAAGGTTTCTCTGAGTCTGAGATCAACTTGCTCAAGGAGGTAAGCTTATAGTTGAATACTTATAGTTAAATGTTGATAGCAGACACAATAACTTGATGGGTTAAATCATTGTAACTTCAGATCAAATCATGTTAAGACCACTTTGACTGTTAAGGAACTTGAACCTCCAATAAGAAGAGGAGGCATAACCTATTGAGAATGGGTAGGATAACTTAGCGGAGTGTGACAATGGGAACGCAAACTTACCAGAGCATGACAACGATGAAGACTTGCAGGGTTCTCCTGATGTTGATGTCTTATTACCCCGGCTCCCAAGCCAACATCCACGAACCCCAATTAATATAATATGTGAGTTTCATGTTTTTATTGCATATCCAAATTCAGTGTCAACATAATCTATTTCATATATGTAGGGCCAAATGGAGAGGTCAGATAAGTTTTAGGGGAGTTCAGAGTTTCAAATTTAGTGGATTTACAAGGAGGAAAGGTAATTGTAGGGACTGATGAAAATGGTGTCCCAAATGAAAGGTCAGCCTCCATTTTTGGACAATACCTTGGACAGATAGTAGAAAAACCATCATTAGCGCCTTTACACATTGAAAGACAGGACAATGTTATGTTCAATGCTCACAAGCAACAGATAATCAATGATGTGGAGGTAAACTTAATGTTCCTAGCTAGTTCAATCAAAAGTACATCAATTTCCATCCATCTATTAACAGTTACCTCCACTCTGTATAGGAAAACTTTTAGTTCCCCCGCCAAACACTAATTCTTACAAGAGACTAGGTGCTAAGGACTGTTAACAATAGGTGGCGATCCTACAAATCAAAGTTGAAGAAATAATATTTCAACCGTGAAGAGAGATCTCTAGATGAAATCATAAATGGGAAACCAAACAAAGTGAATGAACTTCAATGGAAAGCCCTCGTTGGATTTTGGTGCCGAGAACCACATAAGGTGCCACCCTTTTATTTATCATTTATATGCAGTATGAAAGCATTGAGTGTAACATCACTTCATCACTCTTTTATATTTGCATAAAGTATGTGCGATAAACTCTAGGATCGCAAAAGAATAGAAAAATACACACACGTCTAGGAGTAAAAGCCATGCTAGGCTTAAAAATAGATGGTGGGGTATATTCATCCCAAGTTACTTATTGTATTCACAATCATCTAATTCAGATCCGTAATGAGCCTCAATTTTCTCTATTGTGCAGGAAGTTAGCCATAAAAGGAAGATTAATAGGCTTGAATTATGGGAGGCTGCTCACAAGAAAAAGAATGGCAGATTCACTACCCACAAAGTAGATGCACTAATGGTACATTTTCTAATCCTAAGTACTTATGTTCGATTTTAATTTCTATTTACCATTTTTTGACCTTGCCCTATTTTGATTTCTATAGAATGCATCATATGAGGAATTCAAAAAAGACAACAAATGAACAATGGTAATCTTTCAGCGCAAGATTTTAATGAGGTCTTCAATGGGATAGTTGCTAAGGAGTTAAATGTACGAGGGTGCTATGATGATATGTACTAGAGTGAAGTTCGAGTGTCCCAAGGTCTAACTTTTGTCACTCAAACTGCGGAAGAAATAAGGTACCAAGATAAACAAAGTGAAATGGAGAATAAGATGCAACGCATGGGTGGTTTCATGTTTAAAAAGTTTCCTGAAGAGGATTTCATAAAAGAAATGGTAGCCAATCCATATGATGATGAAGTAAGCACCGGTTTCTTTTTCAGAATGGCAACTACATATTTTTTCTCATTGATAGTAGTAATTAGAAGTAAGCCCTCCCTCTCTTACTTGTTTTTTTTTAAGGATGAACTTGTAGAACCAGAAAGTCATACTGATCACAACCCTGTGCACACAATTGGTAATGTGCACTCTCCCACAAATGAAGTGCAGGTAATAGATAACCTACTTTATGTCTGATGTACTCATCTACATCAATACTATTAATGTTTATACTAATGTATTATGTAATATGGTTGATTATACTTTGCAGCACGATACATCCACCGAAGACCGTACGTCTTTACCTACTGACCATATAGTTGCAACGGTATGGAGTACATCATGCAAACTAAATCTCACAGTAATTATGTAATTTAATTCGCAACATTTGAACATGCTTATAAGTTGTGAGTTATGTTCCTTGTTTGGCTCATGTTTACTACAGGAGGAACAAATTCATAGTTCTGTTCATGAAGGTAACTATGCTAATGCACCCACAAATATTTCCCAAGATCCCATATTGACAAGCATGGTATGTCTAGACTAACATTGCAATGTTAATCTATATTGGCTGAACTTATTTTACTAATGATGAATTTTGACTAATATAAGTTATTGTTGACGCAGAAATGCGCCCCCGCACTTGGGTTGGTTCGACATCCAAAAATATCGCAATGATACCGACGACGCGTTCCGACTACCCTAAATAGTGATAAGTGATTTGGAGTCACCAGGCAATCAAATAAATAATTAATATTTTAATCCAATTGGCCAAAAAGTACTATTAATAATGTAAACAGAAATAAAATGATCAAAATACCTGGAATCTGCCAATTCGGAGGCCAATTCAGAGTTACAGTAGAAATTGGCCCGGTCGGCCTCAGGCCCGGTCAGACCAGAGGTACAACCTCGGTCGGACCGGGGGGCTTTGCAGAGGGCTTCGGGCGGTGTCTCGAAGGCAGCAGCGAAGGGCAACTCTGGTGGTCTGACCGATGGAGCTACTTCGGTCGGATTGACAAAGCAGGCTACGACGCGTAGGCTCCGGTAGAGGGCTTCGGCGCGCAGGCTCCAGCAGAGGGATTTGGCGTAGCGCAGTGCAGAGGGTCTCGGTCGGACCGGTGGAGTGCCATCGGTCTTTCTGGCTGTTGCCGACAATGGCGAGATGAGGTCCGGTCAGACCGAAGTCTCAACGCTGGTCGGACCGAGGTAGCAGATCTGATCTATGAACCTCGGAATCATTAACAAATAATCTTCAAATGCCTCCAAACTTTGCAGAGATGTTTAGGAAGGCAATTGATCTGCAAAAACACCCAAAGATCAAATACAATTCGGCCAAGGGGCCAAATTACCAAGTATGGCAAAAAAAACCGATAAAAGGGATAGCAATCCGTTACGTGGATTAACGTGAGGGTCACAAGCGAACAAGCAAGGGTTACCGTGATTACGGATGCGACAGACGGAGGGCTTTCATGCAAACCCATGAAGATGTGGAAGGTAAAGAAAAGTAGATGCGATTCAAAGCTAGGGCTTTGGATTTTTGAGAATGGAGAGAGATCCTTGAATCGGCCTTGCCCCTAGTATTTATAGGGGGTGGGCTGGTGGTCCCTGGCTAAAAATACAGTAGGATTTGGCCAAAATTCGGTTGAGATAAGATTTGGACAAACACAATTCGAATCCACTTCGGATTCACATTCTGAATACCTAGCCGGTCTGACCGAGCCAATGGGTCTGGTTTGACAAGGCCCGGCGGGTTGGACCGGCCTACTATAGCCGGTCAGAACGGCCTTTGCCAGGTTTGGCACATTTTCAGTCAAAAATACCATTTTTCAGTATTTTGCTTAGCTTGACCATTAATGCCATTTTTTGCTATAAACACATGCCCCTTGCCTTTTAGCAAACTTAGTGAGCTAAAAGCATGACGGGCCTCAGGCGATACTTTCAATATCGGCCTTTTAACACTTTAAGCATTTTGCCACACACTTGGGAAGTACTTTTTCAAATATCTACCATTCAAAGCCCTTCGAAATCACTCTCCTTGTAAAGACTGAAAGACATATGCATTGCTTGGAGCCATTTCAACTATCTTAAAAGGTCCTTCCCAACTAGGTGACCATTTACCAAATTTCGAGCTTGTTGGACCGGAAACGGCGACCAGAGGGGGGGTGAATGGGAGCTTTTAAAATTTCGGGCTAAAAACTAGCCTTCGGTTTTAGTTATGTCTTCTGCGGAACAGGGTTCGAACACTACCTTCGGAGGTCTGGTTCGGAGGTGCTTTGACAGCTCCGAACACAGGCTTCGTAGGAGCAAAAGTTCGAAGCCAAGAAGACTTCGCTCCACTAACAACCCTCAAAATCTACTCTGCTAAGTCAGTGCAGGCTCCGCACACAGGGTGCTTCGAGCAGGCTTCGCACTTCACCCTTCGCAAGAGTGGACACCCCACTGAGGACTCCGACCAAGTACTTGGCAGCAGTAACTGGTGCTGGGCTTCGTACACGAAGGTCTAAACGCACACTAATAGACTTCGCTAGGGGCTTCGACACAAGAAGCAAAACGGGCTTCGATCAGGGCTTCGCTAGTAAGCAGCGAGGTCTTGCCTCCTGTTACACAGAGCGACAGCACACTGAAAAACACACTTCGCACAAAACACCCTTCGCCTAAACAGGCTTCGGTGTACTACAACTAGCGAGGTATGTAATGCGAGCTCAAGCAAAAAGCACACAGAAGCAGGGCTTCGCCGCTTGAACAAGGAACACAACAAAATTGAACTCTGGATGGATACAACGAAGTGTGTGGCTACAGGAGCTCAACAGTAAATGCTCAAAGTGTTAAATGTTACCTACCGAGCCCCCATATTTATAGCCCACAGTTCACCCAAAGGAATTGACTACTTTACCCCTAGGGTTTACATTGGTTTTGTCTCTACAGAACTGAGGGGTACAAAAGGTAGTCAACTTTATTGGAGGCTTCTCTGTCAGCCTTTGCAGATGGGACAGCGCTAGCTTTTTGTAGAGCAGACACTGTCAGACTTGTAGCCTTTGACATTTCCGAAGCCCCCCTTCGCACGCGAGGGGTGCGGTAGCTTCGGTGAGAAGCCTTGAGCCAAATGGCCTTCGCTTCACCGAAGTCAACCTTCGATACAGTGACGGTTTTGAGCCGAAGCCGTCAAAGCCCTTGGGCCTTCGCACCAACGCCTCTGGAGTGGACCACCACTGGCTTCGGAGCTACTCTGAGCTCGAACTCCGTCAGTCCGTGTACCGAAGCCATGCAGGCCGAAGCACCTCAAGACATCCACACTCCGGAGCTAGCCTTGCTCCGAAGCCTTCCACACTCCGAAGCCCCACCTTCGGAGTACCACCCTTCGAAGTCCCTCCTTCGTCCAAGGCCTCCGCACGAAGCGTTCCATGAGCACTTCGTCGCAGTGTCTCTCCCCGAGCACACTCCTCGACGAGCCTCACCCGGACCATGCCTTCGATGCGCCTCGACTTCTAAGACTTTCGTCAGGCACCTTCGAATGTCTCCCTCCGGAGCACACTTCGAACTCCTTGCCTCCGCTGAGGACTTGATCCATCCAACTCCGAAGTCACTCCATCCGGAGTACCTTCGAAGTGCCTCACCTCCGAGGACTTTGTCTCGGAGTACCTTCACCCGGAGCCACGCTCCGCACTCTCTGCCTTCACCTGTCACACCTCGACCCAAGGACCGACCCGGACCCCTTCGCAGCCACCGTGACGGAGCTCCCCGCTCCCCTGGCACCAAGCCTCCCGCTTGACCCAGGTTCACCTGCCACGAACCTATCCGTCACCTCCGAAGTCCCTGCGCACCACCGACAAACAGACAAGTGTTTCCAGTACTCCGTAGACCTCTCCGGGTTAGCAACCTCCGGCACACACTCCAGTGTACCGCCCAAAGTACCGAGGCCTTCGGTAAACACCCAGTCATCGTGTACTGTCGGACCCCTCCGACACGCACACTCCGCTGCAACAGCTGCAGTAACCAACCACCGAACACCCTTCGGTGAAACCACCTCCGAACACCCTTCGGAGGTCTAACCTCCGAACCCTCTTCGGAGGTACCCCTTCGAACCAGAGGTTAAAAGCCTGTCAATCACTCATCACAAATACTGAAACCAACCCTTGGTTTCTCAATCTCCCCCTTGATGAGTGCATTGACAACCAACTTTAAGTTCACGAAAATATGAAAAATTTCAGCACACAAGTGACCATAAAAACTCAGAAAAGAGCCAAATCATGTCACTTGACAAAAGAATTTACCTCCCCCTTTTCAAACGAGTAAAAGCCCCTTCGGCAAATCTCCCCTTTCTCAAGATAAAAACTCCCCCTGAGTTAAATTTTCCCCCTTTGGCAACAAAGAACCCTTTTATGTCAAATTTTCTCCCCCTTTGGAAAGTATACCCCCTTGCGGCAGAACGTAGCAAGTCCTCTCCCCCTTTGGCAATGCAAGCATCAAGGAGCATGAAAAAGATGCATGGTTTGGAAATGAGCAGAATTGCAGAGACATATAAAGCAAAAATATGCCAACAATAACACCAATGATCATGGGCTCAGCTCCAATTAATATTCTCGAAAAACATGATGAAGCATGTGATTTGAACATTTTTGAAATAAAAGCATCACCACTTAGTCAAGGAAACTAGACAAGTAAAAGCAGGGACTGCGCAAAGCTAGTCAAATTCTACTCTAGACAGACAAGTCCAGTTCAAATGGAGCATGAAAGCAAACTTGAGGATCAAAGAATTGTGTTGTTCTTTTCTTAGTGCTAGGGGTTATTTGTTTGTCCACCTTATACTTTCCAATCCGGCCAAGCCTAGGCATGAAAGCCATAAGAAGCTTAAGGCAATGATTTTAGCACACACTACACTATTCCAGTTCAGACCAATGTGCAATGGAAAGCAGTCTAGAATAGAGTAGTGCGACAAACAAACCCACCTGGATCTTTTCACTTAAAGCATGCAAATCATGGAGTTTTTGATTTTAACTAAGTGAACCAATTGTTTGGCACTTTATGAATATCCATGAAAATGGAGAACAATTTTTCAAGTTGCAATTTTTAGCATCCAATGAACAGTGTCTTGCTATTAAGCAGATAAAAGATAGCTAAAGCAGTCCTGCCTAAACATGCTAGATTCAAGACTAAGCAGTGAGCACGATTTGATTTTGAAAAGAAAACATCATGCACATGAATGTTTCAGATAAATTAAAAGGAGCTGAGCTGTCATGATTTCATGAATTATAATCAGGCATATAAATGCAAAAGATGTAAATGCAATTTCAACACAATTAGCAAATGCACATCCATCTAGATCTGCTCCCCCTCACAAAATGCCGTAAGGGTGACAAATACCAAGTTCCCCAAGCAAGTAAGCAAATCGAGAAGCATCGAGGGGTTTTGTGAAAATGTCGGCAAGCTGGTGTTGGGTATTGTTGGGGGAAAATATCTCATCTTCGGGGTTATTGCCCCAACAGCATGACGGCAGATAGTGGATTCGAAGATTTCCAGACGTTCATCTTCGAAGATGCCCTGAGTCAAGTTCGAAGTACGAAGATAGGCATTGGTTCGGAGTACATCTTCGAACTAAGGCAATTCGAGATCTTTATTGCCAGCTAAGATGGAAGATTTATCGTTTATATTATTAGATTAGTCTTTTACCATTTTAGCCCTATCAAGGGTACCAAATAGTTTCCACTATGTCGGTTGTAATAGAGGGGTAAATAGGTCTTTTCCTTAATATTTGGGCCTATAAAAACCCCCCATTTCACCCTGTAATAGGGACCGAATACAAGTTATTCAAGACACACTTTCGAACTATTCTAAGTTATTATCCTTTCGGAGGCTTAGAACAGTTTGCTTCGCAAACACTTCGTTTGTTAGTTTCTCTTCTACAGAAACCTGTTAGCGTAATCTTTTACGCCAACAGTTGGCGCCGTCCGTGGGGAACCTAGTCCGAAAAACTTCGTTCTCTACCTCCTTACATCATGCCTCCTAAGCGGAGCGCACCCCGCAATCCCACTCGGAGGTCTTCTCGGATCTCCGGAGAGATACCATTTGACACGGTTGAAGTCGGAGGCCCTTCGACATTCCCTCCGCAAACTCCGGAAGGGGCTTCTATTCCTCGAGCATACGAAGCTTCTCCGCCAACCCCTTCCATACTTCGACCACCCGGAGTCCCTCCTCCACCTTCCACCCCAATTCGAACTGATCCTACTAGTTCTCAAGACCCGGAAGATCCTTCCGGAGGAGATGAAGATAATCTTGGAGATATGGCCACCCAAATGGCCAACCTTCAAGCTGAGGTAGCAAGGTGGCGACAGGAAGCTGCGAACAGGCTTCGCTCTCAAGCCATCCCAACTATCCCAGAAGTGCCCGAAGACGATGATCTTGATTATCCCGAAGCCCCGGAGAACGCCTCCTTCGATAATGAATCTCCGCTGCATCCTGAGCTGCAGAAAGTTCGCTTTGATCCAAAGTTCAAAACTTCGAAGCTCTGTAAGTATGTCGGAGATGAAGATCCCGGAGAGTTCGTTCGTTCTTATGCCCTAGCGATTGAAGCTAGCAGAGGAGTTCGAGACACCATGGCGAAGTGCTTCCCCTTAGCTCTTCAAGGAGTGGCATTAAGGTGGTTCTGGTCCTTGAAGCTAGGATCAATTAATTCATGGTCGCAGCTGAAGAAGAAGTTTATAAGCAATTTTCAAGGCACCTTCGTGCCTCCCATGTCAACAGTAAGCCTTTTCCAGGTGAAACAGCTCCCCGGAGAAACATTGAGGCAATATTTTAAGCGCTTCGCTCATACGAAGTCGCAAATCCGGGGGTTTTCTGCATCTTCGGTAGTTGATGCAGCTCGGGAAGGCGTCACTCATCAAGGCTTACTGGATAAACTTCATCAAAAAAGCATCTCCTCGGTCTCTCAGTTGATGGCATACTTCGAGGAGTATGCGAGGTCAGAAGAGGGTTGGCTTCAAAGGACTGCCGCTACTTCGTCCATATTGCAAGAAGTCAAAGTAGAAGTGAAAACTTCGGCACAACCGCAAGAACCAGTCTTCGAAGTGCAACATGATCGGAGAAGAGGGCAAAAGCACCCTCGTTCTGAAGTCATGAATATTGCACCCCCACAGAAGTTTACACAGAGAGCTCCACAGTCTACGGGGAACAAGGCCAGCAGCTGGAGGCCGCCAGGGAAAACGGCTGGCAAGGGCCAGACCCTTTTCTGCTGCATCCATGGAGAAAATCGAAGCCATGCAACTGATACTTGCAAGGCTATACTTACCCTGAGGGGAGAGTACCTAGAGAGAACTTCGGGTCGAGGTACTACCGACCGAGTTCCAGCTGCAACGCGCCCCGAGCCGGTCCAGGCTGTGGCGCGGATAGAAAACTTTGATGCTGCAAGACACCTTACGGTGGCCAATGTTATGCCACCTCCGAAGCAAGAGGAAGGGCAAGATAGAGGAAAAAGAGTAGTTCTCCCTATCTCCGGAGGAGGTACCCTTGGAAGCATGTCCAAGAGACAGCGAAGGGACTACGTCAGAGAAGTAGGCCATATTGGAACTTCGTCATCTGCAGCTGCAATGCCAGAGTGGTCTCACGTTCCGATATCTTTTTCTGCGGAGGATGCAGCTGGAATTAAGTTCCCGCATGCAGATCCACTGGTTATCACTATTGATATTGCGGGTACTGAAGTTCGAAGGGTGTTGATTGACGGAGGTAGTTCGGCAGATATCATCTTTGTTCAAGCCTTCGATCAATTGTGCATTTCCAGGAAGCATCTCCTTCCAGCTGCTCGTCCTCTGCAAGGCTTCGCAGGACCTCCGCTTGATGCACTTGGCCAAATAGGCCTGGAAGTTACCTTCGGAGAAGGTTTATTGGCCCGGACTAAGGAAGTAATCTTCGATGTTGTCGATGCCCCGTATGCTTACAACGTCATCTTCGGAAGAGGCATGCTAAACCAGTTCGGAGCTGTGGCGCATCACAATTATTTGTGCATGAAGATGCCCACACAAGCAGGAGTCCTTACAGTCTTCGGAGATCAAGCCATTGCTCGGAGGGCGGAATATGGTCATGGTCCCCCTCTTGATCCAAGACAAGTAAACACCGTACAAGATAATGAAGAAATTTTTTCAGCCTCCTCCGAAGCTTCGAAGAAGTCCTTTCCGAGACCAAGTCCCGAAGGAGAGATTGCAACGAGTATACATTTCAATTTGGTAAAGATTTACCTCCTGAAGTTGCAACCTCCTTGGAAAAGGTGGTGGAAGAAAATTTGGATGTCTTCGCTTGGTCTGACGAAGATATCACCGGAGTCGATCGGGATATCATTGAACATAGTTTACTTGTAAACCCGAAGGCCCGGCCTATTCGGCAAGGACTCCGAAAAATGTCTGCAGAAAGAGCTGCTCTAGTGAAGGACGAAGTTGAGAAATTGTTGAAGGCTGGAATTATCAGAGAAGTGGCTCACACAGAATGGTTAGCCCATCCAGTCTTCGTCAGAAAGAAGTCTTCCGGGAAGTGGCGCATGTGCATTGATTTCACATCCCTGAATAAAGCTTGCCCACGTGACCCCTACCCCATGCCCGAATTGATCAATTGGTTGACTCCACCGCAGGTTCGGAGTTATTAAGCTTCCTTGACGCGTATTCTGGTTATCATCAAATATGGTTGAAGCGCGAAGATGAAATCAAGACAAGCTTCGTAACTCCTTCGGGAGTCTTCTGTTATGTAAGAATGCCCTTCGGCTTAAGAAATACCGGGGCTACTTTTTCGAGGCTAGTTGCTAAGGCACTAGGTCATCAACTAGGTCGCAATGTGGAGGCCTATATGGATGATATTGTAATAGAGAGTGCTTTAAAGCACCAACATAGCCTAGACTTAGCAGAAACATTCAATAGCCTTCGGGCATGTGGGATCCGTCTTAACCCCGAAAAATGTATATTCGGAGCTAAGGCTGGAAAGCTGTTAGGGTATTTAGTTTCAAGTAGGGGAATTGAAGCTAGCCCTACTCAAATAACTGCGCTGCAGAAGATGGCTCCTCCGGAAAATTTAAAGCAAGTGCAAAAGCTGACTGGGCGTCTGGCAGCACTTAACAGGTTTTTATCAAGGTCTGCGGAGAGAAGCTTGCCTATATTTAAAGCATTGAAAGGGTCCGAAGATTTTGCATGAACACCGGAGTGTCAGAAAAGCTTCGAAGGTATTAAAGAGTATCTCAGTAATCTTGCTACACTCACGGTCCCTACTGCGGACGAAACCCCACTCCTTTACCTTGCAGCTACAGGTTCTGCTGTCAGCGCAGTCCTTGTCAGAGAAGTGGATTTCAATGGGAAGTTGGTCCAAAATCCTGTTTATTTTGTATCCGAAGCATTATCAGGAGCGAAGACAAGATACTCCGAACTTGAGAAGTTCGTTTATGCTCTGATAATGGCTTCGAGGAAGTTAAGACATTATTTTTTGGCACACAATGTAATTGTACCAACTTCGTATCCTTTAGGAGATATGCTCCGAAGTAAGGATTCCACTGGAAGGATTGGGAAGTGTGCAGTTGAGCTAGCACCCTTCGGCATATCTTTCTTGGCAAGGACAGCAATCAAATCGCAAGTCCTAGCAGATTTTGTAGCAGAATGGACTCCACCTGCAAATTTGGTTCCGGAGAAGTCAAGTGACGGAGTTTGGATTGTTTACTCCGATGGGGCTTTCCAAGCATCCGGAGCAGGCATTGGAGCAGTGTTAATTTCGCCTTCAGGGCAAAGAGCAATGTACTCCGCAAGACTCAACTTTAAGTCTACCAATAATATAGCGGAGTATGAAGGAATTTTATTGGGACTCCGAAAAGCACGTGCTCTAGGGGCTACAAGAATTATTATAAAGACAGATTCTCAGTTAGTAGCAGGGCACGTAGATAAAAGTTTCCAAGGTCGGCATCCACAGCTTGCAAAGTACTTAGAAGAAATCCGTAAAATCGAAGCACACTTCAAGGGTATTTCCATTCGAAGTATACCAAGAGCAGAAAATGTGCAAGCGGACATCTTAGCAAAAGCTGCAGCCGGAGCTGTGGATGTGCCCGAAGAAGCTTTCTATGAGGAGCTCAATATACCTTCGGTGCCACAAATTCCCTCGGCAGAGATTCTTTGCATTCCTAGTGCAGATTGGAAAAATTCAATCATGGAACTTTTACAGGGAGGAACAAATTTGCCCGAAGAGCCACAACTGTCAAGATTAAAGCTTAGAGCCAGAAATTATGAAATAATCAACGGTATTTTATACAAGGCCGAAGTATGTTCCCCTCTACTCCGATGTATATCTCAAGCCGAAGGCCAAGAAATTCTTCGAGAAATTCATGAAGGCCTTTGCGGTAGCCATTTAGCCCCCAGAGCTTTGGCAGGAAAAACACTTCGCCGGGGGCTTTATTGGCCTACAATAACAGCTGATGCGGAGAGCTTAGTCCGCACTTGTCAAGGATGCCAGTGGATGGGTCGACGGAGTCATCGCCCACCAACAGCTCTTCAAGTCATTGCTCCGGTATGGCCTATGGCCAGATGGGGTATGGATTTAATTGGTCCCTTTCCAGTAGCTAAGGGAAATCTGATGTTCGCAGGTGGTAGCTATTGAATATTTTTCTAAGTGGGTGGAAGCAAAACCCTTAACAGCTATCACTTCGAACAATGTACAAAAATTATTCTGGAAGAACATCATTTGCCGGTTCGGAGTGCCTAGATACCTCACAGTTGATAATGGAACACAGTTTGACGCAGAACCCTTCAGGAAGTTTTGCGAAGATCTAGGCATTCAGTTATGTTTTGCTGCAGTGAGGCATCCTCAGTCTAATGGAGCCGTAGAGCGAGCCAATGGAAATATTTTATCAGGGCTAAATCGAAGAATAGTAGGATTAGCAAAGGGACTGTGGACCGAAGAGCTTCCGAAGATTTTGTGGTCCATTCGGACTACGCAAACAAGGTCCACAGGTTTTACTCCGTTCAGACTACTATTCGGAGATGAAGCTGTGACTCCGACGGAGCTCAAAGGAGGATCATTTCGCAGCACCGAACCGGACATTGAAGAAGAACGACAAGCTTCGTTAGATTTATCAGAAGAAACAAGACTTCGAGCTATAGCAAATTTATCAAAGTATCATCAGCAAACGAAGGCTTGGTTTAACCCGAAGGTTAAGCTCAATGAACTAAGACCGGGTCATCTTGTTCTACGAAGCATTGTAGCACCAGGGAAGTTAGGGAATAAATGGGAAGGTCCATACCTAATTGTCCGTTCAGGACGCCCTGGTTCTTTTAAGTTAGCTAATTTAGAAGGTGAAGAGTTAGCACATACTTGGCATGCGGAGCACCTAAAGTGATACTTCGCATAAGGGCTCCTTGTAATTCGCTTGTAATCATCTTCTAAATTAATAAAGCATATGATCCTGATAGTGCCTTCCCCTCATAGACTTCCAGCTTCCGAGTGGACGCACTGGAACCGCGGGGTCGACCGAGAGGGAAGTGTCATGAAGCTGGGTTGTATTTTCGGACTTCGAACCTGCAAGTTTGAAGCTTCCGACGTGGGGGCTGACATAATCCAGAGTCCAAGCCACCGGCTTGTAGGCATCCGTAAAAGAGCCCAAAACCACATCATACAGAGTCCAAGCCATTGGCTGGTAGACTTCCGTAAAAAGAGCCGAAGGTGGTCAAAACCTGCGGAGTCCAAGCCATTGGCTGGTAGACTTCCGTAAAAAGAGCCGAAGGTGGCCAAAACCTGCGAAGTCCAAGCCATTGGCTGGTAGACTTCCGCAAAAAGAGCCGAAGGTGGCCAAAATATACGGAGTCCAAGCCACTGGCTGGTAGACATCCGTAAAAAGAGTCCAAAGAGACCATTGCAAACTCCGAACCATTGGTTCAACAGAGATCGCAAAAATAAGCCGAAGGTGGCTAAAGCAAAACAGAATTTGAGCCATGAGCTTCGAATGTTTGTTAACACAGTCCAAAGTGACAAATTATCTAAGATACTAAAGTATCTTGAAAGTTATCTCAAGTGATCTCTTTCATAAAACAAAGGTACTAATTGCCATTCTTTCGACTACAAATAGTCGAGGACATTTTATAAGATTTTAAAAGATCTTTAAATTGCAGAGGGGCTCCGAACCCCCAAAAAAATTGTACTCCGAAGTTTTTCTTTGCGCATAACCATCTTTGAATACATTTCGAAGTTGCTTATACCCAAAGAGGGGCTAGTAAATATGGAGACAATTTTAAATCGGTATTCATTATTCAAACGAATGTATTTACAGATTACATTATGAAAAATTGGTATCTATACCAAGAAGGAATCGAAGACCTCTTCGGTCCCTAGAGCTAGGGGTGGAACGACTAGTTCCAGCACCGGGAGTTCTAACAACTTTGCGTTTAACTCTCTTGCCCCCCTTCGAAGCTCTAAAATCTTTTTGTTCTTGCTGAAGCTCGGCCCAAGTTCGAAGCCGTTCGGGGCTCCTTTCCCAGCTTCTAAGATCTTCAGATCTTTTATTTTGAACTTCATCTTCGTCTTCAGACCAATTAGTGTCTTCAGAAGACGAAGTGTTTACGTTAACCTCTTTTTCTTCCTCTTTAATATAAGACAATACATCTTTGATTACTTCGGGCGCAATTACGCCGAAGTCATCTCGAGGAATTAGAAATCGAGGACGCTTGTAAGTCTTTAGAAGTTCGAAGGTGTTCCATAATGAGCGAAGTTCATCGTTAATTTCTAACACTTCGATATCTTTCGTATGAGACAAAGCCTAAAAATATGATAAACAAATTTTCATTGATAAAGTTCATAAACATGAAGCTTTACATAGTCAAAAATCCTAAATTATTCCTAAACCTGCGGGTTCGGAGGAGGCTGACTGCTTGAAGCTTGGTTCCGAACTTGCTTCTGGCGTTGGCCTTCATCGATCCAAGCCTTGATCGCAGAACGACCTTCGGCTCTCCATGAGGTTTGAAAGGCTCGCCAGGCAGCAGTCACGCCTTCGGAAGGAGTTAGAAGCCGCTCGTCGTCGAAGGTAATAGAGCCCTCTGCGCTCGGAGTGATTGTTCGGCCCAAGTCCTCGTAGTAACGAAGTAGTCCGATGGCAGACACTTGTCCGGAGAGTTCTCCGTAACGAATACCCGCCATCTTCATTTGCTTCGCTGCTCCTTGGATCCTTTTTAACCGGCGCAGGAGAGTGACGTTGTCATCTGAAGGAAGTGATCCAGTAGTACCGAAGTACTCCAGAACACTTAGCATCTATTCTATGACCTCTGTAGCTACCTTCTCGGACGTAAGCTTTTCTTCAATTAATGCATCCTTGCTCGAAGTCGTTTCTTCTAGAACTCCGGAAAGCCTAGCATTCTCCGTAGTTAAAGTATTCTTCTGATTTAGGAGTTGGCTAGCTTCCTCTTGGAGCCTAACAAGCTCGGACCCCGCATTAGCATGCTCCAACCGCACCTTTTCGATTTCCGCTCGAAGCACGATCCTTTCTGCTTCGAGCTCCTTATTTGCAGCCTCCAAGCCCTGTCTGGCCCTGCGTTCTGTTGAAATCATATTATCCATTTGAGCTACTCTAGCTTCGGAGAATGGTAAGTTGCACTAAAGAGCTTTGTTTTCTTCCCGAAGCTGAGCAATTTCACGCTCGCCCGATAAAGTTGCAGCACGGGCCAAGACCGCTTGCTAAGAAAAGAAAAAATCAAAGTAAGAAATTATCCATGTATAATTCGCTATTGTTTCGAAGGTGCTTCGTACCTGGTAGGCTGCTCGTTCCATGGAAACGTTTAGCTCCGAACTCTTCGCCTCGCTTAAAATAGCTACCAGCTCTGTCTCCCCGACTTCGCGACTGGCTCGACCTAAAGGTTTGAGCAGATTCCGAAGCCTAGTTCTTTGCTCCAAAAAAGGAGTTAAAAGAGGGAGCATTGCCGAAGCTTCCTGGTCATTCCTGCTCGGCGAAGCTCCGGAGGGTTCTCCTGAGGTCCTCGGAGCTTTAGTAGATGGCCCCCCCCTCAGTAGATCGACTTTCATCTGTTGATTCAGACGAAGTTGATCCTTGAGCAGGGAGAGGCTCTATATGTCTTTTACCCCTTCTAGGCCCCTGTTGAGCGACTTCCTGGTGCGGCTCCGAAGTTGTCGAAGGCCCTTGAATTGGATCTTCGCGATGTAATTCTACAGAAGAGGGCTCTTCAAAAGCAAAGGTATTATACATTGTATAATTTTGCAGAAAAGAATAAGAGAATTATGAGAAGTTTACCTTCGACATTTTGGGGGTGATCGAGCATCGGACTGCTCGGAGGATCAAAGGTGAGGTCTTCGTCTGAATCCAAAGTTAAAACTTCAACTGCCGGAGTATCTCCTTGAGCAGTCCTCCCTTCATCCAAAACTGAAGTTGTCGGAGTATCTCCTTGAACAGTCCTCCCTTCATCCAAAACTGAAGTTGTAGCAATTTCAACTTCACCTTCACCCACAGGGGCTTCGATTTGCTCTTCCTCTTGAGCATCCGGAGTTCTCACTTCTTCAATATTAGCCTGAGACTCCGTCATACCTGCAGTATCTTCAATGTGAATATCTGTTTGAGCTGCATCTTCATCAATCAACCTCACTAATAGTTTACCTTCATCCTCCTTAGAACCGGAGGTTGAGGATCTTGGGCTCGGAAGTACAGGCTTTCTAGGATTTTTAGCCACCTTCTTCACCGGAGTCTTTGCGGAACTCGAAGCTCCAGCTTCGGCTTTCCTTTTCTTGGGTCCTTTCTCCGAAGTCGGAGTTGGAGCGCCCAAAATCTTCTCCGAAGCCCTTATGATTTGTTCCGAAGTAACAGGGGCTGAAGAAGCTAAAAAAGAAAAATAAATCAAGTTAATTTTTCTTCGAATGAATATGCATAATACATATTGTCTTCGAAGTTACCTGCAGGGCTCGAAGTTGAAGCAATTTTTCGAAGACCGCCTTCCGAATCCTCTTCGAAGATGATAGGCCAGTTGGCCATCAGTGGAGAAATTTGCAGACCGAGGAATTCTTCGGCTAAGTCTCGCATGCTTAACCTTCGGCTAATCTTCTGAAGCAGGTTGACCCGGGCTTCGAGCTGACCTTCGTTGGGCTGCACTAAGGCTTCCTTCCGAAATTGGATTTCTTTAAGGGGTCCAGCCAGAGGACTGCTTGCCCCAACTTCGGCATAAAACCATCTCAGAACCCAATCAGTATACCATCTGGCATTGATGGCCTTGGTAGGAAACTGAAGGGCATACTCATCTCGAAGCCTAAAGTTGATACTACCGAAGGCTACTACTACTTTTTCACCTCCGGGGCCTACGAAGGTCTTTGGTTGGCATGTTGCTCTATGAAGTGCAGCGAAGATCTCTGCCCTCCCCTCACAACATTCGTCTCTCAATGCCCATTCGAAGATAGCCAGTCTAGCTACTGCATTCGGAGATAATTGAGGGAGGGTGACATGGAATAGATCGAGTACCTCCGCTAAGAAATCTACTACAGGAAGGCCCAAGCCGGCTTCGAATACAACCACTTCTCCGCGCCTTGGTGATGGAATAAGCTCTTTCCCGGGCTTGCGAATCATCACTCGAGTACTAATTTTCCCTTCTACTGCGATTGCCAATGATTCTCTCTTGCAGGTAGAAGGCCCCAATTGGAATGATTGATCCAAGTATTTTGTTGATGGCGGGCAGAGACCTTGATCATCGACATTTTGGGGATTTCTCCCTCCTGCCGCCACGGATGTCGCTGCAGATGCCGGAGGAGCCGTCGCCATTGCTGCCGCCGCTGCTGCAGCTGCGGCCTGCTGCCTAGCCAAAGCTGAAGGCCCTGAGCCTTTGGTCTTCGCCATTGTGGTCGCTGGATTGCTTTGGGGAAATGGGGGCTAGGGCTCAAAGAACTCAAGGGGCTTAAAAGATTTTTGGTTGCGAAAAAGCGGTGAAAAGGTAACCGGGTAAGTTCTAGGCCTTCTATTTATAGCCTAGATTTTACTTTTTTACCGTTAGTCCATGTCGTTCCGCATTCCTGCCGTTACTTTCCTCCGAAATTAACGCATTCTACAGTTTCCGTTAGAAACAGAAAGCTAACAGCTATTTTCTCTAAGTCTAAAAGACTTTCGAACTTCCTGAGTTGGTTCTAAGATAGTTCGAAAAGCAATTATCCTAAGACCGATTCAGAGTTTATATCTTCATGCATTTCGGAGATGAATTAAAATCCAATAACCCCTATGTTCGGTTATCTTTTCCTTCCGTATACTGCTCTCCTAACATTACAGGTTAAACGGAGAAGCGTATTCGAGGGGCTACTGTTGGGGGAAAATATCTCATCGTCGGGGTTATTGCCGCAACAGCATGACAACAGATAGTGGATTCGAAGGTTTCCAGACGTTCATCTTCGAAGATGCCCTGAGTCAAGTTCGAAGTACGAAGATAGGCATTGGTTCGGAGTACATCTTCGAACTAACGCAATTCGAGATCTTTATTGCCAGCTAAGATGGAAGATTTATCTTTTATATTATTAGATTAGTCTTTTACCATTTTAGCCCTATCAAGGGTACCGAATAGTTTCCACTATGTCGGTTGTAATAGAGGGGTAAATAGGTCTTTTCCTTAATATTTGGGCCTATAAATACCCCCCATTTCACCCTGTAATAGGGACCGAATACAAGTTATTCAAGACACACTTTCGAACTATTCTAAGTTATTATCCTTTCGGAGGCTTAGAACAGTTTGCTTCGCAAACACTTCGTTTGTTAGTTTCTCTTCTACAGAAACCTGTTAGCGTAATCTTTTACGCCAACAGGTATCAACATATTGAAGTTCAATATCACCCTTCTCATTGTGATCTCTGAGAAAATGATATCGCACATCAATGTGTTTGGTTCTGGAATGCTGAACCGAGTTGTTTGCAATACAAATAGCGCTAGTGTTATCACAGAAAAGTGGAACACTCTTATAATCTAACCCGAAATCCCGCAAAGTGGAAACCATCCACAAAATCTGAGAACAGCAGCTAGCTGCAGCAACATATTCGGCCTCAGCCGTCGATTGTGCAACACTAGACTGTTTGCGGGAAGACCAGCAAACCAGAGAAGTACCCAGAAAATGACAAGTACCAGAGGTACTCTTCCTATCAATCCTACACCCAGCAAAATCCGCATCGGAATAACCTCGAAGACATAAAGATGAAGATGCTGAATACCTTATGCCAAATTTAAGGGTGTGTTTGAGATACCTTAGGATGCGCTTGACCGCTTGGCGGTGCGAAGCTCATGGTGAAGCCTGAAAACAAGCGCACAGACACACAGCGAAGTGTATATCCGGCCTCGTAGCAGTCAAGTAGAGGAGGGAGCCGATCATGCTTCGGAACTCCTTCTGATCTACGGCTTCTCCATCTTCGTCAGGGTCCAATGCTACAGATGTAGCCATTGGAGTGGCGAGGGGCTTCGCATCGGACATGTCAAACTTCTTGAGCAGGTCCTTGGTGTACTTTGTCTGGTGGACAAAAGTACCTTGTTTAATTTGCTTGATTTGCAAACCAAGGAAAAAGGTGAGTTCACCCATCATCGACATTTCAAATTCCCTGCTCATGGTATCTGCAAACTCGGCAACCAAAGCATGAGAAGAGCCACCAAAGATGATATCATCCACATAAATCTGAACTAGGAGGAAATCTTTGACCTGCTTGAGAGTAAACAGTGTTTTATCAACAGAGACCATCAAATACCCTCGCTCAAGCAGAAAAGACTTAAGTCTATCATACCATGCCCGAGGGGCCTGCTTGAGTCCATAAAGAGCCTTATGAAGTTTAAGGACTTTATGTGGGTACTTGGGGTTTTCAAAACCAGGGGGTTGTTTTACATAAACATCTTCACCTATGAAGCCATTAAGAAAAGCACTTTTGACATCCATTTGATAGAGTTTGAATCCCCGGGGTGTCGCAAAGGCAAGCAAAATCCTAATGGCCTCAAGGCGAGCAATAGGTGCAAAAGTTTCAGTAAAATCAATCCCTTCTAGTTGAGAAAAGAACTGAGCTACAAGTCTAGCCTTGTTTCTAACCATGGTCCCATCCTCCCCTTGTTTATTTTTGAAAATCCATTTTGTTCCAATGAAATGAACATTTGGTGGAGGATCAACTAATGACCAGACTTGGTTTCTCTCAAAATTTTCAAGTTCCTCATGCATGGCATTGATCCAACTAGAATCAGAAAGTGCATGACTAACATCTAAGGGCTCGAAAGAAGCAACAAAAGCGGAATCAATGAAATGAGCATGAGAACGTGTTACCCTTTGATCAAGCTCACCAATGATCTGCTCGGGAGGGTGCATCCTTTGAACATGATGTGGAGCCTCGCGGCGGGATGCAGTCTCCCCCTCAACTTGTGCGTTGGAGTGGTCCAAGATGACCGATGTTGAGGTAGTCGCTTCAGGACCTCGTGCCGAAGTAGTTGAAGCGGGGTCGGCTTCGGGGGTTGATGTCGAGGGTAGTAGGAGTTCATCCTCGAATTCTTCGGGATCTTCTTCTTCGAATAAGGTCTGTTCCATGTCGTGTTCATTTGCCTGTTCAAAAGCAGAACTAACAGAGGGGGTTGATTCATCAAAAGTCACATCACATGACTCGATGACAGTGTTAGTCTCCAAGTTATAAACACGATAAGATTGACCATGTGTAGTGTAACCCAAAAAGATCCCGTCAGAAGATCGCGACTCAAATTTATCCAAATTACCACATTTAGGATGAAGCAGCGACAGCCAAAAACTCGAAGATGAGTAACCTTGGGCTGTCTCCCAAAACGCAGCTCATAAGATGTCAAATTTAAAATTGAGCGCAAGAATATACGGTTAGAGATGTAACAAGCAGTGTTCATGGCCTCAGCCCAGAATTTTCTAGGAGTCCTATGCTCATCAAGCATCGTCCTAGCCATCTCAACCAAAGTGTGGTTCTTCCTCTCAACAACACCGTTCTGTTGAGCAACCCGCGGAGCAGAGAATTGATGTTCTATGCCATGCTCCATGCAAAAGTCAACAAAGAGACTATTTTTGAACTCAGTGCCATTATCGCTTCGAATGAATTTCAATGCACCAGGGAGTTCAGTAAAAAGTCTCAAAGCCAAGCTCCGAAAGTGTGAAAACACTTCATCCTTGCTGGCAAGAAAAAAGACCCAAGAGTAGCGAGAGAAATCGTCGACAATGACTAATATATACCACTTGCCGCCTAAAGAACTAACCCGAGAAGGACCTATAGTGTCCATGTGGAGAAGTTCTCCGGGTTGTTCAGTCATCATTGTGGTGACTGGCGAATGCGAAGCGGCAATCATCTTTCCATGTCGACACGGAGCGCAAACTAAGTTCTTCTCAAACTTGAGCTTGGGCAATCCTCGGATCAGACCTAGGGCACTCAAACGAGCGAGCAACTCAAAGCTCATATGCCCTAGTCTCCTATGCCACTTCCAAAGCTCAGAAGTTGAATGTGCAACAAGACAATGAGAAGAACCAGATGACTCAGAAAAATCAGCTCCAAAAACTCTCCCAACTCTAAAGATCTTACAGACCACAACGCCATCAGAATTGAGCACTTGCGAAGTATCGCGACGAAATCGCACTTCGAAGCCCTCATCAAGCAACTGAGATACAGACAGCAAATTGTATCCCAGATTTTCAACCAAAGCAACATCTTTGAGAGTGAAATTCGACTTAATTCTTACCACACCTTTACCTTTCACTCTACTCCTTCGATTGTTTCCGAAGGTGATATGTTCCCTTTGCTTGGTTGTGGTGAGGCTGGAGAACCAAGCTGCATCTCCGGTCATGTGGCGTGAACAACTAGAGTCCATGATCCACGTGCCCTCCAAGCCTCGCTCTGTCGCCTACACACGCTAAGAATATCTCGATCGCTCTGTGCTGGGGTGAGTGAAAAGATGACGAGGCATCCAGCACTGAGTGACACGAGTAGTAGGCGCAGTAAAAGTAGACGGTCTACGCACATGATAATCTGAATGATGCAAAGTGCGAGGTCTACCTACATGCAGTGATCGTAAAGCATGACGAGGTCTCCTATTCTGACGAGGTACAAAGCTACTCGCCCGAGGTCTACCACCATATGGAACATGGTGAACACCTCGAGGAGCAAAACCTCTCCGAGAAGCACGAGGAGCCTCAAAAGCAGGACGATAGTAAAACTCAGACTCATGCATACCTAAAGATGGGTAATGCATGTCCTGGTAACTCATCGCTTGAGCGTGTCGCTCATCCTTGATGCGACGAAAATAGAACCCAACCAAATGACCCGCCCGCTGACAATAGGAACAATGAAACACTCTCCTCGGGGCACTCTCATGGGTCACAGGAGCAACTCTCATAGGCTCCTTGGGCTTCTGCTGAGTGGTTTTCTTGGGAGGATTTTTCTTGTCAGGAGGTGTGGTTTTCTTTGGTGGTCGGGTAGGCTTTTTGGCTGATGGGGTGTCTAACAGAGCTCTTTCTTTCTCTAGGGTAGTGGGAGAGGTAAAAACAGTTTTGGTCTTACTGTCTGAAGGTATCCTCTCAAAACCCAAACCTAGAGCTACCCCTGCCCTGTCAGCACACAACTTGGTCTTGGACAATAGCAAATCCATCCTACCCTTTCCCTCAGTGCATTTATTAACCACGGAAAGAAGGTATTCATTTTTTGACATGAGGTTCTCAGCTCCCTCTCTAATAGTGCCTAACTGGTCCTTAAGGGTAATGCAAGTGTCACAAACAGGTTGCACATCCTTAGAACTACCGGCCCTCTCCAATCTAGCCTCTAAATCATGAACATGTTTATCACGTAAATTAATGCTCTCGCGTAATAAAGAACAGTTCATGCATTCAATAATATCATGAGGTATAGAATCCACCTCCAAAAGCTGCTTCTATGCAGTCTCAAGCTCAGATAGAGTTTGAGCATGAACAAAACGCAACTGAGCAAGCTCACCCATGACAGTGGTACAAGAATCACATTTAGCATCATTAACTTTAGACTTAAGCATGGCATATTCAGTAGAAACAGATTCTAGCCTAAGTCTAAGGTCTTTTCTTTCTCTAGCGGCTTGCACAAGTAATCTATCCTGACCAAGAACTACTTCATTCAGCTCATCTAGTTTTATTGAAAGCTGGTCATAGGATAGAGGTACCTCAGATGAGTCAAGCTCATCGCCGTTGTGATCGCTGTCGGCCATGAAGCAAAGGCCGGTGAAGTCTCGTCCCTTCTTGTCCTTCTTGTCCTCCTTCCTTGGGGACTCCTCCTCCTCAGAGCTCGACTCCTCAGTTGATGAAGTGTCGATGTCGCTGAGAGCAGCAACAAAAGCCCTGGAAGCGGCTTTGGCTACTTTCTTAGCCATCTTGCCGCGCTTATCCTTCACAAAGGGCTTCCTCTCCTTTTTGTGGTATTTGGGGCGCTCACTCTCATCTATCTTCTTGAGCTTGGGGCAATTAGCCTTGATGTGAGAAGTGTCGCCACACTCAAAACAAACACTAAAACCACTTCTCCTCTGATCCCGTCTCTCATGATGAAAACGGGTGAACCTCCGGGCAATGAGAGCAAGCTCATCATCATCTAGAGTGTCCACCTGCTCCTTTGTGACGGAGACCAGGGAGGACAAAGCAAAACCATCTACAAGAACACAAGTGCCAGATGTGCTTGGTTCTGCAGTGATGCCACGGCTAGTGCTAGAAACCAATGCCAATGGATGTGGCAAAGAGCTTTTGTGCACAGCAAGAGATGCCTTGACAATCTCTGTGGACTTCAGCTTGCTGAAGAGCTCATCACAGGTCAATGTGTCATAACCTGCAAACTCCTCAATGCTGGATATCTTCACTTCCCATATGCTACGATCAAGAGCATAGAGAAGCTTGATAGCCCTATCATGATCATTGTAAGCAAGCGTCCCGTTGGATCGCAAGTTACTCACTATCGCATCAAAGCGAGAAAACATGGCATCTATAGATTCACCAGGTGCCTGCACAAACAACTGATACTGTTGGTTGTATGTGCTTTGGCGCCTGGCCTTAATCTGTGTAGAGCCCTCATGAAAAACAGTGAGTGTTGTCCAAATCTCCCTAGCAGTCCTAAGGTGCTGCACCCTATCGAACTCACTCCGTCTCAAACCAATGAACAATATGTTTCTTGCCTTGGAGTTGGCATTATACTGATCCTTCTCTGTTTGAGAGGTGCGAGTCTCAGGGATGGAGTATTGTGAGTCCACAATCTCCCAAATTGCATTTCCTTGGCTTAACAAGTAAGCCTCCATGCGCACCTTCCAGTATGCAAAATCAGTCCCATCAAACAGAGGAATTTTACTACCTCTATCCATGTCGCCAACAGATCACAAAACCGGTTAAGGTCAACTGGTGATCTTAACCTGCTCTGATACCAATTGTTGGACCGGAAACGGCGACTAGAGGGGGGTGAATGGGAGCTTTTAAAATTTCGGGCTAAAAACTAGCCTTCGGTTTCAGTTCTGTCTTCTACGGAACAAGCTTCGAACACTACCTTCGGAGGTCTGGTTCAGAGGTGCTTTGACAGCTCCGAACACAGGCTTCGCAGGAGCAAAAGTTCGAAGCCAAGAAGACTTCGCTCCACTAACAACCCTCGAAAATCTACTCTGTTAAGTCAGTGCAGGCTCCGCACACAGGGTGCTTCGAGTAGGCTTCGCACTTCACCCTTCGCAAGAGTGGACACCCCACTGAGGACTCCGAGCAAGTACTTGGCAGCAACAACTGGTGCTGGGCTTCGTACACGAAGGTCTAAATGCACACTAATAGACTTCGCTAGGGGCTTCGACACAAGAAGCAAAACGGGCTTCGATCAGGGCTTCGCTAGTAAGCAGCGAGGTCTTGCCTCCTGTTACATAGAGCGACAGCACACTGAAAAACACACTTCGCACAAAACACCCTTCGCCTAAACAGGCTTCGGTGTACTACAACTAGCGAGGTATGTAACGCGAGCTCAAGCAAAAAGCACACAGAAGCAGGGCTTCGCCGCTTGAACAAGGAACACAATAAAATTGAACTCTGGATGGATACAATGAAGTGTGTGGCTACAGGAGCTCAACAGTAAATGCTCAAAGTGTTAAATGTTACCTACCGAGCCCCTATATTTATAGCCCACAGTTCACCCAAAGGAATTGACTACTTTACCCCTAGGGTTTACATTGGTTTTGTCTCTACAGAACTGAGGGGTACAAAAGGTAGTCAACATTATTGGAGGCTTCTCTGTCAGCCTTTGCAGATGGGACAGCGCCAGCTTTTTGCAGAGCAGACACTGTCAGACTTGCAGCCTTTGACCTTTCCGAAGCCCCCCTTCGCACGCGAGGGGTGCGGTAGCTTCGGTGAGAAGCCTTGAGCCAAATGGCCTTCGCTTCACCGAAGTCAACCTTCGATACAGTGACGGTTTTGAGCCGAAGCCGTCAAAGCCCTTGGGCCTTCGCACCAACGCCTCCGGAGTGGACCACCACGGCTTCGCAGCTACTCTCAGCTCGAACTCCGTCAGTCCGTGTACCGAAGCCATGCAGGCCGAAGCACCTCAAGACATCCACACTCCGGAGCTAGCCTTGCTCCGAAGCCTTCCACACTCTGAAGCCCCACCTTCGGAGTACCACCCTTCGAAGTCCCTCCTTCATCCAAGGCCTCCGCACGAAGCATTCCTTGAGCACTTCGTCGCAGTGTCTCTCCCCGAGCACACTCCTCGACGAGCCTCACCCGGACCATGCCTTCGATGCGCCTCGACTTGTGAGACTTTCGTCGGGCACCTTCGAATGTCTCCCTCCGGAGCACACTTCGAACTCCTTGCCTCCGCAGAGGACTTGATCCATCCAACTCCGAAGTCACTCCATCCGGAGTACCTTCGAAGTGCCTCACCTCCAAGGACTTTGTCTCGGAGTACCTTCACCCGGAGCCATGCTCCGCACTCTCTGCCTTCACCTAGCACACCTCGACCCAAGGACCGACCCGGACCCCTTCGCAGCCACCGTGACGGAGCTCCCCGCTCCCCTGGCACCAAGCCTCCCGCTTGACCCAGGTTCACCTGCCGCGAACCTGTCCATCGCCTCCGAAGTCCCTGCGCACCACCGACAAACAGACAAGTGTTTCCAGTACTCTGGAGACCTCTCCGGGTTAGCAACCTCCGGCACACACTCCGGTGTACCGCCCAAAGTACCGAGGCCTTCGGTACACACCCAGTCATCGTGTACTATCGGACCCCTCTGACACGCACACTCCGCTGCAACAACTGCAGCAACCAACCACCGAACACCCTTCGGTGAAACCACCTCCGAACACCCTTCGGAGGTCTAACCTCCGAACCCTCTTCGGAGGTACCCCTTCGAACCAGAGGTTAAAAGCCTGTCAATCACTCATCACAAATACTGAAACCAACCCTTGGTTTCTCAGAGCTCTTAGTGTCTAATGGCAAAATCATCTTCCATACTAGGTCGTTGATTTGAAACGATTTTGGTTTAACCTTCTTGTTGTAGGCTCTAGCTACTCTTCTTTTATCTTTCTCTATTGCCTCTAGAGCCTTCAACCTCTTATCGGTCACTTCTTCTAAATTATCCTTCAGAAGTGTCTTATATTCATCGACCGATATGCCATCTTGCTTCAGAAACCTAAGTGAGCCAAGATCCACCTCTACCGGAGAATGGTTTCTTGTCCATATACCAACTCATATGGACTAACTTTAGTGGCACCGTGCTTTGCAACTCTACTAGCCCATAAAGCTTCAGAAAGCACCTCATGTCACCTCTTTGGAAACTCTTCATTGGTTACTAGACTCGGCCTGACCATTGGCCTGAGCATAATATGGGGAAGAGTTTATCAATTTGATCCCATTGTATTTGGCAAAGTCTCTCACCTCTTTAGCAACAAACGAAGTATCTTGGTCTGTAGTGAGAGTTTGGGGAATGCCGAATCTGTGTATAATGTGCTTCAAGATGAAATCAATTACCTCGTTGTGAGTCATGTTCTTGAGTGGCATGGCCTCGGTCCACTTGGTGAAGTAATATGTTGCCATCAACACGAACCGATGCCCTTTTGAAGATGGTGGATGAATTTGGCCGATGAAGTCCAAGCTTCAACCTCGGAATGGCCATGGTTTGATAATAGGATTAAGCATCGATGCAAGTGCTAGCTGAATATTACCAAACTTTTGACATGCTTCACAGCCTCTATAATACTTAAAACAGTTCTCAGTCATAGTCGACCAATAAAAACCCGCCCTTTTGAGCATCCAACTATTTTCGGGGTCGACTGATGAGTACCACAAAGCCCTTCATGGACTTCACCTGCAGCAACTCTAGCTTGATCGGAGGTCAAACACTTCAAAAGTACTCCATCGATAGTCCGGCGATACAACACATCGTCAAGCAAAACAAATTTGAACGCTTGTCGCCAAACCTTCCGATCAACCTTTTGGCTCAAATTTCTTAAATATTGAATGATTGAGATCCTCCAATCGTCTTTACTGATCAAAGGAGCAATGGCCAAATTCCCACTACAATCGGCCTCTAGATTTTCCATTTGGACTTGCCCCCTAAGTGCTAAACCCTCCTGACAATAGTCGGTGGGACCAGCCATGTTGGCCCGGTTCAACCGGCTATCGCCGGACGTCTAACACGCGTCGGTCTAACCGGCCTAACATGGGTGAAAAATTAATTTCGGGTGACACATTGTCCCCAAGCATCTGCTTTTCTTGTGTACAGAATCTACCTCTCCTAATTTGATAGCCTCACGCTTGTTGAGCCAAGTCATTTGCAAGTGTGTTGGCTTCTATAGATACATGAGCAATCTCAAAATCATCAAAGGTGGTGATTAGGTCTAGACACTTGTCCAAGTAGCTATTTAATAGATCATTAAAACATTGAGCAAGTTTAGCTACTTGTTGCACAACAAGTAAGGAATCACCATATGCACGAACATATTTCACACCCATAGAATTTAACAATTCAAGACCTAACAATAGGGCTTCATATTCAGCTTGATTATTAGTTGAGTGAAATTCTAGACGGGCCGAGGTCTCAAAGCGCATACCACTCGGTGATACGAGGACCACTCCAACACCTTGGCCATTTTTGCAAGCCGAACCATCAACATAAAGTCTCCATGGTGATACCTCAATTAAAGCGACTTCGTTACTCCATTTGACATCTACATGGTGATCCACTATAAAGTTAGCATTGATTTGGCCTTTCATAGCTCTCAACGATTCATAAGACAAATCGTATCCAATCAACGCATATGCCCACTTGCCGATTCTACCACTTAGAATTGGCTTTTGCAACATGTACTTTATGACATCCATTTGGCAAGTGACAACACATGTGCTAGGGAGAAGATAGTGACAGAATTTGGTACATGCATAATAAAGGTATAAACACAAACGCTCCACAAAAACGTACCTTGTCTCGGCATCCAAAAGTTGATTGCTCAAGAAGGTGATGATGTACTCTTTTCCTTCAATGTCTTGAGTCAACACAGCTCCAATCGCATTCTCCTCCGCGGCGATATAAAGCCGAAACAGAATCCTGGCCTTCGGCACCCTTACTACTGGCGGTGTCTCAAAAGTGCGTTGCTGACTTGCCCACCAAGTGAACTTGGCTTCATTTTTTAGCCGGAGTATAGGGACAAAAGGATCAATTTTGCCAGACAAGTTGGATATAAAGCGTCACAAATAATTAACCTTGCCTAGCAGTTTCTGCACATCTCTCTTACATGCCGACGCTAAACATCCTCTAATTTTCTCAAGCCTCTTAGGATCGATTTCAATGCCTCTCTCATGGATCATGAATCCTACGAACTTGCCCACCGACAGGCCAAAAGCACACTTGAGTGGGTTCATTATTAAGCCATACTGGTGCATTCTTTCGAAAGAGACTCTCAAATTGCCTAGATGGTTCCCCATAGCATCCGATTTGACCACAACATCATCTATATAAACCTCTAACATAACTCCTAGCAAATCATGAAAGATTAAGTTCATGGCATGTTAGTATGTGGCGCTAGCATTCTTTAAACCAAACGTCATTACTACCCACTCAAACAAGCCGACAAAACTAGGGCAGTGAAAGGACGTTCCAAAAACATCCTCTACGACCATAAATATTTGATTATAACCAGCGTTGCCATCAAGAAAACTTAGTACCTTGTGTCCCGAGGCATCGTTGATCAACATGTCGGCTATTGGCATGGGATACTCGTCTTTCAGAGTGGCTTTGTTCAAATCCCTGAAGTCGACGAAGATGCGGATTTTGTCGCTCTCCTTCTTCTTGACCGACACAATGTTAGCGACCCATTCTGCATACCTGCATGCCCTACTAAAACCTGCCGCTAATAGACGTTCAACTTCCTCTTTTACTCGGTCATAGATGGCCAAATTGAAGCGGCGCAACGACTGTTTATAAGGCCTAAAACCAGGTTTGATAGGAAGCCAATGCTCAATAAGCTCTCGTCTTAATCCGGGCATCTCGTTGTAGTCCCATGTGAAGCAATCAACATATGATCGAAGCAACTTTATTACTTCGGTCTTTATATCACTACTCAAATTATGATTTACAAACGTCAGCCTTGGAACACTACCATCTCCTATGTCTACTTGTTCTAAAGGATCGGCCAATGAGAAGCCTTGACCTAATTTCTCTACTTCACTAAAATCTTCAATGGCTTTGGCAATATCGTCTTGGGAAGACTGATATTGCTCTACATGAGATTTTAGCCAATCAAGATTAGCGCTAGACATTCCACTACCTTAGACACAACCGAGCCACACCGGCTGGCATTACGGAAATAGGAATGAACCTCCCCTCTAATACGTTGACAAAGTCGTAACCTGAGAGGTCCCGCCCCGACAAGCATTCTATCTTATCATAGGTGGCATCACTGGACGCATCGGCCAAGCTAACATGTGTCGATGCATTGGCGTGTACTATCTCGACTTCGTCGCCATCCCATTGTATTAGGCGCTGGTGCAAGGTAGACGACACACACTGGTTTGCGTCGATCCAATCATGCCCAAGCAATATATTATAATTACCTTGCACGTCGACGACAAAGAAGGCGGTAGGTTGTGTCTTGTTCCCTACTGTCAACTCTAGAGATAGCACGCCTTTGGCCTCCATCGTGTCACCTGTTGAAGCTATTGAGGGTAACATTGGTCTTCCTCAGGTCGTTATCATCTTTGTCGAGCTTCCTTAGAAGGGAGTTCGGCATTAGGTTCACCATGGCGCCACCATCGATGAGCATTCTTGATATTGGCTTCCCGTCGATGTGTCCCCTTATGTAGAGAGGTCTCAGGTGATGACTCGTATCTCTGGGATTCTCGAACACGGTGTTCCACAGGTCGAGGTCTAGATGTGCGACCCTGGCCTCCTCCTGTAGTGGAGCGAACTCGAAAGGTAGCATGACGACGCCGATGTCCATCACTTGAGGAGCGGGCCCCTCGGAGATGGGTGTGTAGTCATCATCGAGCAAGTCATCGTCGTCGGAGCTAATAGCGGGGGTCGGGTCGTCGACCATGACCGGCCTAGGTCTCCAAACTTGCTTCACCGTGGGCCGAGGACAGTTTTCTTCAAAAAGTGTGTCCCACGCCTCCTCGGCCTTGTCTTCTCGTATATCTTGTGCCCGCAAGCATCACAATCTCCTCTTTTGTTATTTGGACATCCCCGAGGGTGCCCACGATGGCTGAGGATGGGTGCCGGGCGCCACGGTCTTGCTTCTAGCATTTTTGGCTGAACGAGACTTGTCTAGGTCGGCCTCGAATGTTTTGCGCTTGCCATAAGAAGTCCTCTACTCCTAGTCGATCGGACCGGCCATGGTGGGCTGGTCGAACTAGCCTGTGTCAAAAACAGGTGTAAGGCCGGTCAAACCAGGCTTCGGCCAGGGCTTTGGCTGGGTTCGGTGATGTACCTTCCTGCCGCCCTACCGGGGCGCCCTTCGGGATTGGGACCTCCTGGGATCCCACCCTGATGACTATCATCTCTAGGGCATCTTCACGTTCATCCCCCCCGGTGCCTTCTTGTGAGGTTCAGTTTTGAGGTACTACGGATAGGGAATGAATAATACTCTCATCCTGCGCCGGACCTCGTACCTACCACTCGGAAACACTAGAAGGAATATGAGCGTTAGTAGCTGGACACTACTCGGAGTTCTCTAGTGGCGGAGGCCAAGTCAGAGCAATCATCCTTAGTAGGGTGGCGACATCGGAGGCTCTAGCGGCTTTTCCCACTAGGTGCTGAACCCGTTGGCCTATTGGAAACTCGGCCATGTCAAAGGTACCTCAGACCAGACCAGCGAAGGGTCCTACCAGGCTGGAGGTAAGCTAGCCCATGGCGGAGATGGGTCCAGCCACTAGAGGCTGAATCCATCCGGAGGCTGCAATCCACTCAGAGGGAATTGCTCCGGCCATTGAGGTCTGAATCCTCCTGGAGGTTGGAACCCATTTGGGGGAGGTGGGTTCAGCCACTAAGGTCCGAACCCTCTCGGAAACTGGGGCCAAGCCGTAGGAGGATTCGACCACTGAGGCCTGAACCCTGCCGGAGGCCGGGACCAACCTAGAGGGGGATTTGGCCAGTAAGGTCCGAATCCTGCCGGAGGCTGTACCAACTCCGAAGAGGGGTTCGGTTCTTGAGGTCCGAACTCATCCCTCATGGGGCTCGGTCTTCTAGGGGGGTTCGGCCGTCCTGGAGCCCGTGGTCGAACACTTCTCCTCTCGGACCTTCGCTGGTGCTTGTCCAAGAGCATCTTGTATGTCACCTTTAGCCTCCTGTGGTGCCTGGCCGAAGATGGTGTCTTAACATTTTCCTTCCACACTCCCACCTCTAGATTCTTTGGTACGAGTGTGCGTGTATGAGCCTCTCCTACAACGACCACTTTCCCATTAGTCGACTCGGCCTGTTTTGGCCGAATCAATACTTTCTTCCCCTTGAGCTCAACGTTGTTCATGGGAAAGGGGTCTCTATCCAATTTAATTTTTGGATTTGCTTCTATTTTCAATCATCCTTCTTCTATGGCCGATTGAACCTGCCAACAAAAAACATTGCAATCATTAGTATGGTGAGAATGCGAATCATGCCACTTACAGTAGGGACGTTTCTTCAGTTCATCGGCGGATGGCATTACTTCCCTTTTGGCAGTCGTAGAAGCTGATTTTTTAATAGAGAATCAAATATTTTGTCACACTTAGTTACGTAGAATGAATATCTAACTTCATTAGGCTGACTCTTAGAGGGAGACGGCCGCAATTCGGAGCAGGTGACGGGTTTAGACTTCGTGCTCCAAGTCGATTCAGCCATGTAGGTATCGGCTGGATCTTCTTCCTCTTTGGATTCTCCCTCGTCAGAGTGCTCCATCATGTGGATTTCAGCTCTTGGTTTATTAAAAGTCTTAACGAATTTTCTATCTTTGGCTCGGCCTTCCTAGACCAAAGACTGTTGTAAGACTTGGCTAATGTCTAGAAGATTCTGATTATCCATTCATTCCTTAATTTCGGCCCGTAGGCCATTAAATGCGAGGTCTGTCAGGTCTCTTTCTGATACGTTCAAGCTAAAACATTTATTCCTAGTGTCTCCAAAGGGCTTGACGTACTCAGAAACACTCTCGCTAGGTTTTTGTTTAATTGCCGTGAGGTGTGATAGCCTAAGCTCGATCTCTCCTGTGTAGAAATAATCATGAAACTTCTGTTCTAGCAGATCCCACGTCTGAACGTAGTTCGGCGGGAGCACCGAAGACTAAGTGAATGGGGTGCCGGACAATGATAAGGTAAATAACCTGAGTTTCAATGCATCTGACCCGCTAGCTTCACAACATTGTGCTAGAAACTGACTAACGTGCTCTAGTGTGGATTTACTACCCTCGCCATCAAATTTAATGAAATCTGGGACTCTATAACCGCGAGAGTTGGGAATGGCATCAAAGTCATCGGGATGTGGTTTTCGATAAACCCTAGCTCTATCCCGAGGTGTAAAGCCGGTGCATTCCCTAAATAGCACGTGAATACGTTCCTCAATATCATCGTGGTCTACTGCTTGTGCGCGTCTTTCCTGTGGTGGTGGGATGCATGGCGGTATATCGGCATGCTCTGGCCTATGCTGCGGTGTGGGAGCGTGTAGCGTGAGTGGTGGCGATAAAGCTGTCATGGGCGCAGGCGGTGGCGGTGCATGATAAGCTGGGTTTGCCTGACCATAAACGTAGTTATGTGTTTCGGCTGAGGATGATGGAGCCGGAAACGTGATAGTTTTTCTAGTATTTCGTTCTACTACAAATGTGCTGAGTTAGCGGAATACTTGCGATTGGTGTTGATAAATCGGCCTCAGTAAAGCCGAATCTTCTAAATACTGCTGCCACTTGCGAGACAACTGTGGGTTCTAGTTTGTTGGCTAGCGAGGCACTAACCACCTGATCAACAAATGCAGCTATCCTACGGTCAACTTGTGAAGCAGATAAAGGGGGTGATGAGGGGCGTACCTGAGTTAGGTTGAGGGTGTCGCACATGACGAAACCCAAGCATGTATTTATGCAATCCTTGAGCATTAGCTCTTCGAGTTCATTCTTCTTCGCTTCAATCTTTGCTCGGTCTTCCTTAGATATATCTGCCATGGTGGGCGTCATAATGTTGCGGTCGTCGATGTCCGCGCCTCCCATAGTGCTCATCGACGATGTAGTGGATATAGACGTAGTAGAGGTACTCGCTGCCGATGTAGAGGTCGTAGTCATGATTGGCGTTGTCCCCAGCGGAGTCGCCAAGAAGTGTGTTGATGCAGAAATGCGCCACCGCACTTGGGCCGGTTCGACATCCAAAAATATCGCAACGATACCGACACTGTGTTTCGACTACCCTAAATAGTGATAAGGGATTTGGAGTCGCCAGTTAATCAGATAAATAATTAATATTTTAATCCAATTTGCCGAAAAGTACTAGTAATAATGTAAACAGAAATAAAATGATCAAAATACCTGGAATCGGCCAATTCGTAGGCCGATTCAGAGTTACAGCAGAAATTGGCCCGAAGGGTCCCTAAGGCACCTTCGGCCTCAGGCCCAGTCAGACCGAAGATACAACCACGGTCGGACCGGGGGGGGGCTGCGAAGGGGCTTCGGGTGGTGTCCCGAAGGCAGCGGCGAAGGGCAACTCTAGCGGTCGGACCAGCGGAGCTACTTTAGTCGGACCGACAAAGCAGGCTTCGGTGCACAGGCTCCGGCGGAGGGCTTCGGTGTGCAGGCTTAGGCAGAAGACTTCGGCGTAGCGTAGTGCAGAGGGTCTCAGTCAGACCGGTGGAGTGTCGTCGGTCTGACCTGCTGTTGCCGACAACGGTGTGATGAGGTCTAGTCAGATCGAAGTCTCAACACCGGTTGCACCGACATAGCAGATCCAATCTCTGAACCGCGAAATCTTTAACAAATAATCTTCAAATGCCTCCAAACATTGCAGAGATGTTTAGGAAGGCAATTGATCTTACAAAAACACCCAAATATCACATACAATTCGGCCAAGGGGCCGAATTACCAAATATGGCGATAAAAACCGATAAAAGGGATTGCAATCCATTACGTGGATTAACGAGATATTCACAAGCAAACCAGCAAGGGTTACTGTGATTACGGACGCGGTAGACGGAGGGCTTTCAAGCAAACCCACGAAGATGCAGAAATTAAAGAAAAGTAGATGTGATTCAAAGCTAGGGCTTTGGATTTTTGAGATTGGAGAGAGAGCCTTGAATCGGCCTTGCCCCTAGTATTTATAGGGGTGGGCTGGTGGTCCCTGGCTAAAAATACTGTAGGATTCAACCAAAATTCGGTTGAGATAAGATTTGGGCAAACACAATTCAAATCCACTTCGGATTCACATTCTGAATCCCTAGCCGGTCTGACCGAGCTCATGGGTCCGGTCTGATAGGGCCAGGCCAGTTGGACCGGCCTACTATAGCTAGTCAGACGGGCCTTTGCCAGGTTTGGCACATTTTTGGTCAAAATACCATTTTTTAGTATTTTGCTTAGCTTGACCATTAATGCCATTTTTTGCTATAAACAGTTATGTTTATTCTAGAGGACTCGAAGAGTTAAAGCCCCAGTTTGAGCCAATGTGATTCGGTGTGCTTCTATTCTGCTTGTTTCTTTTGTAATTAAATTATTTAAAATACAAAACTCTTACCTTCTTGTTTTGCAAAATGGTAGAGCCGTTCTCCAATCTATCTTATTTCCCTATGAAACAAAGGAAGAATTGTGGCCAAACCGTGGTTGGTGACAACTGATTGCAAACGAGAGATTGGAGGAAGCATGCTTGGAAAGGAATACGTTGGGGTTTATGTTTAAGATCTTCCAAATATTGACGTTAGAAATAAAGGAGATGAGCTTATACCTAGACCTATTTTTTAGATTCATACACTAGTAGATGCTATTGGCTATACTATACCTTCGCCCCGTTCACATGTAAGCTTTTTTCCAAAGAATAAACCTACAATTCCGTAATATCTTCAACTTGTGCTATTCATCTAACCTCATGCCTCGTTGCAGGTGAAGAAATTACAATGGAGACCAGCAAGAATGTAAAATGAAGCATAGTTTATATTTGTTAGTGAAAAAAATTTAGAAATATTTGTGTGGTACTGTCACTATTTCTATGTTTCTTTATCAAGGCAATAGTCTTGTTCACAATACCTTAATTACTACACTTGTTGGTTCAAAGTACTCATCATATCATTTATTTGCAAATTATTATCCAAATAGACAATCTGCTTTGCTCACTTTTTTGGTTTCATATTATGGCCATTGACCTACAGTATACCATGCACTGGGCACATTTCATGGAAAGGTGTGGACAATAGGACTAATGTTTCAATGGTTAGTTTTTTCTTTACCATTCTTGGCTTCCTGCAATTTAATTTCATGTTGATAACCAAGTATTCTGTAGTAAAACTTCAATTGCTGAACAACCAAAGTTCATGCCATTCAAACACTAAATCAGATTACAAAACAATGCATCTTGGATTATGTTATTAGCTTTATTTCTCTGCTCTGTGCTTGAATAATTGAAAATTGTCCATATAACTTCATCAGATTATGTTTATTTATCACCCCTCATTTGTTAGGCCTCACAGTTTTTTGATAAACTCATTCTCTGATACACTCATATGTATAAGTTTCTTTGCTGCATTTCATCCTGCCCTGAATTAGCTCCAGTTCAATTTATGGATATTTGCTATGTAAAACAGTTGATGTTTCTGCTATTAGTAGACCTACAAATTCAATGTTCTTTTCACCTAAAATATGTGGATATCTGAAAGATACTTCATTTGGATTTTCACTTTGCATTCCCCTACATATGATTTGCGGCATGGGTTATATACTAACACATATTAAGAATTTTTTAGGTCATAAACGATTATGTGCCAATTATTTCTACAGTACAATCTATGATGTCCTTGAGTGCGGCTAAAGGAGAAATTTGCTATGCACAAGAACATGAAGCCATGTGGTTTACAAGGAAAAGATTCACATTCAAATGATGAGCCAACAGTCCTGGTGAACATAAGATAAATTAGTTGAAGTTTTGTTGAACTAGAGTTTAATATATAGTAAGTTTGGAGAACCTTTTGCATGAATAATGTCATCCCCTGCAAATACATGTACGAATTTTGTATTTGCCATGATGTGCATTCCATTCTTACAATATTTATGCATATGTATTACATATATTCAAGGTTATGATACAGAGTTGTCAAATGAAATAAAATTGTTGGCAACTTTTCCTTATTGGCTTGATACTGATCAAGGGAATGCAATAATTATTGACTTCAAAATGTAGTCTTTGTGTATTCTGATTGGTCCATATTTTTGGTGAAGCAAATAATTGATGGTCAATGCAATCCCATAGATCATTTATTTATAAAACATTATTTGATAATAAAATATAAATATATATTACAATTATATATGCAAATAAAAAATTCATTATATATTAGTACACATGAAAATATATGTATCTATAAACCGTCTCTATAATTCTTAATACACAATGTGGTGTAACTACTAAACGTGTCTATATCCGTAGACGCGTAATTATAATGTATCTATGATATTGTTTCTACATTTGTTAACATACATTGTGGTGTCAATCACCACATCATCTGCCATGTCACGTGCCACGTCAATCACCACATCATCTTCTACGTAATTTGCCACATCATCTGCCACGTCATATGCCATGTCACGTGCCACATCATATGCCATGTCGCGTTCCGCGCTCTACAAATTCATCTTTATACTTATTACTGTGCAATAAGGTGTCCTTATAAAAAGCATCTATATCACTAGACATGATTTGTATATGTATCTTTAAAATGTATCTACATTTATTAATGTGAATGAAATGTCACGATACTATGTAACTACACCACTAAAGATGTTTTATACATGTGTCTACTAAATTGTATCTATATTTTTAGATATGCATATAACGTGTTTATAGAATGTCTCTTTCTTTCATAGCAACACATATATAATTCATCTCTACCAGGTCTAACGCGGTACGTACAAATACGCTTCTAACGCGCTTTATGAAAGCGTGTCTATATTGACATAGAGATGAAATAAAGAGTGTCTAGACCCTAATTCTGATGTAGCTACAGGGGGTTTTTTAGTAGTGACATGGCAGGGTTAGCTCTAGAGTTGGGCTATGAGAGAACCACTCCAAACACTCCGAGCAAAACTGTTTTCACTCCACCCACTACCCTTAAGAGAGAAAGAGCCTAGTTAGACACCACAGAAAAAACCGAGAATCCTACTCAACCTACTAAGAAATCCCTTCATTCACCAAAGAAATCTCTTCAGCAAAAACCCAAGAAAACTGTGAAATTTGCGCCTGAGACCCATGCTCACACACCCAAGAGAGTGTATCACCACTCCTATTGTCATCGGGTGGGTCATTTGGTTGGGTTTTTCTTTCGTCGTATCAAGGATGAACGACGTTCTTTTGCAATGAGTTTTCAAGACATGCATTACCCATCTTTTGGTATGCATGAGTCTGCTTTTCACTCTTATCCTGATTTTGAGGCTCCCCATGGTCTCATAAGATATTTTTCCTGTCGTGGTGTACACCATGTGTCATATGGTGCTAGACCATGTTTAAGAGGTTTTGATTCTCGACAGTTTAGGAGACCTCGTCGTTTTCCAGGCTCGCGCTTTGTAGGTAGACCACACACTTTTTATCATGACTCATATCCTATGCATGATCAGTCTACTGCTTTACCTGGTTCTCGAGTTTTACAATGCTGGATTCCTAAATAGTTTTTCACTCGCCCTAACACTGCGCATTTGAGATCTGTTGGCGTAAAAGATTATGCTAACAGGTTTCTGTAGAATAGAAACTAACAAACAAAGTGTTTGCGAAGAGAACTGTTCTAAGCCTCCGAAAGGATAACAACTTAGAATAGTTCGAATGTGTGTATTCAATAACTTGTATTCGGTCCCTATTACAGGGTGAAATGGAAGGTATTTATAGGCCCGAATATTAAGGAAAAGACCTATTTACCCCTCTATTACAACCGACATAGTGGAAACTATTCGGTACCCTTGATAGGGCTAAAATGGTAAAAGACTAATCTAATAGAATAAAAGATAAATCTTCCATCTTAGCTGGCAATAAAGATCTCGCAGAACCTTAGTTCGAAGATGTACTCCGAACCAATGCCTATCTTCGTACTTCGAGCTTGACTCAGGGTATCTTCAAAGATGGACGTCTGGAAACCTTCGAATCCACTATCTGTTGTGATGCTGTTGCGGCAATAACCCCAAAGATGAGATATTTTCCCCCAACAGTAGCCCCTCGAATACTCTTCTCCGTTTAACCTGTAATGTTAGGAGAGCAGTATACGGAAGGAAAAAATAACCAGACATAGGGGTTATTAGATTTCAATTCATCTCCGAAATGTACGAAGATATAAACTCCGAATCAGTCTTAAGATAATTACTTTTCGAAGTATCTTAGAACCGACTCAGGAAGTTCGAAAGTCTTTTAGACTTAGAGGAAATAGTCCGTTAGCTTTCTGTTCCTAACGGAAACCGTAAAATGCGTTAATTTCGGAGAAAAGTAACGGGCAGGAATGCGAAACGGCATAGACTAATGGTAAGAATGTAAAGTTTAGGCTATAAATAGATGGCCTATAACTTACCCGGTTACCTTTTCACTGCTTTCTCGCAATCAAACACCTTTTGAGCCCTTTGAGTTCTTTGAGTTCTTTGAACCCTAGCCTCCCTTTTCCCCAAAGCAACCCAGCGGCTGCAATGGTGAAGACCAAGGGTTCTGGAGCTCCGTCGGCCTTGGCTCGGCAGCAAGCGGCTGTGGCAGCAGCAGCTGCGACATTGGCGGCGGCGCCTCCGGCCTCTGCAGCGACATCCATGGCGGCAGGAGGGAGAAATCCCCAAAATATTGACGATCAAAGTCTCTGCCCACCATCAACAAAGTATCTGGACCAGTCTTTCCAACTGGGATCTTCTACCTGCAAAAGGGAATCGCTGGCAATCACAGTAGAAGGAAAGATCAGTACCGGAGTTATGATTCGCAAGCCCGGGAAAGAACTCATCCCGTCACCAAGGCCCGGAGAAGTGGTTGTCTTCGAAGCCTTCTTCGAAGCCGGCTTGGGCCTTCCCGCAGTGGACTTCTTGGTGGAGGTACTGGACTTATTCCATGTCACCCTCCCTCAATTATCTCCGAACGCAGTCGCACGGCTAGCTATCTTCGAATGGGCACTGAGAGCCGAGGGCTGTGAAGGGAGGGCAGAGATCTTCGCTGCATTACACAGGGCTTCATGCCAGCCTAAAACCTTCGTAGGCCCCGGAGGTGAAAAAGTAGTGGTAGCCTTCGGAAGCATCAATTTTAGGCTTCGGGACGAATATGCCTTGCAATTCCCTGCTAAGGCCATCAATGCAAGATGGTACACTGACTGGGTTATGAGGTGGTTCTATGCCGAAGTTGGGGCGAGCAATCCTCTGGCCGGACCTTTGAAAGAGATCCAATTCCGGAAGGAAGCCTTAGTGCATCCCGGCCAAGGTCAGCTCGAAGCTCGTCTCAACCTGCTTCAAAGGATCAGCCGAAGGTTAAGCATGCGAGACTTAGCCGAAGAATACCTCGGGTTGCAAATTTCTCCACTGATGACCAACTGGCCTATCATCTTCGAATAGGATTCGGAAGGCGGTCTCCGAAAAATTACCATGACTTCGAGCCCTGCAGGTAACTTCGAAGACAACATGTATTATGCATATTCATTCGAAGAAAAACTAACTTGATTTATTTTTTAGCTTCTTCAGCCCCTGTTACTTCGGAACAAATCGTAAGGGCTTCGGAGAAGATTTTGGGCGCTCCAACTCCGACAGAAAAAGAATGGAGAATCAAGTTAGTCGGGAGTTGGGAGAGGTTTAACAGAGTATGGGGAATGCTGGAAATCACTCCGCCCCCTTTGATGGATTGGGTGCCTTCGGAGAAAGGACCCAAGAAGAGGAAAGCCGAAGCTAGGACTTCGAGCTCCGCAAAGACTCCGATGAAGAAGGTGGCTCGGAAGCCAAAAAAACTTGCACCTTCGAATCCTGCACCTTCGAGCTCAAGAGCTTCAGTTTCCGACTCCTAGGAGGATGAAGGGAGATTGCTTGTGCGTCTAATAGAAGAGAATGAAATTCAAAGGACTGCACAAGCCGAAGTACCTGCGAAAGTGCCGGAGTCCCAAGATAATCTTGATCAACCAAGGACTTCGGCGGTTCAGGAAGAAGTATCTCAGGACGAAGTTCCTGTAAATGAAAGTGGGGTCGAAGTTACTATAGCTTCGATTCCCGAAGAAGCAACGAAGACTGCTGAGGATGTTGCTCCTGCGGTCCAAGACTTAACGGCTGATTCGGATGAAGAACTAGCCTTCGATCCACCGAACAGTCCGACAATGACTCCTCTGCAAAATGTCGAAGGTAGACTTCGAATAACTTTTTCATGTTTATTTTGAGTATTTATACAATGTATAATACTTTTCATTATTTTTTATAGAGTCCACTCCTATGGAAGAAATCCGACAGGAAGAAATAATTCCTGGACCTTCGACAACTTCGGAGCCAGCCCAGAGAGTTACTCAACTGGGACCTAGAAGAGGCAAAAGACATATAGAGCCCCTCCCTGCTGCGAGTTCCGGGTCAACTCTGTCTGATTCAACAGACGATTGCCAATCTTCCGGGGAGGGCCAGTCTCTAGTGGCTCCGAAGACCAAAGGCCAAAACTCCGATCCTTCACTGAATGAAGATGACCAACAGGCAATAAGCATGCTCCCCCTGCTAGCTCCTTTCTCAGGGCAAACAACTGGTCTTCGGACTTTGCTCGAACCTTTGGATCGAGCTAGCCGTGACATAGGGGAGACCAGCTTAGTAGCCATTTTGAGCAAGGAGGACAGGACGGAGCTTAATGCCGCTATAGAACGTGCAGCCTACCAGGTACGAAGCACCTGCGAAATAACATAGAATTCATCTACGAAATAATATTTATCTTAGTTTTTATTTTTGCAGCAAACTGTCTTGGCCCGAGCTGCAAATATATGCAATGATGAAGAGATCGCTCGTCTTCGGGAGGAAAATAATGTCCTTCAAAGGAATCTTAACATCTCCGAAAGTCGAGTGGCTCAAATGGATAATATAGTGTCAACAGAGCGAAGGGCCAGGCAAAGTTTGGAGGCTGTGAAGAAAGAGCTCGAAGCAGAAAGAATTGTGCTTCGAGCAGAAGTTGAAAAGCTGCGGGCGGAGCATGCTACTGCGGGGTCCGAGCTCGTCAGACTCCAAGAGGAAGCTAGCCAGCTATTAAATCAAAAGAATATCTTGACCACTGAAAATGCTAGACTTTCTGGGGTTTTGGGCGAAGTCACTTTGACGAAGGACGCGTTGAACGAAGACAAGCTGAAGTCTGAAAAGGTGGCTGTGGAAGTTATGAGTCAGTTGTTAGATGTCCTGTAGTACTTCGGTACTACTGGGATACTTCCTTCTGACGATAACATCACTCTTCTGCGCCGGTTAAAAAGGATCCAAGGAGTGGCGAAGCAGATGAAGACAGCGGGCATTACATACGGAGAACTCTCCGGACAAGTGTCTGTTGTTGGCTTACTTCGCTACTACGAAGATCTGGGCCGATCGATAACTCCGGACGCAGGAGGGGGCCCAATCACCTTCGACGACGAGTGACTTCTGAAACCTTCCGAAGGTGTGGCTGCTGCCTGGCGAGTCTTCCAAACTTCATGGAGAGCCGAAGGTCGTTCCGCGATCAAGGCTTGGATCGATGAAGGCCAACGCTAGAAGCAAGCTCGGACCCAAGCTTCGAGCAGTCAGCCTCCTTCGAACCCGCAGGTTTAGAAACACCTTAGGATTTTTGGCCATGTAAAGCTTTATGCTTATAAACATTTATCAATGAAAATTTGTTTGTCATATTTTTAGGCTTTGCCTCATACGGAAGATATCGAAGTGTTAGATCTTAACGACAAAGTTCGCTCATTATGGACCACCTTCGATCTTCTAAAAGCTTATAAATGTCCTCGATTTCTAATTCCTCGAGATGACTCCGGTGTAATTGCGCCCGAAGTAATCAAAGATATACTGTCTTATATTAAAGAGGAAGAAAAAGAGGTTAACGTAAACACTTCATCTTCTGAAGACGTTATATGGTCTGAAGACGATGATGAAGCTCAAAATAAAAAGCCTGAAGAACTTGGAAGTTGGGAAAGGAGCCCCGAACGGCTTCGAACTTGGGCCGAACTTCAACAAGAACAGAAGGATTTTAGAGCTTCGAAGGGGAGCAAGAGAGTTAAACGCAAAGTTATTAGAACTCCCGATGCTGGAACTAGTCGTTCCACCCCTAGCTCTAGAGACCAAAGAGGTCTTCGATTACTTCTTGGTGTAGATACCAATTTTTCATAATGTAATCTGTAAACATATTTGTTTGAATAATGAATACCGATTTAAAATTGTCTCCATATTTACTAGCCCCTCTTTGGGTATAAGCAACTTCGAAATGTATTCAAAGATGGTTATGCGCAAAGAAAAAACTTCGGAGTACAATTTTTTTGGGGGTTCGGAGCCCCTCTGTAATTTAAAGATCTTTTAAAATCTCATAAAATGTCTTCGACTATTTGCAGTCGGAAGAATGGCAACTTAGTACCTTTGTTTTATGAAAGAAATCACTTGAGATAACTTTCAAGATACTTTAGTATCTTAGGTAATTTGTCACTTTGGACTGTGTTAACAGACATTCGAAGCTCATGGCTCAAATTCTGTTTTGCTTTAGCCACCTTCGGCTTATTTTTGCGATCTCTGTCGAACCAATGGTTCGGAGTTTGCAATGGTCTCTTTGGACTCTTTTTACGGATGTCTACCAGCCAAGGACTTGGACTCCGTATATTTTGGCCACCTTCGGCTCTTTTTGCGGAAGTCTACCAGCCAATTGCTTGGACTTCGCAGGTTTTGGCCACCTTCAGCTCTTTTTACGGAAGTCTACCAGCCAACGGCTTGGACTCCGTATGTTTTGGCCACCTTCGGCTCTTTTTACGGAAGTCTACCAGCCAATGGCTTGGACTCCGTATGATGTGGTTTTGGGCTCTTTTACGGATGCCAACAAGCCGGTGCCTTGGGCTCCGGATTATGCCAGCCCCCACGTCGGAAGCTTCAAACCAATGGTTCGAAGTCCGAAAATACAACCCATCTTCATGACACTTCCCTCTCGGTCGACCCCGCGGTTCCAGTGCGTCCACTCGGAAGCTGGAAGTCTATGAGGGGAAGGCACTATCAGGATCATATGCTTTATTAATTTGGAAGATGATTACAAGTGAGTTACAAGGAGCCCTTATGCGAAGTATCGCTTTAGGTGCTCCGCATGCCAAGTATGTGCAAACTCTTCACCTTCTAAATTAGCTAACTTAAAAGAGCCAGGGCGTCCTGAACGAACAATTAGGTATGGACCTTCCCATTTATTTCCTAACTTCCCTGGCGCTATAACGCTTTGCAGAACAAGATGACCCGGTCTTAGTTCATTGAGCTTAACCTTCGGGTCAAACCAAGCCTTCGTTTGCTGATGATACTTTGATAAATTCGCCACAGCTCGAAGTCTTGTTTCTTCGGATAAATCTAGCGAAGCTTGTCTTTCTTCTTCAATCTCCGGTTCGGTGCTGCGAAATGATCCTCCTTTGAGCTCCGTTGGAGTCATAGCTTCATCTCCGAATAGTAGTCTGAATGGAGTAAAAGCTGTGGACCTTGTTTGCGTAGTCCGAATGGACCACAAAACCTTCGGAAGCTCTTCGGTCCACAGTCCCTTTGCTAATCCTACTATCCTTCGATTTAGCCCTGATAAAATATTTCCATTGGCTCGCTCTACGGCTCCATTAGACTGAGGATGTCTTACTGCAGCAAAACATAACTGAATGCCTAGATCTTCGCAAAACTTCCTGAAGGGTTCTGCATCGAACTGTGTTCCATTATCAACTGTGAGTTGTCTAGGCACTCCGAACCGGCAGATGATGTTCTTCCAAAAGAATTTCTGTACATTGTTCGAAGTGATAGCTGTCAAGGGTTCTGCTTCCACCCACTTAGAAAAATATTCAATAGCTACCACTGCGAACTTCAGATTTCCCTTGGTTACTGGAAAGGGACCAATTAAATCCATACCCCATCTGGCCATAGGCCATACCGGAGCAATGACTTGAAGAGCTGTTGGTGGGCGATGACTCCGTCGACCCATCCACTGGCATCCTTGACAAGTGCGGACTAAGCTCTCCGCATCAGCTGTTATTGTAGGCCAATAAAGCCCCTGGCGAAGTGTTTTTCCTGGCAAAGCTCTAGGGGCTAAATGGCTACCGCAAAGGCCTTCATGAATTTCTCGAAGAATTTCTTGACCTTCGGCTTGAGATATACATCGGAGTAGAGGGGAACATACTTCGGCCTTGTATAAAATACCGTTGATTATTTGATAACTTCTAGCTCTAAGCTTCAATCTTGACAGCTGTGGCTCTTCGGGCAAATTTGTTCCTCCCTGCAAAAGTTCCATGATCGAATTTTTCCAATCTGCACTAGGAATGCAAAGAATCTCTGCAGAGGGAATTTGTGGCACCGAAGGTATATTGAGCTCCTCATAGAAATCTTCTTCGGGTACATCCACAGCTCCGGCTGCAGCTTTTGCTAAGATGTCCACTTGTACATTTTCTGCTCTTGGTATACTCCGAATGGAAATACCCTTGAAGTGTGCTTCGATTTTACGGATTTCTTCTAAGTACTTCGCAAGCTGTGGACGCCGAACTTGGAAACTTTTATCTACGTGCCCTGCTACTATTTGAGAATCTGTCTTTATAATAATCCTTGTAGCCCCTAGAGCACGTGTTTTTCGAAGTCCCAATAAAATCCCTTCATACTCCGCTATATTATTGGTAGACTTAAAGTTGAGTCTTGCGGAGTACATTGCTCTTTGCCCTGAAGGCGAAATTAATACTGATCCGATGCCTGCTCCGGATGCTTGGAAAGCCCCATCGGAGTAAACAGTCCAAACTCCGTCACTTGACTTCTCTGAAACCAAATTTGCAGGTGGAGTCCATTCTGCTACAAAATCTGCTAAGACTTGCGATTTGATTGCTGTCCTTGCCAGGAAAGATATGCCGAAGGGTGCTAGCTCAACTGCCCACTTCCCAATCCTTCCAGTGGAATCCTTACTTCGAAGCATATATCCTAAAGGATACGAAGTTGGTACAATTATATTGTGCGCCAAAAAATAATGTCTTAATTTCCTCGAAGCCATTATCAGAGCATAAACGAACTTTTCAAGTTCGGAGTATCTTGTCTTCGCTCCTGATAATGCTTCGGATACAAAATAAACAGGATTTTGGACCAACTTCCCATTGAAATCAACTTCTCTGACAAGGACTGCACTGACAGCAGAACCTGTAGCTGCAAGGTAAAGTAGTAGGGTTTCGTCCGCAGTAGGCACCGTGAGTGTAGCAAGATTACTGAGATACTCTTTAATATCTTCGAAGCTTCTCTGACACTCCGGTGTCCATGCAAAATCTTCGGACCCTTTCAATGCTTTAAATATAGGCAAGCTTCTCTCCGCAGACCTTGATAAAAACTTGCTAAGTGCTGCCAGACGCCCAGTCAGCTTTTGCACTTGCTTTAAATTTTCCGGTGGAGCCATCTTTTGTAGCGCAATTATTTGAGTAGGGCTAGCTTCAATTCCCCTGCTTGAAACTAAATACCCTAACAACTTTCCAGCCTTAGCTCCGAAGATACATTTTTCGGGGTTAAGACGGATCCCACATGCCCGAAGGCTATTGAATGTTTCTGCTAAGTCTAGACTATGTTGGTGCTTTAAAGCACTCTTTATTACAATATCATCCATATAGGCCTCGACATTGCGACCTAGTTGATGACCTAGAGCCTTAGCAACTAACCTCGAAAAAGTAGCCCCGGCATTTCTTAAGCCGAAGGGCATTCTTACATAACAGAAGACTCCCGAAGGAGTTACGAAGCTTGTCTCGATCTCATCTTCGCGCTTCAACCATATTTGATGATAACCAGAATACGCGTCAAGGAAGCTTAATAACACCGAACCTGCGGTGGAGTCAACCAATTGATCAATTCGGGGCATGGGGTAGGGGTCACGAGGGCATGCTTTATTCAAGGATGTGAAATCGATGCACATGCGCCACTTCCCGGAAGACTTCTTTCTAACGAAGACTGGGTTGGCTAACCATTCTGTGTGAGCCACTTCTCTGATAATCCCAGCCTTTAACAATTTCTCAACTTCGTCCTTCGCTAGAGCAGCTCTTTCTGCAGACATTTTCCGGAGTCCTTGCCGAATAGGCCGGGACTTCGGGTTTACAAGTAAACTATGTTCAATGATATCCCGATTGACTCCGGTGATATCTTCGTCAGACCAAGCGAAGACATCCAAATTCTCTTCCACCACCTTTTCCAAGGAGGTTGCAACTTCTGGAGGTAAATCTTTACCAAATTGAAATGTATATTCTTTGCCATCTTTAACAATGACCTTCGCTGCAATCTCCCCTTCAGGACTTGGTCTTGGAAAAGATTTCTTTGAAGCTTCGGAAGGAGCTGAAAAAATTTCTTCGTTATCTTGTACATTGTTTACTTGTCTTGGATCAAGAGGGGGACCATGACCATATTCCACCCTCCAAGCGATGGCTTGATCTCCGAAGACAGTAAGGACTCCTTCTTGTGTGGGCATCTTCATGCACAAATAATTGTGATGCGCCACAGCTCCGAACTGGTTTAGCATGCCCCTCCCGAAGATGACATTATAAGCATACGGGGCATCTACAACATCGAAGATTACTTCTTCAGTTCGAGCCAACAAACCTTCTCCGAAGGTAACTTCCAGGCCTATTTGGCCAAGTGCATCAAGCAGAGGTCCTGCGAAGCCTTGCAGAGGGCGAGCCGCTGGAAGGAGATGCTTCATGGAGATGCACAATTGATCGAAGGCTTGAACAAAAATGATATCTGCCGAACTACCTCCGTCAATCAACACTCTTCGAACTTCAGTGCCCGCAATATCAGCAGTGATAACCAGTGGGTCTGCATGCGGGAACTTAATACCAGCTGCATCCTCCGCAGAAAAAGATATCGGTACATGAGACCATTCCGGCATTGCAGCTGGAGATGACGAAGTCCCAATATGGCCTACTTCTCTCACATAGTCCCTTCGCTGTCTCTTGGACATGCTTCCGAGGGTACCTCCGCCAGAGATGGGGAGGACCACTCTTTTCCCTCGATCTTGCCCTTCCTCTTGCTTCGGAGGTGGCATAACATTGGCCACTGGAGGGTGTCTTGAGGCATCAAAGTTTTCTATCCGCGCCACAGCCTGGACCGGATCTGGGCGCGCTGCAGCTGGAACTCGGTCGGTAGTACCTCGACCCGAAGTTCTTTCTAGATACTCTCCCCTTAGGGTAAGTATAGCCTTGCAAGTATCAGTTGCATGGCTTCGATTTTCTCCATGGATGCAGCAGAAAAGGGTCTGGCCCTTGCCAGCCGTTTTCCCTGGCGGCCTCCAGCCGCTGGTCTTGTTCCCCGAAGACTGTGGAGCTCTCTGTGTAAACTTCTGTGCGGGTGCAATATTCATGACTTCAGAACGAGGGTGCTTTTGTCCTCTTCTCCGATCATGTTGAACTTCGAAGACTGGTTCTTGCGGCTGTGCCGAAGTTTTCACTTCTACTTTAACTTCTTGCAATATGGACGAAGTAGCGGCAGTCCTTCGGAGCCAACCCTCTTCTGACCTCGCATACTCCTCGAAGTAAGACATCAGCTGAGAGACCGAGGAGATGCTTTTCCGATGAAGCTTATCCAAAAGGCCTTGATGAGTGACGCCTTCCCGAGCTGCATCAACTACCGAAGATGCAGACAACCCCCGGATTTGCGACTTCGTATGAGCGAAGCGCTTGAAATATTGCCTCAATGTCTCTCCGGGGAGCTGTTTCACCTGGAAAAGGCTTCCTGTTGACATGGGAGGCACGAAGTTGCCTTGAAAATTGCTTATAAACTTCTTCTTCAGCTGCGACCGTGAATTAATTGATCCTAGCCTCAATGACCAGAACCACCTTAATACCACTACTTGAAGAGCTAAGGGGAAGCACTTCGCCATGGTGTCTCGAACTCCTCCGCTAGCTTCAATTGCTAGGGCATAAGAACGAATCAACTCTCCGGGATCTTCATCTCTGGCATACTTACAGAGCTTCGAAGTTTTAAACTTTGGATCAAAGCAAACTTTCTGCAGCTCAGGATGCAGCGGAGATTCATTATCGAAGGAGGCGTTCTCCGGGGCTTCGGGATAATCGAGATCATCGTCTTCGGGCACTTTTGGGATAGATGGGATGGCTTGATGTAGGACCGAAAGTAGCGACCAGAGGGGGGGTGAATGGGCACCTTAAAAATTCTTTCGAATATATGGCCTGTTCCCAACACCCAACGCACCTCAAAAGACTAAGCATCAGAAAATAAACAGAAAGCCTAAGACTAAAGGTATCTAACCTAGAAGCAACTGATGACAAACAGAGAACTATCAAAGAAGTGCAACTAGGTAGATAAGCAAACTAAGTCAGGCCTAAACTTCCCAATGAAATGATCTAAGTATGTGTAAAATGAAATGAGAAGTTACTGTTCAGATTTGTCTCCTGTTTGAAACTCGGCGAAGCCTGCTTCGCCTGTCGGGGTCTGCTTCGGAGAAGATTGTCGAAGCCTGCTTCGGAGGTCGGTTGCGAGGTCTGCCGAAGCCAGTTGTAAATGCCGAAGGTGTTTCGATCTAGCCTAGTTCGAAGTGGTAGATGACGAAGTATGCTTCGAAGCGAAGTAGACAAAGTCGGAGCCTGCTTCGAAGTATGTACTTCGAAGGCAAGGCTTCGAACACAGCTTCGAACGCAGCTTCGAACCAAGTGCTTCGAAGTTAGACCTTCGAACAGAAGACATCGAACGCGACACAAACGAACAACCTTCGATCGAAGAAGCGAAGCCTGTCACACGACAGAGACACCAAATTCGAAATCTACACTCTACCTTCGAAAAGAGCAAGCGTCGAAAAGAGAAGCGAAGACTGACACGCCACAAGGAAACCAAACCGAAGCATATCAGCACGACAAGCTTCGAAGCCAACTTCGAAACCTATCGAAGTGTGGACTTCGAACGGCTAGTGCCGGAGTACCTTCGCACTGTTGTTCGAAGTATGTGACGCTGTCTGCTCAAAAGATACTTCGAAGATGTCAACTGAGGACACAAAATGAAATTCGAAGATCAAGCGAAGCCTTCGAGTATATCAGATCGAAGCCTGCCTCACGGAGCTGAGGCGCTTCGAACAGAGAGGGTGGCTTCGCCAGAAAACATTCAGAAAAGGTGTACAGCCGTGAGAGCTTCGATCAAAAAGCTGTGCAGCAAAAGCAAAAAGCTGATACTCGAGTACTGTTGCTACAGTGGAGGAGTACTACTTGCAAACAGCAAGAACTAGTACTCTGCTCGTGAAGAACAGAAGCAAACCAAAATAGACATCGCTCAGGAAATAAATTTCTGCTTGCAAATTGAAGGAGTACAAAGCTAATACTTAAGTACAGCACACAACCAGAGAGAATCCAAAACCGACCAGACCAAGGAAAAAGAATCTGAGATGAACTCATAGAAGGTTCCTGGCGGCGCACACAAGCAGGAGAGAGAAAACGCAGGGAACAAGAGGAATGACCCAATGAATGATGCAAAAAGTGATTTCTGGAAGGGTAGTCCAAACACTAGGGATTGGGGTCCTATTTATAGGCTGCCCAACACTAGGAATATTCTACCAGCCCCTTAGGGTTTTTACAGACGCAAGAATAAAGGAAAAGACTCTACTGCCCTTAGGAATTTTTACAGACACGACTGACTGACTGTGGGCCTAGAGTTACAGATGACTTATCCAGAAGCTAAGCTTTCGTAGCGACTACGGCTTCTCTTCTGGACAGTTGGATACAAGATCGACGGTTGTCAGTTTTGCGCCGAAACTGACAAAGCCTCCACCGACTTTGCACCAGGTACCCGGATTGGGCTGGCCCGACTCCGCAGCTCTCTCAGCCCGGCAATCGCTCACCGCCCATGTACCTGAGTCAATCCTGGTCAACAGCCCAGTGGGTCTTCTACTGCTTCTGGCCCATGTACCCGGATTGGGCCAGCCCGACTTCGCAGCCTCCTCTGCCCGACAGTCGCTCGCTGCCCGTATACCTGAGTCACACGCGGCCCATGAAACAGCAGATCTCCTCTCTTCTTCTGTCCTCTTTGACTATCGTTGACAATGACTCATCACTTCTAGAGCCATGAGGCCCACGCTATTCAGCATGGCTCCTCAATCTCCCCCTTGATGAGTGCATTGTCAACATTCCTCTTCTTCAGCTCTTCAGCACCTGCGAACAAATGTGGAAACACGAAAACAAAACACAAGAAAACAAAGAAGAAAATAAAGTAAAAGTTTAACCCAATGACCAAAAGCCGAACAAAAGCAAGAAACGGTCATTATGGTTAACCAAAAGTAAAAGCTCAAAATGAGTGCAGTCTCAGAAACATCAACAAGGATATCAAAAGAGTATATCAAAAGAGTAAAACTCCCCCTGAAACAAATCCCAGAGAAAGCCAAAACTCCCCCTTAAACTCTTATACCAAAATTTCTCCCCCTTGTTGACAAGTGAACTCATCAAGCACTCTAAAACGACACCGACTCCCCCTGAAATGCAACTCCCCCTCAAAATATGCAATGAATGCAACTGGAGTGCAGGTGGAGGGTAGAAAGCATGCTTCTCAGATATGATTAACTGCAATTACAACATCTAGCAAGTATAGCAAAAGACATACTGTCTAAGACACATGGCATGATCAGTACAACAGATGATATCTAAAGAAAGTCATTAGCACGCATTTTTCAGTTTTTGCAAACAAAGGCATCACCACATTTTCCAGTTAACAAGCAAGGTAAAGAATGAGATGCAGAAGCTAACTGATATCTACCAAGATAAGCATTGTCCAAAACAAAGTGCTTCAGCAAAACTTGTTATTTTTTGAATGTTCAGGCTTTTTCATTTTCCTTTTTCATTTTTGCCAAGGGTTATTTGCATGTCAAACCTTATGCTAACCGACCAAGTCAAGCCTAGGCCAGAACTGGACCATCAGAAGCTTAAGACATTGGTCTTGGCGTACACTACACTGTCCTAGTTCATACCAAAGTGCTATGGTAAGCAGTCCAGAACAATGCAATGTGACAAAACAAACCCACTTGGATCTTTTCAACTCAAGCATAAAAAGGCATGGAATTTTCATTCATTTTTGATTCTTATCATTTTTATAGCACATTTTCCATGTTAAAGCATAAAGATGTCCAAGTTGCATATCTGCATCTATGTGAGGAACTAGCTACAGGGCATGTAACAGATAGCAAAAGCACTCAGCCTACACATGCTAGTTACCAGAAGCAATGGTGATCATCATTTTTTTAGGTTTAAAGCATAAAAGCCATGCATATGACAGATATCAGACATATCAAGTGAACTGAACCAAAGCATGATCATTGACAAGTAATCAAAAGCATGTACCAGCTAGACTAAGTAAAGCAGTTCAATCATATAACAGAAGCAGGCTCAAAAGTGTGATATGTGAATATGTATGATATGAACACACACAAAAAGACTCAAGAAAAGAGTAAAGAAGAAAGAAAACTGACGTAAAATATCCTAGAAAGGATACACAACACCCAAATCCCCTCGTAAACGCTCAAAAGTAGACTGATCTAGGGGTTTGGTGAAAATGTCAGCCAACTGATGATGGGTATCAACATGAATAAGGTCAATGACACCTTTCTCATATTGATCCCGCAAAAAGTGAAAGCGCACAACAATGTGTTTGGTTTTTGAATGGAGACATGGGTTTTTCCCTACACTAATTGCACCGGTGCTGTCGCAAAACAAAGGAACTCTGGTAGGAAAGAACAACCCAAAATCTCTCAAAGTGGAAATCATCCTGTTGGGGGAAAATATCTCATCTTCGGGGTTATTGCCGAAGCAGCATAAAGGCAGTCAACACGTTCGAAGATGGTCCGAAGACCATCTTCGAAGATGCCCAGAACCTCGTTCGAAGCCCGAAGACAGGCACTAGTTCGAAGTATGTCTTCGAACCAAAGCCTTTCAGGATCTTTTCTGCCAGCTAAGATGGAAGACTTATCTTCTATCCTATTAGATTAGTCTTTTACCATTTTAGCCCTATTAAGGAAACCGAATAGTTTCCTTAATGTCGGTTGTAATAGAGGGGTAAATAGGTCTTTTCCTTAATGTTTAGGCCTATAAATACCCCCCATTTCACCCTGTAATAGGGACTGATTACAAGTGATTCAATACACACTTTCGAACTATTCTAAGCTATTATCCTTTCGGAGGCTTAGAACAGTTTGCTTCGCAAACACTTCGTTTGTTAGTTTCTTTTCTACAGAAACCTGTTAGCGTAATCTTTTACGCCAACACATCAAAACCAACTGTGAGCAGCAGCTAGCAGCAGCTACATACTCAGCCGCAGTGGTCGAAAGAGCAACTCCAGATTGCTTTCGAGAAGACCAAGAGACAAGAGAAGAACCAAGAAACTGGCAAGTACCGGAAGTCGACTTGCGATCCAACCGGCACCCACCAAAGTCAGCGTCCGAAAAGCCAGATAAATCAAGAGATGATGATGCTGAATAATAAAGACCAAGATCAGGCGCATAAGTGAGATACCTGAAGATGCGCTTGACAGCCTGCCGATGAGATGCACGTGGTGAAGACTAGAAGCGCGCGCACAGTCCCACGGCAAATTGTATGTCTGGCCTTGTCGCCGTCAAGTACAGCAGTGAACCGATCATCCCTCGAAACTCTCTCTCGTTGACCTTGACGCCGCTCTCGTCCTTGTACAGGCCCCCAGATGTACCCATTGGGGTCATCTAAGGCTTCAGCTCTCCACCAAAGTCGAATTTCTTCAACATGTCCCGAGTGTACTTACCCTGGTGGATGAAGGTGCCGTCCTTGGTCTGCTTGATCTGGAGCCCTAGAAAATACTTGAGCTCACCCATGAGGCTCATCTCAAACTCGCTGTGCATCTGCTCAGAAAACTTGGACACGAGATCATTAGTAGTGCCGCCAAAGATAATATCGTCCACGTATATCTGAGCGACTAAAAAATCTGAAGCATCTTTGAGCAAGAAGAGAGTTTTATCCATAGAACCCATCACAAAGCCCTTCCCCAACAAAAACTGCTTTAATCGGTCATACCAAGCCCTGGGGGCTTGCTTCAACCCATATAAAGCTTTTTTGCAACTTAAAAACATGTCGAGGAAACTTAGGGTTCTCAAAGCCAGGGGGCTGCCTAACATAAACCTCCTCCTCTATATACCCGTTCAGAAAAGCACTCTTGACATCCATTTGAAAAAGCTTAAAACCCTTCGAAGCGGCAAAAGCTAAAAGAATGCGAATGGACTCAAGACGGGCAATAGGAGCGAAGGTTTCTTCAAAATCAATACCTTCCTTCTGGCAGAAACCCTGGGCAACTAGTCGAGCTTTGTTGCGCACCACAACCCCATCTTCACCTTGCTTGTTTTTGAACACCCACTTGGTGCCTATGGGGTTGCATCCGGGTGGCAGCTCAACCAGTGTCCAAACCCGATTGCGGACAAAATTCTCAAGCTCTTCTTGCATGGCATTAATCCAGTTCGAGTCAGAAAGAGCATGAGAAATGTCTCTGGGCTCAAAAGATGCAACAAAAGCAGATTCAGCAAACACAGCAAGAGAGTCAACAGAAGAACGCAAAGTTCTTGTAGACACATCACCGATGATGAGCTCTGAGGGGTGATCACGCTGAACTGCTCGGGATCCCTGGTGATCTGAAGTCACCTCACCGGAGTCAGCAGCTGGCACCTCTGGACTTGACTGAGGGGGCTCGATCCATGTGGAAGAAGTGATCAGAGGTCCGCCCTCGTCCTCAGTCGAAGTCTCAGAAGGTGTGGACTCTGCAGGAGGTGCAGAAGGCCCACCCTCATCAGCAACTGGAGTATCCTCATCTTCCTCGAAGATGGACTCTCCGAGCTCACCATCACCAGAAAGCTCAAAAGAAGGAGTCAAAGAAGGCAAGGACTCATCAAAAGAAACCTCGCAAGTCTCGACAAGTTGCTGGGATTCGAGGTTCCAAACACGGAAACCTCGAGAATGCAATGCATAACCAAGAAAAACTCCATCCCAGCAACGAGACTCAAACTTGTCCAAATGCCCTCCCTTCTTGAGCACAAAGCACTTGCAGCCAAACGCTCGCAAGTGGCTCACCTTGGGCTGTCTACCAAACCGCAACTCATATGATGTCTTACCAAGGTAAGCTCTAAGAAAAATGCGGTTGGCCAGATAGCAAGCCGTGTTCATGGCTTCAGCCCAAAAATGCCTAGGAGTCTTGTGCTCATCGAGCATCGTCCTGGCCATCTCGACTAGCGTGCGGTTCTTTCGTTCCACAACGCCGTTCTGTGGGGGAGTGTAAGGAGCAGAAAACTGATGGTCAAGACCCTGATCACTACAGAAGCTGACGAACTGAGAGTTCTTGAACTCAGAGCCATTGTCGGAGCGAATTGCTCGCATCCGACCATTGTTCTCATTCTTCAGCTTCAGAATCAGGTCATGAACAAAATGAAAAGTCTCATCCTTAGACTCCAAGAAGAAAACCCACGAGAATCGAGAAAAATCGTCAACAATCACAAGTGCGTACCACTTCCCACCGACTAAGCGTACCCGAGCTGGACCGACAGTGTCCATGTGTAACAACTCGCCCGGATATGAAGTCATCACCTGAGTCACAGGTGAGTGAGAAGCGGCAACCATTTTCCCGTGATGATAGGGATGGCAAACTAGATCCTTCTCCATCTTAAGCTTGGGCAATCCTCGGATGAGGTCCATAGAGCTCAACCTGACTAGCAGATCAAAACTCAAATGACCTAACCTCCTATGCCACTTCCAGAGCTCAGAAGAAGATCCAGTAATCAGACAGCGAGAAGGGCCAAAAGAACTAGAGAAGTCAATCCGAAAAACCTTACCAAAAGGTAAGATCTGACAAATCAAAGACCCTTTAGAATCAAACAAAGAAGAATTGCCCTTCTTAAAATGCACCTCCAAACCATCCTCAAGAAGTTGCGAAACAGAAATCAAATTGAAGTTCAAGTTTCCAACCAAAGCAACGTTCTTCAAAGAAAAATGGTCTGAAATGTCAATTGAGCCAATGCCACTTACTTTCCCTTGACCACTGTTCCCGAAGGTGATGTACTCTTTGGAGCTCGGGGGAGTGAGACTAGAGAACCATCTGCAATGTCCCGTCATGTGGCGAGAACACCCTGAATCCATGATCCAAATGTCCTCCAGTCCCCGATCCTGCACAATCAGTGGCTGTAAGTTGGAGCAAATGGTCCGGCACCAGGTTTAGCAAAAGAGCTAAACCAGTGTCGAGCCATCTGCTCAAAAGACGGAAAGCAGAAATCATAATGAGAGTCCGGACCAAAACGCGTCTCAAAGCGCGGTCCTCGGTTCTGCCTAAAGCCTCGGCCACGAGGTCCACGACCGTAGCCAACACGGCTTGGAGCTCTGCCGGAACGAACACCACCATCTGGAGCACGGGCATGAAAGTCGTCTCCTCTACCACCACCTACACGACGCGGCCTGGCCTCCAGCCTCTCCCCGCGTCAAGGAACTCTCAGTCTACCACCCTGCTGGTAGAACTGCTACTGACCACCACGAGCATGCTCTGCTCTCTCAACCCGCTTCCTCCTGAAGCAAAACTCCGCAAGATGCCCGTCTCTTTAACAATACTCACAATAGTAGGTGGGCTTCTTGAGATGTGGTTGAGGCTTGGGGTTCTTGGGCTTAGTGGTGTTCGGTGTAGTCTTCTTGGGTTGAGAGGGTCCAGGAAGAGAGTCTAGAGAAGTGTGGAGGTGTTTGGGCTTTGGAACCCAGATGGGTTTCTTGGGTGGAGCTTTGGGTGGTTCATGGATCACTCCATCCTTGGGCTGACAAGCCTGGGAAGACTCAGTGGAATGGGTCTTGGGATATCTCTGCTCAGGAGTCATTTTACTCCACTCTACTGCCCGGCTAATGGCACTCTCAAAGTCAGCCTTGGTGTAGGTGTAACCTACCCCAAACCCATCCTGCCTCTTGAACTGCTGGATCATCATGCCGAGCTGAGGCTCTCTGGCACTGATCCAACTCAGGATAGAACGGAGGTAAAAGTTCTCATTCTGAGAATCAGCTAGCTCCTCTCTCAAGGCAGCTAGAACCTCCACCTGAGACAAGCAGGTCTCACACTCACTATCTATCTGGACAGACTTCTCGGCTTTCAGCTTAATCAACTCCATTCTAAGAGACAGACAGTTCTCACAGACAGTGGGTGGAACTGACAATGTCTCAAGCTCTAGCCTAGTCTGCGCCAGCTCAGCTCTCACTCTCTCCAAATCACCCAGATGCACATCGCCCTTGGCTTTCAGCTCAGCTAAAAAAGCAAGAAAAGATGGGCAATCAGCACAGGGTACGACGACAGTGGCTTGAGCATCTTTCAGCTCCAGCTGAGCGCTTTCAAGCTCAGTGGCCAAAGCGTCCCTCTCATCAACCCTTTCTGTGTACCTGGACTTCAGAGTCGACAGGTCACATAGAAGCACCTCACATTTTGGGCACTCACTGCTATCACCCAAGCAAGGGGAAGAAGATAGACTCTCAATTCTGCCGTTGGCTACGGCAAGCTCACTCTCTAACTTATCTATCCTCTTCTTAGCCCCTCTAAGCAGTTTTTCCCGATATTTCAACTCCTGATGATTGCATTCAAGTAAATCAACGATTTCGTGTTCATAAGATGATACCTTTTCGTTGTCTTCGTCGTCGGAGTCATCGGAGGAGCCCTTCTCTTTCTTATCCCCAAGAGCCATTGAGCAGAAGCTCTTGCGGGATCTTCGGCGCTGATGTGAGCGGCTCTTCGGTCTGTCCCCGAAGGCCATGAAGCAGAGGCCCGCCGGATCGTCCTTGTCCTTCCCCTTCCTGATGACGATCTCCTCATCGCTTGAGCTTGATGAAGAGGAAGAAGACGTGGACTGCTTGGAGTAGCTCTTCTCCATCTCGGCGAAGAAGGCCTTGTCGCGCTTCTTGTTCTCTCGCCGGTAGTCCTTCAGGGCCTTCTTGAAGAATCGGGTCTTCGGCTTGCCCTTGTTGAAGGATGAGCTCTCATGCTTGCCGGAGTCGTGAAAGCTGCCACTGGTTCCCTTCTTGTATCCATTGCGCTTGGGGCAGTCGGCGATGAAGTGTCCTGGATCACCACACTCAAAGCATCCGGATTTTGTGCCGTGTCTTTTGAACATTCTCTTGTCATAGACACGACGCACCCGGTTGTTAAAGAGACACAAATCATCATCTCCCAAAGACTCAAGCTGGTCCTCAGTGATAGACATCAAGGAGAAACTAGCACAGCTCACAGCAGAGGGATCAACAGAAGGTGTAGCAAGGGCTAGGGATTTTGATCCAGAACCAGTGAGATTTGATCTCAGCTGGATATCTACCTCAGTGGCCTTCAGCTTGCTAAACAACTCAGAAATGGTCAAGGTATCGTAAGAAGTGCTCTCAACGATAGAGGATACCTTGATCTCCCAGATCTTTGGGTCCAAGGTATGGAGAACCTTGAGCGCCTGCTCGTGATCTGAGACTAACTGAGCACCCTCAGCCTTGTTGTCCCGAAGCTTGTTAATGATCGATTGAAAGCGACCAAACAAAGCTTCAATAGATTCACCCGGCTTTTGTGTGAAGTTCTCGTACTCACGCCGATAGGTCTGATAGAGCCGAGCCTTGACCTGAGCTGTTCCCTCATGGTGTGCCTTGAGGGTAGCCCAGATCTCTCTCGCAGTGGAGAGATGGCTGACACGCTCAAATTCAGTGGGACTTAAACCATAAAAGAGTATGTTCACAGCCTTACTGTTGCTCAGATGCTGAGCAATGATACCAGCAGTACCATGCTCAGCGACTGGCAAAATGACAAACGTGGTGTGAACGCAAATGTCCCATATGTCCGAGCCCTGACTCATGAGATAGGCTCGCATGCGAGTCTTCCAATAATTATAGCCATAGGCTTCCAAGGACGGGACCTTGCCAGGAGACGTCATGGTCACTACTGGGGTTTAGAACCGGTTAAGGTATGGAAAAAAAAACCCTAACCTCGCTCTGATACCACTTGTAGGACCGAAAGTAGCAACCAGAGGGGGGGTGAATGGGCGCCTTAAAAATTCTTTCGAATATATGGCCTGTTCCCAACACCCAACGCACCTCAAAAGACTAAGCAGCAGAAAATAAACAGAAAGCCTAAGTCTAAAGGTATCTAACCTAGAAGCAACTGATGACAAACAGAGAACTATCAAAGAAGTGCAACTAGGTAGATAAGCAAACTAAGTCAGGCCTAAACTTCCCAATGAAATGATCTAAGTATGTGTAAAATGAAATGAGAAGTTACTGTTCAGATTTATCTCTTGTTTGAAACTCGGCGAAGCCTGCTTCGCCTATCGGGGTCTGCTTCGGAGAAGATTGTCGAAGCCTGCTTCGGAGGTCGGTTGCGAGGTCTGCCGAAGCCAGTTGTAAATGCCGAAGGTGTTTTGATCTAGCCTAGTTCGAAGTGGTAGATGACGAAGTATGCTTCGAAGCGAAGTAGACAAAGTCGGAGCCTGCTTCGAAGTATGTACTTCGAAGGCAAGGCTTCGAACACAGCTTCGAACGCAGCTTCGAACCAAGTGCTTCGAAGTTAGACCTTCGAACAGAAGACTTCGAACGCGACACAAACGAACAACCTTCGATCGAAGAAGCGAAGCCTGTCACACAACAAAGACACCAAATTCGAAATCTACACTCTACCTTCGAAAAGAGCAAGCGTCGAAAAGAGAAGAGAAGACTGACACGCCACAAGGAAACCAAACCGAAGCCTATCAGAACGACAAGCTTCGAAGCCAACTTCGAAACCTATCGAAGTGTGGACTTCGAACAGCTAGTGCCGGAGTACCTTCGCACTGTCGTTCGAAGTATGTGACGCTGTCTGCTCAAAAGATACTTCGAAGATGTCAACTCAGGACACAAAATGAAATTCGAAGATCAAGCGAAGCCTTCGAGTATATCAGATCGAAGCCTGCCTCACGGAGCTGAGGGGCTTCGAACAGAGAGGGTGGCTTCGCCAGAAAACAGTCAGAAAAGGTGTACAGCCGTGAGAGCTTCGATCAAAAAGCTGTGCAGCAAAAGCAAAAAGCTGATACTCGAGTACTGTTGCTACAGTGGAGGAGTACTACTTGCAAACAGCAAGAACTAGTACTCTGCTCGTGAAGAACAGAAGGAAACCAAAATAGACATCGCTCAGGAAATAAATTTCTGCTTGCAAACTGAAGGAGTACAAAGCTAATACTTAAGTACAGCACACAACCAGAGAGAATCCAAAACCGACCAGACCAAGGAAAAAGAATCTGAGATGAACTCACAGAAGGTTCCTAGCGGCGCACACAAGCAGGAGAGAGAAAACGCAGGGAACAAGAGGAATGACCCAATGAATGATGCCAAAAGTGATTTCTGGAAGGGTAGTCCAAACCCTAGGGATTGGGGTCCTATTTATAGGCTGCCCAACACTAGGAATATTCTACCAGCCCCTTAGGGTTTTTACAGACGCAAGAATAAAGGAAAAGACTCTACTGCCCTTAGGAATTTTTACAGACACGACTGACTGACTGTGGGCCTAGAGTTACAGATGACTTATCCAGAAGCTAAGCTTTCGTAGCGACTACGGCTTCTCTTCTGGACAGTTGGATACAAGATCGACGGTTGTCAGTTTTGCACCGAAACTGACAAAGCCTCCACCGACTTTGCACCAGGTACCCGGATTGGGCCGGCCCGACTCCGCAGCTCTCTCAGGCCGGCAATCGCTCACCGCCCGTGTACCTGAGTCAATCCTGGTCAATAGCCCAGTGGGTCTTCTACTGCTTCTGGCCCATGTACCCGGATTGGGCCAGCCCGACTTCGCAGCCTCATCTGCCCGACAGTCGCTCGCTGCCCGTGTACCTGAGTCACACGCGGCCCATGAAACAGCAGATCTCCTCTCTTCTTCTGTCCTCTTTGACTATCGTTGACAATGACTCATCACTTCTAGAGCCATGAGGCCCACGCTATTCAGCATGGCTCCTCACTTGAGAGCGAAGCCTGTTCGCAGCTTCCTGTCGCCACCTTGCCACTTCAGCTTGAAGGTTGGCCATTTGAGTGGCCATATCTCCAAGATTGTCTTCATCTCCTCCGGAAGGATCTTCCGGGTCTTGAGAGCTAGTAGGATCAGTTCGAATTGGGATGGAAGGTGGAGTAGGGACTCCGGGTGGTCGAAGGATAGAAGGGGTTGGCGGAGAGGCTTCGTATGTTCGAGCGATGGAAGCCCCTTCCGGAGTTTGTGGAGGGAATGTCGAAGGCCCTCCGACTTCAACCGTGTCAAATGGTATCTCTCCGGAGATCCGACAAGACCTCCGAACGGGATTGAGGGGTGCGCTCCGCTTAGGAGGCATGATGTAAGAGGTTGGTAGAGAACGAAGTTTTTCGGACTAGGTTGCCCACGGACGGCGCCAACTGTTGGCGTAAAAGATTACGCTAACAGGTTTCTGTAGAATAGAAACTAACAAATGAAGTGTTTGCGAAGAGAACTGTTCTAAGCCTCCAAAAGGATAACAACTTAGAATAGTTCGAATGTGTGTATTGAATAACTTGTATTCGGTCCCTATTACAGGGTGAAATGGGGGGTATTTATAGGCCCGAATATTAAGGAAAAGACCTATTTACCCCTCTATTACAACCGACATAGTGGAAACTATTCGGTACCCTTGATAGGGCTAAAATGGTAAAAGACTAATCTAATAGAATAAAAGATAAATCTTCCATCTTAGCTGGCAATAAAGATCTCGCAGAACCTTAGTTCGAAGATGTACTCCGAACCAATGCCTATCTTCGTACTTCGAGCTTGACTCAGGGTATCTTCGAAGATGGACGTTTGGAAACCTTCGAATCCACTATCTGCTGTGATGCTGTTGCGGCAATAACCCCAAAGATGAGATATTTCCCCCCAACAATATCTTCTAGCATATTTTGAGGGGGAGTTGTGTAGCACTGTATGAGCTTCTGTCATGTGATTGATTGCTTTTACAAGTACATGCTTTATTATGTACTTGAAGGATTGTCTTTAAATACTGTTGATTATACTTTGCTTGAATACATCTGATATCTGTCACGAGTATGGCTTTTATCCGTGAAAACTTGAAAATGATCACTGCTTAGTCTAGAAACAAGCATGAATATGTTGAGTGCTTTTGCTATCTTTTACATGCCTGATAGCTAGGTCCTTTTCACTTGGACGCTAATATGCAACTTGATCATTTCAAAAATATTGTAGTAAAAATTAAAAAAATGAAAAATGAATGAAAACGATTAATATTCATGTTGTATTTTGCTGAAATTAGAAAGATCCAGCTGTGTTTGCTTTGTCGCAATACTTTCTTCTAGACTGCTTACCATGGCACTTTGGTATGAACTGGGACATTGAAGTATATGCCGAGACCTTTGATTTAAGCTTCTTATGGTTTCAAACCTAGTCTTAGCTTAGTCGGTTAGCATAAGGTTAACATGCAAATAACCCTAGGCACTAAAATGGAAAATAAAAAAAATTAAAAAGCTTGAATCGATTGCATATCAAGTTTGCTGAAGCTCCTTGTAGTGGGATATGCTTATCTGGTTAGTAGTTGATTAGCTTTGGCATCTCATGCCTTGCCATGTCTAGTGTGCTAGTCTGAGTGGTGATGCTTTTATTTGCTAAAATTTGAAAATGCTTGCTCTTGCTTTTGTTTAGATAGTATTCATCTGAGTGTTTCATTTAGTACTTTTAGACAATATTCAAGGCAAATGCTTGTTTGTACTGTAATTGGAATTATTCATGTTTTAGAAGCTTGCATCTATACTCTACCCTCACACCCCTCTTTGCATCTTTTTATCATCTTGATGCTTGCATTGCCAAAGAGGGAGAAATGATTTACTTGATGCTTTTGGATGATTGCTTTGTTAAGGGGGAGTAATGACTTTTATGATGCACTGATGCTTTTGCCAAAGATATGGAGAATGTTTTGCATGAGTTTTTGCCCAAGGGGGAGATCTTTTACCAATTAACATGTTTTGACTCTTTTTTGAGTTTTTATGGTCACTTGTGTGCATAACTTGAAACTTTCATCATGTTTCTATTTGGGGTTTTCAATGCACTCATTAAGACGGAGATTGTGAAACCAAGTGAGGTCGCACAGTGGTTTTTGTCTATATGATGAGTGATTGGCAAGGTTGCTCGATCTTAAGTGATGAGCTGGAGTGATGAGTGAGTGATGGCTTGATTGCATCGATGGGATCATTGTGTGGATATTGATTATGTCGAGGGGATCAGTGTGCGTTGTGTCTCTTGTTTTAGCGTGTCTCATGTGTGCAGGGTGGAGATGCTAACCAACTGTCTACGGCGGGTAATCAAGGGTCAAGCGGGGAGCTCGATGCTAGAGGATCAAGGATGTCAGGTGAAGTTGGAGATGATGTTAGGAGTGCACGAGGAGATAGAGCAAGTCTTGGACAGATGGATGGTCAAAATAGCGTGATGGTCAAGTCAGCGAAAGAGAGGCCAGTGCAAGTGATCAGGCGGCTCGAGGGGATCGAGAGCGGGAGAGACTTGTTGGCGGTCGAGCTCATAAATTGGTGTCACATGTCGGCAATCGAGGAGGCTTTGTTGGTTTTTGCTAAAAACCATCGCATCAGAAAATGTTTTTTATTTTAGTATTTAGAAGTTTATTTTTCTGTTTTGTCGTCTAGATTAAGTGTAATCTTTTAGTATATTTCAGAATTTTTAATTCTGGAAAAATATTAAAAGAATTGGGTCAAAGATGTAATAAATTAGGAGTTTGCATTAATGGATTTTTCAGAATTTGTAATTCTAAAAATTCATTATGATAATTAGGTAAATACCTAGAACTTTTACCCTAATGGTATTTTGGAGATTTCTTTAATGGGCTTGCCTATATAAAGGACACAAAGGCCTAGGGTTTAGGGGACTCTTTCAGCTGAATATTTTGGGGGCTACCAACCACAATTTCTTTTGTTCTAGCCTTTTTGTTGTTCTTAATTTCGTGCTTAGTGTTCATCATTCGGATCAAGCACAGAACAACACATCTAGGAGCTTCCAGCGCAGGTATTGTTCATGCTTGTGTGATTCACTTTTGGAGCTGAGTTTTGAACTGTTTTGATGCTGTTTTTGGACATGAGTTCTTCACGACTTTTGTTGTACAAGTTTTCAGGGTTCCATTTTTGAAGTTTGCAAAAGTTTTTAACAACTATTGCATATATTTTTCTGTCCAACAAAGTACCTAAAATGTTTTGGAAACTTCTGATTTCTGCTGTGTTGAGTTCTATTTTTAGTCTGGATTCAATCTTTGAGGCGATTTTTGATCTATTTTGGTACTGTTTTTGGCCTTGCGTTCTACATAACTTTTGTTGCCCAAGTTTCAATGGTTCCATGTTTGAAATTTTCAAAAGTTTTTGACCACTGCTGCATATATTGTTTTGTCCAAAAAAGTGCATAAACAGTTCTGAAAACTTCTGATTTCTGTCAAGCTGTGTTCTATTTCAGTCTGGATTAAATCTTTTAGGCGATTTTTGATCCGTTTTAGTATTGTTTTTGGACCTGAGTTCTACATAACTTTTGTGGTCCAAGTTTCAAGGGTTCCATGTTTGAAATTTGCAAAAGGTTCTGACCACAGATGCATATAGTTTTTGGCTCATCAAGTGTGCTAAAAATATTTCTGGAAGGGTACCGTTCATGCGATTACTGTAGCATTTTTTTGTTGCAGTAAGCTCTTGTCAGTACATCTTAAGTTTTCTTTCCTTCTTTGCGCTGCTACTTTCTTCTTTTCCTGTTTAGTTATTCACCGGGAATCACTAGCAGCAAGTGCTTTTGCTATTTGGTTTTCCTAGAGAATATTGTTTACGGTTTTTTTAGGAGCATTTGTGCAGCCGGTTTTTTTATTATCTACTGGATTTCTGGCTTCCGATTTGTTTTGACATGGAGACGACACTACTAATTGTCTTGTGTTGCTTCTTGGGTTTGTAGCGCTTCCCCGGTAAGGAAAATTATTAAACTATTGGCCGAAGATTTGAGTTGTGTTTTTTTCTCTCGTTTTCTCATGTCGAACTGTGCATCGATGTGATGTTTTGGTTCCTGCATCTGTAGGATTTTCAGCGGAAGTATTTAGCAACCGATATTTTTTGACTTTTCACCATCGCTGTTCTCTGTCTCTGAAGTTCCACTCCTTGTTCATTTAGAGGAGCGTTGGGTGATTTGAATAGGCCATCTAATTCACCAGAATTTGTCGAGGCGCCTATTCACCCCCCTCTAGTTGCCATTCCGATCCCACACTTTCCTTCATCGGCGCCTTCAAGCCTGGTCATATTGTAATGACATGGACGGGATTCTTTGACCATCTTTGACAGGATCTCTTTGACTTTTGTTGACAGTGCGACATCTTTAGTGGGCCTGTTTCTTTACCAAATCCTGGGTTCAACACATTCCCCCTAGTTTCAGAGCATCAAAGAGGTAACTAATGCTTCAAAATTATCGGTCATCATGACCCTCTACCGTCATGTCCTTTCAAACGACTTTGCAATGTGTTTTCAAATTTATCACTTAGTAACTGGGACACTTCATCTTCTAATACTTCATATATAATGCGTCAGGCATCGACTTTTACTTCCTCTTCTTCTCATTTTTCCTTCAGCCATGAACGACTGTAACAGATGTTGCCTGGTATGACGCATCTACTTTTCATTGTGGCGACATCGGACCAGGCTTCATTCCACTCAGTTGTGCATTGGAATTTGTAGGCCGAACATCTTTTCTTTTCTAGTCCCGGTCCTACAAACATTATGTCATTTCGATAACTGTACTCATGATTACTTTTTGCCAAACATTTGAGGTGATACAACCAAATCCAACGGGATCATCTTGACCCAGTTTACCGAGGAGTCGCGTTTTGCTTTACAAGTACCCCGATCAGTCCACCTTTCTTCTTCATGCTTTTTGTTCACTGTTTACTCTTACCCCCCGAGCTCACCACCATTTGCTTCCAGTACCATTTGCGACCACCGTTGCTCACCACCTTTCTCTTCACTGATCCCACGAGCCAACAACGTCAACAATGGCCACTATCAACGTGATTCCTCAGGTAGGCTTTCAGTGTTCTCTCTTTTCATTTGTTCTTTGGTCCTTCTTGGTTCATCCACCGTTTTACTCCCTACTCCTCCTTTCTTTTACTATTTCTTTCATTTTCTTTTCAATTGAACCTACAGAACCAAGTTTTGCTCCCCATAGCCACCCATCCTTCTTGGTACTACTTGGGCCCTTTGGGTAATCCTGATCCCACAGACTTCATTAATGCCAAAACCTGCTGAATCCCCTTTAAATATTCTCATATACGCTCGTTCGACTAGAACTCTGGTTTTGAGTCCTTTCCTCCTAGCTGTTGTGGATTTTACCTTTAGGTATTGACCACCTATCACGTTTTTTGGGATGAGATTGACATCAAACATTGCATCGGCCTTTCCTTTGCTGATTCAAATTAGAACGAGCCGCTGCTAGTCACCTCATGTTACTTCTGGTCAAACACTTTGAATGCTTTTGTGTTTTGTCATGGGCCAATGAGTCACACTGTGCTTGATGTTTTCTTTTTAACTTGTCTCGACATCGAGTCATCGGCCAACCCCTCTTCTTTTCCCTCCAAACCCACCCACTGTCTTAGCACCAAGTCCACTGATAGCTGGGGCCGGTATATTGTGAGACATAACAAGTAGAACTTCCTTGTAGACATTTGCGAACACATTGCTTTCCTCATCCTCTAGTTGGAGAAGTTTGTTTTTTGTGTATCGGCTTTGGTCCCAACCTTCCAATTATAGTTCTTATCCGAACAACTTGCTGCCCATGTGTGGATTCCCCTTGGTCGCCACCTATCGCCTTCGTCACCTTACATTGGTTAACCTATCGGCTGGCAATCCCATCGTCCACCTTAGTGGCTCTTGGTGGTTCCTTCAATTCTGAATTAATGTTTACACAGTCGATCTTATTGGAGTGCCCCCTCTTACTCGAATGCATTTTCTTGTCGATTTTCTAGAATCGGCCATTCCTACTTATCGCCGCTGCTCTTCCTTGGGCAAAGAGGCGACATGTTTCTCCACTTTTCCTTTGTCTCCTGCAACTTTGGCCGCCTGCTTCAAAAGTTTTTACCTCAGTTTCCCCGATCAAACCATCTGGTACCCCTTCATGTATTACTCAGAGTACGAGTATACACATAGGCTAACTCTACCTGATGTGTCCTAGGACGAAAGATCCCTTCGTATCTTTATGGATGCGATTTTTCTATGTCTGCTCCCTGTCAATTTCACTAGAATGTGTTCTCGGTATGACTCCTATGAGTTATACCACCCATCGGTCTTTGCGAGGCAATTAGGCTTCGGTCATCTCCCACCCCAACTCTTCTTTGTCGATCAAATTCGAACTCGTGGGAAGGTCAAGGATGCCTTGGAGTGGGACCGCCTCTCCCATATGACCAATGGGATCCTTGTCGGTGACCTTGCTTCTTGGACAGTCTGCCGAACATCCTCCACCGATGGTGGGGCGAGTTGAAGCAGCACGTCTTCAATCATTCCTCGTTGATTTACCGGAAAGGATTCACCCATGCGATGTTGATGTGGGGCCCGAGGTGGATACTTCGACTTGTCCCTTTATTTATTTTCGTCACCTTTTTCATCTATCTAACTTCTGCCTCTTGTAGGATGATGACCTTGATGCTCCCATGGTGAGTTCTAGTGACAAGACGATAAGATACGCACCAGTATCGGCGACTACAAACTTGGGGATTGGTCCCCTACTCCCAATGTGTGGATAAGTAGGAGGCAGTCTCAGGTCATTGGCCGCATCGCAAGATCTTTATTAGTTGCATATGGAGGAGGTCAATCTGGAGGCGAAGCTGGAGGGGGTCGGACGAAGATTGCCGAGAAGGTATGTGCTACAACCTCCTTCCCGGCCCGAGTCAAGGCTGAAAAGTGTCGGCTCGTCGATGAAGTTTGCCACGCACAGATGCCGAAGTCCGGGGTATCCTTCACAGCGAGGATGCGATTGGGTTGTGAGCTATCGAAGCCACTCGATGGGCTCTCTTGTAATTTTGTGTAGGGCATCCTGACTTGTAACGTGAAACATGCCTTTGCAATGTATTTATATTCGAATCCTCGTAATTGATCTTTAGTTTTTGTGTCTAAGGGCAATGTTTTCGCATTGGCCGTCTAAAGGCGATAACATCAGTATCGGTTGTCTTGCGTGTAGATCTCTAGGCACTTGTCCGAATGATCGGAAACCTATATCTTAAAGTACTTCTCGTCCGAACCTCCTGTGGTTCATCGGGTGTGGTGAAGTGTTGACTGAGTCCACTTTTCGTTTTGTCAATGTCGACTTCACAAGGTAAGCTTAGGCAGTTTTTTGTTGATTGGTTTGACTCTATCATCCAATACTTCAACGAAATTACATCCCAAGCCTTCCCTTATAGACAGACAACTTCCATCTCCCACACCGATAAATCAACTATCGCTATGTTTACCGATTTATCGTCAAGGATTATTTCCACTTGACCACCAACCCACTGCATCAGGTTTTGGTGCATCTTTGATGGGACACATCAGTTTGAATGAATGCAATTCTCGTCCCAGCAACAAGCTATAATATCCTTTCCCTAGTATGACGAAGAATGTTGTCGGCATTGTGTCTAATGAGTTCTACATTCTACATTCAGTACTGCCATCGTGTCTAATGAGTTGCCACCGAAGTCCTTTAGCACCATATTAGTTTTGATGTGGTCTTCCAGCATTTTTCCCAACTTATGGAAGGTGGCATATGGCATTAAGTTGACAGCCACCCCCCGTCTATCATCATCTTGGACATCGACATCCTATTGACCAACCCTTTGATATACAAGGGTCTTAGGTGTCGATGTCTAGGGTCTTCTGGCTTATCAAAAACTACTGGTTGTGGAGCCAACATCAATTGAGCTATCATATCGGTCTGACCTGTGTTGTCTTCAAGACATGCTCGATACTCTTCAGGGAGAAAGAAAACCATGTTCACCCGTGCATCCATCTTGTCATCGTGATCGACCTTATATTTTACTCTCCATTCACATTTGATTCTCCGGGGCCGACCAATTTCTCCATCGCACATTTGTGCCTTCTATTCTCTCTACCATAGTCATTATACTGTCCTCTTCTAGTTTCTCGTGAAAATCCCACTAGGGCACCACTTCGGCTTCTCTAGTGTAGTTTTGCCATCGACTGGTTGACCGTCATCCTCAGTGTTTAGCAGCTGATCCTTTCGAGCACCAACACCATTGGTGGAAATAGCCTCCGATGAACGACTTCTTGACCATGTGGCCTTCCCCTGCTTTTATGTGGCTGATGGTCATCTTGCGACTCATTTCTAACACCGCACCCTGGACAATCGTCTTTTGATGGTAGATGCAGCCCTTTGTCCCAGCAGAATCTGAAGAACTCGCAATTCCAATGAGGGTTGAATCGTTAGTGCCTTGGGCGTGCTTCAAGATGAAATCGATTACCTCGTTCTATGTCATGTTCTTGAGAGGCACGGCCTCGGTCCACCTGTTGAAGTGATATGTAACCATCAACACGAACCGATGCCCTTTTGAAGAGGGGGGATGAATTTGGCCGATGAAGTAGTGACGGGCATGGTTTGATAATGGGGTTAAGTAGTGACACAGGAGCAAGCTGAATATTACCAAATCTTTTACATGCTTCACACCCTATAAAGTACTTAAAATAGTCTTCAGTCATAGTCTACTAATAAAAATCCGCTCTTTTGAGCATCCAACTCATTTTCTGGTCCGACTGATAAGTACCACAAAGACCTTCATGCACTTCATCCATAGCAAGTCTAGACTGATCGGCATTCAAACATCTCAAAAGTACTCCATCACTGTTTGGCGATACAACTCTTCGTCGAGCAACACAAATTTAAACGCTTGTCGCTGGACATTCTGATCAACCCTTGTGCTAGGGTCTCTTAAATATTGGATGATTGAGGTCCTCTAATCATCCACTTGGTTCCCCAAAGAACTCGCCAAACCTTTATTCGGAGCGGTGTTTGATTCACAAATTTTAACCTACCCCCGAGCCTTACCTGTTCCTAGCGAAGGCTGGTTGGATAGGCCGTGCGGAGCCAGTAAGACCGAAGTCCCCCAACTAAGGGGTCCGATGCGTGAAGACCTCTGGCGCATAGAAGGCTATGGTGCGAGGGATCTAGCGCATAGGGCCCTACGGTGGATGAAGGACTCTGGTATGGAGGTTCCGGCACGCAGCATCCTCAGGTGGGCAAAGAGCTCCGGCACGAGGACTCCGGCGTGCAGCATTTCAGTCCGGAGCCTCCGGGTTCATGTGACACAGAAACTTTAAGCACTAGCTTCTTTTGTATAAAAAATCTACCCTTTTTTACTTGATAGCTAGATGCTTGCTGAGACAAATCATGTGCTACTGAATTGGCTTCTCTAGACACATGTGAAATCCCAAAATCATCAAGAGTACCAATTCTGTCTAGACATTTATCCAAGTAGTTGTTTAGCAAACCATTAAAACATTGAGCATCTTTAGCTACTTGTTGAACTACTAGTAGTGAATCACCATATGATGAACATATTTAACACCCATGGAATTTAACAATTCAAGTCCTAGCAACAACGCTTCATATTCGGCTTGATTATTAGTACAAGAAAATTCTAATCGGGCCGAGGTCTAGAAACTCATACCAGTAGGTGATATGAGCACAACTACAACACCTTGTCCATTCTTGCAAGCCGAACTATGAAAGTAAAGTTTGCATGACAATACCTCAGTCAAAGAAGTATCACTACTCCAATTGACATCTACATGGTGGTCAACTATAAAATTTCCAACAACTTGGCCTTTCATAGCTTTCAAGGGTTTATAAGCCAAATCGTACTCAAATAAAGCATAAGCCCATTTTCCAATTCTCCCACTTAGAACCGGTTTTTGCAACATGTATTTTATAACATCAGTTTGACAAGTGACAAAACATGTGCCACATAGGAGATAGTGGCGAATTTGGTACATGCATAATAAAGTGATAAACATAAGCGCTCTAAGAAAACGTACCTCGTTTCAGTATATAATAGACGGCGACTCAAGAATGTGATGATGTACTCCTTTACCTCCACTTCCTGATTTAAGATAGCTCCAATTACGCTATCTTCTACAGCAACATATAGCCGAAACAGAATCCTGGCTTTTGGTGCTCTTACCACAGGCGGTGATGACGAGCTCTTTTTTATTTTCTCAAAAGCATGTTGCTGAGTTGACCCCCAAGTGAATTCTGCCTCATTCTTTAGCCGAAGTATGGGGACGAAAGCATAAATCTTGCCAGACAAGTTAGATATAAAGCGACAAAAATAATTCACTTTGCCTAGCAACTTTTGAATATCTCTCTTGCATGTCGGCGCTTCAAAATTCTTAATCTTCTCAAGACTCTTAGGATCGATCTCAATACCTCTTTCATGAATCATGAATCCAAAGAACTTTCCCACTGACATACCAAAAGCACACTTGAGCGGGTTCATCTTTAAATCGTACTGATGCATCCTATCAAAAGCAACTATCAAATATGCTAAATGGTTTCCCACAACATCCAATTTGACTACAACATCATCTATGTAGACCTCTAGCATAACTCCTAGCAAGTCATGAAAGATCAAGTTCATATCACGTTGATATGTAGCGCCAGTATTCTTTAAACCAAAAGTCATCACAACCCACTCAAACAAGCCGAAAAAAACCAGGGCATTAAAAGGTTGTCTTTTGACGTCCTCTTCGGCCTTAAAGATTTGATTATAACTAGCGTTGCCATCAAGAAAGCTCAGTACCTTATGTCCTGAAGCATCATTGATCAACATGTCGGAGTGGCCTTGTTCAAATCCCTGAAATCAATACACACACGATTCTTGCCACTCTATTTCTTCTCTATAGGCACAATGTTAGCAACCCATTCAGCATACATGCATGGCCTAATAAACTCAGCCTTGAGTAATCGTTCTATCTCATCTTTAACTCATTCATACATGGTCAAATTAAAGCGATGAGGGGTTGTTTATCAGGCCTAAAACCGGGTTTAATAGGTAGCCAATGCTCCACAAGCTCGCGGCTTAGTCTGGGCATCTCACTGTACTCCCATGCCAAACAATCAACATACGACTAAAGCAACTTTATTACTTCAGCCTTTTCATCATCCCACAAATTTTTATTTACAAAAGTCGGCCTTGGAATACTACCATTGTATATATAGACTACTTCTAGAGGGTACGCAGATGCAAAACCTTGACACAACTTTTCTACTTCGCTAAAATCTTCAATGGCTTCGGCAATAACATCTTTAGAAGACCGATATTACTCTACAAGAGATTTTAGACAATCAAGATTACTCTTACTAGACATGGCTATTAATTTAGAGACAGCCGAGATACACTAGCTAGCTTTACAGACATTAGAACAAAATGTCCCTTAGACACACTAACAAAGTTGTAGTCTGAGAGATCCCTACCTGACAAACATTTTACTTTGTCATATACGGTGTCAATAGACACATTGGCCAAGGCAACCTGGGCCGAAGTATCAACTGGTACAACATTGACATCATTGCCATCCCACTGAATCAGGCACTGGTGCAAAGTAGATGGGATGTAACAATTGGCATGAATCCAATCGCGCCCAAGTAATACACTATAGTTACCTTGCACATAAACAATGAATAATGCCATCGGCAACGTCTTGTTGCCCACTGTTAGCTCCAATGAAAGTAGGCCCTTGGCCTCAGATGATGAGGACATAATTTCACATGATACACACGTGGAGCCTCCACCTACAATTCAATTACAAGGACCAATCACACGCGCCCGTGCCCGTCGCTTGAACCATGAGGTTAATTCTTTCCTTAGCAACTATGTTAATATTTGTTTGGATGGGATGCTACTGAATACTAGTGATATTTTGTTGCTTAGTAACATGGGAGATGGAATAGGAGAGTTGGAGTTGAAGACGGAGTCGCACGGATGATTTGAAGTCATGAATTCGCTGGTTTGGACTACATCAACCACCATGCACCAAAATGGCCGTAACTTCCTCATACGAAGTCCGATTGGCACGTTCTTGGCCTTTTTGGAAAGCTAAGGAGAAGACGGATCTTTTGGCATTAGTTTCGCCTCATTTGGAGTCTCGAGTCGTCCTGTGTGACTGAAACAGTCCTGTGTGACAGAATTGGCCGAGTTGGACCTTGTACTGAGTTGGAGGCCGTGTTGGCCCATAGTCCGAGTCATGTTCGCCTCCTACAGGATGCCAACGCCCTATATACTAATGACAGCTTTCATTAGGGTTAGGTTTTGCTTTGTTTGCATCTACACTCGTGTGTTTAGATCCTGCTCTTGCACCTGACCGATTGGCTGCTGCAACGGTGTTTGTGAAACCTCTCCTCATCATAGTTCATTTGTGATTTGGCATTCGACTCGTATTCTTCCTGTTCCTGCTTGTGTTCTTGGATTCGCTTGCAGGAACCAGCCTTCGTGGCGAGGTCAATCGCGCCCTGTGTGGTTGATAACCAACGGAGACGGTGGTGTAGCGATTGTAAGGTTTTGATCCGTCGGACCGGAGCCTTAGATCGTCAACGTCGAGATTCTCCACCAATCCAAGTTATCCTTACCTAGCGGAAGATCGGGACCCAATTCCCCTATTAGTTGGTATCAGATTTCAGGTTTCCCGTTAGGTAATCTCGATCTTCTTTTTTTTACCTAGAGTCCAGAAAACCCTCACAAAACATCCCCACCGAGAACCCCTTTGTGCCTTGCGATTTTAATTTCAGTTTTTAGCTTTGTTGAGTTTGTGTTCTGGGTCGAGTCTTGTTGCTGGTTTAGTCATCCCTTTGTGTCTTTTGAGTAGTAGTTGATCTTGTGTCTCAAAAAAATTCCCCACCTGAAACCCTCCCTCCACAACCCTAGTCGGTTTCCACTTGGTTTCCTACTCGGTTTTCCACATCGAGTCCTTATGTCCCCCCTTCGGTAAAACAGGCATAACTTTTCGCTCGTTTGTCAGAAAAATCTGAATTTTTTTGAGCATCTTCTTCGTCCTATTTGGTTTCATCAGAATTGCCAAAAAAATCAGGAAGATAAAGAAAAAAATTGGTCAAAGTTTTTGCACGCTGTTCAGAGAACTTGTTGAATTTCTGTGAACCATATCCCACCTCAGTTGCAGGTGCTAATTTTTGTGGTTGCATATCTTGTCATCCTTGTTCAAAAAAAAATATAGTGAAAAAAAACAAAAAAAACGAGAAGTAAAGAAGCAAAAGAGAACTGGTCGTGTCGTTTGCTACCTTGTTCTGCCTTCCACTTGAGTTTTGGGCACATAGTTTCCCTCTATTGCTTGAATTTCACCTTGGGAGCACTTAGACCAGAAACTTTGACGAGTACTAGGGAACATTTATTGAACTTGGTTTAACTGTTATTACTATCGCTATTTCTTGCTACTTACTTTGCCTTCCAATCTACACCTTCTCTTGGTCAGGACAGGTTCACATCTTGCAATCGCCCACCACCCTCCACTTGGTTCATCACCTGTAGGCCGGTGACCTCACTGCGGCGTGGTAAGAACACTTGCAAGCGTGGGTAAGGCTCTTGACGGATTGCTTCCACCACACACCCACCACTCCACCTAGTTGCGTTCCATAATTAAGGATTATTGTTTGTTGTTTATCTTTTTACTAACATGGCAGATAACAACGGTACCCCTCCATCCGATTTTAATGACTGTGTCTCACGATGTGCTCTACTAGAGTCTTAGCGGCAGACCCAACACTCCATCGAACGTCTCGCACATACTGTGGCTGACCTAGTGGACCGGATGACTGCCCTGGAGACACGCTTGCCTGCTGCACAAGCCGACGACGACCATGTTGAGGAGGAAGACGACCATGTTGAAGAGGAAGATGACCTATCCGATGCCGGGAACAATGGCATTGACCCTGATGATGCTGCATGTCATCCCTTTCAGTTCAATCGTCAAGGTATGGGTGGCCACCGCAACCGCCATCCACGAGGTAACAATGGCAACCGCGGGAACAATGATCCCTACTCCAAGGTAAAATTTTTAGTACCTCATTTTGCTGGCACCTATGATCCAGATGCATATTTAGATTGAGGGATGTCAGTCGAACAAAAATTTAATGCTCACATGGTTCCTGCTATCCACCGCGTGTGCTTAGCTACTAGTGACTTCACTGGATATGCTCTTCTTTGGTGCACTGAAATAGTTCAGGTTGGCAATGAACCACAAAATTGGGGTATGTTAAAACGGCAAATGCGTGGTAGATGGGTTCCTCCTTCATATAAACGTGATTTGAGAAAAAATTGTAGCGCCTAAACCAAGGAAATAAATCGGTAGAGGAGTATTATCAGGAGCTGCAAATAGGTTGCATGCGTGCTGAAATTGAGGAGGACAATGAGGATAAAATGGCCCGTTTTTATGGTGGTTTAAGACGTGAAATTTAGGATATCATTGATTATAAAGAATACAATACTATCACTCATCTTTTCCACTTTGCTATACTTGTAGAAAAAGAATTGCAGGGTCGCCAACAACCACCACGCAGCATGAGGACCAACATTGGTGGTGCCATTTCACGCTCAAGTGGGCAACAGCAGCGACCACCACCTCCTTCTCGACCGGCAGTTACATCAGCACCTTGTGCATCTACAGCCCAGGCTGAGAGCTCCAAAGCTATAGCATCCAAGGCGCCAGCCAAGCCCACCTCCTCGGCGGCCTCTACTGCACGCTCTGCAGCGATCCAGTGTCACCGATGCAAAGGATTCGGCCATGTTATGAAGGAATGCCCTAGTCAGCGGGCTTATATTGCTATGGAAGATGGTGGCTATGTAAGTGCTAGTGATGTTGAAGATGAATATGCACTTGCTGCTAACATTGAAGGAGATTACGATGCTTCCGACAATGACACTGTTTTTGCACCGGATGCCTCTGCTGACCATGAAGCACTTATTGTGTACAACGTGTTTTGAGCACTCACATGGAGCAGGACGACCGGGCACAATGGAACAATCTGTTTCAGACCTTCTTCATCGTCAATTACCGTCGTGTACGTGTCATCATCGATAGAGGTAGTTGCAACAATTTGGTGAGCCACGACATGGTAACGAAGCTTCAACTTCCCACACGTGCACATCCACACCCTTACCACGTGCAATGGTTCAACAATAGCGGTAAGGTCAAGGTAACACAAACTGCTCACATCAGATTTTCCATTGGTACATACTTCGGAGTTGCTGATTTTGATGTAGTACCAATGCAAGCATGTTCTCTATTACTTGGTAGACCTTGGGAGTATGATACTGATGCTACACACCATGGTAGGAGCAATAAGTACACATTTATGTATAAAGGAAAGAAAGTTACTTTGCTTCCTATGACTCCTGCTGAAATTGTGAAATTTGAACAAGAAAAACATGCTAAGGACGCACAAACGAGCAAACAACCTTCTGAAAATCAGCAAGTAGCTAAGACGCTTTTTAGGCAACAGAAAGATAAAGTTGCTTCTCCTTCTTCATCACAAGTTATTAATCTGAAAGGACGTGTCATGCTTGCAACTAAAACTGACCTTACTGAAATTTGTGATGATACTCCCATGATATATTGCTTTATTTGCACGAACGTGCTGTTTTCACTTGCGAACATTCCTAGATCTGTTCCCATTGCAGTCACTGAAACCTTTTGCAGGAGTTTAACGATGTTTTTCCTGCTGAAATACCACCCGGGCTGCGACCGATACGCGGCATCGAGCACCAAATTGATTTGATCTCGGGAGCATCTCTTCCTAATCGTGCAGCGTACCGTACCAATCCGGAGGAGACAAAAGAAATTCAACGCCAAGTACAGGACCTTCTTGATCGTGGGTACGTCCGTGAAAGCCTTAGTCCTTGTGCAGTACCCGTTCTTTTGGTGCCTAAGAAAGATGGTAGTTGGCGCATGTGTGTTGATTGTCGTGCTATTAATAATATCACCATTCGATATCGACACCCTATTCCTAGCTTAGTGGTGCCATTGTCTTTACTAAGATTGATCTCCGTAGTGGCTACCACCAAATTCGCATGAAACTAGATCCCTTCGGACACTTTTAGAATGCTTCGGGCTGGTGGCCCGAAATCCTTTACATGGTCACCATGGACTCTTTTTAGGACATTTTAGGCCAGTGGCCCGAAGTCCTTAATTTGGTCGCTTTGGACTCTTTGTAGGACGCTTCAGGGCGATGGCCCAAAATCCTTAATTTGGTCGCTTTGGACTCTTTGTAGGACACTTCGGGCCTATGGCCCGGAATCCTTTATTTGGTCACTTTGGACTCTTTTTAGGACGCTTCAGGCCGGTGACCCGGAATCATTTACTTGGTCGCTTTGGACTCTTTTTAGGATGCTTCCGGCCAGTGGCCTAAAATCCTTTTACTTGGTCGCTTTGGACTCTTTTTAGGACACTTTGGGCCGGTGGCCCGGAATCCTTTTACTTGGTCAATGTGGACTCTTTTTAGGATGCTTCGGGTCGGTGGCCCAGAATCCTTTTACTCATGAATTGTTAGGGGAGCGACCCAGAATAGCGGGAGTTTGTGTGGAGTAACACGCACATCTTTTATATTTTTTTCTTCCACACCAGGCCGATGGCTCCGGGCTGCAGTATTATCTTATTGGAATGATGTCGTACCTCGCAAAAATTCTTCCATTACCTTAGTGTGTCCACCATGGTAGGGGTTTGTTTTGGGGCGTGCATGGTTCAAATCGAAGCCTTTATTTAAAAACCGAGCACATATGTTGCTTACAAAACTCCTACGCGAAGTAGCGCTTGAGGTGCTCCGCGTGTCGCGTGTGCTTTAACTCTTCCCCTTATAAATTAGCCATCTTGAATGACCCTGGACAGCCGGACCGAAGGATGATATATGTGCCTTCCCTTTTGTTACCTAGCTTTCCCGGGGCAAGTATGTTCTGGAGAACGAGGTGTCCCGGCCTTAATTCTTTTATCTTCATTTTGGGGTTTGTTGGCGTAAAAGATTACGCTAACAGGTTTCTAGAGATTAGAAACTAACAAACGAAGTGTTTGTGAAGTAAACAATCTCAAGCCTCCAAAGTGGATAATAGCTCAAAACAGTTCGAAGATGTGTATTGAATAACTTGATATTCCGTCCTCATTACAAGGTAAAATGGGGGTATTTATAGGCCCAAACATTAAGGAAAAGACCCTTTTACCCCTCTGTTACAACCGACATAGTGGAAACTATTCGGCACCCTTAATAGGGCTAAAATGGTAAAACACTAATCTAATGAGATAGAAGATAAATCTTCCATCCTAGCTGGCAGGAAAGCTCTCGGAAGAGTCCAAGTTCGAAGATATACTCTGAACTAGAGTTTGCCTCCATACTTTGAACTTTATCCAACGTACTCCCGAAGTTAGATGCTGGAAACCTTTGATTCAATCACCTGCCTTTGTCTTGTTATAGCAATAACCCTGAAGATCAAGTATTTTCCCCCAACATTAGCCCCTCGAATACGCTTCTCCGCTAGATCTGTAATGTTAGGAGAGCAGTATACGCAAGAAAACTAATCATGCGCAGGGGTTAACAGATTTCATCAACCTCCGAAATATGCGGAGATTCAAAACTTCGAATCAACTTCTAAGAACATTATATTCGAACTATTTTTAGAATTAACTTAATAAGTTCTAAAGCATTCTTAGACTTAGAAGAAATAGCCGTTGGCTTTTTCCTTTCAGCAGAAGTTACACTATGTGTTAACTTCGCAAGGGGCAACGGTAAAGAATGCGAAACGGCAAACGTAAACGGTAAAAAATCGTGGGCCTGAGCTATAAATAGGGGACCCAGACCCTTCCCTAATACCCTTCTCACCACTTTCGTGCAAACAAGACCTAGCCTCCAAATTTATTCTCTAGCAATCCGTGCGATTTCATGGCGAAGACAAGCTTCAAGGTCCCTGGGGTGGCCTCAGCCCTTGCCCGGCAGCAGGCTGCGGCCGCAGCGGCGGCAGCGGCATCAGCGACACCCTCAGCGACGACGACTCTAGCGGCATCAGTAGCAGCACCAGTTGCGGCGCTAGGAAGAAATCCCCAAAATGTTGGTCCTCACAATCTCCTCCCCGCATCGTCGAAGTATTCGGACCAGTCTTATCAACTGGGACAATCTACCTGCAAGAGGGAATCGCTCACAGCAGCAGTGGAAGGAAAAATTAGTTCGGAGATCATAATCCGCAAACCTGGAAAGGAGGCCATCCCTTCGCCAAGTCCTGGAGAAGTGGTAGTCTTCGAAGCTTTCTTCGAAGCGGGGTTAGGACTTCCGGTAGTTGACTTCTTATCGGAGGTGTTGGATTTATTTCACGTCACCCTCCCACAACTCTCTCCGAACGCAACAGCGTGCCTTGCCATCTTCGAATGGGCGTTGCGAGTTGAAGGTTGTGAAGGAAGAGCAGGGATCTTCGCAACACTGCACAGGGCATCCTGCCAACCCAAGACTTACGTAGGCTCCGGAGGTGAAAAGATTGTGGTGGCCTTCAGAAGCATCAACTTTCAGCTTCGGGATGAATATGCTCTAAGATTTCCAGCGAAGGCCATCAATGCCAGATGGTACATAGATTGGATCCTCCGGTGGTTTTATGCCGAAGTTGGGGCAAGCAGCCGCCTGGCCGGACCCTTGCAAGACATAAACTTCTGAAGGGAAGCCCTAGTTCATCCAGATCTCGGCCAACTCGAAGCTCGCCTCAACCGACTCCAAAGAATTAGTCGCCGCTTGAGCATGCGGGACCTAGCGGAGGAGTTCATCGGACTCCAAATTCCTCCGTTGATGGCCAACTGGCCTATCACCTTCGAAGAAGACCCGGAGGGTGGACTCCGAAAAATTTCTTCAAACTTGAGCCCTGCATGTAGCTTCGAAAACAATATGTTATGTATACATTTATGTGATGAAATGACTAAAACCAACTTATCTTTCAGCTTCTCAAGCCCTCATGACTTCGGAGCAAATTGTTCGAGCTTTGGAGAAGATTCTGGAGTTCCAACTCCGGCTGAGAAGGAATTGAGAATGAAGCTAGTGGGTAATTGGGAGCGGCTCAACCGAGTATGGGGGGTACTCAGGAGTTGCTCCCCCTCCTCTTCCGGATTGGGTGCCTTCAGAGCAAGGGCCGAAGAAGAGGAAAGCGGAAGCCGGAACTTCGGCTCCTGTTAAGACTCCGTCGAAGAAGGTAGCCCGAAAGCCAAAAAACGTGACGCCTTCAAGTCCGGTGGCTTCGGTCTCGGATTCCTCTGAGGATGAAGGAACACTCCTTGTTAACTTGATTGACGAGTATGAAAACCAGGCGGGTGCAAACACTGGCGCCGCTGCAAGCGCGCCAGACATTCCGAGTAGGTCCGAGTAGGCTGAGACTTCGGTAATCTAGCCTGACTTGCCGCGTGAAGAAGCCCCTACGACTGAAGGCGGAGTCGAAGTTGCTGCTGAGCCAGCTCTGATTCCGGATGAAGCGATCACTGTAGCTCCAAGAGAGGCTCCGACAGTCGAACCTTCGGTCCTGAACTTTGAATCCGACGAAGACTTCGGGGTAGCTTTTGACCCTCCAAGCAGCCCCATGCTCACCCGCCGACAGGACTTCGGAGGTAAACTTCGCATGATCCCTTTGTTTCTTTTCCCTGCAAAATTATGCAATATATAATACCTTTGTCTCAGCAGGGTCCGCTCCTATGGAAGTGGTTCCTCCCGAAGATACGGTGCCTGGGACCTCAACAACTCCGTAGCCAATTCCAGAAGTCACCCAAATGGGACCTGGAAAAGGTAAAGGCAAAATGGACCCCTTCCCTGCTCCGAACTCAGGATTAACTCCGTCTGAATCAACAGACGGGTGTCAATCTACGGAGGGGGGCCAATCTACCGAAGTCTCTGAAGATGCAGCCCAGCGCTCCAACCCCTCGCCAAACGAGGACGACTAGAGGGCCCTATCTATGCTCCCTTTTCTAGCTCCTTTCTTGGAGCGAAGGACCGGGCTTCGGACGTTGCTCGAGCCTTTGGATCGAGCTAACCGTGAAGTTGGGGAGACAGACTTAGTGGCCATCCTTAGCGAAGCTGAGGGTTCGGAGCTCAATGCCTCCTTGGAACGGGCAACGTACCAGGTACGATGTATCTGCAAAACAAAATTAATCTCACAAATAATTTCTCACCTTGCTTTTTCCTCTTCGCAGCAAATAGTTCTGGCTCGAGCCACGGCTGTCTCGAACGAGCGCGGAAACCTTCGCCTTTAGGAGAAGATTATTGCTCTCCAGAGGAATCTTAACATCTCCGAAGGTCGAGTTTCCCACTTAGATGAAATGGTTTCTGCGGAGCGGAGGGCCAAACAAAATTTGGAAGTTGCGAATAAAAAGCTCGAAGCGGAACAAATTGTGCTTCGGGCAGAGATAGAAAAAATGCGAGCAGAGCACGCTATGGTGGGGGCTGAGCTAGTCAAGCTCCAAGAAGAAAAGACTAAGGCCATAAAGGAGGCTAGCAACTTGCTTAGACAGAAGAGTTCTCTGGCTACGGAGGCAGCTAGGCTCTCCGCTGTGGTGGATGAGCTGACTTCATCAAAGGACGCTTTAATTGAAGATAAGCTGAAATCGGAGAAGGTAGTTGCGGAAGTCATGAACCATCTCCTAGGTGTTCTAGAGTACTTCGGTACTACTGGGACACTACCTTCGAATGACAACGTCCCCCTGCTGCGATGGCTAAAAATGATCCAAGGAGCTGTGAAGATGATGAAAACAGCAGGCATTCGGTATGGAGAGATCTCCGGCGAAGTGGCTTCTCTCGGAATACTTGACTACTACGAAGATCTAGGGTTATCGATAACGCCAGACCCAAGGGCGGCTCCCATTACCTTCAATGAAAGCCAGCTTCTTAATCCTTCTGAAGACGTGGCCTCAGCTTGGCAAGCCTTCCAAGCTTCGTGGAGAGTCGAAGGTCGCACTGTGATCAAGGCTTGGATTGATGAAGGGCAACGCCAGAAGCAAGCTCGGTCTCAAGCCTCGAGCAGCCAGCCTCTGCCCAACCCGCAGGTCTAGGTTTGTTTTAAGATCCCGGCTATGTAAAAAATTATGCTTTCATAAATTAAGAATGAAAATTTACTTATCATGTTTTTAGGCTTCTCAACCCCGTATGGATGATGTCGAAGTGTTAGACGTAACCGAAGAACTCCGCCTGCTATGGGCTACCTTCGATATTTTAAAACTTCATAAATGACCTCGATTTTTGATTCCTCGAGATAGCTCCGGTGCAATTGCGCCCGAATTTAAAGATATATTATCTTATATTAAGGAGGAAGAAAAAATGTTTACTTGGAAACTTCGTCTTCTGAAGACATTGCATGGTCCGAAGATGACGGTATTGCTAAAGATCAAGGGAAAAAACCTGAAGAACATCGAAGCTGGGAAAGGAGCCCCGAACGACTTCGACCTTGTGCTGAACTTCAAAAAGAACAGAAAGATTTTAGAGCATCGAAGGGAAGTAGAAGAATTAAACGCAAAGTTGTTAGAACTCCCGGCTCTAGAACTAGTCGTTCCGAGTTTAGCGGTAACTCTAGAGATCGAAGGGGTCTTCGATTCCTTCTCGGCATAGACACCAATTTTTCGTGATGTAATTGTAATTTGTTCGAATGATAAATATCGATTTTAAAATTGTCTCCATACTTCCCAGCCCCTCTTTGGGCGTAAGCAACTTCGAACTATACTCGATGATGGTTAGGCACAAAGAAAAACTTAGGAGCACAATTTTGGAGGCTCGGAGCCCCTCAGCAATTTAAAGATTGATTACAATCTTATAAAATGTCTTCGACTACTTGGAGTCTAAAAACTGGTAACTTAGTACATTTTGTTTCGAAAGAAATCACCTCGGACAAACTTTCTGGACACTTTAGTGTCCCAAACGACTAGTCACTTTGGACTCTTTTCGCAGATATTCGAAGCTTATCAGCTCAAACTCTGTTTTGTTTTGGCCTCCTTCGGCTCTTTTTGCGAATGCTATCAAACCGGTGGTTTGTAATTCGCAGTGGTCTCCTTGGACTCTTTTTACAAGTGCTTTCAAGTCGGAGCTTGGAATCCACGTTATTTGGTCTCCTTCGACTCTTTTTACGGATGCTTTCAAGTCGGTGTCTTGGAATCCATTTTTCAGCGGAAGAGGTGTTCTAGAGTACTTCGGTACTACTGGGACACTACCTTCGAATGACAACGTCCCCCTGCTGCGATGGCTAAAAATGATCCAAGGAGCTGTGAAGATGATGAAAACAGCAGGCATTCGGTATGGAGAGATCTCCGGCGAAGTGGCTTCTCTCGGAATACTTGACTACTACGAAGATCTAGGGTTATCGATAACGCCAGACCCAAGGGCGGCTCCCATTACCTTCGATGAAAGCCAGCTTCTTAATCCTTCTGAAGACGTGGCCTCAGCTTGGCAAGCCTTCCAAGCTTCGTGGAGAGTCGAAGGTCGCACTGTGATCAAGGCTTGGATTGATGAAGGGCAACGACAGAAGCAAGCTCGGTCTCAAGCCTCGAGCAGCCAGCCTCCGCCCAACCCGCAGGTCTAGGTTTGTTTTAAGATCCCGACTATGTAAAAAATTATGCTTTCATAAATTAAGAATGAAAATTTACTTATCATGTTTTTAGGCTTCTCAACTCCGTATGGATGATGTCGAAGTGTTAGACGTAACCGAAGAACTCCGCCTGCTATGGGCTACCTTCGATATTTTAAAACTTCATAAACGACATCGATTTTTGATTCCTCGAGATAGCTCCGGTGCAATTGCGCCCGAATTTAAAGATATATTATCTTATATTAAGGAGGAAGAAAAAATGTTTACTTGGAAACTTCATCTTCTGAAGACATTGCATGGTCCGAAGATGACGGTATTGCTAAAGATCAAGGGAAAAAACCTGAAGAACATCGAAGCTGGGAAAGGAGCCCCGAACGACTTCGACCTTGCGCTGAACTTCAAAAAGAACAGAAAGATTTTAGAGCTTCGAAGGGAATTAGAAGAATTAAACGCAAAGTTGTTAGAACTCCCGGCTCTAGAACTAGTCGTTCCGAGTTTAGCGGTAACTCTAGAGATCGAAGGGGTCTTCGATTCCTTCTCGGCATAGACACCAATTTTTCGTGATGTAATTGTAATTTGTTCGAATGATAAATATCGATTTTAAAATTGTCTCCATACTTCCCAGCCCCTCTTTGGGCGTAAGCAACTTTGAACTATACTCGATGATGGTTAGGCACAAAGAAAAACTTAGGAGCACAATTTTGGAGGCTCGGAGCCCCTCAGCAATTTAAAGATTGATTACAATCTTATAAAATGTCTTCGACTACTTGGAGTCTAAAAACTGGTAACTTAGTACCTTTTGTTTCGAAAGAAATCACCTCGGACAAACTTTCTGGACACTTTAGTGTCCCAAACGACTAGTCACTTTGGACTCTTTTCGCAGATATTTGAAGCTTATCAGCTCAAACTATGTTTTGTTTTGGCCTCCTTCGGCTCTTTTTGCGAATGCTATCAAACCGGTGGTTTGTAATTCGCAGTGGTCTCCTTGAACTCTTTTTACAAGTGCTTTCAAGTCGGAGCTTGGAATCCACGTTATTTGGTCTCCTTCGACTCTTTTTACGGATGCTTTCAAGTCGGTGGCTTGGAATCCATTTTTCAGTGACTTTCCCACCTCGTCGGAAGAGTGGTTCGATGTCCGAAAATTTGATTCAAATTAATGACACTTCCCTCCCAGCAAACTTCGCCCTTCTTGTGCGTCCACTAGAAGTAAGAAGTGTTTGAGAGGTATGCATTATCTGAACCATGAACTTTATTAATTCGGGTGTTTACAAATGATTACAAGGAGCCCTTATGCGAAATATCACTTTAAGTGCTCCGCATTCCATGTATGCATTAACTCTCCACCTTCTAAAGTAGCTAACTTAAAAGAACCAGTGCGTCCTGAACGGAGAATTATATATGGACCTTCCCACTTATTCCCTAGTTTCCCTGGTGCTAAAACACTTTGTACAACAAGATGACCCGGCTTAAGCTCGTTAAGTTTGACCTTCTGATCAAACCAAGTCTTCATCTGCTGATGATACTTTGATAGATTGGCAACAGCTCGAAGTCTTGTTTCTTCTGTCAAAGCAAGCGAAGTTTGCCTTTCTGCTTCAATTTCCAGTTCGGTGCTGCGAAGGGATCCTCCTTTAAGCTCTGTTGGTGTCATAGCTTCGTCTCCGAATAATAGCCTGAAAGGAGTGAAACCCGTGGACCTCGTTTGAGTGGTCCGGATGGACCATAGAATCTTCGGGAGCTCCTCGGTCCACAATCCTTTTGCCAATCCTACTATTCTTCGATTTAACCCTGACAAGATATTACCATTGGCTCTTTCAACAGCTCCATTAGACTTATATGCCTTACTGCAGCGAAGCATAGTTGTATGCCAAGATCTTCACAAAATTGTGTTCCATTATCAACTGTCAGCTGCTGAGGCACTCCGAACCGACAAATGGTAGACTTAAAGTTGAGTCTTGTGGAGTACATTGCCTTTTGCCCTGAAGGTGAGATTATCACTGCTCCGACGCCTGCTCCAGATGCTTGGAAAGCTCCATTAGAATAAATGGACCAAATTCCTTCACTTGGCTTCTCCGGAGCCCATGCTGCAGGGGGTCCACTCTGCCACAAAGTCCACCAACACTTGTGACTTAATTGTTGTCCTTGCCACAAAGGATATGCCGAAGGATGCTAATTCAACGGCCCACTTCCCAATTCTTCATGTGGAGTCCTTACTTCGGAGCATATCTCCTAAGGGATATGAAGTTGGTACAATCACATTGTGTGCCAAGAAATAATGCCTTAACTTCCTCGAAGCCATTATTAGAGCATAGGTGAACTTCTCAAGCTCGGAATATCTAGTTTTTGCTTCGGACAATACTTCGGATACAAAATAGACTGGATTATGTACCAACTTTCCATTGAAATCAACCTCTCTAACAAGAACTGCACTGACAGCAGAGCCAGTAGCTGCAAGGTAAAGGAGTAAGGTTTCGTCCGCAACGGGCACCGTGAGTGTAGCAAGGTTACTGAGATAATTCTTAATATCATCGAAGCTTTTTTGACACTCCGGTATCCAAGCAAAATCTTCGGACCCCTTCAATGCTTTGAAAATGGGCAAACTTCTCTCCGCAGACCTTGCCAAAAATCTGCTAAGTGCTGCAAGACGACCAGTCAGCTTTTGCACTTGCTTTAAATTCTCCGGGGGAGCCATCCTTTGCAACACAG
>JAAALK010000285.1:60039019-60060798 GCA_019279435.1 Zizania palustris | reverse complement strand
ATCAATCTATCCTTGTGATTTCATTTACACGGAGTCCAAAAAAGCCACACAAAAATACTTCGTTGTTCTGTGTTAGTTTTTTCCACTGTTTCCAAACCCTCTTGAGCCTTTTTCACTACATTGATTTTAGTCTTGCTTTATTGAGTTTGAGTCCGTTGTTCGGGTCTTGTTGCTGGTTTAGACTTGAGTTCTTGTGTCTAGTTTGAGTCTTGTGTTGTGGTGAGAGCCTTTCCTTGAGAGATCGAGTTCGTCTCGATTTTGGATTGCAACTGCCTTGTGTTTCTTTACTACGTCGCAAGCCTGTAGCTAGGTTGCAAACCGCATTGTGTTAATTGCCAGCAATGCTAGCCTTGTATTCTATTGCAAACCTATTTGAGGAGTTCTTCAAGAACCGACAAGCAAGAAGAAGTGTAGACTCTCCGTTCTGCACACCTTCTAAAATTTTTGGCCACAACCTCTGCACATGGATTCAAGATCAAGCTACAGAGATCTTTCTAGAGCCATACAGGAAAAGTTTCTTCCGTCCCTATATTAAAAGGGAAAAGTGGTCCCAAGAGAAGAAAGAAGGAGAAAAAGGCAAATAGGAAGAGCAGGTAGCAAAAGTGTACTACTCCATACTTAGAAGAAGAAGAAAGAAGAGCAGGTAGCGAAAAGTGTCCTGCTCCGTACCTAGAAAAAAGTAAAAGAAGAGCACGTAGCAGGTAGCAAATGTTTCTTATCCATGCTATACGTTCTGGCAACTTTGACCTTTTGCACATGCCAAGTGAACGTCCCACAGTCCTTATATCCCTCTCTCGCTTGCTTAGACTAGAACGTAAGGACTAGTCTTGGCCAACAACTTTGACAAGTTTGGGACTTTTATTCAGCATTATTAATTATGTTATTAATTTCTGCTAATCCTTGCTACCAAATTTTGCCTAACAATATCCCCATACTTCCTTTCAGAACAGATTGGATCCTTGTAATCGTGCATCACAAGTCATCAGACATCCCACCTTTCGGTCGTACCAACTGCTTCAATCGGTAAGGACTTCATAAGGACTTGGTAAGACATGGAAAATGAGAGAAATGGTGATCCACCGGTACTCCAAGGGTAGTTGATAGAGATAATACTATTGTTTTGTCTTCTGTTTTCTATTAACAATGGCAGATGAGATCACTAATTTCAGAGATTGTGCATCTGTTGGACCGGAAACGGCGACCAGAGGGGGGTGAATGGGAGCTTTTAAAATTTCGGGCTAAAAACTTAGCCTTCGGTTCTGTTCTGTCTTCTGCGGAACAGGCTTCGAACACAACCTTCGAAGGTCTGGTTCAGAGGTACTTCGACAGCTCCGAACACAGGCTTCGCAGGAGCAAAAGTTCGAAGCCAAGAAGACTTCGCTCCACTAACCACCCTCGAAAATCTACTCTGCTAAGTCAGTGCAGGCTCCGCACACAAGGTGCTTCGAGCAGGCTTCGCACTTCACCCTTCGCACGAGTGGACAGCCCTCTGAGGACTTCGACCAAGTACTTAGCAACAGCAACTGGTGCTGGGCTTCGTACGCGAAGGTCTACACGCACACAAAACGGACTACGCTAAGGGCTTCGACACAAGAAGCACTACGGGAAAAGATCAGGGCTTCGCTAGTAAGCAGCGAGGTCTTGCCTCGTGTTACACAGAGCGACAGCACACTGTAAAGCACACTTCGCGATAAAACACCCTTCGCCTAGACAGGCTTCGGTGAACTAAAAACTAGCGAGGTATGCAATGCGAGCTCAAGCAAAAGCACACAGAAGCAGGGCTTCGCCGCTTGAACAAGGAACACTGAAATAAATTGAACTCAGAATGAATACAGCGAGGTCTGTCTACAGGAGCTCAACAGTAAATGCTCAAAGTGTTAAATGTTACCTACCGAGCCCCCATATTTATAGCCCACGGCTTCATCCTAAGGAAGTGACTACTTTACCCCTAGGGTTTACAACAGATTTGTCTCTACAGAACTAAGGGGTACAAAAGGTAGTCCACCTTTATTTTGGAGGCTTCTCTGTCAGCTGCAGAGGGGACAGTGTCAGCCTTTTTCAGAACAGACAGTGTCAACCTTTACAGTGTTGACTTCTGGAACCTCCCTTCGCACGCGAGGGGTGCGGAAGCTTCGGCGAGAAGCCTGCAGCCTGTTGGCCTTCGCTCCGCCGAAGAAGTCCTTCGATACAGTGACGGTTTTGAGCCGAAGCCGTCAAAGCCCTTGGGCCTTGGCACCACCACCTCTGGAGTGGATCACCAATGCTTCGCAGCTACTCCCAGCTCGAACACCGTCCGTCCGTGTACCGAAGCCATGCATGGCCGAAGCACCACAAGTCATCCTCACTCCGAAGCCCCACCTTCGGAGTTCCACCCTTCGAAGTCCCTCCTTCGTCCAAGGCCTCCGCATGAAGCATTCCATGAGCACTCCGTCGCAGTGCCTCTCCCCGAGCACACTCCACGACGAGCCTCACCCGGACCATGCCTTCGATGCACCTCGACTTCTGAGACCTTCGTCGGGTACCTTCGAGTGTCTCCCTCCGGAGCACACTTCGAACCCTTGCCTCCGCAGAGGACTTGATCCACCAACTCCGAAGTCACTCCATTCGGAGTACCTTCGAAGTGCCTCACCTCCGAGGACTTTGTCTTGGAGTACCTTCAGCCGGAGCCACACTCCGCACTCTCTGCCTTCACCTGGCACGCCTCGACCCGAGGACCGACCCGGACCACCTTCGCAGCCACCGTGACGGAGCTCCCCGCTCCCCTGGCATCAAGCCACCCGCTTGACCAAGGTTCACCTGGCTCGAACCTTGTCCGTCGCCTCCAAAGTCCCTGCGCACCACCGACAAGCAAACAAGTGTATCCAGTACTCCGGAGACCTCTCAGGGTTAACAACCTTCGGCACACACTCCGGTGTACCGCCCAAAGTACCGAAGCCATCGGTACGAACCCTGTCATCGTGTACTGCCGGACCCCTCCGACGAGTACACTCCGCTGCACAGCTGCAGCAAGCAAACACCGAACACACTCCGGTGACACACCTCCGAACACCCTTCGGAGGTACCACCTCCGAAGCCCCTTCGGAGGTACCCTTCGAACAGAGGGTAAAAGTCTGTCAATCACTCATCACATACACCGAAACCATCCTTGGTTTCTCAATCTCCCCCTTGATGAGTGCATTGACAACCAAATCGAAGTTCAAGAAAATTTAAAAACTTTCAGCACACAAGTGACCATAAAAACTCAAAAAGAGCCAAAGCATGTCACTTGATAAAAGAAATTTTTCTCCCCCTTTCTCAAAAGAGTAAAAGCCCTTTATGGCAAATCTTCCCTTGATAAGAACTCCCCCTGAGTTAAGCAAATTTTTCTCCCCTTTATGTCAAAATTCTCCCCCTTTCGAAATTATGCCTTCTTGCGGCAGAGAACATAGCAAACCTCTCCCCCTTTGGCAATGCAAGCATCAAGGAGCATTCAAAAGATGCAAAGCTTTGAAATGAATAGAATTGCAAAGACATATAATGCAAAAATATGCCAAAATTAACACAAATGATCATGTGCTCAGCTCAATTTAACAATCTGTGAAACAAGATGATGGCATGTGATTTTGTCATTTTTGAAGTAAAAGCATCACCACTAAATCACAGTAGCTAGACATGAGAAGGCAAGGACTGCGCAAAGCTAACAATTTCTACCCTAGACAGACAAGTCTTATTCAAAAAGGAGCTTTGAGAGCAACTTTTGATGATCAAATAAACTTGTTGTTCTTTTTCTTAATGCCAGGGGTTATTTGTTTGTCCACCTTATACTGTCCAATCAGGCCAAGCCTAGGAAAGAAAGCCATCTGAAGCTTAAGGCGGTGATTTTGGCATGCACTAAACTATCCCAGTTCAGACCAAGGTGCAATGGTAAGCAGTCTAGAATAGAGTAGTGCGACAAACAAACCCTCCTGGATCTTTTCATTTAAACCAGGCAAATCATGGATTTTTTATTTTGATTCAGATGAGTGAAATATTTTGATAAATATCCATGAATAATGAACACATTTTTCAAGTTGCAAATTTTAGCATCCAAAGAACAGTGTCTTGCTGTCAAGTAGATAAAAGATAGCTAAAAGCAGTCCAGCCTAAACAAGCTAGATACAAGATTGTGCGGTGAGCAAGTTTTGATTTTAGAAAATAAAACATCATGCACAATCAATGTTCCAGACATATTTCATAGAGCTGAGCTGACATGATTTCTTTGAATTAAAAGCAGGCATATAATAGCAAAAGATGTAAGTGCAATTCCACACATAATGAGCATATGCAAGACAATTAAAATCAGCTCCCCCTCACAAAATGCCGTAAGGGTGACAAATGCCAAGTTCCCCACGCAAGTAAGCAAATCGAGAAGCATCGAGGGGTTTTGTAAAAATATCGGCAAGCTGGTGTTGGGTATCAACATATTGAAGTTCAATATCACCCTTCTCATTGTGATCTCTGAGAAAATGATACCGTACATCAATGTGTTTGGTTCTGGAGTGCTGAACCGGGTTGTTTGCAATACAAATAGCACTAGTGTTATCACAGAAAAGTGGAACACTCTTATAATCTAACCCGAAATCCCGCAAAGTGGAAACCATCCACAAAATCTGAGAGCAACAGCTAGCTGCAGCAACATATTCGGCCTCAGCCGTCGATTGAGCAACACTAGACTGTTTGCGGGAAGACTAGCAAACCAGAGACGTACCCAGAAAATGACAAGTACCAGAGGTACTCTTCCTATCAATTCTACACCCAGCAAAATCCGCATCTGAATAACCTCTAAGACATAAAGATGAAGACGATGAATACCATATGCCAAATTCAAGGGTGTGTTTGAGATACCTTAGGATGCGCTTAACCGCTTGGCGGTGCGAAGCTCGTGGTGAAGCCTGAAAACGAGCGCACAGACATACTGCGAAGTGTATGTCCGGCCTCGTGGCAGTCAAGTAGAGGAGGGAGCCGATCATGCTTCGGAACTCCTTCTGATCTACGGCTTCTCCATCTTCGTCAGGGTCCAATGCTACAGATGTAGCCATTGGAGTGGCGAGGGGCTTCGCATCGGACATGTCGAACTTCTTGAGCAGGTCCTTGGTGTACTTCGTCTGGTGGACGAAAGTACCTTGTTTGCTTTGCTTGATTTGCAAACCAAGGAAAAAGGTGAGTTCACCCATCATCGACATTTCAAACTCCCTGCTCATGGTATCTGCAAACTCGGCAACCAAAGCATGAGAAGAGCCACCAAAGATGATATCATCCACATAAATCTGAACTAGGAGGAAATCTTTGCCATGCTTGAGAGTAAACAAAGTTTTATCAACAGAGCCCATCAAATACCCTCGCTCAAGCAGAAAAGACTTAAGCCTATCATACCAAGCCCGAGGGGCCTGCTTGAGTCCATAAAGAGCCTTATGAAGTTTAAGGACTTTATGTGGGTACTTGGGGTTTTCAAAACCAGGGGGTTGTTTTACATAAACATCTTCACCTATGAAGCCATTAAGAAAAGCACTTTTGACATCCATTTGATAGAGCTTGAATCCCCGGGATGTCGCAAAGGCAAGCAAAATCCTAATGGCCTCAAGGCGAGCAACAGGTGCAAAAGTTTCAGTAAAATCAATCCCTTCTAGTTGAGAAAAGCCCTGAGCTACAAGTCTAGCCTTGTTTCTAACAATTGTCCCATCCTCCCCTTGTTTATTTTTGAAAATCCATTTAGTTCCAATGAAATGAACATTTGGTGGAGGATCAACTAAAGTCCAGACTTGGTTTCTTTCAAAATTCTCAAGTTCCTCATGCATGGCATTGATCCAACTAGAATCAGAAAGTGCATGACTAACATCTAAAGGCTCGAAAGAAGCAACAAAAGCAGCATTAGTGAAATGGGCATGAGAACGTGTTACCCTTTGATCAAGCTCACCAATGATCTGCTCGAGAGGGTGCATCCTTTGGACATGATGTGGAGCCTCGCGGCGGGATGCAGTCTCCCCCTCAACTTGTGCGTTGGAGTGGTCCAAGATGACCGATGTTGAGGTAGTCGCTTCGGGACCTCGTGCCGAAGTAGTTGAAGCGGGGTCAGCTTCGGGGGTTGATGTCGAGGGTAGTAGGGGATCATCCTCGAATTCTCCGGGATCTTCGTCTTCGAATAAGGTCTGTTCCATGTCGTGTTCATTTGCCTGTTCAAGAGCAGAACTAACAGAGGGGGTTGATTCATCAAAAGTCACATCACATGACTCGATGACAGTATTAGTTTCCAAGTTATAAACACGATAAGAATGACCATGAGTAGTATAACCCAAAAAGATCCCGTCAGAATATCGCGACTCAAATTTATCCAAGTTACCACGTTTTAGGATAAAGCAGCGACAGCCAAAAACTCGAAGATGAGTGACCTTGGGCTGTCTCCCAAAACGCAGCTCATAAGATGTCAAATTTAAAATTGAGCGCAAGAAAATTCGGTTTGAGATGTAACAAGCAGTGTTCATGGCCTCAGCCCAGAATTTTCTAGGAGTCCTATGCTCATCAAGCATCGTCCTAGCCATCTCAACCAAAGTGCGGTTTTTCCTCTCAACAACACCGTTCTGTTGAGGAACCCGCGGAGCAGAGAATTGATGTTCTATGCCATGCTCCATGCAAAAGTCAACAAAGAGACTGTTTTTGAACTCGGTGCCATTATCGCTTCGAATGAATTTTAATGCACCAGGGAGTTCAGTGAACAGTCTCAAAGCCAAGCTCCGAAAGTGTGAAAACACTTCATCCTTGCTGGCAAGAAAGAAGACCCAAGAGTAGCGAGAGAAATCGTCGACAATAACAAATACATACCACTTGCCGCCTAAAGAACTAACCCGAGAAGGACCTACAGTGTCCATATGGAGAAGTTCTCCGGGCTGTTCAGTCATCACTGTGGTGACTGGCGAATGCGAAGCAGCAATCATTTTTCCATGTCGACAAGGAGCGCAAACTAAATTCTTCTCAAACTTGAGCTTGGGCAATCCTCGGATCAAGCCTAGGGCGCTCAAACGAGCGAGCAACTCAAAGCTCATATGCCCTAGTCTCCTATGCCACTTCCAAAGCTCAGAAGTCGAGTGTGCAACAAGACAATGAGAAGAACCAGACGACTCTGAAAAATCAGCTCCAAAAACTCTCCCAACCCTAAAGATCTTACACACCACAACGCCATCAGAATTGAGCACTTGCGAAGTATCGCGATGAAATCGCACTTTGAAGCCCTCATCAAGCAACTGAGATACAGACAGCAAATTGTATCCCAGGTTTTCAACCAAAGCAACATCTTTGAGAGTGAAATTCGAGTTAATTCTTACCACACCTTTACCTTTCACTCTACTCCTTCGATTGTTTCCGAAGGTGATATGTTCCCTTTGCTTGGTTGTTGTGAGGCTGGAGAAGCAATTTGCATCTCCGGTCATGTGGCGCGAACAACCGGAGTCCATGATCCACGTGCCCTCCAAGCCTCGACCTGTCGCCTACACATGATAAGAACGCCTCGATCGCTCAGTGCTGGGGTGAGTAAAATAATGACGAGGCATCTAGCACTGAGTGACACGAGTAGTAGGCACAGTAGAAGTAGACGGTCTACGCACATAAAAATCAGAATGATGCAAAGTGCGAGGTCTACCTACATGCAAAGAACGAAAAGCATGTAGAGGTCTCCTACTCTGACGAGGTACAAAGCTACTCGCCCGAGGTCTACCACCATATGGAACATGGTGAACACCTCGAGGAGCAAAACCTCTCCGAGAAGCACGAGGAGCCTCTAAAACAGGACGAGAGTAAAACTCAGACTCATGCATACCTAAAGATGGGTAATGCATGTCCTGATAGCTCATCGCCTGTGCACGTCGCTCATCCTTGATGCGACGGAAACAGAAACCAATCAAATGACCCGCCCGCTGACAATAAGAACAGTGAAACACTCTCCTGGGGGCACTCTCATGGGTCATAGGAGCAACTCTCACAGGCTCCTTGGGTTTCTTCTGAGTGGTTTTCTTGGGAGGATTTTTCTTGGCAGGAGGAGTGGTTTTCTTTGGTGGATGGGTAGGCTTTTTGGCTGATGGGGTGTCTAAAAGAGCTCTCTCTTTCTCTAGGGTGGTAGGAGAGGTAAAAACAGTTTTGGCCTTACTGTCTGAAGCTATCCTCTCAAAACCCAAACCTAGAGCTACCCCGGCTCTATCAGCACACAACTTGGTCTTGGCCAAGAGCAAATCCATCCTACCCTTCCCTTCAGTGCATTTATTCACCACAGAAAGAAGGTATTCATTTTCTGACATGAGGTTCTCAGCTCGCTCTCTGACAGTGCCTAGCTGGTCCTTAAGGGTAATGCATGTGTCACACACAGGCTGCACATCCTTAGAACTACCGGCCCTCTCCAATCTAGCCTCCAAATCATGAACATGCTTATCGTGTAAATTAATGCTATCGCGCAATAAAGAACAGTTCATGCAATCAATGACTTCATGAGGTCTAGACTCCACCTCCAAAAGCTGCTTCTGTGCAGTCTCAAGCTCAGAAAGAGTTTGAGCATGAACAGAACGCAACTGAGCAAGCTCACTCATGACAACAGAACATGATTCACATTCAGCATCATCAAACTTAGACTTAAGCATGGCATATTCAGTAGAAATATTTTCTAGCCTAAGTCTAAGGTCTTTTCTTTCTCTAGCAGCTTGCACAAGCAATCTATCCTGACCTAGCACAACTTCATTCAGCTCATCTAATTTAATTAGAAGCTGGTCAGATGATAGGTTTACCTCAGATGAGTCAAGCTCATCGCCGCTGTGATCGCTGTCGGCCATGAAGCAAAGGCCGGTGAAGTCACGTCCCTTCTTGTCCTTCTTGTCCTCCTTCCTTGGGGACTCCTCCTCCTCAGAGCTCGACTCCTCAGTTGAGGAAGTGTCGATGTCGCTGAGAGCAGCAACAAATGCTCTGGAAGCGGCCTTGGCTACTTTCTTAGCCATCTTGCCGCGCTTGCCCTTCACAAAGGGCTTCCTCTCCTTTTTGTGGAATTTGGGGCGATCACTCTCATCTCTCTTCTTGACCTTGGGGCAATTGGCCTTAATGTGAGAGGTGTCGCCGCATTCATAGCAGCCACTAAAACCACTTCTCCTCTGATCCCGTCTCTCATGATGAAAGCGGGTGAACCTCCGGGCAATGAGAGCAAGCTCATCATCAGCTAGAGTGTCCACCTGCTCCTTTGTGACGGAGACCAGGGAGGACAAAGCAAAACCATCTGCAAGAACACAAGTGCCTGATGTGCTTGGTTCTGCAGTGGTGCCACGGCTAGTGCTAGAAACCAATGCCAATGGCTGTGGCAAAGAGCTTCTATGCACAGCAAGAGATGCCTTGGCAATCTCTGTGGACTTCAGCTTGCTAAAAAGTTCATCACAGGTTAGAGTGTCATAGCCTGTGGACTCCTCAATGCTGGATATCTTCACCTCCCATATGCTACGGTCAAGAGCATAGAGAAGCTTGATAGCCCTATCGTGATCACTGTAAGCAAGCGTCCCGTTGGATCGCAAGTTACTCACTATCGCGTCAAAGCGAGAAAACATGGCATCTACAGATTCACCAGGTGCCTGCACAAACAGCTGATACTGTTGATTGTAGGTGCTTTGGCGCCTGGCCTTAATCTGAGCAGAGCCCTCATGAAAGACAGTGAGTGTTGTCCAAATCTCCCTAGCAGTCCTAAGGTGCTGCACCCTATCAAACTCACTCCGACTCAAGCCAATGAACAGTATGTTCCTTGCCTTCGAGTTGGCAATATACTGATCTTTTTCAGTTTGAGTGGTGCGGGTATCAGGGATGGAGTATTGTGAGTCCACAATCTCCCATATTGCATTTCCTTGGCTTAATAAGTAAGCCTCCATGCGCACCTTCCAGTATGCAAAATCTGTCCCATCGAACAGAGGAATTTTACTGCCTCTATCCATGTCGCCAACAGATCACAAAACCGGTTAAGGTCAACTGGTGATCTTAACCTGCTCTGATACCAATTGTTGGACCGGAAACGGCGACCAGAGGGGGGGTGAATGGGAGCTTTTAAAATTTCGGGCTAAAAACTTAGCCTTCGGTTCTGTTCTGTCTTCTGCGGAACAGGCTTCGAACACAACCTTCGAAGGTCTGGTTCAGAGGTACTTCGACAGCTCCGAACACAGGCTTCGCAGGAGCAAAAGTTCGAAGCCAAGAAGACTTCGCTCCACTAACCACCCTCGAAAATCTACTCTGCTAAGTCAGTGCAGGCTCCGCACACAAGGTGCTTCGAGCAGGCTTCGCACTTCACCCTTCGCACGAGTGGACAGCCCTCTGAGGACTTCGACCAAGTACTTAGCAACAGCAACTGGTGCTGGGCTTCGTACGCGAAGGTCTACACGCACACAAAACGGACTACGCTAAGGGCTTCGACACAAGAAGCACTACGGGAAAAGATCAGGGCTTCGCTAGTAAGCAGCGAGGTCTTGCCTCGTGTTACACAGAGCGACAGCACACTGTAAAGCACACTTCGCGATAAAACACCCTTCGCCTAGACAGGCTTCGGTGAACTAAAAACTAGCGAGGTATGCAATGCGAGCTCAAGCAAAAGCACACAGAAGCAGGGCTTCGCCGCTTGAACAAGGAACACTGAAATAAATTGAACTCAGAATGAATACAGCGAGGTCTGTCTACAGGAGCTCAACAGTAAATGCTCAAAGTGTTAAATGTTACCTACCGAGCCCCCATATTTATAGCACACGGCTTCATCCTAAGGAAGTGACTACTTTACCCCTAGGGTTTACAACAGATTTGTCTCTACAGAACTAAGGGGTACAAAAGGTAGTCCACCTTTATTTTGGAGGCTTCTCTGTCAGCTGCAGAGGGGACAGTGTCAGCCTTTTTCAGAACAGACAGTGTCAGCCTTTACAGTGTTGACTTCTGGAACCTCCCTTCGCACGCGAGGGGTGCGGAAGCTTTGGCGAGAAGCCTGCAGCCTGTTGGCCTTCGCTCCGCCGAAGAAGTCCTTCGATACAGTGACGGTTTTGAGCCGAAGCCGTCAAAGCCCTTGGGCCTTCGCACCACCACCTCCGGAGTGGATCACCACGGCTTCGCAGCTACTCCCAGCTCGAACACCGTCCGTCCGTGTACCGAAGCCATGCATGGCCGAAGCACCACAAGTCATCCTCACTCCGAAGCCCCACCTTCGGAGTTCCACCCTTCGAAGTCCCTCCTTCGTCCAAGGCCTCCGCATGAAGCATTCCATGAGCACTCCGTCGCAGTGCCTCTCCCCGAGCACACTCCACGACGAGCCTCACCCGGACCATGCCTTCGATGCACCTCGACTTCTGAGACCTTCGTCGGGTACCTTCGAGTGTCTCCCTCCGGAGCACACTTCGAACCCTTGCCTCCGCAGAGGACTTGATCCACCAACTCCGAAGTCACTCCATTCGGAGTACCTTCGAAGTGCCTCACCTCCGAGGACTTTGTCTCGGAGTACCTTCAGCCGGAGCCACACTCCGCACTCTCTGCCTTCACCTGGCACGCCTCGACCTGAGGACCGACCCGGACCACCTTCGCAGCCACCGTGACGGAGCTCCCCGCTCCCCTGGCATCAAGCCACCCGCTTGACCAAGGTTCACCTGGCTCGAACCTTGTCCGTCGCCTCCGAAGTCCCTGCGCACCACCGACAAGCAAACAAGTGTATCCAGTACTCCGGAGACCTCTCCGGGTTAACAACCTTCGGCACACACTCCGGTGTACCGCCCAAAGTACCGAATCCATCGGTACGAACCCTGTCATCGTGTACTGCCGGACCCCTCCGACGAGTACACTCCGCTGCACAGCTGCAGCAAGCAAACACCGAACACACTCCGGTGACACACCTCCGAACACCCTTCGGAGGTACCACCTCCGAAGCCCCTTCGGAGGTACCCTTCGAACAGAGGGTAAAAGTCTGTCAATCACTCATCACATACACCGAAACCATCCTTGGTTTCTCAGCATCCAAGGAAGAACTTCAATGGATTGAGGGAATGTTTGATGATAGCATGAATGCAATGCAGCTAAGCATCCAAGCATTAGCCAGGAGTATCACTACTCTCACGGCTAACATTCAAAGAATAGCACAAGAGCAACAACCTCTGGCTCCAATGCATGAGGTTGAAGCCGATGAAGAAGATACCGATCATAGTAGTGCACATGTTGCCAACCTAGGACATCGGCGTCCCCAAGTGCACTGCAATCGGTCAGGTAACGATTACCATGGCAATCAATCACAGGATTGAGGTAACCCTGACCCTTTGGTCAAAGTCAAATTTACTATACCTTCATTTGTTGGTAAGTATGACCTTGAAATGTATTTAGATTGGGAAATGATTGTTGAATAAAAATTTAATTCCCATCTTGTTCCAAAATAGTATCGGGTTAGACAAGCCACTAGTGAATTCAAAGACTTTGCCATAATCTAGTGGAATGAACTGGTAAAGGCTGGGTTAGAACAAAACACTTGTGATCGGCTAAAACGAGCCATGTGTGGTGGATTTGTCCCTCCCTCTTACAATCGTGATTTGAGAAACAAATTGCAATACTTATAACAAGGTAATAGACCTGTTTAAGAATATTACCAGGAATTGCAAATCAGTACGTTGCATTGTGAAGTAGAAGAAATGGAGGAGGACAAAATGTAACGATTCTATGGGTGGTTACAACGTGAAATTCAGGACATAGTTGATTATAAGGAGTATAATTCCATTACACAATTATTTAACCTTGCTATGTTTGTTAAAAAGAATTTAGGGGAGACAACTAGCGTCCAAGAGCCATTTCAAGAATACACCGATCACGAAGTATTCCCTAGGATACGCCAAGTCTCCATCGGCCACTTCCTATCGGCCCTGCACTACATCCACCAATCACGCATGATCCACGGTATCAGCCCCGACTAAGCCAGTGTCCGATAAGGACAAATCGGCCCCAACTCAGACTCCTGCACCTAGTTCATCATCGGTTGCTACCACGGGCAGGACAAGAGACATCCAGTTCTTCAAATGCAAGGGCATCGGCCATGTGCACGAGATTGCCCCAACAAGCGAGTGTTGATTGTTACAGAAAGTGGTCAGTACACTAGCGGTAGTGAAAACGAAGATGATAATGTACCTGCCACTAATCATGTAGAGCACGAAGCAAACAACTCACCCGATGAGCATGCAATGGAGCATATCGATGTTGTCGATACCAATCAATACTTAACCATCGTGGTCCAATGGGTGCTGAGCGTGCAAGTAGAGACAATGGAAAATCATCAATGGCATAATCTGTTCCAGACCCGATTCGTCAGCCAGGAAAGAGCTTATCGACTCGTCATCGATGGCGGAAGCTGTAGCAATCTTTCTAGCTCCAATTTGGTTGAGAATCTCAACATACCCACTCAACCCCACCCACATTCGTATTCCATTCTATGGTTCAATTCTTGTGGTAAGTTAGATTTATGTAAGACTGCCCAAATGCAATTTTTAGTAGGAAATTATCATGACAGTGCTAGTTTTGACATCTTACTCACGCAAGCATGTTCGTTACTTTTGGGTAGGTTGTGGCAATATGATAAGGATGCTCTGCATCATGGGAGGACTAATACTTACATTTTCACTCACAATGGTAGAAAAATAGAACTCTTACCAATGACTCTTGCTGAAATATTAAAAGATGATATGGCATGGATGGAACATGCGAGAAAATCGAGTGGATCACAAACCATAAATTAGAATGTAGCTAGGGATGTTGGTCCATCCAAAAAGGATAAGAATGCAACACTAATAAAAATAATATAGCTAAGCTTAAGGGTGTTGGTCGATCTAAATTGTCTGAACTCATGACTCATGATCCTCTCTTTTATGCCTGGATTTGCAAACAGGTCATGTTTAAACTGGACAATCTAATGACATCCTTGCCTCCTAACATTACTAATATCTTGCATGAGTTCCCTGATGTATTTCACTACCGGTGAGAGGAATCAAACATCAATTTGAATTGATTACAGGAGCATCACTACCGAACTATGCGCCTTATAGGATGAACCCTGAAGAAACAAGGAAATCCAGTAGCAAGTACAAGACCTACTCAACAAGGGGTACGTACATGAGAGTCTTAGATCTTTCACTGTTCCAGTCATTTTGGTTCCTAAGAAAGATGGATCATGGCGCATGTGTGTTGACTGTAGAGCCATTAACAACATAACTATTCTGTACCGTCATCCTATTCCTAGGTTAGATGATATACTTGATGAACTGAGTGGCTTTGTTATGTTCTCAAAGGTGGACTTATGTAGTGTCTACCACCAAATAAGAATGAAATTGGGTGATGAATGGAAAACTGCGTTTAAAACAAAATTTGGGTTGTATGAATGGTTGGTGATGCCTTTTGGTTTAACTAATGCACCTAGTACCTTCATGTGATTTATGAATGAGGTTTTACGCAACTTTATCGAATGATTTGTGGTAGTATACTTCAACGATATTCTCATTTACAACAAGTCGATAGGAGGACATAAGGAACATTTACCTGTTGTTTTCATTACTTTACGGAATGCATGTCTATTCGATTATAACATCGAGAAGTGCACGTTTTCCACTGATCGAGTCTCTTTTCTTGGATATGTTGTGACCTTGTGGGGTATTGAAGTCGATGAGACCTAGATAGAGGTGATCCATAGTCTCTTTTCTCGGATTGGTGGGCTTCTACAGAATAATTGTGCGCGACTTTAGCACTATCGCTGCCCCGATGAATGAACTAACGAAGAAGGGAATCCCTTTTCAATGGGGAAAGGACCATGAAGACACCTTCCAACGACTGAAGCAGATACTGACCCATGCACCACTATTCCAATTACCCGATTTCAGTACGGTTTTTGAGCTTGAGTGTGATGGCAGTGAGATCGGGATCAGCGATGTCTTCGTATAAGAAGGTAAGATGATCGCCTACTTTAGTGAAAAGTTGTCTGGTCCTATCTTGAACTATTATACTTATGATAAGGAATTATATGCCCTAGTTCGGTCATCAAAAACTTGGCAACACTACTTATGGCCAAAATAATTTATCATTAATTCTGATCATGAGTCTTTCAAACACATTAGAAGTCAAGCTAATTTGAACAAATGACATGCAAAATGTGTGGAATTCATTGAATCTTTCCCATACATCATTAAACATAAAAAGGGAAGAACAATATAATTGATGATGCCTTGTCCTGCCGATACACCCTGTTGTCTCAACTTGATCATAGAATTTTTGGATTAGAGACAATTAAGCAATTATATGCTACTGACCCTGATTTTTAATAAGCATTTGGTCAATGCAGACAAGGAAGAACTTGGCACAACTACATTCTAAATGATGGATTACTATATCATGCTAACAAATTGTGTGTTCCTGCGAGCTCTGTACGTCTTTTGTTTTTGTAGGAAGCACATGGTGGAGGATTAATGGGGCATTTCAGTGTAAAGAAAACACAGGATGTGCTAACTGGCCATTTCTTTTGGCCACAACTAAGGCTTGATGTGGAGCGCTATGTAGCCCAATGCATCACATGCAACAAAGCTAAGTCCCGTCTTAACCCCCATGGTTTATACATGCCTTTACCTGTCCCCAGCATCCCTTGGAAAGGAATTTCTATTGATTTTGTCTTAGAACTTCATAGAACTAAGAAGGGGAGGGATAGTGTCTTTGTGGTTGTGGATATAATCTCTAAAATGGCACATTTCATTCCTTGTCACAAGAGTGACGATGCTACAATAGTTGCTTATTTATTTTTTAGGGAAGTTTCTTAGCCATTTCTGGAGAATATTATGGCACAAACTGGGAACAAAGCTTCTGTTTTCTACCACCTGTCATCCTCAAACTCATGGTCAAACTAAAGTGGTGAACAAAACCTTATCCACGATGTTGCGAGCTGTGTTGAAGGCCAATTTGAAGATGTGGGAATTGTATCTACCTAATGTAGAGTTCCCCTACAATCGATCTCTACACTCTACCACTCAGCTAAGTCCATTCTAGGTGGCATATGGTTTAACCCTCAAGCTCCAATTGATTTATTACATTTACCATATGTTGAAAAGATGAATGTCAATGCCCAAACACGTGCTGAGTTTTCCCTCCCACTGCATAAAACAACTAAGGATCATATAGAGCGTATGAATCCCAAATATCAACTGTCGAGTAGCCATGGTAGAAAAGAAGTTATTTTTGCACCAGGAGATTTGGCGTGGCTACATTTACGAAAAGATAGTTTTCATGATTTGCGAAAATTTAAGTTGATTCCTCGTACTACTAGACCTTTTAACGTTCCTACCAAGATAAATGATAATGCATACAAGATTGAATTGCATGTAGATTATGGCGTCTACAACATTTTTACTACCGCCGATTTGAAGCGCTACTTGGGTGAAGAGCTTGGTAATGAGTTGAGGACAACTCCAATTCAAGAAGCGAAGGATGATGAGGACATCCCTACAACTGATACACCCACAACTGAGTAGCAAGGACCGATGACTTGTACTCGAGTTCGTCAACTCAATGATCAGGTGAATTTGCTCCTTGTTACTCAGGCTGATACGCTAATGAATGGATTACTAAGTTTCGATTACAATTGTATTATACTCAGGAACATGGGAGAAAAAGTGTTGGATCAGATGATTGCCGACTGCAGCCCCCATCAGCATCAACCACCACACGAATCACCATCGGCATCGGCCTCCATTGGGTCGATCGACTGATGACCGACTACCAATCGCTCCCAACATACAACCTCCACTCAACCTATAGTCAAAATCTATCGGCATCGGCCATGTCTCGGAGGAAGGCTTCCTTCCATCATCGGGCCAATAAGCGTACAACTCACCAATCGGGAGCGAGGCATCCGACTAAGCTAAGTCTGAGTCTATTAGGATTGAGTTCTCCTACGGCATGGACCATGACCCGGGTCTTGTAAACCCTATAAATAGATGATAGCCACCACTATTAGGGTTGGATTTTTCTTAAATTATTTTTTAGTTGTTGTTTCACTGTATACCGGTTTGTAAAACCCCAAACCTCGAATCTTCAGATTATCATCTGCAATTTCAGATTGTGTTTACCTTGTTCTTGCTAAGTTCTATGATTGATATGCAAGTTCAAAACCTTCATGGTGAGATCCACTACATGGAAGCTGTTGGGGAATATGGGAGCTATGCTAGCCGGTAAATTCAAAATTTTTTGCCCTGGGCCAAAGTGTCATGCGAGTGTGAGATCATAGATCGGTACCTTCTAGCACACAATGCGCTGGGTGCAGCGGAAGAAGATGTTGGAGAAGCGTGTCTAGCTTCTCCTCGCTTCGTAATTGTCGTCCTTCGCTGATCTGATCGATGAAGACGACGTAGTCGTTCACATGTAGACGTTCACGAGCGCCGCTATTGGAGAAATGCCTCCACGGAGTCCACACATACAGGGATCGAGTACCTCCCACGGCAGTGTGCTAGCACCGCACGTGAGAGAAGGGGATCCTTGAGCTCAATGTTAGAGATCAAGAAGGGGAAGAGAGAACTCTTGGGTGGCTTGGTCTAATCTAGGCATATTGCTTGCCCCAAGACATCCTCCTCCTCTGCTTATATATGGCTGAGAGCCCCTAGGTCGTGCTCTTCGCGAAACCCTAAATCCATAAGAGATCCAATCTTTTTGCCCACGTTGGAACTTCCGATCCTAGATCGGAACTTCTCACAGGGTATTTTAGGTCTCCTGATATAGTACAACACGCAATAGATCCAATCTGTTATCGCCCACCTTGGAACTTCTGAATAGTACAAAAATTCCCTTATTTCGAATCGGAACTTCTTGCTCGTCGGAGCTTCTGATACCATATCGGAACTTCTGAAGCTATATTTTATCTCTGTATCAAGATCAGAAAATAACCAGAACTTCTGATACTTACTATCAGAACTTCCGATCCACGGAATTTTCTTGGGCATATCCTTCAATCTCCCACCTACACAAGAACCAATTCTTTGCATATTTTTAATCAATCCCCTTAAGTGTGTGGCCCAATAGGTTCATACACTAACGGCTCTTCACCGGAAACCATTTCTGACTCACTGATCAATAGTGGTACCTAGCAGCACATATTCACCCCCGAAAGTGTACAAAATAAAATTATCATAATCCTTGATATACTCAAGCACTAGTCCCTTTACCATGCACCGTCAGTCAAGCTCAAGACGATATATGTGCCACCCTTGTTGGTTAACTTGACATTTCACTCGATAAAGTATCGGATTCAAATCATGACTAACTCCTTAGTCATAGTGGCATGGCCGTGCACTTTTCCAATCCAATACCTCGAGGGGCCCAAAGACGACTCTCCTGTTATTAGAGGGTAAATTTCATCTTGACCGCTACCATCCCAACACATGTTTCACAACACACCTAAAAACAACCATTATTACTACCCTATTGCGAAATAGCATTAGGAAGCATCTAAGTGTGTCACTACGCAATCTAGAATCAAATGACATTCTCAGGTCCAAGGACTCTTCAGGTACAACATTTGAGATGACAATTGTTGGCACATTACAATCTCAGCTGTATCTCAAGTCGGTCTGTCCAACACCATGTTCACCAACATGTGTCCACATCACTGATTTGACATCTCTATGTCTATGATTTGTGAAACACAATAATCAATCAGTCAAATGTGCTAATCCATATATCATCAATGTCCCACATGATAACAAGATTAGGGACCCTTTTAAACAACATCAGCATAAAGCAAATAGTTTCACTTAACAAGTCGTACTCATTAATTAAATGCAAATGATATTTATTCAAGGAACAAGATAACAATTATCCTCACACATTAATATAGACTCTACTAGCATCTTCCATAAACACATGAATCACTCACGCAAGTATCTAATACCCATGGATCTCATATGCACCTCATGCTTGGGATGTGGAATATGCTATGTCAACAGATTCACCATGTTCAAATCCATGTGCACCTTGCAAATCTTCACATCACCTCTCTCAATGATCTCGCGGATCAGGTGATATCGTCGAATTATATGTTTGGACTTTTGGTGCAATCTAGGCTCCTTGGCTTGTGCAATGCCACCACTATTATCATAATAGAGGTCCACTGGACTAGATACACTAGGAACAACACCCAGCTCAGAAACAAACTTCCTGATCCAAACAGTCTCCTTCACCGCTTCTGAAACAGTGATATACTCAGCTTTTGTTGTAGAATCGTCCATCATCTCTTGCTTGAAACTCTTCCAACTCACTACGCCTCCATCGAGGCAGAACACAAAGCCAAATTGCGATCGAGAATCATATTTATTAGTCTGAAAGCTAGCATCCGTGTAACCACTTACAACAAGCTCCTCTTCACCATTGTAAACTAGAAACATTTCCTCAGTCCTTCTCAAGTACTTGAGGATACTCTTTACTACAGCCCAATGACTTTCACCCAGGTTTGATTTGTACCTGCTCATAACACTTAGAGAATATGACACATCTGGGCGTGTACATAGCATGGCATACATGATGGATCCTATTGCGGAGGCATACGAGATCCCACTCATCTTCTCTAGCTCATCAGGTGTCACAACACACTAAGTCTTACTAAGAGAAATACCATGTGATATCGACAGAAAACCCTTCTTAGAATTCTGCATTTTGAACCGTTTCGATCTATCTCTATAGATATTTATGCCCAAAATGTATGATTCCTCTCCAAGATCTTTCATCAAAAAACTATTTTTCAGTGAAGTCTTGACAGCATTCAACAAAGGAATGTCGTTTCTGATCAACAATATGTCATCTACATATAGGACCAAAAACACAAGTGAGCTCCCACTAGCCTTCTTGTAAACACAAAGTTCATCTTCGTTCTTGATGAAGCCAAACCCTTTGACTACCCCATCAAAACGAAGATTCCAACTCCGAGATGGGCAAAAACGTTTCATCATAATAAACACCTTGAATCTATCTAAAACCTTTCGCCATCAATCGTGCCTTATAGATGTGAACATTTCCATCAATGTCTATGTTTTTCTTGAAGATCCATTTACACTCAATGGTTTTTACACCATCGGGTGGATCAACCAAGTAACAAAATTGGTTAACTCACATGGACTCCAACTTGGATCCAATGGCTCCAAGACATTTCTTAGAGTCTGGTCCCATCGCTACTTCCGCATAGGTCTTGGGCTCATCGTTGTCCAACAACAACACGTCACGATGCCCAGTGGTAAAGAACATGTACCTCTTTGGCACATGGACTACTCTCTCAACCTTCATGGGGCTAGCGCATCCATAACAAGGTCAGCAACATCTTGCGCCTCCTGCTCTGGTTTAGTGGGATCTAGAACACTTTCAAGTGGCTCTCGAACCACTTCTAGATGCACAGTCCTCCCACTAACTCCTTTTTAGAGAAACTCTTTCTCAAGGAACACACCATTTTGAGCGACAAACAATTTGCCCTCTTCTCTATTATAAAAATAGTATCATTTGGTTTCCCTAGGATACCCCACAAAGAAGCACTTGTCAGACTTAGGACTGAGCTTGTCAGATGCCATGCGTTTGACATAAGCCTCACATCCCCAAATCTTTGGAAAAGACAAACTAGGACGCCTCCCAGACCACATCTCATATGGCGTCTTCTCCACGGACTTAGATGGAACTCTATTAATCGTGAAATTTGCAGTTTCTAGAGCATCACGCTAAAAAGATAATGGAAGATAAGTGTGACTCATCATGGACCGCACCATGTCCAACAAAGTATGGTTTCTCCACTCAGACACCCCATTCCATTGAGGTGTGCTAGGTGGAGTCAACTGTGGAACAATTCCACACTTCTTCAGATGATCACTAAACTCATGGCTCAAATATTAACCCCCAAGATCCGATCATAGAAATTTAACTTTCTTTCCCGTATGATTTTGTACCTCATTTTGGAAATCCTTGAACTTTTTGAAGGATTCCCACTTATGCCTCATCAAGTAGACATAGTCATATCTACTAATGTTATCGGTAAAAGTAATAAAGTCTTGAAATCCTTTTCTAGACGTGTGACTCATTGGACCACACACATTAGTATGTATTATGGCCAAAAGCTCACTCTCCCTCTCACTCTGTCCAGTGAAAGGCGTCTTTGTCATTTTGTCAAGTAAACAAGACTCGCATGTGTCATGTGATTCAAAATCAAATCACTCCAAAAGTCCATCGCTATGGAGCTTCTATACATGCTTCTCATTTATATGACCAAAACGACAATGCCAGACATAGGTGGCATTCAAATCATTGAGTCGTTGTTTCTTAGTACTAATGTTATAAACATGTGCATATTCAAGACTTAGAATATACAATCCATTCAGTAATGGACAAACAATATAGAGCATGCCATTCGAAAATATTGAACAACTCTTGTTCTTTATTATGAATTCAAAACCATCTTCTCTAAACATAAAGAAGAGATAATGTTTCTACCTAAGGCGTGAATAAAATAACAATTATTTAACTCCAAAACTAATCCTGACAGTAGCGATAATGAATAGACGGCGACAACCAATGCTGCAACCTTTGAACCATTATCGACGCGAATATCCAGTTCGCCACTTGCACACTTTCTTACTCTACTCAGCCCCTACAATGATTTGCAAGTATGAATCATCGATCTGGTACCAAATACCCATGAATCATTTGGACGAGTAGCAAGATTAATTTCAATAACATTAATACCTGAAGCAGAAGTC